>JAQFVV010000094.1:1200000-1824338 GCA_028023455.1 Epiperipatus broadwayi
TTAATCCTAAATATTTAAAAGAATTAACCTGTTTTAAGACTTTTGTCTATATTAAGGATGAACAAACTATATATAACCTGTGGACCATATGTGGTGGCTATGACAATTTAGGAGATCCATGGTTCATGCACAAAAATATATTTTTAAAAATTTCATTATAACAAATATTAAATTATATAAACAAACATAAATAGTATATAGCTGATTGTGAGTCAGGGACTATGTAACTTTTGTTAAATAAAGTTTTTTTTTATAAAACACAGGCCTAACAATCTATCATAAATCATAAATTCTGCCTACTATTCAATGTATTGAAAAAACAATGAATTATACAGAAAATTATTTCAGGCAAAAATTTATTAAACTTTTAATTTAAACATTTTTTTTTTCCATATATATATTTTTGCATGCTACATTAGTTTTCAAGTTATCAGTAAATGAGGGGTTGATTTGCATCAAACCACAAGTTCCCAACAAAAGACATTTAATATAATAAAAACTTCCTTTGATAACTTTTTACAATGCAATCAAAATTTATTTCTTGATATTTTTTTACAGTTTTGACTGACCTCCAAACTTCATCAGAGTTACAATATTCAAATATTCAACTATAAATAATTTTCTTTTTTTCCTGATTGACTATACAGTTAATACATATAATTATATAACACATTATATATATTATTTTATAGATTTTACAGAATACAAATATTTTAATAAACCCAGAAATTATATATTTTATAATTTTTTAATAATTTTATAAATATTACCTTCTTGTTTTTTATTTTTGTTTGAGACTTTTATATAAATTATTTTATATTTTTAAGATATATATATATTTTTACATTTATATAACTTTTAATTTTTTTTAATAATTTAATTTTTTATCATTTTATTTATTCCATTACAATTTTAATCATGCATTACTCAATTAAAATTTAATTTCTATTGTTTCCAAACTTTTTAATTTTTTTTTTATATAACCTTATCTCCCTTTAACTCTAAAAACTTATTATTAACAAAAATTTTAATTGACTTTTATTTTGTATACTAACTCACCCTATGTGCATTAAAAAAAAAAAACAATTTCTTAGTCTATTTTTAATCTATATTTAATAGACTATATTTTATAAAAATAATGTTTTCAAGCCTAAATGGATTAAAAATAGAATAAGAAATGGTTTTTAAAAATGCTTATAAAATGTGGTAATTTATATACAAAGTAAAAGACAAGTTAAATTTTTGTCAGTTAAAAGTTTTTAGGATTAAAGAGAGGTAAGATTATATAAAAACAGAATTAAAAATTTTGGAAAAAGTAGAAATATATAATTATAATTGAGTAATACATGATTAAAATTGTAGTGGAATAATTAAAGTGATAAAAATAAATTAAATTATTAAAAAGTTATACAAACATATATATATATATATATATATCAGGGATGAAGTGTCCATGTATTTATACAAACATATATATATATATATATATATCAGGGATGAAGTGTCCATGTATTGAATGGAATGAGTGCTTCCATAGAAAAATTCAATAAAACTGTCAAAAGCTTTAATTAAAATTCAATTTAAAAATTCACTTTCAATTTTTTTACCAACAGTTGAATTGTTTTTATATACACAAAGAATGAATTTCACTAACACATTATTATTGATTATAAGAAGTTCAAACAATGCTAAGATCTAATTTACAGTTAAAACTTTTAAGAATGTTAAAAGGATTTGAAAGATAAAAATATATTGATAATGTATTATCTATATTTAAACTAATCACAATCTGGTTAGAATGAGCAATTCAAATTCATTATTTTTTGTATGTAATTACTGTTGACTTTCAATTTTTTTTACCAACAGTTGAATTGTTTTTATATATGCAAAAAAATGAATTTGACAAACATATTATCATTGATTATAAGAAGTTCAAACAATACTAAGATCTTATTTACAGTTAAAACTTTTAAGAATATTAAAAGAATTTCAAAAATATATTGATAATATATTATCTGATTTACAGATAAGAGTTTCAGATTTTTCTAGATGTGTGTAATATAATATTGCTATTACTAAAAATTGTTGTGGCAAGTGAAATAAGAACATAAAAAAAGAAGTGTACTTCTGTTCCTAAAAAAATCATGCTTTATCACTGATATATATATATGAAATTATTTCCAGTGCATACCACTATTATCAAATGTCAAATCAACTCAAGTGTTAAAAAATTTTCAGCTACACCCTCTGTGAATAAACTTATTACAACATGTAAAACAGCTGTTTTAAGATGCAGGCTCTAATATATTTATTTATAGAGGGTGCAGCTGAAAATTTCTTAATGTTAGAGGTGATTTGATATTATATATACATTGAAAATATAAAATAATTTATACAAAAAAATCAAACAAAAATAAGAATAAACAACAAGAAGGTTAATATTTATAAAACTATTAAAAATTTATAACTGGTTCATCTATAATGTAAAGCATTATATGTAACATGTTATATATATATATTCTACCAGAGTATGTAGACATTTGTCAACTATTATAATAATAAATCTTAACAATATTCATTATTTTGCTGAGCCAGGCTTTCGATACAGCATATCTTTATCATACTGTATGTACAAATGTGTACTAAATAGTAATGATCATATATATATATATATGAATACTATACCACTGATAAAGATTTCTGATTAATCAAAACCATAAGAAAATATCAAGGGATAAATTTTACTTGAATGCATTGTAAAAAGTGATTAAAAGAAACACAGAAATGGTATTATATAGATATATACAAATCAATGAGTGAAGAGAAATTATAATAGACATATAAATTATCTCACAAAGATTGTACATCAAAATTTCATTGCAAAATTTTGTTTAATTCTCAATTTATCCTAGTAACAAAATTCAGACACATATGAATATATACACCCATACATACTAAAAAATGTTGGTCATCATTCAAAAATTGTTTAAAATAGATTTAGTTTTAAAGGCTTGATTTTACAAAAATTCACTGGAAAATATAAAGTTGTTTTCTAGCATGATCATAATACTTTCATCTACTATTTGAAAGTGAAAACATTTTTATATGTGGCCTGCTAGAGATTTTACAAAAGTCTGGATGGTCTGTGTTCAGAAGTTTGCTAACCCCTAGTCTGTACCAATCTTAAATATTTAATTTCCTCAACTTTAGATTTAGTCTCATTTAATTTTTATTACAAATTTATTATAAATTTCAGTAATTCTGTGTACAATTTTTGTAAACGTTTTATTATTATTATAATATACTACTAATAATAATAATATGCAAATGCTGTCAGTTTTAATAAATTGAACACTTTTTGGAAAGATTGGATTAAGGATTCACAAGAACTTAGATCCACATTAAAATTTGAGTCTTCTTTACTAAATTTAAGAGTATTTTTATGGCAGGCATAGATACTACATGGCTTTGAGAGTGAAAAAAAAGGACCTTGTGCTAAAAATTTATGCAAAAAACTGAAAAGCAAAATATATAATAAAATTGTGAACTGATCTTCATGATCTTACTGCATCTCATGTCAATTCTTCACATTACTGCTATAACCATATCAGTAAAGTCATAAAACTAGAAATCTCATGAATACAAGTAGGGCAGTGTAGATCTCTGAAGATAAAAGCAAGAACTAATATTTATGAAGCCACAAAATATTTGTAATTATGGGTTCATAATTTTATTAATATCAGTACTTATTGTTTGAAACCAACAAAATATCATATGACCTCAGCTTACATAATGTTCTTTGTATCAAATCTTTTTCTCACTTCTAAGCCATTGAATACAAACCTGACAAATCAATAGATGCTAGATGGTAGTGTTTAATAAATCCTGATTTAGTGCTGTCCTATTGATGTCCTAGACTAATTTGTCACTTTCATTAATGAGTAATTTTGAATCTAAGTCTTGTGCAGCTTGATCATCATCCTTCTATTTTTTTTAATTATCAAGCTATCCCCAAAATTCAAGAACATAATGTTTTGAATCCCAGCTAAATTAGCTAATATATTTATAATAATCTAGTTTTTTTTAATAATTGTAGGCATCTCTATCCTTTTGTCACGATTAAGAACTAATATCTAGCATCTATTGTTTCCTCAAGCTTACACTAAATAGCAAAACTGGAGTCAAAATAAAAGAATTTGCTACTGAAAAGCATTATGTAAGCTGGGATCATGTGATGTTTTATTGGTTTTATATCAATTCTGGCCAAAAAGTGGAGATGCATACAGTTATTAAAAAACTAAGGATACTATAATATTTGGATACTGAACTAGTGTCAGATCTATATAAATTAATAAACAAGTCGGCTTAGTTTAAAATTAAGATATGATTTTGGGCTGATAGCTTGATAGTAAAAAAAAAAAAAGTAAAAGACAGCTGTCAGAAGAAAAGTGTATTAGTTCACCAAATATTCAGATACATTAAACACAGATTTAAACCTCTCTGATGAAAGCCATAAATTAGCATCTGTTCATTAACTAAGGTTAGACTAGTTGGCATAACTGGAGTGAGAAAAAAGTATTTACTGTTTAGCCAAATACAAAACAATATTAATAATATAACTAATTGTACTCATGATTTTGTTTGCATTAGAAGAATAAAAGAATGTAATATAATTGATAATTAAAATATATTTAAATAATAAATATATGATCTAACATAGGAGTTATCAACAACAAGTAAAAATGAATAGTCATTTTTGCTTGCGGTTGATAACTCATATATTATTAGGTCATGTTAATATTATTTAAATACACTTTAATTATCATCTACATTACATTCTTTTATTCTATTAACATGAGCAAAAACAAGGGTATAGCTAGTTACCCATAAAATAAATTTGAAAGAATTAATGCCCATTATTGTACATTGGTAAAATTGTTCTGATTCTATGATATATTTGTCCTTGAATTGAGAAAGTTGGTAAAAATCCATATTGTGTCATTGTTTGATGAACTCTTTGAAAACATTAATTATATTTGTGGATATGAGAATATTTTGAATACCAGAATAAGATTTTTTAGCGTTTGAATTGGCTTTTGTAAATAAGGAAGAGAAACCTTATTTGATAAATAGCAAAGGTCCAGAATTTTGTTTTTTTCACTTCATTGCACGACAATCATGATATTCACAATTCATTCTGTCAATTGACAATGATGAATTAACATAATGAATTTATGGATTGTAGTTTAAAGCAGCACCATAGAAAGAATCCTATGTAATTTTAAAAATGTTATTCCTTATAGACAATTGTTACTGAGTCTATTGTTGTAAAAACATGTTAGTTTGTAATGTTGTTTTAGCAGCTCTTGATATTTTTTGACATTGTGTCTACCATTGTGACAATGTTCCATATTAAAACATAGATTTTGCATCTCTCATAGATGCCTGATATTGATTTTGAGACTTTTGGAGCTCAGTAATTTGATCTTCAGTCTCTGAAGCCATTAATGCTCTTTGATGGTAAGCCTACTTATGGTGATGATTATCAGACTGTTCATCTGCTTATGAGCCTACTCATGCTGTCATTGTTCTGTATCTGCTGCAGTTTTTTGAGCTCTCACTGATTTTATTCTCATGCCCTAAATGAGTAATGTGCAAAATTAGTCTTCCTTCATTTTTGATACTATCTATCTAAAACAATGTTAATAAATCACATATTTATATGGTGTTCAATTAACATGTTTTAATAAATTCCTAGTTGTTTTGTAGATTCTACTGTACAATGTTATTTTTAAAATAAAATTTCATTTATCACATGAGAAATATATTTACACTAAACTTCTAAAAGTAATATTTGAAGATAATCTTTCTAAATTGTCTCACATATTTAATATATGATTTTAACAATGTCATTTTAAGAAAATAAAATGGTTTTATTTTTTTTAAAAAGACAATAACTATTTGAATAGTTTAAATTTTAACATTCTTTATGAAATGTACCTCATTTAATTTCTCACTTTTAAGTTTAGCATGAACAAAAATCCAAGCCAATATAAAACTCACTTAATCACACAAGAATATACTTAAAGGAAAATTGTAAAGCCATATATTTAATTAATCATTTGAACAATGACATAAAAATAAAATGGTTTTAATTTTTTAAAGACAACCTTACTTTATAACTGATTATAAACAATTTAAGTGCAAGGTTGTTTTAAAATATTACTTAAATGCTTTATACAATAAAATGTTTTTAAAGACAATAATTATTTGAATAGTTTACATCTTAACATTCTTTTCTAACATACGTAAATTAATTAAATTTAATTTACTTATTTTTTTTAATGTATTAAACTGGTGAGATCCTTTTTTCAAAAAAACCTTCAAACTTCTAATGCAAAAATTCTTAGCCTATAAAATTCTTACAAAAAAAAAATCATGCCATTAAGTAAAACATGACTAAAAATTCAAAGCTATTTTATAACTTATATTATAGCTTATCATAAATGGCAATTTGAAATAAGATTGTTCTAAAACATTATTTTCATACAATCTATTGAACAATGCTATTTTTAAAAATAATTAAAAAAAATTAAAAAAAAAAAGATCATAAAAATAAAATAGTTTTAAATTGTCCCACATATTTTATTTATCATGTAAACAATGGCACTTTAAAAATAAAATGGTTTTAATTTTTTTAAAGCAATAATTTAAACTTTAACATTCTTTATGAAATGTATCATGTATTTAATTTCTTACTTTTAAGTTTAGTGTGAACAAAAATTTAAAGCCAATATAAATTTTTTTTAATTATATGAGAATATATTTCAAGTAAAATTGTAAAATCCATAATTGAATTTCACTCATTAAATTTATTAAACTGATGAAGTCCTTTTTTAAAAAAAGCCTTGAGCTTCTAAATCAAAAATGTTTAGCCTATGAAATTCATAAAAAAAAAAAATAATAATAATACAATTAAGTAAAGTGTGAATAAAAATTTAAAGTCTGTTGTTTTGCCTAAAGCTGGCTCAATGCATTTAATTAGTTTACATTTATTATATCTTTTCATCAAAACTTGAAGTCAATGAGTGCTTAAGAATTTTATAACTTATTGTAAATGATAATTTAAAGGCAAGATTGTTTTAAAGTACTATTTTCATACATTTTATTGAATAATGTTATTTTTAAAAATAAAATTTTTAATTTAATTTTTTTTAAAGACAATAATTCTTTTAATTATGTTTCATTTACTTACTTTTTAAAATTTAGTTTAAACTAAAATCCTAAAAAGAAAAGTTTCAAACATCTTTATTTTTCTAACTAGTGCTGCCCTCCTTTTAAGTATATCAGATATCATTTGATTTACCACACATTTTTATATTGCAAATTACCAAAGTTTTTAAAAGAATTAAATACTATAAAGCAAAAATGTATAGCCTATAAAATTCTATGCAAAAAAAGAAAGTCATTCAAGATTCATCTAGATTGGTACAATATTTGTTGAGTTTTAAAGTCAAAAACAAGCAAATAAACAAACTTTCACATTTACAAATTAATCTAGAGACCCTTAAATTATTATAATTACTCTTCTAACACTTTCTATTCAAAATTGGTTTTCTCATTTTTATATACTATATATTAACTTTCTTTAGCTAATCTTTCTTTATACGACCTCACATTTTCTAATATCTTTAATTCAAATTTTAAATTCTTAGATTCTTTCATGCATAGGTATTGTAACTGGTTGGGTTACATGGCACATAACAACATAATTGTGTGTACATATATATAAAGTAAAGGAAAGGTAGAAATAAACAGTCAAAAAAAATTAGCTATTTTTCTACATTTTCCTGGAATAAATAAAAGATTAAATAATTATGAATTTAAAATAGAATTTTGTTATAAATAAACAGTTAAAAAGATCTAATAAATATTATTTGTAAGTCTGATTTTGAAAATTAAAAACAAGCATGTTTCTCATAATTGTAAAAATTTCTATTGTGTATTTTTAAAATCTTTTAATTAATTGGTAAATTTTTCTATCTAAGTAAAAACATGTATATCATACTTTGATAAAAATTTCAAACTTGTTTTCAAAAAAAATTAGAGAGATTAAAAAACTGTTTTCAATGAAGGTGCTTTTATCACATCCAAATGATTCTATAAAAGGGTTGATAAAAATGATTAATATGAAGCAAGTGGTAAATTGGCCAACTGCAAAGTTTGGATGGTTTTTTTTGAGAAGCTGTTGGCTAATAGGCTACTGGCAAAGCTGTTTTAGCTGGCCAGAGAGATGGCTGTTAGATTTATACAGAACTCCCATGAGATGTAGCTGAAGTCAAGGCAGAAGATCCAGCAGCAGTCTATTGATTCTATGGAAACATTTTTATTTGCCTGAAACCAAGATCACTTCAAATCAATCATTAGACTTAAATGACCAAAACAGTTTGCTGGTCTGAAGCTCATCAAATCCTAGACAATAGACAGCTTATGGAATGCCCCCATAGCTGATGATACTTTCCCAATGCTGACAATTACCTGGACTGGTGTCCATTAAGAGAAACCATCAGTTGCTGAAGAAGTAATTATATGTATGTTGATTTATATAAAATTCAAAGAGGCACAGACAAAATGTATATATAACTGGTGAGTTCATTTAAAATCCTTAAACTGACTTTTAAATTTATAACTTAATAATTTAAAGTAAAACAAATGAATAATTTGTTTGAGTCACACATCTAAAAGAAGAGATATAGATGATTATATATATATTGTAAAGAAGTTATTTTACTATTCCTTAAAGAGACTTTTTTAAATCTATATTTTTAAAATAATCATTTGTGGAAGGAATATTAGTAAAGATGTGTATTTAAAAGAAAAACTTTATTCTAGACCACCAACGAATTAAATAACATGATTGACATTTTTTTTATACTTTCAATATTGAATTCATTATGGAAAGTATAGTTTGAATAACTTTTATCTTTGTGTCAAACTAAAATATGTAAACATCAGTGTGTGCATAAATGGTTAAATGTATACACATATATTAAGTCTTGTCCCATAAAAAGGAAAATGAATTTTTGCTATTATCAAATATGATAGAAAATGAATTTTATTTATATAATTAATCAATTGTTGTTCTGCACATATGTGCACACACTATATATGTGTGTTGTAAATGAATCCATTAATAGAGGTATTGAAAAGCACAATGTAATAAATTGAATTTTTTTTACATTAAACAACACATATACAGGGGTTTTAATCATTTGTTGTATGTTATATAACAATTCAAATATGTTAAATACATAACTTAATATATACCACTGATATGCAAATATATGTGTGCAGTTTAAGTAAACTTAGCATAAAGTATTTGTATTATTAAAAATATAGGTTAGAAAGTTTAATCATGTATTATTGTAGGACAATTTAAATAATGTTCAGAAATTACATGTACACACACATATGTGTGTGTATATATATCATTGGGTGTCAAATAGGACTTATATGTAAATTTTATTTATTTTTTGACAATTTAAATGTATTAATTGTAAACTAATGCATCACCCTTCTGTGCAAAATATATATATGTGAACTCATTAAGAAATATTGTAAACCATAGTAATAACTTGAATTGTATATAGTAATTTTGTAAATCACAAATGTGGTAATTTTTTTAATTTTATGTTAATCAAAATAATAGAGCCATATTCTAAAGTCTTAATATCATTTTTATTGTTATTAATAAACTTATATTCAATTGTTAAAATTGTGTATTCCATTATCTCTTGGTCACCATAACAGTTGTAGAGCTTGTGTTCTTCTGAGCTAGATTTGCATGTACTTGAGGGCATCTAGCAATGATCAATCATCATCCTGGTTGGTACATAAGATTATATTCTTTAAAGCCCAACACTACATTTTATTTAATTTAGTCTATTAGAATTTAAGTTTATGGTTGGCCAGTACATTAATGGTACTAAGTGGCCAGGACAACTGATGATGATGAACATGTTTTAATATGCCAGCATTATTGTTTTTATGGTTATATATTCAGATGGATTAGCACTTAGTTGGTGCATCCAAATTATATTTAAATAAATGTCCCAAACTGGCAAAGGCTCAATAGTTAGCCTGGTCTACAGGAGACCCATTTTCAATCTAGTCATCAGATTGACTTGATTTATTTTTATTCATGATGATGAATGGCCATTACTCTTACTTTTGAAAAGTATTAGTATTTAATTTTACTTGATAATGCTGCTTGATGTATAGTTAATCATACTTGCTCTGAGGGGTAACTGGATGATCTCTCAGAGAGATCTTTTCTAGACATGCTCTCTTTATTAATATATAAAATTTATTATATACATTACTTTAATATCTCTTATAATCTTATCTTGCTTATATTTTATATTAAATCATTTTATTTGAAATATTATTGACTTGGAGTTGATGATGATTTTTGCCATTATCCCAGGTTTACCTCTAATCCCTCCCCATCCCATTACAAATGGCTACACTATGACTGTGGAAATCATTATAAATGACTGCCCAACATAAGGCTGATAATGATCATACCCTGGTGATTATTTCTTCAAAATTGTCAATTTGATGTCAAAACACAACTGAAAAAGAAAAAAAGTATGCATTTTATACAGAATTAGTTTTAAAAATTACTGTGAAATATGTGACAAGAGTATTGATGATGATTATAAATTATCAAATAGTAAATTTTCATATATGTTTGGGGAAGTTCATGTTTAGAGTTAAATAGAAAATCTGTGATTTTGGAGATTGGATTAGGTATTTGATTGCTGAAGTGTGTTTAACTATATTTTCAGTTTTGATGATAGATGGAGATTTTTCTCGAGGATGCAATGTTTTCATGTAACTCTGAAGGGTGTTCTATCTTGACTGTTTGCTCCAACCCATTTTTTGTATTTCATATTATTAATCACAGCATAGTTAATGTAGTCCTAGCATGATTTCAGCCTCTATGTTGCCAAAGAAAAGAAGCAAGTCATAGCTTATATTTTCCAGCCCATAAAGCTCAAAGAAACCATGCATAATTTTGTTTTGCAGCCCTCCAGGAGAGGGCTTTGCAAAAAATTTTGCATTATCTTTATTAAGGGTTGTAGTAGCTTATAATGTCTCAATTAAGGTAGTCCTCTTGTCATTCATAGTGCATTATATACTTATAATCCAAGGGCTAAATTCTTTATCTCAAAATTGCAGATTACTATTCATTTTAGGTATGAACTTTGTTTTGATTATATATATAGATTATATAAAATATTATTAAAAGCTGTTTCATTTATATTTTCCTTTTCCCTCAGAGCAGGGCAATGCAATCAGTTAGGTTACATGGCACACAGCAACATAATTATGTGTGTGCACATATATATATATAAAGTAAAGAAAAAGTAGAATAAACACAGTCAAAAAATTTGTAGATATTTTTCTACAATTTCCTGGAATAAGTAAGATTAAATAATTGAGTTTAAAATAGAGTTTTATTATAAATAAACAGTTAAAAAGGTCTAATAAATATTATTGGTAATTCTGATTTTGAAATTTAAAAACAAGCATGTTTTTCATAATTGTAAAAAATTCTAATATGTATTTTTGAAATCTTTTAATTGGCAAATTTCTCTATCTAAAAATTTCAAACTTGTTTTCAAAAGGAATTAGAGATATTTCAAAAAACCTGTTTTTAATTAATGTGTTTTTATTACATCCAAATAATTCTATAAAAAGGCTGATAAAAATATCAGTTTAGTCTGTTTAATATGAAGCAAGTGGCCAAATTGGCCAGCTGCAAAATTTGAATGATAATTTTTTGAGAAGCTGTTGGCTAATAGTTCAACTGCAAAGTTGGTTTTATCTGGCCAGAGATATGGCTGACAAATTTATACAGAACTCCCATGAGATGTAGGTGAAGTCAAGGCAGGAGATCCAGCAGCAGTCTATTGATTCTGTAGAGTTTTGATTTTCCTGGAGCCAGGGTCACATCAAATCAATCATTAGCATTAAATAACAAAAAGTTTGCTAGCCTGAAACTCATCAAATTCTAGATAGTAGGGAACTCATGAAATGCTAACATATCTGATTATACTTTCCCAATGCTGACAATTACCTGGACTGATCTCCATCAAGAGACACTATCAGTTGTTGAAGAAGTAATTATGCATATGCTGATTTATATAAAGGCAGAGAGGTGCAGATAAACATATATATATAATCCTTACAATGACTTTTAAATTTATAACTCAATAATTTAAAATAAAACAAATTAATAATTAATTTGTTTGAGTCACATGTCTAAAAGAAAGGACATACACAATTTTATATATATATTGTAAAGAAGTTATTTTAATATTTTTTAAAAAGACATTTTTTTAAAACCTATATTTTGAAATTTAAAACAATCTTATAATTAAAAGTCAAGCCTGTGATTGTGTGACATATTTAGAACAATATGATTTTAAAATAATCATTTGTAGAAGGAATATTATTAAAAATGTTTATTTAAAAGAAAAAACTTTTATTACAGACCATAAAATAATTAAATAACATGATTCACATTTTTTATGGAAAGTATATTTTAAATAACTTTTATCTTTGTGTCAAACTAAAATATGTAATGTCAGTGTGTGTATAAATGGCTAAATACACACATATATATTAAATCTTGTCATAAAAAGGAAAATAAATTTTTACTATTATCAAATATGATAGAAAATAAATTTCATTTATGTAATTAATCAATTGTTGTACCACACATCTGTGCACAGATTATATATGTGTTGTAAATGAACCCATTAAAAGGTATTGAGAACGACAATGTAATAAATTGAATTTTATTTTTACAGTAAACAACCTATATAGGTAGGTTTTTATCATTTGTTGTATTTTATATAACAATTCAAATATGTTAGGTAAATAAATTAATATATTCCACTGATATGCAGATATATATGTGCAGTTTAAGTTAACCTAGCATAAAGTATTTGTATTATTAAAAATATAAGTTAAAAAGTTTAATCATGTATTATTGTAGGACAATTTAAATAATGTTCAGAAATTACATGCACATGCATGTATGTGTGCTTATATATATATCATTGAGTGTCAAATAGGATTTATATGTAAATTTTAATTATTTTTTGACAATATAAATGTATTCTGTGCAAATTATATATATATGTGAACCCATTAAGAAATATTGTAAACCATAGTAATAACTTGAATTGTGTATAGTAATTTTGTAAATCACAAATGTGATATATTTTTATTGTATGTTAAAATCAGATTTCTAATTGTAGCACCATATTCTAAAGACCTTAATATCATTTTTATTGTTATTAATAAACTTATATTCAAATTGTATTTCATCATCTCTTAGTTATCATAACAGTTATAGAGCTTATGTTTTTCTGAGTTAGATTTGTGTATAATGGTTGATATATAAATGGGAATGTATTTAGTGCTTAAGAGGTATCCAGTGATAATCAATCATCATCCTGGTTGGTGCATAAGATTATATTTTTAAAGCCCCTGCACTAAATTTTATTTAGTTTCATCTATTAGAGTAAGTGGCCAGAACATTGATGATGATCAGCATGTTTTAATGTCCCAGCAATATTGTTTAGATTTTTGTGGTTATGTATTCTGATGAATGAGCACTTAGTTGGTGCATCCAAATTGATGGTTTCAATAATCTGCCACAAGTTGGCAAAAGGCTAAATAGTTAGCCTGGTCTACAGGAGACCCATTTCAAATCCAATCACAAGATTGACTGTTGATTTGTATTTTTTATTATTCAAATTTAGTCACAATATTTTTACTGACTTATTTTATTGTTGATCATTCATGATGATGAATGCTTATTTTTCTTTGTACTATTTATTATAATGCTGGATGATGTATTAATTATATTTTTAGTTGCTCTGAGGAGTTAACTGGCTTATATCTTTTGGGTGTTAAACATATTTTTAATATGTCTTGTACTTTTATATTTTAAATATTACACTTTTTGTATATTTTAAATTTAATTTAACTGGGTTTGATGTTGATTTGCCATCATTCCAGGCATGACCATATATAAATATTACTTTAACATTTTGTTAATAATATATCAGTTTAAAATTATTTTAATATTTACTTAAATATTTTTTGTTGTCACCCCATGATCACCCCAGGGATGACCATACCATCTTTTCCATCAGTATATATTAGAATTTTTTATCTATTAAATGCTATTTTAATCTAGTTTTCAATTTATTTTTTATTGTTCCTACATATAAAACATTTTATTATCTCTCTTACAATCTCAGCAATTTACAATGTAAATGTCATTCACATTTTCCAATTCCCTCTTTTTTAAAACATTTATTAATTCATCTAAATGTATCTTCTTTTTATAAATTGCAAATTACCAAAGTTTTAAAAAGAATTAAGGATCATAAATCAAAAATTTACAGCCTATAAAATTCTGTGAAACATAGAAGAAAAATCATTCAATATTCAGCTAGATTGATGCAATATTTGTTAAGGATACTTAAATATTATGACGGATTATTCTGGAGACATTTGCATCCAGTAGTATTTATTCATTATGGCAACAAAGAATCCTGGCATGACTAATCCATGTCAAATAAACTTATCCATTCTTTTCCATTTTAGATATTAAATAGTTCAGTCTGCCTTAGTTGCTATTTTTCACCCTACACAATATAATACATCTCTCACATCATTCATAATTATTTCAGTTTTATATTTAAAAATATATATTTACAGCTAAAACTTTATATATTTGTGCATGTTTTTTTCGCTAGATGTTTATATATACATATTTTTAAATATATATTTAAAATATAATTTCAAACTTACAGCTAAAACTTTGTTACAGCTCACCATTTAAAAAATGTTTCAGGGTTCTTTTTCATATTTTTTCTTTTTCCATAATGAATATATCTCTGCATCATTGGAAATAATATATGTTTGTTTGTTTTTTAATTTGAAGTTTGGTATTCACAAACTTAGAATAATATTTCACTGGAGGAATACGTTATAGGAGGAATAATAACAAAGTGCCTTGTTGAGTTATGAAGTCACAAACAAACAAACAAACTTTCACATTTATATATTAATACAGATTTTTAATAAGTTAAACATAATTTATTGTAATTTTAAGAGATTTTCCTCAAAAAAAACAATGTAATTCAATAAATGATAATATATACAAAGCATAGTCAAGCGTTGTTAACCGAGAGGTCATCACAGCCGCCTTGCAAGCAAGTAGTTGGTTGCAGACGGTTGTGGGTTCGCGTCCCAGCCGATGCTATGACATATGGGGAAAAAAATTATTGATTAAATGAATTTGTAATAATGTAACATAAAATCTACAAGAAATATGATAAATTTCTAAATAAATAACTGCAATATTGAAGTAATCAAAGTTATTTAATAATAATACTTTTAAATAATTTTCTTGCTTACTCAAAATTGTAAAAATAATGAAAAAACTCAAATGAAGACGTTTAGGATAGACGAATAAAAAAAGTAAAATGGGTGGGGATATTACAAAATGTAGTCAATCTTCAATGTAAATTCACTCATAAAACTTCTCAATTAATTACTCTCTGTGGCATTAGAAATCATCATGTAAAGATTTATGTGTAAAGATATACCAGTATTCGACCAAACTTGTACAAACAATGTTCCATTAAATAATGGTATTGGGAGCATAAATTTAATCTTCAAAATTTTATTCTGTCCTTCCCCCCTTTAATTTCAGATCTCCAGCTTAGATGGGGTGCAGTGCTGATCCAATTTTCTCTTCTATCTTTATTAAATAAAAGATTCCAGTTTTTTTTTTTTCAAATTTGTCATATTTAAGAGATTGGTAACCATACCACTCCCTCCCCCTACATCTGATAATTTCATGCATATGATTTTATCTCATCCCTTTTTTTCATAGTTCATTTCCAACATATATTCTATAAACTTTGATAATCAAAAAAAAAAAAACTTTAACAATTATCAAAAATTCTGATGACCTGCCATTTTTTATTATTTTTATAAAAAGTTTGGCCATCTCATCTAACAATTAATCATTAGCTCTATGTTAATTGTTTACTCCTACGTTTCAGATAACATTTTTAAAGTAAATATCTAATAAAATTACCATTACATGTTGGCAAGTATTGACAATAAAATATCTATCAGTGATAAATTTTACAACCCGTTCCCATTTCGTGTATAATTCTTATTTAGAAGCACATTCTATCTACGAGAAACTTACTTGAAATTTTTTTTCAATATTTTTTTTTAATCCATTTACTTCATTTTATGGTTAAATCCACAAAGCGCATGTGCATTAGCTTAATGCTAATTATTATTACAGTTTTAAAAAACAACAACATCGCCCTATATGAAATAAATATCTTATTTAATACTTATGATATAGTAAAAATAACAAAGCAGGCATATTATAACAACACTCTTATTTATTTATATATATAATATGATTTTATAAAATGTTTTTACAGTACATTAATAATTCTGATTCATTTATTATAAGAATCATTTTGATTTTTAATGACTATTAAAATAAATATGAATAATTCATTGCAGGGAGAAGACCTACCTATTCAATAGTCTTTCCAAACAACTCTGAGAGAGAATGATTGCCAAATGCTGAAAATTGAAGGTTTGAGCAGTTTTTTATCATTATTTTACAGTCCAACTAAGACTTAATAAATGCTCACTAATTAACCTAATAAAAACTTCACCTTTTTTTTTTTAGATTGTACTTGGCTTGGGTTCAAATTCAAGGTGTGGAATAGCAGATAGGTGCATTATCCTTTGTATCTTAGGGCCCTTTAATCCCTTTAATATACATAAAACTGAAAATCATAAACTAATATAGAATGCTTTTTTTTTAAATTTTGATTCAGATTTAATTTCAAAAATTAATTTATTTTTATTTATTTGTAAAATTTTAACCCTGTAACATATATATGTTAAGATTTTTGCTTGAAAGTAGATGTTAGACAGAAAAAAATATTGCAATAGAATAATATAGTACTTGATCACTGAGGAGTAATTTGCCTCTTCCCAATTCTTAACATAATTTGTTATAACATCTATTTAAAAAAAATAGGAAGCTATGATGCAGAATAATGTTTGGGTCAGTTAATCATAGGTGTGTCAACAGATGAACATCATTTGAAACAAAATGAGAAAATACATTTAAAAATCATCCGATGACTCTATCACTCAAGTATAATAAATTAAAAGTGATAGTAATATCATATATCTTAGAAAACCATTAAAACATCACAAGACTAGCATTTCTTACACTTACACAATCTGTTCAAACAGTATCAACTCTCTATGCAGTAATGTCACCTGGTGCAAACCTTAGTAATCAATGGATGCTATCTCTAGACTAGTTTCTCACTTATGACTTTCATCTGGGAAGAGCTTTGCAACTGAGAGCTCTATATATAGATCTTTGGATTTAATACAATCCTTCAACAGCCACCTTTTATCTTTTTAGTTAACTATAAAGCTAACTATGAGCTCACAGAATGATGCTTTTAATCCAAGCTAATTCTCTTGTATAATCATACAGATCTGAAATTAATTCAATACCTATACATTTTAGTATTTTGGGTTTTTTAATAACCATAGTCACCAACATCTTTTGGTCAGAATTGGTATTAAAACACTAAAACATCACCTGTATCAAAATCCCTATATAAAGCCTATTCATACAATATCCCTAGACTAGTTTCTAGCTTTATAGTTTTCATCAGTGAGAAGCCTTAGATCTTAAAGTATCACATCTAGATCTTTAATTTGCACTGGATGGCTGCTGTGATGTTTTAATGGTTTAATATCAATATTGTACAAAGAATGTTTGTGACTATGGTTATTAAAAAAATCACAAATACTAAGATATATAGATACTGAACTTCAGATCTGTATGACTATACAAGTGAATTATTTTGGACTGAAAACATTATTGTGTTTTAAATTTGGGTTCATAGCTTTATAATTAACTAAGAAGGTAAAAGTTGCCTGCTGGAAGGTTGCATTATATCCACAGATATATGTATGGTGCTTTCTATTCCAATTCTCCTCACTGATGAAAACCATAAACTAGAAACTAGTTTGGGATATTGGATGAATAGGCACTAAATAGAAATTTTGAAGCACAAACTTTCTAGCATACATTTATTACTATAGCTTGCAATGAGTAGAAATATTGAATGGAGAGTGTTCCTACTGTTTTAGATATTGAAAGTAGTAAATATACAACCTTAATGCATTTTGTATGCAGAGCACTGTTGTCAAAAGCAATAGCTATATTTTCATTTATTACCATTTTGAAGATAACCGGTTTGTAAAAAGGAATATAACTGTTGCTTTTTATCAGAATTCTCAGACCTAATAATGCATTAAGATTGTATTTAATATTTTTAATATTTTCTCCAAATATAGTATGTGTTATATGGAAAATAATTTAGTAGTAATGCAAAACATAATGAAGCTATATTGTTGTAAGATGTGGTCATCATGTTTGAAGAATATTTACTTCCATAGACATGTTGATTGATAATTCTTAGATTAAAGCTATTCATAAATCTGTATGCAGATGTGTCTATCTGATTATCATTATTAGAATCTGAAACATACAGAAAAACTTAAAATAGTAAACATGGGAATAGATCACTAACATATTAGATATTTTAGTATGGTGAAGTAAAGTAAATGTAACTTATTGCTTTTTATTCAGAATATTGATAAAAAAAAGGTTTTTATTGTTAGAAAGAATGTTCTGAAAAGTCACTGGATGTCATGAATATTAAATCAATTTTATAACAATTTCTATGCACCACTTGTCTATGACTCAATACAAGTGAAGAAAAATGAAAAAATGTATTGTCATATTTAGGCAGATAAAATTAATAAAACTTGAAAACTAGATATATTTTAAAAGAAAGACGTCTAGAATGTCAAAGTTGAATGTGAAAGGAAGAAAATACTATTGACCTTATTAAAAGAAGTGAAGAAAGAGACTACTTAATTTGTGTGAATTCAATGATATTTTTACTGCCAATAATTTTTTTAAGCAACTAAAACATTATCATTGCATTTTGATGTTATGTATGGAACCCACATGAATAAAAAATTGGTTACACTTTTGATACTTTGTGATGCAAGGTTTCAGTTTCAATAATATTCATATGTATAGTTTGAGTAAAAGTGAAACAGTGTATTCATCATTCTAGATATAATGTAGAAAACTTTTCTCTTGCTCTTAGAAATAACTTTAAAAATTAAGCTTTGGGGATAATTGATCATAAACCAGATAAATTATAGGGCAAAATGAAAGAATTAATTAAAGATCACTGTGATGAAAATGAAAAGAAATTACAAAAGCTTTTTTTTTAAAAAAAAAAAAAAAAAAGGATAAATATGTTTTAAAGAAACTAAATAGGAAATTCAAAAGAACATCCATGTCAGACAAATGCAATATTAAAATAATATTGAGCTTGGAAAACAAATTCAAGGAATTTGGAGAACAGAAAGAAGTTTCATCCTTTAGTAGACTTATTAAAAAATGCCAATGAATAAATTATAACAAAGTAACAAAGATCAAGACATTTTTGACAAAGTATCTACAGAAAAATCGTTAATAATGAAAAAAATAAAATAGATTAACTTTAAGATTATTGCCAAAAAGTAAGGTTCCTGAATTTGATGGTACTGCTTTAGACATTTTGCAGAAAACTGATAAAAGTTAATAAAATATTGCCAAAATTTTGCTAATTAATCTGGTAAACTGCTGTCACTGAAATGTAAGCCTTATTGTGCTGTGTCTCATACTACAAGTTAAATTAGCTTGGAAACCATTCATGTACAAGCTAGTTTCAAAAATGGTTAGCAATTAAAGGTTGCACTATTGATGTATACTAGACATACAAAAAAGACTAGGAATAGCAGAGAAAGCTCTATGTATTTTATTGATTATAACAAAGTCTTTGATTCAGTTAACCATGCTGAATTATGGATTGTTTTTAGAAAAATGGGTGCACTCTAAAATTTCATAATTATTATGGAACTGGAAGTTTATAGATAAAATAGACTAGAAAAAAACCAGACTGCTGTTTATTAGCAAAGGGGTTAGAAAGATATATATATGTAACTCTATCTACCTAGTTTTTTTTTTAAAAAAAAAATTAATTGTAAAGTAATCCACTTTAAATGAAGACAAATGATAATTCAGGATTGATAAAAAAAATTATAATTTTTGAGATGCTGATAACATAACATTTACAGCCAAAGATAGAAAAGACCACAAGACTCTTATTAAAAAAATTAAAGGTGAGGGTGAAAATATGGAATTATGATTTAATATGCAGAAGTCAAATATTATGATGTCAGAGCATCAACTGGCTTACAAATTATTCATGTATACATAAAAGAAATTCATAGCTTTTGAATCCTTAAATCATCATTATCAATAAAAAAAACAGAAGTCAAAAATTTATTGCAGACTAACATTGGACAAATTTTACAATGAAAAACTTAGAATTTTTAGCTGTAGTGACAAAATTTCAAAAACAAAGATAATTGTTAAAGTCAATATATTTTCTGTAATAAAAATTCTTTATGTTACTGTTAAAGACTATTTGGTCTAATGTCCTAGTTTAGTCATATTGTGACTAGAGAATTTATGAAGAAAATAAGAAGTATGAAAATATATAAAATGATACATGAAGAAGGATTGAATATCTCAAATTTTGTAAAAAGATGTGAAAAAAAGTTGATAATATAACAAAGTGTAATTGTGAACTAGTAAAGAAAGCTATAGAAGAGACTAAAAGTCTCAAAAGTGTAAAACAACATTTTGGTATTGATAGGAAACTATTATTAAAAAGAGAGATGACAAAATGAGTAGAAGAATTCTATCAAAAATTATACATTCTACAACTATTATGTCTTCTGAATTGCCCAAGATTTTAAATGAAGAAGTGAGATATTCAATTAAATTTATGAAAAAGTGAAAAGCTTCAGATAATGATGGAATTATAATTGATATCTTAAAAGAAGCAGGTGAAAAAATATATTTTTTTTTTGGCAGAGTTATATACCAAATATCTAAATGATAAAGATGAACCAGATGATTGGAATAATATAATATTAATATTACTATTTTAAAAAAGTAATAAAGATATTAGAAATTACAGGTCTATCAGTCTTTTATCAGTTTTATACATTTTTTTACCAAGATAATTACAATTCATCTACATAGAACATTGGATTTCAACCAACCAAGAGAACAAGCTGGATTTAAAAATTTTAGTACAATGGATCATATCCAAGTAGTGAGAGAAATTATAGAAAGGACCAATGAATATGAGTTGCCATTATGCTTTGGATTTGTATATTATGAAAATACATTTGATTCTATAAGCATTTATTTCTTCAGTGATTAAAACATTGGGTCATCAAGATATAGATAGACTAAGAATATTGTCATATTCTGAAGAATATTTATAAAAATGCAATAGCAACAATTAGATCACATAATGATACTAGGAAGATTAACATTGAAAAGGATGCAAGACAGGGTGACTCCATATCTCCAAAACTTTTTACGACAGTGCTGCAATAAATACTTTGTGGATTAAAATGGGAATTTAAGTCACTTAATTTTTGGCAGATGTTGTAATTGTTTTTGTAAATACTGCTTCAGAGCTTTAGGAAATGTTATAAGAGTTGTTAAATGTTAAAAAGACTAAAGTAATGCTCAATAGATTTTCTCAAAGGATGAAAATAAAAATTGATAATGATGAGTTAGAAGTTAATAACTACAAATAACTTGGTCAAATTATTATAACAGATGGAAACATAATGGATGAAATTAATCTTAGAATTATACTTGGTTGGAATGCTTTTGGTAGAAATAACTTAATGTTAAAAAGAAATATGCTTATATGTTTGAAAAGGAAAACTTTTAATAAATGTGTTTAATTAGTTCTTGCTTATGGATCTGAGACTTGGACATTACAGATCAGTATGGAGAGGTGCATATTAAGAGTAACAAGAAAAGATCGTAAATGTATTACATGGAGTAAGAGAACAAACAGATATTGCTAACATACTTGAAAAGATTAAAAGATTGAAATGGAGTTGGGATGAATATATTTCTAGAACATATAATAGATGGACAATTGAAATATTAAACTGGATTCTAAGAGATTGTAAAAGACACAGAAAGAGACCACATGTTGAGATGGATGGATGGATGAAATAAGAAAATGTGTAGAGTCTAGAGATCAAAGAAGATGGATTGAATTTGGAGAGACCTTCATCCTGCAGTGGATTGATAATGGTTGACGATGATAATGTGATGATGTAATGTGCAGAATAATTGATGATAGAAAAAGAGAACAATTATTTAAGAAATGAATATCTTCACAGTAATGAATATGCCTTTAATACTCTAAAAAAAAAACAAGTGATAGATTATCTGTCATTTATATGCTTAATAGTTGATTATAACTGATGTTTACTTAGTAATAATAATAGGAGTAATCAATCTTTTTTCATTCTGAAACGAAATTCAAATACGTGTAGATACTCTTATAAAAAAAAAAACATTATTATATTGCTGTCAATAGCTTCATAGAAAATAAATATCATTCTTGCTTTATTTCAATAATAGAATTAATTAGAAATGCCTTAGAAAGTTTAGTCCATAGTAGCCTACTCTGGAGTTTAAGGTCCATGGATCGCGGTTCTGCTTGTCACCACCGGTGCTTGAACTTTCTTTTGACTCTCTAGCAACAAACTATAGTATTCAATTATTATTTTTAAGAAATCAGAAATAAAAATTTCATTTAAGATTAATATTTATTTTGATCAAATTAAACATTTTAAGAATATATTTCTAAATGTAATAAAACAATATTTTTTCGAAGGTGTCTATTTCAGTCAATTTTCTAATTATAATTTATTAATTTAATCATTTATTGTTATAAAAGCTCAATACCGTACTTAGTTTGATCTTTTATTTAAAATTAATGATGTAACATAATATCAATGTGACTAATTTTAAATCACAAACAAGTAACCTGAACAATAAATGCTTATTTAATATCCAATTTGCGGGTTTTTCTTTCTTGTTTTTATTATTATTATTATTAAAAAAACGTCAAGTCTATTTGTCTATAAACAATAATTTTTAAAGCACTGGGGAATTTGGTGGCATTAGACATAATTTCAAGTTGCAAGATATCAGGTTGTAATACGTACTTAATTTTAAAACTTTGCGTGTTTGTTAATATTCTGTAATTCAATACTAGTGCTATAAACGCATAAACACAAAGATAATATTTAATATCGTATTAAACCATAGGTTCAGCGCTTTCGAGAATCACGACTCTCATAATCATAGCTCTTTGTGAAACACAAAGCTAATATTTAATATTGTATTAAACTATAGGCTGAGCGCTTTCGAGAGTCAAGGCTCTCATAATCATAGCTCTTTGTGAAGTAACTCCATTAACAAAAATGAAACTTATTATTCTATATCCAGGAAATGGAATACTTCAACTTTGCATAGATTTACATAACATTAGACAATCAGTTACTTCACAAAGAGCTATGATTATGAGAGCCTGACTCTTGAAAGTGCTCACCTATGGTTTAATAAGATGTTAAATATTAGCTTTGTGTTTATGCGTTTATAGCACTAGTATTGAATTACAAGATATCAAGTTGTAAGTCTATGTTTTTAATTTGCTTTGCACTGTTTTATGCTTTTATTTATTTACATTGCACATATCATATTTTGACATTGTGGCTTATCATCATAATCATCAATTCTTTAGTCAGAAAATGGGTTAAAATTTCTAAAAGAGTCCTCATAATCAACAATCTTATGTTGCTTGCTTCACTATAGTTCTGGATATCAGTATCTATCCATGATTGATTTTATGAAAGTGAAATGATGTCTCTTTTTCAGCTGTTTTAACGTATCCTCAGTATCTCTTTGAGTAAGACTCATCTAATTCACTTTTCAGTCCCTAATTTGATAGACAAGTGATCGATTAGACACATAATTTCATAATTTGACTTTTTTTCTAGCCATCTCTCTCTCGTAGATCTCAAAGATATCTATTAATATTATTAGCTAAAAAAGTCCAAGTCTCTATCCGTTACAGTATAAATAAAATGTAGATTTTAAAATTCTTTGTGTAAATTTAATGCTATTCTCCTATTTAACTTCTTTTTCATAATTTAATGTTTTAGTATTTATTTAACCTAGATATTCAAAATGGTAAATTTGCTCTATTACTTCATTTTTTTATTTTAATATAAATTTCTTAAAGAAATCTGTATATAATCATTGCAATATTCTTCCTAACATTAATTTTCATGTCAAATTGAATGACATTTCTGTTAATAATTTCTATCATTTAGACCAGCATTTGGGGGGTATAGTGCCTTATCGTCTGCAAATTTAAGTACATGGTAAATTTGTCATCTATTTTTAGTTTACACTTTATATGACTTCCGAGCTTTTTATATTATGATTTTTGCATATATATTAAATAAGCTAAGGACAATACTTACAATGAGTAAATTTATGCCAATTTTATTTAATATTTTTTAAATTAAAAAAAAAAGGTTAAGGAATTGAAGTTTATTTGTGTGTTACTAGTTCAATAGCTTCTTACATGTATCCAAAAATCAAATTATTTTAACTTTAGTTCATATATATAAATATAGGGGATTTGAACACAGACTTTCAAGCACCCTTCAACTATCCATACTATCTCATACCACTGATACACATGACCACACACCAATATATGTATTTTATGCTGAACCAGCACTCATCAGTTGGTCTAGATTACCATCTCTCACACACATATAATCAGTGCTCCGTTAATAGAAAATCTTCATACTTTAATGAATGGGATTCAATCTACTTGCAACTCTTCAACCATCCATACTATTGAAAATCTGAAGATGTAAAGCTTAACTCCCATGCTGATGCCAATATTATTGCCATGCCCATGTTGACTTCAAGTCACTCTGACCCCTCATGTAGGATGGGCAGGATGTAAGCTCAATGTGTAAGATTTGAAATACATGCATTCTTTATATACCTGAAGTTTAATTGTAAATATAGGGGATTTGAAAATGAACTTTTAAACACCCTTCAACTATCCACACTATGTTATACCACTGATACACTTGATCACACACATGAAGTAAAGATATTCTCCAATATCCATATTTTGAGCTGAACCAGCACTCATTAGTTGGTCCAGATTATCTTCTCCCACACACATATGTATAAACAGTGGTCAGATAGCAAATCTTCATACTTTAATGGACAGGCTTCAATTTACTCTAACCTCCAACTCTTCAGCCAGCCATACCATTGAAAATCTGATGATGGAAAGACTTAATCCCATGTTGATGCCAATATTATTGCCATGCTTATGTTGACCTCAAGTCACTCTGACCCTTCATGTATAGAACCTTATCCATTTAAAACATAGAAAAGGGATTGGCAGGATGCAGGGTTAATGTGTAAGATTTAAAATACAAGTATTCTTCATATAACTGGAGCTTAATTGTAAATATAGGGGATTTGAACACTGACTTTCAAGCACCCTTCAACTATCCATACTATCTCATATCACTGATACACATGACCACGCACATGTAGTAAAGATAAATAATCACCAATACATATATTTCGTGCTAAACCAGTACTCATCAGTTGATCAGATTATCATCTCCACACATATATGTAATCAGTGCTCAGTTTATATTCTAGCCATGGGTCCTCATCGTAAATTTGGGCATAGCGCCTGACTGTATTTGATTTGTAAAAAGATGAGAGCCAGTTCCTTTTGAATTAAAACTGGTGATTATAGCAAATCTTTTTCGCCCCCCCCCTCACAAACCATTAAGTTGTTTACAATTTTAAGTTTTAAATTCTTAAATTTTAATAACTCTAATAAATTTTAGCAAAAACAAAAGATTCAGCTGGGGCTATTGACAAGTAGTGCCGGTTTAATGATTTTGTCTTTGTTTTTTTAACTTTATTTTTAAATCATCTTTGAAATTTCTCAGTTTACAGATTAACGAGAGGTATTTCTAACAACCTATAACCTTTGATTCTCTTTTTTAAAAGAGATTTAAGTTCTGTCATCATTCTACTATATGTATAAGATGGTCACCCCTGGATTTAAGATTTTATATGCGAATACAAACATCTATAATAACTTTTAAAAAATAATTTAGAAAAGTTGTTACAATTTCCTTTGCATATATACATAGGTGCGCTTCTACACATACAACGATGTTTACACAACTTGCTTTAATTGAATAATTTTAAATTAGAACTTCGTATACCTTTATAGTTATACGCATACAGCTTTGATTAATGTAAGCAATATCAATACACGCACATGCTCATTAGTAGAACTTTTATACAATATTTTAGTTGATTTTAAAGCATATATGTGCACTTGTAGAGAAAATATACTACTATGAAACATAGTAGGTGAAACTGGATGATAGATAAATCATACTGTTTCAATATGGTTTTTTGTAGTTGTAATTTGCTTTTCAGCATTTCAGGTTTGTATTAGTATAGCTCTGGAAAGCTGATTAGATTATACTGATTTCAGATTTTTCTTTATTTGTCTGCTACTTTTGGTATGTATGGATACAGAACAGTAACAATATTTTTTTTTTTTTTTATGATTCTTTTTGTTGTCTATTTAAGATTTCTAAAGACATTCAATACTTAATATTAGATGATGGAAATACTTCAATATATAAATACAAATATTATAATAGTTATTATAAATAATGTTTATAATAAAAAAAATCAAATTTGAAACCTTCATAATATCATAAAATAATACTTTTCTTAGAAGTGGTAATGCATACTGATGTCGTCATTTTGTTACAAAATGATATGAATTAAAAAATACACAACATGGATTTAATGCTCATGATATGGGTTCATGAATGGAACAAATTTTTTTAGATATCTGAAAAATTTTTAAGTAACAATAATTTTTTTATCAAGTAATTCATTCAACTAAATATCCAATTTTGTAGATAAATGAGGTTACTGATATGTATAGATGTCTGATTTAAAACATTTGATATTATCTTTCCTTTCACAATTATATACTTTTCATGTGTTTCTATATCTAGAATCATTTATTGTAAATCTCCATGTCTGTGTTCTCACTGATGTAGCAAAATGATCTGGAAATGTCGATATTATAATACTATATTATCTGTGTCCATTGATTAATTATTTACAATAATTTGCTTTTAAAGTCAATACAATAATGTAAATTGATTGACTATAAATTCATTTTCTTTGTTTGGAAGACTGGGGGATATAAGTAAATATTTTTATAACTAAAAACAATAATTCATCTTTATCGATTAATTCATTTTCTTGCACTTGACTCAGCCTGCATTAACCCTAACCCTACCTATCAATAATATGTATATAAAAAAATTTCATAATTACATATTGCTATGTAACCTCTGCAAACATTAAGATATATATTGTCACTATGTTTGTGGCCCAAAATTAATTGGATAATAAATAAACTTCTGATATCTACTTATTGACTAAATCTTTTTGTGCCTGCCCATGGAACTCTATGCAATGAAAATTTTGAGAATTTTATAAAAAGTATGATAAAAATGAAAATTAAAAAAAAAAAGATTATATAAAGAAATTTTATTTACGTTATCAAAAAACAAATTATTATCTGCTATGACTAGATCATGGCTTTAATAAATTGATCTATTAAGAAAATAGATGTCATGAGTTGCTTATTTCTATTCTGGGGGGGGGGGATCACGCTGCTAAAATGAAATTTCCACATAATACCAGGAGTTTCTTCCTTGAAATATATGTATTCCCAAGATAACAACTTAAACAATTAGATATACATGAAAAAAAAAACCCTGAATAATAGTGGAAGAGGAGAGGGACATATGCATCAGTAATATCAAGACAAAGTAGAAGTCAAAAGTTAAGAAAATTAATTAAATAGAACAATAAGTGATGGTGCAAATTTTTTAAATTTAATTGTGAGAAAAATTTCTTTTCTAATTTTATTTTGGACAATGAGGGTAAATCTTTTCTTACACAATGTATTGTGAATTTGCCATTATAATGCACATACTTGGTGATGTGCCACTCACAACTTCAGTTTCACTATTTTCTGTTTTGCAGTGCCAATGTATGTGTAAGCAAGTTCTTAATGAGTCTATGAGAAGTGTTTAATGAATAATTTTTCTAAACCTTCTCTTAGGCAGAGTTTTAAATTTTAGATTAATTTTTTTATTCCTGTAAAAAACAGCACTTTAATGTAAAACAGTAAAAAGACAAAATATTGTGATGAAAATATAAAGCATAAATTTAACTCTAGTATGTATTGTTTGAGAGAAAGTATTATTTAGTGGTAGCATTTACAAATAAAAACATACCAGATATGCGAATAAGGAATGCAGTTGTTTTTTTTTAACCATTTAGCATAACATCAAAATATAAATCATTATTGTCATTAGCTAACAAAAATATCAAAAACAGACTTCAATATTTTTATTATATTATCATACCACTAAATATTATGTGAATCATAGTATAGATGAGAAAAAATATTCTCAGTTTAATTGAAAAAGTTTTAATAAATTAGTTAAAGTATATATATCTGATAATATTAAAAGAATTAGTTCAAAGTATGTATATCTGATATTAAAAGAACTAAAATAAGTGAAATAAAATTTTTAATTCTTTGCTATTCAAATTGGTAAAAGAACCAATATTGCTTATTTCACTATTTTATTTATTATTGTGAAGAATTTGAAAGACAATGAAGTTGAGGATATATCTAATACTACTAATTGTCAATTCAAAGAAAAGGACATCAATTAATATAATTGTTGTGAGCTATACACTGATGAAGTCATTTCTATGTTAGATTTTTTATTTTGGTCTTTGTAGTTGTTTCTTGATAGTAACCTCCAATACAACATAGACTTGCTATGTTCACATGTGAAGCTACTCCATGATGAATTACAAATTACTCTCGAAGTAATTAATCTGATAATTTTAAGACATTAGTCACACCCACACTTGAGAATTTTCAAAGTATTGTAAGAAAAGCTGATGAATATTCATTATATTTAATATAAAAATAAGGTGGGTTTTTCATGGTCAAATTTCTACTTGAATCTTCAAACTTATTCATAGATTTTTACAAATAAGCAAACGAACTTTCAGACAAAATTGAATCTTTAATTCAAGTGAAGGTTAAGTATTATAAATGGCTAATGTAAGTTATCTGAAATTTTATATACTTTTATCTTTGAAAATAAACTATAACTCTCCTATAAAATGACTGATGAAATAAATGAATAATTGAAAAATTAAAATCATCTTTCAATAAGTATTTCTCAAAACTGGAAAAGAGAACAACTGAATTGCAAATTTCTTTGAAGAATACCTTTGTGTTGCCATATTACTGATAAAAAAATGAAAAGATTGCTCAAAACTTTTGACTGATATTACTTTAAAAGCTGAATTCAGAAAAAAAAAAATCATTAACTTTTGGGTGGATACTTATTGCCACTCTTAAATCTGAAGATAATAAAGAAAGCTTTTTTATATCTTCCTTTAAAAAAAACCATTGTAATAAATTGAACATTTGTTGTTTAAAATATTTGTTTTGTAAATATTACTGTATTCAAAATATACATATTTTTAATTATTAATAAAATAACAAATATAATGTAATTTTGAATAAAAATATGTGCACATCTGTTCATTATATTATTTCTTTATTTAGCTATTTATTTATACTTGCAATATATAAATTTGAAATAATAGCAACTATATTAATTGCTAACATTTTGCAATATGAAAATTATGATTTGCGAAAATGAATTGCCAGGAGTACCCAAGTGAAAACTGTGCTATCCACAAGGCAAAAAATATTCATAAATGTTAAATATTGTTTAATATATATGGGGGGAGGATGATTAAAAAATAACTGGAATTGTTCTCTGTTTTGCGCACATGTTGTAGTATATACTTCTGCTGTTACATACTGTTTACAAAAATCCTTCTACACCAATCTTCCAAATGACATCACCATGTAAAATTATGGTGTCAAGTAGCACACTTTTTTGTAAAGTGCATTTTGCGTATTTGTCGATTATAATGGCTGAAAAGTTCAAACAATGTGAAATCTGTTTTCGTGTATAGAAAATGGCAAGGAAAATAGTTGTAATACTTGAAATATATTATAAACAAACCAATCTCATAAAAACATAAATTTATGAGTGGTTTAATTAAAATGTTAAATTTATCATGTCCCTAAAAAGCATCACAAATAAAATTCAAAGTCAAAACAATGCAGATTTTTTTTTTATGTTAACAGGATTTTTCTCTCTGATTTAGTTTGTAACAGTCAGGCATTTTACCTGCAAGTTCTGAAACATTTACGTGATGTGGTAAAATGTAAACATTCTGTTTTGTGGCAAAGAAAAAGTGCAAATTCCATTCCAACAAAGTGTTATCTCTCAAAGCTTAGAGGTAAACACTTTTTAATTAAATTCAGTATGACCCAGCTTATCTATCAGCCATATTAACTCAATCTCACTTCATGCAATTTTTTTAAAATATCTCAAATGAAAAAATGTCTCAATTTTTTTTGTGTGTGTAAACTTAGAAATGGTGGGAAAAAATGATGGAGGTGTTAAAAGGTATCATTTTGCAAATATTTCCAGACTATTTTGAAAAATGAAAAATATGTTCAAACCAGTATATTGCATCAAATGGATAATAATTTGAAAGAGATTAAATTTATAACACTTAAAAATAAATAAACTATTTTTTATTATAAAATTCCAGTTATTTTTAAATCCCCCCCCTTATACATATTGTAATAGACAGCTTATATATATATATTTAAATTTTATTTAATTTAATTGATACAGCCACTATCTGACATAAAACATTAGGAAATATATGGGCACATGTTTTTTATTTATATATTAAATAAGATTTGAAAATATTTATTTTAATGTGCAATATTGATGACTCCTACACAACCATTATTTGCAATACCTATCTAGATCATATAGAACAAAAGCTACTCCTGATAAAATGAACATAGAATAAATATGTAGACCAGATAATATTACATACAAAGTATTCAACACATTATCTTTATTTACAAAGTATCATAAATGTCAAACAAAATACAATGTTCTTTCTCCTAAATATGCTTACATTACAGATTATATCATAAAAATTTGTATATATATTTTTATATAAATGAGTATTGCTTTAATAAGCCATTTCTCTTTTATCTTTTAACTTTTAGTTCACACACATGATGAAAAACAATAGTTATTTGTAAAATATCCAAGGTTTATTTTGATTAATTTTAAACACTAATCTTTCAGTTACATTTTATAATACTAAGACAATTATATGATTAAGCACATTTGCAGCAGAATAAATCCCTGGCCTTTAATATATCCTGGATATAATCCTGCATATAGCTGACTCTTGCAAATATAATACACTATTCATATCATTAGCTTTATAGCATTGTCACACACATATATATTAATATGGGAATAATTTAATCAATGGATGTTCTTTACAAGGTTATCATAATTACAGACTTAATTAACTGAGATCACTCTTTTTTTTAAACAAAACTGTGAAAAAATCTATCATATAGATATAATATACTTAAACCATTCAGTAATGATTTAAAAACTGCATTTGTAGAGGTCCCTACTATCGCATTTTACACGCATATTATCGAGGTTATAGCCTCGTAAATATTACTTACGTAATCAATGTGCGTTTAATAAATTTATAATTACAACTATAAGTTCTATATATATAAAATCTAACAGTAATAAAAGGAGAGCTAATTTATGTACAAATAAACTTGATTGAAAGTCAAAATAAACCTTTAACTTAAAATGCTAATAATTATATTACAATAATTATTTAACTCTTGGGCTCTTCACTTTATATATTTTACAAGCATGGACACTTTGTTGTTTAAAGTGTATATTACATCTCAATTATATACAACTTTTACATATTTGCTAACAATTTCACATTAAAGAAAATTCTTTTTTTTTAAAAGAAGATACATTTTTTACAAATTCTATCACATATATCATAAAGACAAGATGAAGCAAATTTTTCCAAATATCTTTTTTTTTTAAAATACAATTCAAACATTTATAGATGCTTAGCAACAAAGGCCAAGTTTTTTTTTTAAAAAAATTTACTTCCTCCATTAATTAATCAATTGAATAATATTATATAAACTCTCTAGATATAATAAAATAGTTTGTTAGAAATAAATTTATGCTATAAGAGGAAAATGGTCAATACATACATTATGGCATTAGTCTGAATAGTTTTTTTAAACTTATGCAGCAAAAGTTTTGAAGCTTAGTTCTCTTTAGTTCATTGTCAGGATTTTTTTTGCAGGCTAGTGTATTCAGCCATGAGCCAACAAAATAATGAAAATTATAGACTATAAGTTTTAAAGAATAACATCAAAATAAAGATGAAAATATATTTATTTACATTAATATACATAACACATTATATACAATTGTGCCCTCAGTAATTCAGATGACTACTAACAACTGACCACCTGAAAATTATTCCTACACATATATCTTCCTAAAGTTCTGTATTTATTAATGTGATCAAATCAGTCCTTGAATTGGAGGCTATTTCCCACTAAATTCTAATACTCCCCATGGTTAAACACTAACCACTGTCTCTACTATTCTTAGATCTGAGTAAATAACTAAAAAATTGTTAATACTCACAATCTACTGCACAGTTCTCATGAGCCTTATTAGGCATACACAAATAAAAATAAGACCAGTGCTGTCTGTTAAAGTTCCCTATTCAGCTGTTTGCATCTACAGAGGCTGTCTTTGGGATGATGTCCCTCATAGCAGAAATGTTGCAATAACTTTTCCAACAACTTTTTCTTTGGGTCCTTTCTCCTGACATCCCATGATTCAACAGCAACAGTACCACCATAAGAAGAGTAAGAAAAAGGTCCTGCTCTTTTCAGCACACTCTATTTATACATTTCCATAGTTTAGTATCCAGTTTTAAGGTTAATAACTATTTGTATTAAGCTATCCCCCCTCCAATAATGCATCTTTTCACAAATTACCATCAAGCTTTTAATTGTGTCAGTGAACATTCCTTTCACCTGCAATTAGTCTTTCAGATCTTGATTAAACTGACCCTTCCTCAGTATTCTTTTGTTTAATTAGTTTAAAATAGCTTAATGCTTTAATTAAACAATACTAATCTTTTCCAAACTTAAATCCATTAAGCCTTTCCAGCATTATTATTTACATTTCTTTTATCCATCAGCAATCTTTTCTCATTGCTTTTAATTTACAATATCCTTCTATATTTAAGTTTCTAACCAATAAACACCACATGATCACATGTGTGGCAATATGTATAGTGAGTTTTGCCTGTTTTAATTTAAGTTTCTATTCTTTTCTATCTTTTCTCGAGTCACAAATCCTAGCTTTATAACTTATACAAGTTATGGCTACTAAAGCAATATTTTTTTTCCAAAATATGACATAATTAAATATTTCTTTTATAATGACTTCCATTAATTCATTTCATTTATAAATGCTGTTCCTTTCTTTACAAGTTGCTATAATGTATTTTATGAATCTCCTATCTTTAAAATTTGAGATTCAAATATTATTATTCTATTTTGAGTAAAGATTTCTTTTAGATAGCTGGGTCAGATTCACAAAGAAATCCAGGTTAGATTTCAGACAGTTGGCAGTTTTTTTATCTTTTTTATTTGGTCATCCTAATTCAATGATGCTTAAATAAAATAAGAATCTACACTCTTTAATTTTAAGAAAAATTAACTATATATAGGCTATCATCTCTTGTTTTTAACACCATTGATCCTGTTTTTTCTACTTTTAATAATCTCTTATCTTCAACACCTTTTATGACCTCATTTTAATTAAAAGAATTTTCAAAACATCATTCATGTAATTATTAAACTTTTTGAATTTTCCTCTTGTTTTCAAATTTCATATCTCAAAACAGCGTTAATCTTTTTATTAACTAAATTTTAATTTAATTATTTAACATCGATCTTTTTAACACTAATATATTTAATTGAGTTGTTTCACAATACATTCCATACATTCTTTTAATATTTTATAAGATAAACAGTTCTAACATATTTTACATAATTTATTAGTTTCTCTTAAATTTAAACATTTTAGACAAACCTATTACATTATTTATTATTTAAAAATATGACATTTAATAATTTATTCTAATATTTAAACACATATTATTGCATTAAATATTTTATTTTAAGCTATTTGTTCTATATTATATAATTTTCTTTAAAACTTTTAAATGCTATATTTACTAGATAGTTTTACTACTACAGAAAACCAGATTACTATCATGTGTTTGACCTCATTATTTATTTCAATATATATATATATGCAAAGTTCTTTGCACAAAGGCAAGTAGAATAATCAGACAATAGAGTACTACATTTAAGTAATATCTATTAATTACCATGGTGGCAGTATGTTATTGCTTGATATTCTTTTAATGCAATTTATTGTAAAATGCCAACTTTTAGATTTTTTATTATAAAATTTAATGTCAACTTTTAGATTTTTTATTATAAAATTTAATGTAAAGGAATTGTCAAAAAAGTTAATTCAAACTAAGATACAAACATTTATTTTGATAATTTTTATCAAATTTTTATTTACAAAAGAATTTTAATGTATTAGATTCACCATCATTATCCTTTTCAACCATTATTGATCAACTGCAGAATCAAGGTGTCATTAATACAGTTTCTTCAAGCTATAGCATCTCTTCTTGGCATCATATTAGAAAAATTTCTCATTTCAACCATTCTTCTCAAATGTATTATTTTTCTAGTTTTTTTTTTAACTTCTTGGGATCCCATTTAAAATTTCAACATTCTGTCCATTATAATTTCTTTAGCAATATGTCCAGCTTAGCTTCATTCCAGTCTCTTAATTCTTTCAATGATTTCAGCAATAACTATATATTTTGTTGCCTGCATATTTTATTTTGAATCTCTTTTTTATTATCCTTAACATATATCTCTCCATACTTTTTTTTTAAGTGTCATAGCATCAGCCGGAACGCGAACCCACAACCCGGGCAACTGCCTGCAAGTGCAAGGCAGTAACACTGACCTCTCAACCACCAATTCAAGACATATCTCTCCATATTTCATTGAATGTTTTGAACTTTCATCTGATAACTCTTGTTACTTTACCAGAAACTTTGCATCATCACTTGGAAATGAAGCACATTATCTACAAAATCAAGATGACTTAAATATCTTTCTTTTTTTTTGTTAGCTTTCCATTTTAATTCACAAAATATTTCTTGCAAAACTGCTATAAAAATGTTTGAGAAATAAAATTACTCTTAAATTTATTCTTCTCAATTTAATCTTTTGAGTATCAATATGTAAACTACTTGTTGCTTTTGCATTTTGATAAATATTCTTCAGAATATAGCATATCCAATGTATTTATCTTGATGATCCAAAGCTTTAATCACTATAAAAATGTTTATCAAATAAGATATTTTTTTCATAATCTACAAATCCAAAGCATAATGGCAACTCATATCCATTAGTCACTTCTATAATTTTTCCCAATACATATGATCTATTCTGCTAAAACCACTTTTAAATCCATCTTATTCTTTAGATTGGTTAGAATTCAGGGTTTGCTGTAGATGAGTTATAATTATGATAAGGATTTTGTAGAAAAATAATAGAAGACTGATAGGTCTGTAATTCTGGTACATTCTTTGTCATCTTTTTTAAATATCAATATTTCTACTGAATTTACCTACTCATTAGGTACATTTTTATCATTTAGATACTTAGTATTGTAACAGTCATGTTTGAGACATTTGCGTAACAGAATCCAGAATTCAGGCAGAGACCAAAGCTGACTAGAGTGGCAATCAGGCTTCAACTTCTTGACCAGTACTCCATGACTCAACACCTTACAAATGACCTACCTGAGATTACACTCAGTTTCCATTTCTTCATGGCCAGCATAGGGCAGAGAGAAACAGGACTCAGGGTTTTAAATGTACATAAATTAACTAAATTTACTAAAACTAACAGCATAGTATTGGAGGTCATGTTCATAATTTATCATCAATGCATAGATCGCTCATTCATATTAGATACATAACTAGGATTGAATTGAAATTAGGCAATAATAAATCATATGAAACCAAAGTAATTTAAATATAATTATTTATTAATATAATAAATATTAACAAAACAACATAATTTAAGGTGTAGTAAATACATGCAGGCATTACAGTAGATGAGACAATTATCATTTTACTCTCATCTTACATATTAATTGATATATATGTGTGTACATAAATGATCACTTTTATTATGCTTATAATGAAATGCCAAATCCTATCTTTTAATGTTACAGTTGCTCTTTCATAAATAATATACTAGCCCTCGGTAGATTATCCATTATAACACATACTAAAACATATGCGTAACATATGAGCATATAAATCAACTTGCTAAAGTATATTGAATTTAGAAATCAAGAGAAAGGTTCAGACTAATGCTAAATATTAATTCAGAGACGTAGAATTGGTACTCTAGATCACCAACAAGTGCTATAGCACTGGAAAATATCAATATAAAATTATCCTGTGGATCGATTATTTTGTTCAGGGGTTCTTGTGATGAATGCCAGTATCTTGGCACCAAGCATTTTGCTGCATATGGTGCAAACATTCTGAGTTTGAGGTCGGGGTGTCTGGCATGCTTGCCTGGTATTCAACTTCAGGTCTTACCAGTGCACATCCCTGAAAGAGGAATATCAGATGACCTTATTGAAGTCTCACTTTGAGAGAGGTAGCAAAACATTAATTATTATTGATATTTAATCAATATGTGATCTGCCAAACAATAAAGATATAACATATCAAATCATATGTGCTGGAACAATAGCTTTATCAGTTCAGCTAATAGGAGCCAATTCTTAACTAGTGTTATAAAGATATCTATGCTATCTAAGGAATAATCATATTTTAATCTTGTTAACATTTTCAATCTACATCATAATCATTAATTAAGGAAGGAAAAGTATATTTGAAGGGGTTTACTAAAAGCTTAACAAATAAATATATTTTTGCAACGACCTAAGGCTAGTACATTATTTATTAACATTAACTAAAAGTCATAATTTAAATTTATGAGCAAACCACATTATGCATTTATATTAAATAAATATTTAATAGTAATAATGAGGGCAAAGCGATTTATTATTATGTTGAATATAGGATTTTGAAACAGCATACATAAATGGTGTTCTTAAGAAATAATAATATGAAAACAATTTTAATTGTATAATTCTCTAAACTATTATTTTTAAAGGCTCACTGTTTCGAAGTATTGGCATATAATAAAAATATAAATTATTTTAAAACAATCATAAAGAAAATATAAGCACAACCACACTAATAGATAATTTAGATATTAATTTGTTTAAATAAAAGAGTTATAAGGTGGGTCAACAAGTTACATACTTTAAAAGATTAATTAATTTGGATAAGAATTATAATAACATTACTTTGAAAGTTCATAAATTAATTTACATTTTTAGCTAGCTTTAGATTTAGAGTTTTAAAATTAAATAATAATTAATACAGGGCTCTGGGGTTTTGGATTAATATTACCAGTTATTTATTTTGTCTGGAAACATAGGTGCTTCGACTTTAGGCTTAGTGACAGTCTTCCCAGGGGAGGTTTCTGGTGTCTTCTCTTTCTTGCAGTAGGCTATGGCAGTAGAAATTCATCTTGCAGGGCTTCATTTGTTAAAGCATCAGATGGCAGTAAACCCAGCCAATCTCTCATGGAGAAACAGCAAAACTTGGCTTTCCTAGTCAGACATATTAAAAAAACAAAGTGATATGGAGTATGTTAGTAAACAATTACTAAAACTTAAATTGATTTTTCTTTATTTTTATCACAATGTGACAGCTTAATGTAAATTTTGTTTACAATTATTTTACTTTAATTACTATAACTAAAATACTTTTAATAAAATTGAATCATGCCACTTATGTATAACAATATAGGTTGGATTATAAACCCACATAAGAATATATAATGAAATAACTTAATATATTGACTTTATAATATTAAATCTATCATTTAACATTTTTTATATAGCAAATAAAAAATTATCCACTAATAATTAACTTTGTTTTACTTCACCTTCAAGTGATAAGTTTTAATTGTGTTTTATGCAAAAAAGTGAAGCTTAGTATTATTAGAAAAGAATTAGCACTTTTGGGAAACATAGGTCTCCATATTCATAACCTATTTTGGGAATGTCAGCTTACATTGAGATTTTAAGCGAGACTTGGCAGTAATTTATGCAATATTTATTCAAAGTTTTTTTTTCATATTGATCATTTTCTGGAGATTGCAAAGCACAATTCTTTTCAGTTTATTGCATAATTGACATTTGCAATAAAGCATACCTCCTTTGTTTTTCATTTTGTATCATTATGTTCAGTGCACAGTGCCCTTGCCAAAGTGGGTTTGAACACATACTGTTGTTTTTGGTGCTCAAAGAATATAGATTTGTTTTCAATATTGTTTATAGATTTCCTGTATAAATAGTGATATTGAGATATTCTGGTGATGTTGGTATAGGTCTCTCCATAGTATGTGTATTTGCAGTGCTTATCTATATGTACATATACAATGTCACACATATAGCCATGATAATACCATTATATACCTATTTTAATTAGGTTTGAACCTAGCACAGATAGAATTGGTATTCAGGATGAAAGATGAAATGGTAAGGGATCAAAGGATACCTCATGGTTAGGGTGGTTATGAGGTCTTAGTTTTGATTAACAAAATGTGTGGGAAGGAACAGATAGTGGGATCTGAGGGTAGCTTAATAACTGGCTCCATAGTGCCAGGATTTCCAACATCCCAGGAAGTCATCCTCATCTGACAACTAACCATATCCCTCATACTCTAACCTAGATAAAGATGGGAGCTGATCCTGCCCTGTTTCCAGACTATGGGTATATTCATTCCCTAAAATATGGGATTTAGTTATTTAATTCATATTTGATCATCCCATTACTTTTCCCTACACTGTTTGTAGCAACTTGAATAACATGTATTATCCCACCCTCTGTTTTACTTTCTCCTAAAGAAATGGGTCTCTTCCTGGGCTTCTGGCTTTGATTTTGATCCATTTGAGATTTAGCTCCTTCAAACTTGACTTGTTCATTATCCAGTGACACGAAGCCCTTACTGTAATCAGTTTTGCATCTGTGTTGACTTGAAAATCATTTCCAACTACTGTTTTTTTGATTAACCTAGACATGACCAAAAAGAATGGCTAAATGCTGTCTGGCCTCACACAAGCTCCAACAAAATTTGGTACTTCTCAGCTTTTGCTTTCTGACACCTGCTAGTATTATCTGAATCATCCTTACTGGTACCTTTGATACCTTAAGAGCTTGTCCTTCCAGTCATGTAAGCTACCCTTTAGATGAAAAAGATACTTGACTACCAGTATCCACTAAGACATGTATTCCTATCATTCCAATACTGATCAGGATGACAGGGCATGCTCCAGTCAGAACCTCCAGTATAACTTCATCTGCCTCAATAATCACTGACCTAAGGGGCTCTATGTATGTTTCATTCTCTGCTTAATCTCCATACTCCAGTAGAAGGAACTGGCTAATGGGATATCTTGTAGTTTAACAACAGTCCATTTCTAGGTGATTTTACTTGGTTTTGGTTGTCCAGTCCCCATGTTGATGATCTTGACCATGATCAGTTCTGGGCCATAATCACCTGGCATTTTGGCAGTGCTGTCTTACATATTTTCTCTGGTAGTTTCTTGGGAATGGGCATAAAGTCTATGGTTGTTAAGAATTCAGCAATTTCATCTATGGTTCAAACCTGGAAACCCATCACTATCTGTTGTATCTTCTGTGGCATGTTTTTCTGGATGATACAGATCAACTGGGTATTCATAAATGGGAATACAGTTAACTACTGGAGGAAGGCTATTTATCTTGGAAAGAACTGTGTATGTGTCTCCTTAATTGTAGTCCCATATGTTTCTTGAAGTATAGCATGATAGATTCCTTTCTGATGCTCCTCACTCCAGAATGTCTAGGAGAGGGATAGTGCGTATTGGTCAAAATTTAGGTTTTTTGTCAGAGCAATCCCACCAGGACTTAGCATAGCCTACATGGTGAGTGGACCTTTTGGAATCAGAATGCCCTCTCAGGCTGTCAATATGGGCTCTTGGATTCTCCTCAATCTTTCCTCTGAAAACCCTGACCTGTACAATTTTGACAAGTATACAGGTAAATGGCCCTTCTTGCCTCATCCAACTCAACTCCCTGTTCCATCCTCTTGGTTTAGGTAATTCTTGTTTGGGACAGCAGTCTGTTTGTTTTCTGCCATCAAGGGACTCATCTTGCTGCTGCTGGCAATGTTCATGAAATTATCTATGAATTTGCTGATACCCAGTACTGTCTATTTTACTGTGGCTACCTGCTGGACTTGGCTGAGTACTTTCCTTCTTTAAACACATTGTCAGACCTGCTTGGATTATAGTAGACAAGTTGACCTCTAAAGTTTTCTCTTGCATCTCCTTCTGCAATATTTTTCTTTAGCTCTTGTATGCTGACAATTCTTTGCATGGACTTCCTGATTGTTTTGTGCCAAGTCTTCCTTTAGCTTGTATACCCCATCTCTCATTTCCCCTTGGACTTTCTGCAGACTCTTGACTGTGGCCTCCTGATCCCTGAGCTTTGAGACTATGGTCATTTCCTGCCACTCAACCTGATTCCAATTCTCCCTCTCCATGGCTATCATTTTGTTATTGCTTTCTTCTTGGACTTTGTTCAAAAATCCTGCAAACTCCACACAGACTTTCTCATATTTCTACTGAAATCTTATCTTCAAATTCTGTAACATTATGTGCAGTCTCTCCTCTGACTGACTAGCTCTTTCTCTGACCTCTTTACCCAATGTTTCAAATCTTTGCTCCAACACTCATTTATTTTCCCAGTCCTTTATCTCCATATCTAACTTAGCCTGCTTTCTTGTTGATGCCATCTCCCTCATCTTCTTCAGTATTAGGCTCAAATTGCAATGCTCTCCTTTGGATTTCTCTATTGATTTCTCCCTTCAGCTTTCTCCTTGAGTGTCCTTCAAAATGGTAGCCCCTTCCACCTCTCCCTCTGTGCTACTGCTATCTTCCACAATCTCTCTCCCAGACCTGTGTTATTGCCTCACTCTTCATTTCCTTTTTTGACTTTGTTTCCCTAATTATTCTAGATGACTCTTTTTCCTCTTTCCCATCTTCACTTATTTCAGTCCCCATTTCTTCACTCCCTTCCTTGACTGTCTTCTCTTCTGCACTGCTATCCATTTTTATATATTTTTTTGAAAAGTCTATTTGGTTTTATCTTGTTGTGGTTTTTTTTTAAATAACTTAATGGTGCAGCTATTTGCTGTTCATCATATTGAAAAATGACCTGTCCATTGCCCTCCTAATTTTTTTTATAGCTTGTCTAAACTTTCTCTATCTAGTGGTGCTGCTTAACTTTGCACCACTGTGATATTTATTTTATAAATACCCATCTAACATTTAAAAAATATGAATAAAAATATTAATATAATAAAATATATAGTAACAAAATATTACTCATTGTGTCTTTGTCCTTTCTTCCAGCTGCTTTTATTTTAAATAGATTTAAGAGTTCATGATTATATATTTGTTTTATTGTCTGTTCTGGTTTTGAATACATTTGGAATAGCTTTTATATTTTAAAACTTGCCTTGTTGGGTTCATTCTCATTTTCAATCCAATTCACTACAAAATTAGTTTTCATCCATAGGTTCCCCCCTTCTTTTAGTCTAAGGTTCTTTTTCTCTATCCCTGCTGACAAATTTATGTAAGGATAACTTCTAGCTTGTTTAAGCCATCTTAGGTGCCAGTTTCTAATGAACACGAAAGATTACACAACTACAATATGAAAGTTTTTCTATGCATTAATGATTTACAAAATTTGTATCACCAAATGTGGGGGAAAAGATTTATATACACTCTGCACATCCATGTGTGAGGGGTTCAGGGCCATGGAGATAAACGTGCTTCACAATTGGACATCCAAATGTGGGGAAAAATGATTTATATATGTTTGGTGCATCCAATGTGGTTGGAGATAATCAACATGTCCCATGATTGAGCTTTCAAATGCAAGAAAAAAACTTACGTAATGGTCAAGTTTCAGATACTTGTGTAACAGAATCCAGAATTCAGGCAGAAAAACCAAAGCTGACCAGAGTGGGATGGTAAGGTCCCAAATATGACCAGGCTTCAACTTTGTACTCTGTGACTCAACACTTTACAAATGACCTGCCTGAGATTACACTCAGTTTCTATTTCTTCATGGCCAGCACAGGGAAGGGAGAAACAGGACTCAGGGTTTTAAATGTACATAAATTAACTAAATTTACTAAACTAACAGCATAGTATTAGAGGTCACATTCATAATTTATCATCATCATCAATGCATAGATTGCTCATCCATATTAGATAAATAACTCGGATGGAATTGGATTGAAATTAGGTAATGAGAAATCATATGAAACTAAAGTAATTTAAATATAGATTTATTTATTGATTAATATAATAAATCTTAACAAAAGAACATAATTTAAAGTGTGGTAAATGTATGCAGGTGTTACAGTAGATGAGACAATTATCATTTCGCTTTCATATTACATATTAATTGACATGTATGTGTGTACATAAATGATCATTTTCATTATGGCTATAATAAAATTCCAAATTATATCTTTTAATGTTATGGTTGCTCTTTCATAAATTAGTACATTAGTTCTCAGTAGATTATCTATTATAACACTTATACTAAAACATATTATGCATAACATATGAGCATATAAACCAGCTTGCTGAAATAGATTGAACTTAGGAATCAAGAGGTTCAGACTAGATTGAACTTAGGAATCAAGAGGTTCAGACTAATGCTGAATATTAATCAGGGAGATAGAATAGACTATGCTAGATTGCCAACAAGTGCTATAGCACAGGAAAATATTATGAAGTTCTCCTGCGGATTGATATTATTTTGTTCAGGGGTTTTTGTAACCAATGCCAGTACCCTGGAATCAAGCATTCTGCTACATATGGTGTGAAAATTCTGAGTTCAAAGTCAGGGGTGGCTGGCACACTTCAGGTGTTACCGGTGCACATCCCCAAAAGAGTAAAGTAGGATGGCCTCCCATTTTATGAGAGGCAGCAAAACATTAATTATTATTGATATGTAATCAATATCTGATCTGCCAAACAATAAAGATATAACATTTAAAATCATATGTGCTGGAACAATAGCTTTATCAGTTCAGTTAATAGGAGCCAATTCTTAACTAGTGTTATAAAGATATCTATGCTATCTAAGGAATAATCATATTTTAATCTTGTTAACATTTTCAATCTACATCATAATCATTAATTAAGGAAGGAAAAGTATATTTGAAGGGGTTTATTAAAAGCTTAACAAATAAATATATTTTTGCAACGACCTAAGGCTAGTACATTATTTATTAACATTAACTAAAAGTCATAATTTAAATTTATGAGCAAATCACATTATGCATTTATATTAAATAAATATTTAATAGTAATAACAAGGGCAAAGTGATTCATTATTACTCTGAATATAGGATTTCAAAACAGTGTGCATAAATAGTGACCTTAAAAAATAATTATATATAAAGATAAATTTTAATTGTATAATTCTCAAAACTTTACTATCTTTAAAGGCCTGCTGTTTCAAAACATTGGCATATAATAAAGATATAAGTTGTTTTAAAACAATCATAAAGAAAATATAAAGCACAACCACAATGATAGATAATTAAAAGTTATGGAAGATATTAATTTGTTTAAATAAAAGAATTATAAAGTGGCCCAACAAGTTACATAAAGTGGGCCAACAAGTTATATACTTTAAAAGATTAATTAATTTAGATAAAATTTATAATAACATTACTTTGAACTACCTTTAGATTTAGAATTTTAAAATTAAATAGCAATTAATACAGAGCTCTGTGATTTGGACTCATATTATCAGTTATTTATTTTAGCTGGAAATGTAGGTGCTTGGACTTCAGGCTTGGTGATAGTCTTCCCTGGGCAGGTTTCTGGTGTCTTCTCTTTCTTGTTGCAGTAGGTTATGGCTGTAGAAATTCATCTGGCAGGGCTTCGGTTGTTAAAGCATTGGATGGCAATAAACTTCACTGTTTCCTTGTGGAGAAACAGCAAAACTTGGCTTTTTTAGCCAGACATATTAAAAAAAACAAAGTGGTGTACAATGTTTTAGCAAACACTATTCCAGAAAATGGATTTCTCTCCCCAAGCTGAAAAATATGGACTATGTATACCCCTTAGATTCAAGCATTTACTTGTGGAGAATTTATTTTGCCTGAAAACCCACTAACTTAAGGAATTGCATTAGATTGTACAAGTTAATCTTAAAACTTTTGATTGAATTTTCAAGGCATTATAAATTTTCCCAGGCTGTTCAATAGTGCTGGTCCAGCAATTTTACTCTATAACTGTTTTGTTGCAAACAATTTAGAGTAGCACAATTACTAAAACTTAAATTGATTTTTTATTACAGTGTGGTGGTTTAAAGCAAATTGTTTACAACTATTTTACTTTAATTACTAAAACTAAAATACTTTAATAAAATTGTATGATGCCGTCCTACATATGTATAACAACAACATAGGTTGGATTATATACCTAAATACAAATATATAACAAAACAATTTAATAAATTGACTTTATAATATTAAATATATCATATAACATTTTTTTATGTAGCAAACCAAATTTTATCTGCTGTATTAATTAACGTAATATGCATTTAGAGTGGTTATATATGTACATATATCATAACAGTCAGGATGAGCTGATAACAGCAACATCACCACCAGGGTGACTTAAACCACCACAACTCACTCCAATCTACATACTATTTCATTTCTTTTAGGCTCGGTGATCAGGGAGAGATAGAGACTTTTAAAACTAGTTTATTAACTATATGACTTCCCTGTGGCAAAACAAGACACTCAGTGCTATGTATATATTGTAACGTTTATTTATATACGTTGCAAATATATTGGCATTTGGTAGAAGCTAAAAAAATAAAAGTAAATTTAGATTTTTTTTTTGACTAATTTTTTTTTAAAAAAATAACGTACAATGAAAGTTAAATTAGTCTTTCGGTTTTTTTTTATGTAATTAGAAATAAAAGTTAGAATTGAAGAGAACAAAAGACACAAATTACCAATCTAGATAAGAGAAAGTAAAAATATTTCAACTAATTAAAGATGGCAGAATTATGCTGAAAAAAATAGAGACTGTAACATAAATTTTATAAAGAATATATAAGATTATCAACGGATATTTGGACAAACAAAAGATATGCGCAGAAGTCGGAAAACTGGGCCTCTAGAGAGTATAAAAGGCTGAGATCAGTTTGAAGGACATCTTGTTCGTTGGTTTCTCTAGTTGGTCTTGGATAACAATAATATATCCAAGATCGCTCTACACTGAAGTAATTCGGCATGTCGGAGTGAACCGGAGCTTCTGAAAACATCGTGCCTGAAGATGTATACCAGAAAAGCTTTCGTGACCGACTAGGAGAATGGACTACAAGATCGAATAATAACCAAAAGGCCGAGCTCATTCTACCAAAAAAAACTATGCATAGTTATCTACTACTGAATTCCCAAAACTTACCGGTAAGTAATGCTTCATTACTCCTGATTGTGACAACATTAAGCGTTTGCAAACAAGTCTAAAAATAATCCCGATAGAGACTTTCATTTTATCTGTACAAGAGACTTTTGTTTATACAGAACTTTTTAATTAATTATTTTATTTTATCGATTGCATCCTATTTGAATTAATATGTGTTCTCTCTAATTTACTTGATAAGTAATTTATTTCAAATATTTTTTTTTGTCTATTAGAATAAAATTATTTCCAATACCAATTTTCATTTGTGCATTATTAATAATAATTATTATTTTTTTTTATTATTAAATCTATTAGTAGTTTAATAAGATTTAAAAATGTAATTTACCTTTGCCAATATGTTTGAATAAGCCCAGGAATAATAATCTTAAAAAATTAATTCTCATTATGGTAGAATTACCGCCCCTTAAAAAAAAATATAATAAAAATCTTTTTATTTTTTTTTGTTTTACAACTTGCGAGAGGTGCTGGCGACATATTTCAGCGGATTCTTAGGAATTCTGGCGCCCATATTAAATAAAATTAAAAATTGATTTTGTCAATAGCACAATTCGTAACAATTAATAGGCTGAAGTTGATCAGGAAAAATAGCTGTGTTTTTAGAATAGAAATACAACTTTCTTCTTTTTTGACATAGCTTGATCAACTCATGCGCAGTTTATATTAGCGTGTAAAGGCCAAGTAATACGAAAAATGGTATAATATATACAACACTTTATTAACGTTAAAATTACAAACAAATAAACAAAAGAAATTACTACTGCTTAATTAAGTTGCAAGACTTATAGGTTGATTACAAATATAAAGTTTCAAAGTATAGTGGATCTAAAATAAGGGACCTTGGATGGTGAACACATTTGATCTTTGGGGCAGATATCCCTCAAGCAGGTACATGATAATAATTTAAATAAGATAAGTTTACTTTAACTCTAGAAAATACAGTTAAATAGATAAATGCATAACTCTCATGATCATGATCAATAAAAACTGAAATATCAAGCTTTAATATACACAAGAGGTAAGGAAGACAGTATTGAGATGCTAAAGTAATAAATGAATAAATTCAATGGCGAGATAGACTGGAATATGCTCGCCTCCCAAGTCTCTAAGAAATAAATGAATAACTGATAGGTAGGAATAAGCATCTTCCTATAATAAATAAATTTCACTAACAGGCAGGAACGATCCACTGCCCAGTTGGTGATACAAAAACGAAGACCCATGGGGTCTGAAATAGAAAGGAATATTTTCGCATTTGCTTGGACCATATTCAAAAGGGGACTCAGTTATTCTATGTTCCGAAGCAGAGATGTACGCCTGCTGAAGAAAGGCAATAAAAATAATCATGAAATAGTCAACCCAGTAATGCTAAATATATATATAAAATAAATATTTGGACTTAAAATTTAATCTATAAAACGTAAATGGTCATGCCATAAGTTTATCATATGCAGATATATATTCTATAGGCTAAATCAAGGGCTACACAGTTATGATATATATTAAATTTCATAAAGAAATTAATCCCTGCTTAATTAGAGATCTGACCTAAGGTCTTATAGATATACAAAATTGTTGATACGATAGCCTACGATGATAATATATTACATTGTGTTAAAAGTTTAAAGAATTAAACTATCGTATCATATATATTGTATAGTATACATATGTAATTGTTAAAATAAAACGAGGTTTTAACTTCGAACATTAAATTTATTTTTAAAACTGAAATATAAATCCAAGGTACGCAGTATACATATATACTTTCTTTTAAAAGAAAATAAAGTTTGCTTTTAACATTTTAACACTCATCTTAATTTTAAAGTTATAAATGAGTTAATGGCTAAATGTCATTTTGAAATAACCGCAACTTTCAAATACTAATAAATAAATAGAATCAGAGGGAGGAGGATTTAAATATCTTGCTTTTATTTAATAACTGGACTTTTCTTTTTATAACGGCAATTATTTGAATCACTGAAATATTTTACTAAATTTATCTCCATTAGATTCTTAAACAATAAGTAGCAAATTTATGAAAGAGTATTACAAAAGTCGATCTTCCTTAATATGTACAATTAATTAAACGTGCATTAAGAAACTATTCAAATAATGAATAAGTTGTCTAAATAAACATATAGAATGATTAGTATATAATTTTTTAAAGCAAAGAAAGAGAGGCTTTTTATCATTTAAAATTTATTATTAAATTAAATTATTATTTTATCAGACCTTTGAAGGATTTTGACAAACAGTAGAATTAGCTAGTTGGACACTCAGTGAAATTATATACTGGGGGGTTTGATGGCAACGGCACGGACTTGATTGGCCTAGGATTCGATAATACAGGGAAACTCCATATTCAGCTGCACCGGAGCTTGGCAAACAAATTACGGCGATCTACTCTCATAGTGTGATGTAATTTAACAACTTAAAAACTTTACAAATAAAACTCTAAACTGTACAAGAAGTATCTTCTTTCTGAAGTTTATAGTAAATACTCCTTTTCTTCTTTTTGCCCTATATATATATCTCTCAAAAACAAAGGCCATTCAGATTTTTCCAAATTAATCAATTAATTAAACTTAAGTGAAATTCTTTTCTTATCTAAAAGAATCTTACTGATTACAATCTTAATGCAATTTAATTTTGAAATTTTATTAATTGCATTCTTTAATTAAATTCCTAATGATTTTAATCTAATCCTACATGTTTTGACATCTTTCCTCTATTTCAACTTAATAGCAAATATATACATGAAGCCCATATATATACGATGTATATATATGACTACTTCAATATAATGCCATACATATAGCCATGATAATACCATTATATACCTATTTTAATTAGGTTTGAACTTAGCACAGATAGAGAATTGGTACTCAAGCTGAAGATGAAACAGTGAGGGATCAAAGGATTACCATTTCAGTATATATATATTTTTTTCAACAATTTTTCTATTTCTTCATCAGTTTCTTTTAAAATATCAATATTTCCATCACTTTATAGGGCTTTTTCTTTCTTCAAATACTTGGCAATTTAAGATATAGGGCTACTTTGTTTTTTTTATAGAACTCTTTTCACTCATTTCACCACTCTTTTTAATACTAATTCCACTTTTTCTTCTTATTGCAGAAACATGTTTCCTTCCAATACTAAGATGTTATTTACATTTTTAAAACTTGTTTTCTTCTGTAGGTTCCTTGCTAATTCACAATTACATTTTTTTTTTTTTACATACCATGTTACAAAACTTTAGATCTAATTCTTTTTAAGTTTTAAAAAATTATATTTATTATTTTTTTCACACATTATCATCTCAGTAGACAATTTATGGTAAATTGCTGGTTTTTTTTTATGTCAATTATATTTCTTGCAGTTCTTAATACTATATCAATTATTTTATCGATTATTATCAAGTCTGAGCCATCTTCAAAAATTATTAATATTTTTAAAAGGTTTTCAACTTCTAATTTAGATTCATTAAAGTGTTTTTAAGGATTAGGAATATCACTTATTAAATCTGGCTTTTTAAATAGGATTTGTTTCTCTAGTTTTGTATTATCACACATCTTATATCGCAGTAAATGATAATCACTTCCTAAATATTACAATCTTGGCATACATATTTTTTTTTGGGTTAGTCAAAATATAATCTAATTCTACTGTTTCTTCATTGCATGCTTCCATGTTTATTTCCAATTAACATTTTTATCAGAGAAAGAATTCATAATATATAGTTTTCAATAAACTACACAAGTCTGTGACTTAGTTCATTTCTATCACCATAACAAATTTTCCCCATAGCACTTTCATTTTCAATCATTTATCAATTGAAACATTAAAAGTCGTCCATGACAATTTTAAAATGTTAGTCTGATCAAAATGATTTTATACATCCATAGCAAAATCCTCTATTTCTTTATTACTATGAGAACTTAGTGATGTATAAATCTAAATTATCTGCATTTGTTTTCTTCTATTTAATTCAAATAAATAATCTTGTCATTCTGTCTGATATAGTATTAATCTTCACAATGGTGTTCTTTAACTTTTTACTTATAATAAATTCTGCACTATTTATGATTTCAATATTTATATGTTTGTAGTAAAGTCCATATTCACTTTTTAAATTGATAGTCTGCTCAGCTTTTCTTCTAACTTTACAAAGCCCAACAATATCCCATTTGATATTAGATAATTACTTTAATTCACACAATCTTTCTTCATGTCAAAATAATCTACAGCTGTAAGTATCTAAATAAGAGACCATCATCAAATAATAACCTGGATCCACAATCAGGAATGCTTAGTTTCTTCCGTTTTCAGTCACTACTGCCTTAATTAGCAACTTTCCAGCTTCCTGGGAATAAAAACCATAATTTAGTTTTGTCAAACATAATTGTAAATATCTATTTTTAAAAAGCTATGCATTCTGTCTATTGATATTTTAGTTAATAATTATCAGGTAACTAAGAAGAAAGATTATGATATTTCTTGATATTAAACTTAGAGGTATAAAGGTAGTAAACTTACAACCTTGGCTGATGTCTGTTGCAGTCTGCCCATATTTATTTATTATATTAATTATTACATAATCATAATAGCTGCAAGATGGAATGAACATTAGAAATTTGCCCTGCTCGGTTTCTTTAAAATTTTAAAGAAAAATCAAAGATTTCCTTTTCAGTTAACAGCAAACTCTTTTCTACAAACAGTGTTTACATTTAGTAATAATTATGATAAGATCTGTGAAATTCAAAAATAAAGTTTGTAATTTAAATTAGTGTTAATTTGTTTAGATATTTAATAACAATATTATAGGGATATTGGGGCTGTAATAAAACTTATGCTACCTAAAAAAGACTGGATCATGCATTATGGAGTTATTTGCATTTTATTTAAACTCTTTAGTGATTTATTACAAAATTAAATTAACAATGCATAAAATATTAAAGGAATTATATTCAGGATTTAAAAAATCATTTGCTTGGAATATTTAAAATATATTTAGAATCTATTTTGCTTAAAAAAATATTCATGGTAATTACATTAAGAATTTACATTTGCAATATACATATATATATATATATATATATATATATATATATATATAAAGCTAATGCCTAATTTGCTCTATTTTTAATCAAAAATAAATGTCATATAAGAGAAAAACAGTTGGCCTTTATAATATTATATGGACATTTTGTATTCCATTAACATACAGTAATTCAATTTTTTTATACTAAACATACTCAATATAACTTGAATAACATCACAATTTTCTTTATTTTCAGCATTTTTTTTTAGAAATAAATTAATCAAATACAGAAATGTCCCTCTCTAGTTGTTCCTTTATATACTACTGTTTTCTTTTCCCTCATTAATCATGATTGAGAAATATCTATTATATATTATCCCTTAATCAACTCTGGATATAAATCCTGAATAAAAACATAACAAGTCATTTGGATATTTCCGAAATATGGCCAAGAATTCTCTCAACATGATGAAATTCATCTCCTTGTCCTGTTTTATTGCCTTTAGATATATTATTCATACAAATTTCCACAATGTCTAGCTCATAATGAGCCCAATTCTGTTACAAAGGGATTTCAAGACAAATTTAAACAGAATATAAAGTCTTAGCAGAAAAACACCCAATAAAACATTTTATTTGTAATAAAAACATAGAATGACTGCAAGTAAACAGTTTAGTTCTCATACTAAAATGTTAGACAGCATAATTAATTCAACATAAAAGAACAAATATATTAGATTGTTATTAGTAATATTACCTTTGAATGAAAAATAGAGATTTATACAGTAAGAAATTTTTGATTATTAAAAATTGTCTTGCACATTTAAAAAAAAAAATTATCAAATTGTCCAAATAGTCTATAATTTATTTAAATGAAAAAGTGCAAATATTCATTGCACATATACATATATGCATACCGCTAAACTGGAATGAATATATAAATTAACCTACTCATAATGTTTAACTAACCAGCCAATCAAATCTCCAGAAATATTGATTATGACTTTTGATATCACATTAAAATAAATAGCCAAATATTTAATCTCAAGATAATAGTTTTGTAATAGTAACATCTCACATAGTCAGCTGATTATTTTAATGTTACTGTCAAAAGTTGTAAGTAAATATTACTGGCGATTTGATTGACTAGTCAGTTGAATGTTAAAAAATTAATTTATATATATATAGGATTTTCTGTATCAAGATTCTCAATTCACAGACAACTTGAGTATAAAATATACATTTAAAACAATACATTATATTTAATATATCTGACTTTCAATTTAAAACCCCTCAAATTGAACAAAATTCTGAATAAAAAGCAATCAATAATCATTTCCCTTAAAATCTAAATGATAAACTTGTACATTTTTATACATTATCATTACTATACTTAAGAATACTAATTTCTACACAATTGTATACATAGAAAGAAAATTAATTTTATATCAATCATTAAGCAAAGTTGAGATAATTATAATAATAGTTTTTATTTATTAATGATTATATTTTCATTAATTATAATCATGCATCTTTCTAATTCTTATTAAGTTGTCTCAAGTTTTTTTCACTAAATATTTTGAGTGATAATGAAAGGAAAATACATAATATATTCTGGTCTTTAAATTATTTAAAAAAGTATGACTACTGTTTCATTTCTTGAATACGAATCTCTTTTACAAAGCATAAATCTTTGAATCTAAAATTTTAATACTTAACTGCTTGTTTTGTCCAAAAGTGTCATTTTTTTGTTTTCTGTTTATATGACATTTAGCAGTCTACTTATTTTTTTTAAACTTAGATTTATTCCTCAAATCTCCTTTTTAGTTTATATCTAGATATTGCTCACTGTTTATTTTTGCCCAAACAAAATTTAATTTACAGTCTGACTATTAATATAGATTCTTTCCTGGCTCACTCCTCCTTGTACCAAAAATTTTCCACTAGTCCCATTCTTTAATTGACTTAGCAACTTATTATAAGAGCATTTACTTTCTCTGCTATTAATAATACCAATACATTTACTTCATATCACAACTGAAACTTTCATTAATTTTTAATTACAAATTATGCAATCAATATTTTATATTTCTTTTTAGTTATTCTCTTAGAAATGTTTTAAAATTATTAATTATTATTTTACAAGATTCAAATAAAATAAATAATATTGTTATAACTTTTATTTACATTAATGTAGGCTTCTCAATTCGACAAAATCAGAAACATAACATTTGTTGATGCAAATTACAAATAAAAATGGACTTTCATAAAATTTTATGAAGATACTGAAATTCTCTGTATATATATTGTAACTAATAAAATTTTGTAACTAAAAAAAATATATGCTGATGTGATAATGATAGATGAAATGATAGTCGCTATAATTTAAAAACTAAACAGGATATGCTCCAATGGTTCATCATTTGTAATCGAATAAAATTGAACATGAAATGAATTTACTATGTTAGCTGATATACAGTTTGTAATTAAATAAGGAGACGCTAAAATATAAATAAGAACATTATATATAAAGTTCGCAAAAACAAACTCTTAACAAGCTTTAAGAATACTCTCAATCCCAGACCGCGGTTTTTGCATCTAGCGTCGTCAGTGAGGTGTTAGGGATTAAAAATACTAGAATTAGCCTAGCACTTTATTTAATGCCTAACTATTGAGAAGAAAATCTGAAACTTTTAGACATTCAAATGTTCATAAATCCAGCTATCTAACTCAAATAGCTGTATGGGACTGAACTAAGTTCAGATACACCATATATTAATAGCTCTAGCAATATAAAATCGCCAAAACCTTAAAGCAAAAACTAAAATTAAATTGGTAAAAAATCAAGTCAGATATTATATGACCTAATTTTAATAAAGCTTGTATTTACAAATGTTATATATAGAGTTCACAAAAACAAACTCTTAACAAGCTTTAAGAATACGCTCAAACCCAGACCGTGGTTTCTGCATCTAGCGTCATCAGTGAGGTGTTAGGGATTAAAAATACTAGAACTAGCCTAGCACTTTATTTAATGGCTAACTATGGAGAAAAAAATCTGAAACTTTCAGACATTGAAATGTCCAAAAATCCAGCTATCTAACTCAAATAGCTGTATGGGACTGAACTAAGTTCAGATAGCTATAGCAATATAAAATCACCAAAACCTTAACAGCAAACTCTATATATAACATTTGTAAATACGAGCTTTATTAAAATTAGGTCATATGACATCTGACTTGATTTTTTATCAATTTAATTTTAGTTTTTGCTATTAAGGTTTTGGTGATTTTAAATTGCTAGAGCTATTAATATATGGTGTATCTGAACTTAGTTCAGTCCCATACAGCTATTTGAGTTAGATAGCTGAATTTTTGGACATTTGAATGTCTGAAAGTTTCAGATTTTCTTCTCAATAGTTAGGCATTAAATAAAGTGCTAGGCTAGTTCTAGTATTTTTAATCCCTAACACCTCACTGACGCTAGATGCAGAAACCATGGTCTGGAATTGAGGGTATTCTTAAAGCTTGTTAAGAGTTTGTTTTTGCTAGATGCAGAAACCGCGGTCTGGGGTTGAGGGTATTCTTAAAGCTTGTTAAGAGTTTGTTTTTGCGAACTCTATATATAACGTTTGTAAATACGAGCTTTATTAAAATTAGGTCATATGACATCTGACTTGATTTTTTATCAATTTAATTTTAGTTTTTGCTATTAAGGTTTTGGCAATTTTATATTGCTAGAGCTATTAATATATGGTGTATCTGAACTTAGTTCAGTCCCATACAGCTATTTGAGTTAGATAGCTGGATTTTTGGACATTTGAATGTCTGAAAGTTTCAGATTTTCTTCTCAATAGTTAGGCATTAAATAAAGTGCTAGGTTAGTTCTAGTATTTTTAATCCCTAACACCTTACTGATGACGCTAGATGCAGAAACCGCGGTCTGGGGTTGAGGGTATTCTTAAAGCTTGTTAAGAGTTTGTTTTTGCGAACTCTATATATAACGTTTGTAAATACGAGCTTTATTAAAATTAGGTCATATAACATCTGACTTGATTTTTTATCAAAATAAAAACATATACATGTCATGCTTTAGTTGGGTGTCTATTTGTAAATAATTAAATATAACACCATAGCCCGTTTGCAATTATCACAAACATTACTTTAGTTACGCTAACAATGAGATAAATAATTATCCCATTTCTCAACACATTAAAATAAAAATTAAAATTAATCACTCTCATCATTTAAGATTTAACTTATCTCGATATTGGGGAAGTCATTTCAACTAACAAAATATATTAGCCATTATCATCATATAAACAAATATTAGCCATATCAACTGAATAAAATTACTGTGAAATCCATGGAGTGCATTATGCTTATCTCCAAAAATAGGTTCTTTTAACAAAGAATCCTTCCCATTTCCCTTTCCATATATATAAGACCATTCATGGTCACACGCACACACTGCTGCTATTTATAATAACTTAAAAAAATTATCAAAGAAAGTTAATAAGTTGAAAAGGGACTTAATCACTTTTATTCAGTTTAGCTAAGTACGTGTGTTTTCCACAAGCACCACTAGATTGTTTTAAATCTAGGTAAATATTATCTGTCCATAGAGTACTGAGTTCAAACTCATTCGGTATATTTTTTTTACTACACATGACTTGGATGACTAATGAACAAAAAAAATTACATTCTTATATTTTCTCCATGTCAAAAAAATTATATGATCCCAATATCACAAAACTTATATATCCAAGACTCTTATAGACATTACTAGCTCAGTTTAAGTATACCGATAACCAGATGCAAGTGTACTCTTATTAATGGCTTCCAAACATGCATAGTGAGGACCATTACTTATATGAATGCTATCAAACTAGTTACTTAACTTAATTATTTATCATAATATAAAAAAGATGATGTTGATGATACCAGCCATAGCTTTATAATGAACTCACAACAATAAAATTATCTTTATAAGCATATAGGCACTGCTTAAAATCATCCTATGTTATACTGCGATTTAAATATAACACTCACTAGCATTTATATACGTTTATGGTTATTTACTCAAAATACTTTTATAGTTAAAACTAGGATTCAATAATACCAGTGATGATGAATGATCATCACGAATCTTACCACATGATATTCAACTTTATTATAAACCCCTATTTACTAAACCTGTTAATTATTTTTTCCTATTTTAAGATTGGATTTAATGATTATTATTTAATCAAGGATGATGATGATCATAACTCTTGAGCACAACATAATTTTAGATTTTTATTATTAACTTCTAATCATTAATAAATTTCGTTATATGTCAAGCATAATCCTTAAACATCCTTAAATATAAATCAATATTCTACGCTTGCTTAACATTTGCGAGTGATGATGATCATTTAAAACGATAGAACCAAGACAAGAAAAATACAACAATATTTTTAATAATAACTCGTAAACCAAATATGATATAATTATATTTATTAACACTCTTTTTTTTTTATAAACTAAATTAATAAATGTACAATTGACTTTATTAAATATATACAATTAAACAAAATATCTTAATACTATATGCGCAACTCATTAATTTTATATATCTGCTTTTTCTTTGTCACTACATATTTTTGAAATAAGTTAGTTCAAAAGGACATTAAAAAAAATACTTCATTGAATGCTTACTTAAGACTTTCCTTACTTATCACATGTCATAAAGATAAATTTCATTTATGTAATGTGTGTGTTTTTTCACTCTCATACATATGTGAAGCCCTGCTCTCTTCAATTTGCTATATTTAAATTAACTATGCATAACCTATTCTTGACGGGTTTGTATAAGCAGTCACACACGCACACACTCTGTGATATGTCAACATATATATTTAAAATGTGTACCTCTATATTATGGGTTATTACATAAATCACACATATAAAAAAATATTATTGTAACCTTGAGTAACAAAATAAACAACAATAAAAAAAAACATTATCAAGCATATATAGATAGGTTGAACAATAATAATAAAAAACATTTTAGTATTACAATATATAACAATAATAAAAAATCAAAATAATAAAAAAAAAATATGTTTAATGAATTTAAATTGTGTGTGTGTATTGTGAGGTAGTCTGGAGAATAACACAAACAATAAATAAACTCTTAATGTTTCTGTATCAAAAGAAAAAAAATAAAATGCTTGACTTTGGAAATTAAAGTTTACTTTTAATACATAAGAATAAAAGATTTGTTAATTAAAGTTCAAAGTTACCGATCATTTTCACTTCTTATGAATGCCCCAGATTTGAATTTTCAGACCACTTGCCTATTTATAGCTTCTGCCGGTTGGCTTGGATTGTTTCTACCATTTTAAAAGTTATTGCAGATACTTTGAAATAAATATGAATTGTTTGACTTGCTTGTTTCTACCATTTTAAAAGAGTTGTTGCAGATACTTTGAGATAAATATGAATTGGTTGACTTGCTTGTTTCGACCATTTTAAAAAGAGTTATTGCAAATACTTTTAATAAATATGAATTGGTTGACTTGCTTGTTTTGACCATTTTAAAAAGAGTTATTGCACATACTTTTAGATAAATATGAACTGGTTGATTTGCTTGTTTCTATCATTTTAAAAGAGTTATTGCAGATACTTTGAGATAAATATGAATTGGTTGACTTGCTTGTTTCTACCATTTTAAAAAGAGTTATTTGCAAATACTTTTAGATAAATATAAATTGGTTGACTTGCTTGTTTCGACCATTTTAAAAAGAGTTATTGCAAATACTTTTAGATAAATATGAACTGGTTGATTTGCTTGTTTCTATCATTTTAAAAGAGTTATTGCAGATACTTTGAGATAAATATGAATTGGTTGACTTGCTTGTTTCTACCATTTTAAAAAGAGTTATTTGCAAATACTTTTAGATAAATATGAATTGGTTGATTTGCTTATTTCTACCATTTTAAAAAGAGTTATTGTAGATGCTTTAGATAAATGTGAGAAAAACTTCAAAAAAATTGATTTATATCTTAATCAAACTTGGTTATATGGCTTTTATACATTTTCTTTCCTGTTCTCTTCTTTCCCTTTCTCCCTCCATTCAAAGGTGATGAGCCTATAATAGGCCAGAAGACAGAAAAGAAGCCTCTCAGATAGCTTATGTGGTTGGATTTAAACTCGACCATTCTTTTGGTTACTATCAACCAGTATATGAGTCCATAGATATATCAGTGAGCCAACCCATGGATGACAGGTTTCAAGGAACAAGAATTGTGATTAGCACAGCATCCTTATGATTTCAGAAACAGCCAAAATATATATAAGTACCATTATATGTTATATTAACAACTTCTCTCAAAGGATTCAATTTAAATCCATATCTTTTCTTTAAACTAATTTGGCTGTGAATTACTTATATATGCGCACATCTTCTTCTATGCTGGCTTTCATACAAGAGTCCTATTTTCTTCTTTAATTTTTTTAAAGAGAAAAATAACAAATCAAACAACTCCTTCTGAGTTTTAAAAAAAAACTTTAACTGCTCATTTCTTTTAGTTTAAAAGAACTGCATATTTGGCAAGAGAAAAAAAACTTTTAAAAGACTGTCTTCCAAGAATTACATATTGTTAGGTGACTCTCTTCATAGCAAAATCAAACTGAAAACTCTCTTATTTAAAATTATTAACTGAATGCCTCTCGAAAACTGCCCCCCTCTATATATTTCAATTTCTGATCAAAGAAAAAAAAATCTATCAAAACTAATTGTGATTGTGGAGATAGCAATCAAATCTCACCTAGACGATTTTAAGTAATTAACAAAAAAAAAAAAGATTAATAATTATTTATTCTATCTAAGCATTTCCCTTCCTTTCTTAAGATAATCTAAGATGCAGATTACATAAAAAAAAAAATGTTCATAATCTATAGTCCATAGAAATATGTGTAAAAAATTGTCCATGTTTAAAAGCAGCTGGAGTCTTATCACGCTTCTTTTACACTTCTTTTACATGCGTGCCTAGTTTATCTACTAATTGTTTTTACACCTTTCTTACTAGTTTTTATTTTTATTTTACAGAAATAAAACTAAATAACTGAATATATTAATTATTTAATAAGAAAATAATATATCAAAATATCATTTCTTATAATATTCTTTCCATTCACTACTGCTTATTATTAATTATCTATAAACTATATAATAATACTAGCACATGTAAATCTCTATATAAAAGAATTTTTTTTTTTCTAATTAAAGAATATATATATATATGTGTGGGAATGAAAACATATATGTATGTACAATATGTATATTATTATTTCAAATAATTTTCAAAATATTATTAGTTTATATATTTAACAACTGTATACAGTACAATCAATTACTTAGAAAAATTAGTAAGAATTTTTTTTTGATAAAGTCCAACAAAGCTATATGCCGGAGAATATAAACTAATATCAATAGAAATGTCATATAAAATAGCTTTTATTTATTTATATAATGTTTACATATTAAATCTTAACTAGAAAATTAATTGGCAGTAAGTTCAACTACTTCTTGGGTGTGAATCCTTTATTATCCATAAGTTCAAAAATTTTGTATATATAATTAATTATTGTCCAAATACATATTTAACATATATTATTATTAAGAACAGTTTTTAACTAAAATAAATGTTTAATAAATAATGCATTCATTGTTGAACGTTTTGCTAAGTAATACAATTTTTTCTACCAATCACTCTTGTCTTATTATTAATACAATAAAGTGAATTTTTAAATTAATTTATTTCATTTTAATAAATTAAATAACCAGAAAACCTTTGTTAATTAAATATAAAATAACAATTCCAACACCAATTTGTTTTTTTAAATAACAGTTTTTGAAAATCCAAATAATTTTTCATTTAACTTTTTCCACTTTGGATTAATCTAAAATATATTATTGTTGAGTAAATTAACACAAAGATGTAGTTATTGTAAATATTGATGTGTAAAAGAATAGCAAGCATTGGAAGACTATCACTAATGATGATTAAAGATTATCAATTAATTAGTTATAATATTGCCTTTACTAGAAATTTCATTCTATCTTCAAATAAACAAATAATATTCGTCAATATACAGTATATACAACATTATTAATAGCCACATTGAGTTCTCCTTATCAAGTCTCTGCTTAAGAAAATTCCATAATTATTAGTTATTATAATCAGTTTTATTTACAAAAATGTAGATACACTTCTGAAGTTGCATACAATTTGCCTAAATATCAGAAAAGTTTGATCGATTATTTGTGTTACACATCTTCACTATACAACTTTTCTTTTTAAAGCCATTTGTGGATTGATATTGGATTGATTAGATCATTAACTTTTATGCTAATTATTTCTTTTATGTCACCTTTTTTCATAGCAAATAACCTACTAACCATTTCCCTTGCATCTAACTCTATACACATAAAAACAATTATAACTGTTGCACCCATGTGTATGTATGTGAATTTAGCTAATAGACAAACTGTTGCATTATTAGGTATTTTTAAAAATGAATTTACTTAAATATTTTTAAAATCTCATTTTATTGATAATATTCTGTTATAAAACAGGTTATAGTATATATTTTAACTAATTACAAATAAACTATTTACAATTAAAATATTTTTTAAAAATCATTTCATCTATATTTAAATACTATTCATATAACAAATTTTTGGTAAAAAAAGGAAAGTTGAAATACTGGACGATAATAATAATATATATATATATTTAAAAAAACAATAAAAAATGAACCTTAACTTGCTACCAAAAAATCTCTATCTATAAACATAAGGGAAACAATTTATCATAACTATTCTTTTATTTATTTATTAAGTGAAACTTGCAAATAATAATATTTAATGATTATTCAATTCTATTTCAATTCAATTTATTTTGACTATTCAAAAACTTATTTGGCTACTTAGAGAATAAATAATAATAATAATTTAATGCTTGATGTATATAAGGATAACAATCAATGATTAATGACATGATTATTAAAAAGATGACACTAATAATTTGCAAAATAAATTAATATTTAACATTAAAAAAGCATTGAATAAAAAATAACATTAGAATAATAATAAAAACATTGAAGAAATAAATAATTTAGCTATTTATTTTAAAAAATCGAATATTTATATACAAAATATATATTTGCACTGAAAAAGAAATAATAAGTTTACAAAAATTTTAAATATGTAGAGTTTACTAAATGTACATATTTTCTGATAATGTATTAATATTCATATTTACTAAAAATTTATTGAGCATTTCTCATATTCTATATAATGTAATATGATTGAGTCTATTAGTATACACTCTTGTAATGAAATTTTATTCTTAAATCTTAAATAATATTAATCTTATTATAATCAATCTCACAGTAGAGCATTAGATTTAGTGCAAATAAAGTTTATTATAGTGTAAAATTTAAAACAATATACAAGTCTCTTCATATTTCTATAAAAATATTACAAACCCCCTAATATTATTATTTCTTACAATGTTTCTGACATGTCTTTGAAACCAAGGAAGAAATTTTATATTATCTTAGTTTAGAATTAATTATTTTAAAATATTCTGCATTATTTAGGATTCCAAGATTATATAATGCTTTTGTCAATATGTTGATCTTTTTTATTTAACTATAAATGAAATAAAAGTGTGTATAATGTATATAGATATTTTTTAATGAATATACTTGTATATGCATGTGAATACGTATATGTGTTTACATTTGAGTTTGAATATAACACTACAAGTGCACTTATATATTGCAGCCTTTTATACATGTATATGCATGTGAATATGTATATGTGTTTACATTTGGGTGTGAATATAACACTACATGTATGTATTGCAGCCTTTTGTAACAAGCTACAAATTAAAAAGAAAATCATTATAATAGTCTATAGGCTGAGGTAGTGATGGATAAATTAAATTCTGGAAGTAACAATATAATGTGTTAATATGCTCTCTGTTATATACTTATTTCTCTGTATAATATACGTTATAATAGTATTAAAGAGAAAATAAAATGAATTGAAATTTGCTTTTTGTAAAAGAAAACAAATTGGATTTGCTAAAATTAAATATTAAACAAAAAGTTTTCAAAGTAAATTCAAATATGTAAAAGCAATATATTTTCCTCCTTTTTTTATTTTATTTCTTGTTTTTAATTTTAAAAAAGCTATTGTTTGATAAAGAAATATAATTAAAGATTGAGTGATTAAAACAGATGTGGTAATTTTGGAGGTAAACAGTTAGAGATGTAGGAAAACATATTTTTTGAAAAGTATGTTTTGAAGCATGGTGACAATTAGTTATAAATTGGCTGAAATAATTGATTTAGATCAGAATATAGTTGTCTAGAAATGTGAATCAGATACTTATAGCAGAAGTATAATACCTTGTTGCAGTGAAGTTAAATACAGTAAGTTATATATTTGCAAGTAAGAGAATTCTCTCAAGATCATAAAAAATAGCTATGAAATGACTCAATAAGCTAATTGTTTGTGCTGCTTTAATAGGAACTTCTAATTTTTTCTCTACATGTGTTCATCTCTGTCTTAGTATGTAAGTCTATAAAAGAAGAAAATTATAAAATCCAAGTGATATCTATCATTATTTAAAAGTGTGTTTTCCTTTCCTAGAGAGTGTTTCTGAATCACTACAAAATTTTATCTATTGATCTTTAACAGGTAAATAGATTGTGGTCAAAGAAGAGATTTACCATTGTGACTACTCTGAAATAAGAAGAAAAAAAAAGATCATTGTAAACAGGAATAAATGTACCTTTAATAATCAACCTTCAATACTAATTGAGACTTAAAGTAGATCAACCAATCGATACTTTCCTAAGATTGCAAAAAAGTCAAATATCTTGAAAATTGGAAATTTATGATTGAAAACAGATATAAGCATTATTTTAACAAAGAAATCTACTAAGATCATTTTGATATATATATATCACATATGATAGAAACTTTAATGTAGAAAATGAACTAATATTTAGCTATTACTACCCTATATTGGATTACATTTTAATCTTATTTATTTGGCTTTAAAATAAATTACACATTTGCTTGCATAATTATACTGATTGAAGTATAACATGTATATATATTTCTTAATTTTTTTAATTCTTTTGGTGAAATTTATTGATTACTAATTTTTTTATGCTTATAATTAAAACATCGATCAGACATGAGGAGAGGAAAAGAAAGATATTTTAAGCTAGATTATTAAAAAATAAAATATGATGATGTGAAATGTCTTATCAATGATATTTTAGTTGTATCTAGACATTTTGATAAATTTCTGTCATATCTGACCATGCCTTCAGAAGTGGATTATTCCAGATTCCTTACCTAATTGGCTAGCACCCAGTTGCTAGCCAACAGGATTAAAAACCTTCACTGGGGTTCGCGTACCGAATCCATGTGTTTCCAGTAAGGTAGGGGATCTGCTTTTAAATAGTCAGCCTTTTGGAGGCAAGGCAGAGAGCAATTACTTCTGTTAACCTGAACAACAGAATGTGATCTCCAATAAACCTTTTGCCATCAGCAAAGGTATTTATCTAGTTATTATCATGATGTCTACGCAGTGAGGCAAGTCCACCTACAAACTGGAAACTGCTACATCTGAATTAGAGCCGACTCGAGGCAAGCTAATAGCTGGAAGAGTCTTCTTAGCAGAACTCATGGCACAAGCTAATCAGTAGCTGGAAGCGAGTTCCATACTTCACACGACTATCTCAGCGTTGAAGCATATCAACTGTATTTGTACATTTGTTAACTAACATGTGTATATATTTTATACTAATAAATTATACATATTTATTGCTGAATAGTTGTTCATTTTGTATCTGTTGGTTTGGAAATGAACCTGCAAGCCTAACCAAACACAACAATTTCATTGTGTAATAGTGAGACTATTGCATTTATTTGTTATATTGCCTGAAATAAAATCTTATTGTTGAAGCCTATATTTTACTCTTGCACTTTAAATTATGCAACATCATGATTAAGTTTAGTGTATATCCAAATTCCCTCTCCTCCTTGGTGCTGATGGCATTATTATCAACTAATGAATGAAAGTTTTGAATCTGAATTTTTAACCATTTCTCAAAGAAGTCATGATGTGGGACCATAATGAGTCTTGATTAATGGTTACCAGTCTCAAAACAAATGCCAAGAGAGCTCAGATTTTTAAAAGAATATTCACTTTATATGTAGTTATATGAATATACTTATGGTAAATGTATATACATGAATGAGTGATAATGAGCAGGAAATCTTATTAATGCTTGGCCAATATTATTAGTAATAGGCTCGGAAATTAATAAAGTGCTTCAGTATGTTAATCAACAATCTTTAGATTGGAGTTCGTAGTATATCCTGATACAATATATATTACTATTTCTATTTTTATTGTTTATTCTTTTTTGTTGTTGTTGTTATTCCAGATATGTTCTATAATTAGGTTTTTGTACATGCCTATAAAATGCATTGGTTTGAATAAATTGAATCAATTTAATTTGTTAACAATGTTCTACTCTAATTTTATTAGAATATAAAATATACAGAAAGTTCATATCTTTAATTAATCTAAGTTTTGATAGCTTAAGTATATTTGTTTTGTTATCTGAACTATACTTGAAGAATTTAAAATAAATCCTTTGGGATTTTAATTCCAAGATTTTATCATATCTATTTCACAAAATAAATTTTTAGTTAAATAAATGATTTTAGTATTTATTGATAACATTTTTGCATCACTAATTATATTTTGCAAATTAAGAGTATGTCATTATTATTATACTATTGATATGATTATTATTTTTGCTAAAAATTATTTGTAGAACTGTTTGATTAGTAGAAGACATCAGTACATTCCCATTAATGTTAGACAGACCAACAATAAACTACCTTCCTATTTATATGCATTAGTTTATATTTATTAGAATTTATTACCATTCAATTATTAAAGCATTCTTTCAAAACACCCACACTATTTTGAGTAGTAGTATATCTGTTATCAATAATAATTCTAAATATTTTTTATAGCAGAATATGTAATGAGTGTTTTGTTGCTTAGGAATTTATAAGAAGTTTAACAATAGAAATGACAAGATCAGAATCGTGATCTATTAATCTTGAGTTTTAGAACTGTCACTTTACTACTGCATCAGAACATTCTCAGCAGAAAGTTATTCAATACTTTATTTCTTCTGAGTTCAGAAGAAGTTTGAGCACTGAAAATAACAGGGTTAAGCCACAATCTATATATCATGAGATTCAGAAAATCATTCACATATATATAATAAAGCAAAATATAAATAAACACTTAACAAAACATTAAATTTATAAATTTAATAAATTTTACAATACAGGAGTTATTTTTTTCATCTTGGAATGCTAAATGTGATCACATTTATTAATAACATTTCTTTAGATCCCATTGAAAATACGTACATTTTAGTCTTCATTTTTCTTATCCTTTCACAAACTTTGTTAGGTTTCAGTATTTTATTGTAATAAAATATTTTTTAAATGTAAAACTAATAGTTTTACAAAATTTAGAAACATTTCTCAAGTATATTTCTTAAATGACAATTATCAATTAGTAGTGACAAAAATAAAGTAAAATATTGTTGTACTATATCAGAAAACTTAAAGTTTCAAGAGTTTACCTGATAATCTGAAATGAGGAATGGTGAATAAGGATTACTGCTTTGATTCTGAAGATGATAGAAAGTCACTAGAGGTCATAGTTTGCTGATAACAAGACTTCTATTATATTTTTGTAGGAAAGAAAAGTTATTGAAAAAAAATATATGCAGAGCATGTTTATTTGCAATAAAAATCCCAAGAGTTGGTTGTTCATTTTATTTAAAAGAAAATATACAATATAGTAATTTTTTTTTATTATTGTTTGAGTAAATGTGAATGAGTGAACACACACAAAATGCACTTTCTCAATTTAGTATTAATACCTACATTTAATTTTTAACGTTTTTTGTTTATATTATGATCTTAATGTATATATATATACCATACATATAAAAAGCATTACATTACATATTTGTGCATGTTAAACAGTACCTTATCATCTAAATATGAATATTATTTGTGATGTAGATTGTAAGGAAGAAGAAATTATAACAAAATATAGCTGACATTATGGTTCTACTATATATGCTTTCATTATAATTGCAGAAAATTAATAAAAAAATACTTGTTTATGTGTTTTTATATATAATAGTTGTTCTAAACTAATTTACTGTAGCACAACAGATCACCAAATGTTTTGCAATATATCATAGTGTGTGAATGTTTATTCATTATCATTTATAATTAATTAATGGTTTAGTTTACATTTTGTCTGCCTATACAAACTATTATAAATGCATTTGAATTTAAATTTAATCTAAGAATAAATAAACTATAATAATTTTTAATATATATAAAAAAAACATTAATGATTTTAAAAGTATTTACCGAAAGATGACTATTATGAATGTATATTTGATATCTAATACTGAAAATATGCCTTCTACTAGGAAAAATGATAACATTGTAATGATGTGATGCTGGGATCTCATAGATATAAAATTAAACTTAATATATTGAATTCCTAAAAATATTAGCAAGCTTGTAAACATGATGGTAAAATGATGTCTTATATATATTACAGTCTTTTAAATCTTTTTGTGGTATTCATAATAAATATAATTTATGGAAAATAATCTCTTAAAATGACTTATCCTAAATGGCCACTCCAAGTCACTATCTCTATTGTTTTTATATAGGTGATTGTCATTAAAAACTGCATCCAAAGAAGTGAATTTTAAAATTGAGTTAATATTGCCAATTATTTGAAATTTATTCAAATTTCTGATTAGTAAAGCAGAGTAATCTCATTTTTAAATTTTGCAGTCAAAGATTTAAACAAAATATATGTCAAGATAAATGATATCAGTGCTAAATATAAATATAACTGACTGTTTTTTAATTATTTATCTGCCTTTTAGCTACAGCAATCATAAATTTTGGCAATATGGAAATGGTCATCCTATATCCTATTTCTGTTGTTTATGTAGATGAATTGTAATTTTTGCTTTTAGTTCATTTTTATTATTTTCAGTATTAAGAATCATTGCTCTTTTTATATTTTAGTGAAGTGTTAGGAATGGCAGATTCACGAGCTAAAGATTTCTGAATCTCATTTTAGCTCATCTGTCATTTTGATGCTTGATCACCATATAATTTTCAATCAAGTAATTGTATGATTCCTGTTTTTTTTTATTAATGTGAACCATTGTTATATAGAGATTAATATATATATATGAATGACTTTACTGCCCAGAAATTTATAAAAAGCTGGAGCACTGAAAGGATAGTGTTGGGCTGCAATTTATGGATCTTGAATTCCCGATTTTGTTATTGTACCATTGCATCAAGCTTTGCAAGACATAGACCAACTTAATTTTATTTAAAACTTTATTTTTTCCTCTTTCTAATGAGTCTAATTGCACATCTGTATTTTTAAACATGCAAACAAATAAGAGTTAATATAATAATTCTAAAATATTTTATAATCTCTAAATAAATTAATTGAATGGTTTATTGCTCAAGTTCATAAAAAGCTTGCGTACTGGAAATGACAGTGCTATAGCTGCGATCCATAAACTACATTAAATCACCCAGGACCCTACAACATCTACATTTTACAATATTCACAAAAATTTATGAAATTAGAAATTAAAAAAACAAGTAATTAAATTTAAACACTATTAATTCAGAAACTTACGAAATTTAAAATGTGTGACGATTCTAAAATCCTAGGCAATCTTTTATTCAATTTAAAAATGAATTCAAGCACTAAAAAAATCTTACAATCGCCTAAGATATTAACAAATAATTTTGTAATGTTTGAAAAGGACATTTCTGGTAAAAAAAAAATAAAAAATGGTACATTAGAATCCATTTTCACTTATAATAATCGAATAAGAGAGAGCAATGAAACATCTTTTAAATTCTTTTCCTAATTTATTTTTGATTCCTTTTATGTAGTGAATTATAGTTATTTAATAAATAATTCATATTAAAACATTTTTATTATATTTTTTTTCTTAAAAAAAAATACAAATGCAAGTTTTCGTTTATTATCACCATCATTATCAAAAGACAAATCTTACATATCAAAGCAGATGACCTTCTTCAAATCTTAATGCCTTTCATTTTATCTTTCAAATATTCTTAGTGATAACTCTTTAAAATAAAAACTAAACTTTCTTCTTCTTTTACTTATTTTATTCATACTTTTTATAGTTATTTCCAACAAACCTTTCATATTTTTTTTAGCTTCAAAGTCATGTGGTAATCTAATTTTTCTTTATAATTTCTTTCGTATATATATATTTCATTTATTTTTTTCGATGCTAATCTTATTTTTCTGACTATCTTTTCTATTGTCCAAATCTACATATGTTTAAAGCATTTAATTTAATAATTTTTATTAGTCATTCGTGAAAAATATCTGTAATGTAATTTTCACATGTGCATCTTGGGGATTATAGATCATTTTCATATATCTTTGGTCATATGTTTATGATTACATCCCTCCATAAGGTGTTAAAAGCAGATAGAAAACAGTCCCTACCTTGCATGAGAGTGGTGTAATGAAAATTACATTACAGAAATATTATTCATTCAGTCTTTTTTTATAATTGTTCAAGTAAACATTAAATAATTTATTTCTTTTTTTTCGATATAAATTTTAATGAGCCATTTAATAGCTTCCAAATTTGTTTACCTACTGTTCTAATTTTTTGATCATTATTTTTGGCATCAGTTAAACAATTTTCCAAATATTTGAAAATTCTATAACTTAATTTCCATTGTTAAATTCCATCCATTTTTAGATTTATTCACATTTATCTTCAGCCCAAATTGTCTATAATGTTTGTCATTCCTATATTAGTTCATTCATTAGCAGATGAAGTTAAAGATAAAATGTGTGAATGAAGTTAATCTGAATAATAAATATATATATATTAAATGCTTTTATTGACTGTGCACTGAAAATAAATAAAATAATTGTTTTTTCAACCACAATTGGAGTTTTTAGATTTAACTTGAAATAAAAGTGTCCAGAAATTAAGCCAACCCTTTGTTATAAAAAAACTAGGACTTAATTGCTTTTATTTCAAGTTAACTCTAAAAACCCCAATTGTGGTCAAAGAAATAATAATTTCATTTTTTTTTAATGCACAGTCAATAAAAGCATTTAATATATATATAATTTATTTCTATTATTTTTTAATTTTTAGTATTGGCACATTTATGTAAAATTATATCATACTTCAAATTGACTGGACACTTATAGTTGATATATATATATATATCAGTAGATATTTCTACTATAAGTTAAAATGTATTATTATTATTATTACATAATAATACATAGATATTAAGAATTTAAAATAGTTTAAAAAATTGTTATTAAAATAAAAATTAAAAAAGTTTAAACTGCCCTCTTGCAATCATTATTTAAACCAGGTGAAAATTCTAAGAATAATAGTTAATTGCAAAACATGAAATTATTGAATATTTTTCATATTCCCCCACCCCAATGTTCCATATTTATCAAATTAATGGACATACTGAAAAGATAAATGTTTCAAATGGATTAAAGTATTATAACTTAGTTACGTATATAATTTTTCAAGCAATTCTATTGAATTTACATATATTAAACCTCAATTTTAAAATTTTATTATAACTTGAAAAAGATCAAACATTAACAAACAAACAGATTTTCCAAAATCAATTAAAGCATTTAAAAATGATGGCCATACTTCCCGGTTTTATCTCTCTTGTCCCAGTGTCCCAACATTTTTTAACTATATATTTAATTTTTATATTTATTTTAAATTAATATTTATTCATTTAATATTTTATAATTAATTTTTTGATTATTTAATTAGTAATTTTTCCAAAACGAAAGTAACTTCCTAGTACTTTGGTACATTAATAATAAGTGATTTTAATTTGTGATTTTGTTTTGATAGATAATATATGTATACAAATAAATGTCTGTTGCTTTTATTTATATTATGAAATTAGTATACTGTTAGTAATGTAAATGTGATTATATGGTTTGTGATTTATTTTAAATTTTGTACTGAAATACATAATCTACAATGAAGTTTTTTTGTTGTTGCATGTCCTGGTTAGGCCCTGTGGAAATACGTACACCCTAAACAGCTTGCATTCAGATGATTTTAAATTTCAGGCTAATAGCTTGATAATTATTTTTAAAAAAGTGTGTCAAAGATTGCTGGGTGAAAGATGTGTTAGATCTAAAAGATTTAAATGTACCAAATCCAACTCCCAAACTTCTTATTATAAAAGTCATAAGTCAAAGACTAGTCTGTGTATATGGATAGAGATTTAATGAGCACTATCGTCTAGTGTTTACTGATTATTCATGTTCACAAGGGTAGAGTTCATTTATGAAAAGCACTGTTTAGCTATTGTATAATGTTTTGTGTTTTTTTCTATTTATTTGACAATTTGAGATGCTCTCTTTTAACCTTTTTTGCAGACATATTTTTTTCTAAAAAACTTAACATCATGTGTACTCATAGTTCAATATTGACTTCTGTTGTCAGCCATATCTTACAAATGAAAAAAATAATATTATGTCATTTTAGATATACAGCTATCTTCAAATTTATTTAAAAATACTTTTTTTAGGAAGTTTGTTATTCTTTCATTCACAAGTGCAATCCAATAAAATGTGCCCAACTGATCATTTTTTAAAATATTACTCAGCATTCTTAAATGAAAAATTTCCAATGATCTTATATTAATGAGAATCAATGTTGCATTTTCACATAATGTATTTGGGCAGAATTACTGCTTTCCATAGAATTAATTTACTTGAAACAACAATTCATTTAATTAAGGAACAATTTCATAGTACCATAGAACAATTATAGATTGCACAGAAGTTATATAAATAATATAATTTAAAAAAAAAAAAAATTATATAAATAATATAAATAAAATTAAGAAAAAACAAAACAAAACATGGAAAGAATATAAGAAAAAATGAAATGGAATCATTATAATAAAATAACAAACAAAAACATTAATATAATTTATTATTCTTATTAAAATGATTAGCAATGCAAAAATCTTTATTATAAGAATCTAATAACTGAAACAATGGAGAATATTTAAAATTGCGTAATAGGTTTTTAATATAAAAAAGAACTGAAATCTTAGTTCTAAACTTTATAGAATTGAATGAAATATTTATCAAATTTTAACAAATTATTCTATTAGTACAATTTTATATAAAAATTTTAAATCTTTTACCCCCCCCCCCAAAAAAAAAAAAAATAAAACCATCATGCTATCTTCATTTAACCTAATGTGTCTATAAAATCTATCCATTAATAATTAAATTTTAATAATATCCTGCTTGGAACAAAGATTCCAAATAACAGATCCATATTCAACAATACAAAAAATAAAAAATTTGAATAATTTGTATTTTTTTTTTGATTTTTAAACAATTTGCAATATCTAAAAATTTCCATAATTTTAAGATTTAATATGTACATAAAAAGATTTTTACATATATAGAATACCTAGATTTTTTTGAAAAGTGTTACACTTAATTGTATGAGTTTCATACAATTAAGTTTCATACTTATTAGAATATAATACTATTGAATATGAATATTTGATAGAATGTGATACTATTGAACATTTGTCCATCATCATTTTATTGTTATTATACCTTGACATAAAGTTACTAATATCAATTTGTAGGGAAATATGATTCTTTCATTGTGATTATTAATTTGAAAATCTTGCAATCATCAGCATAATGTAATAAAAATGAAGATGTATTAGAATTATAAAAGAATAAAAATTATGATGTCTAAAAGACCTTAGGAGACCATGAAAATTAATAAAAAATAAATGGTAAACAAAATGCATTTTACAGGCCTACGTGTAATAAGCATAATTTCAGAACACATCATCATTGACAAAACAAAAATAATAGTATTGTAAATAATTACACACACATATATATATAAAAGCACAATTATGAAATATGTTCAGACACATATAAATACATGTGCACTTTTTCACAAACATTGAAATTATTTATATTCATAAAATTACAATTAGTTTTAAATGTTATGGTATAAAATGTTCTATGTTTGAAACATAGGTCAGGAACACTACAAAACAATTCAATAATGTAGTTAATATATTAATTTGTCCTTGAAAATTTTTCAAAAAATATAATATCTTAGGTTTTATAACATTTAAAAATATATTTATGAGGAAACATATTGTTCCAAACTTTGCATTATAATAACATATAACATTTTTCTTTGTATTGCATCTAATGCTCTACTGTAAAAGTCTCAAAATGTCAAACATCACTATCCTAGTTTAGAATAAGTAATCCTGAAGACAAGAAAAGGTGTTCATAAGTTTCTTTATTAAAAAATATTCTAAAGATACATCATATTGCTTTAAAGGCTTTAGAATATAAACATTGCATATTATATGAAAAAAATAATTCAGCACCTACATTAATACTAAAATTTTACATTTATTTATTCTTAAAATAATATTTTCTTTTAATATATAGTAACATAAAATGAAATTTATTTTTATTGAAAAAGAAATATTTTTTCTTTTAATCCTTATTTATGTTCATATGTACCTCTTAATATTATCAGCAAAGTATGAAATGCAGCAAACTATATATAGCATATTCAGAAATGGTTCCAAAATAGATTCCTGCAGAATATTACAATCATCAAAATAATAATTTGATTCATGACCCACATATTTAGAAAAAATGTAGTCTTGTGCAATTATGATGTTAATCTAATCGTAGTTTAGTTAATCCCAGATAATCTAAATTACTGATAAGTAGTGAGTGGGAAATCTTATCAAATGCTTTAGATAAATTAAAAAAATCATTTTGATTTTGATTACCAATAGCATGTGACATATTATCTGTAAAATATTTTTTGTTTGTATAAACATCTGTTTTTCATATACCCATGCTCAAATTCTAGAATAATTTTGTTCAAATAAATACAAACAGATTTATATACAACTAATTCAAATACTTTAGCTGCAATCAATCAGATCAAAACTGGGATTAATTTTGAAACCTATCTATATGTCCTTTCTTCAATATAATAATCATTTAATAATTTTCCATTTATTAAAAAAAGTGACTTGGATAAAAAAATTAAAAATGAAAAGAAGTACTGGAGTCAAAATATCCATGCAACATTATAGGTATACCACCAAAACTAACTGAAGATTTATTTTTTTGTCTACAAAAAGCTGGCTTCTTGAAGTCTAAATTTTACATAAGGAAAGAAATAACAGTTTAAACAGAAAAATCATACATATGATTAGAAGATTGCAAAGAAGAAGAAGAAAAATCTTCATAACAATTAGATATTACCAAAGTGTTGTTTATCACATTATTGTTTATCTTGAATGAGGATTCATAATTTGACTTATTTTTTTCATAAATTTCCAAAAGCTTCTTGTATCACATGTATATTTCTTTTCTTACTCAGTAAATCATTTTTAACATCTGCTCTTTGTCTAGCCTTGGCTATATATCTAAGATTCAGAAAAAAAAAAAAAACACATTATAATACCAAAAGAATTTGTAGACTTAAAAAAATTATGATATTTCTGTTTTAATTAGTTTTATAAGGTTATTAGAGAACCGTAGAAAATTCGTCACTCATTTCACTTTCGAAGGAACAAATTTAAATACCAACATACTAATAATTTCGTCAAATTTTACAACTGCAATATCTGGATCCAAACAACTGTATACTTCATTCCAAAAAATAGGGATTTTAAAAAAGGGAGACTATTTTAATTCTATACTTAGAGTTAGTTACTACTAACTGTTGATGAAAAAAAAAATTTTTTTATTCAAATCAGTGGAAATATAGAACTCAAGAGGAGGGAGGTAAATCATTGTTCTATATTAAATTCATAAAATTCATAGAGCCATTCACCTTTTAAAAAGTTACCATTTATATTGATAGAAATATTTAAGACAATTAAAATCATTAATTAATAGCAATGTCATTGTAATAATTCAATACTATTTAAGAGTTTATCAAATTGATCAATAAATGTTGCAGGTCTTATATGCATATTTTCTAGAAGAAACTTAACATTATTTTTTAATAAAATTTTAATTCATATCCATTCCTAATATTAGACTTAAAAAAACAACTTAATTTTTTAAATATATTAAAGATCAGCCTTTCAAGCTATTGTGCATGCGCTTTTTTATGAGTGTTAATAATAAATGAATACTTTCATTCCCAACACAAGATATAGTATTTATGAAAGAATAAAATGAATCCACTTATTCTTTCAAACCCAAATAAGTGGATTCATTTTATTCTTTCATAAATTCTATATCTTGTGTTGGGAATGAAAGTATTCATTTATTATTAACACTAGTAAAAAAAGTGCATGCACAATAGCTTGAAAGGCTGATCTTTAATGTATTACAATTTATAAACATAGCGCTATAAAAATAAAATGCTTAATTTTTTAAAGTAAATATTTCTCTTTAATACAGTTAAATTTCCACCAGTTCTTAGTAAATTAGGCGATTTTTGACTAAACCTCAGTACATGGCTCAGATTATATTCCAGGTTAGCTAGACATAACAAGAATATAAGAGCATGGAAAGAACTCATTGATGGAATAAACCGACTTGACAAGTTACCAAATATAATTTAATAGCAGCAATGCACTCCAACATATAGATACACTAATATATACATATTCACAAAGTTCATACACAAATTATTAATAACTTGAAGGCTTACACAAAATAAAAGTAATTGTATGATCTATAAATTGCTTCCCTATATCCAATTGATCTGCTTCCATAAAGACCTCTAGCTCTCTTCTAGACTAATTACTTACCAGCCATTTAACTCATGGTGGATTTAGCAATAGTAATTAGGTTATTTTTAAAAGTAGCCCTCAGCTAAAATTACTAATCCCTTTTCTGACTGATATTAACTTAATTTTATTATTACTTTAATGGCTTTGTCTATTTCTAAAATTAGAACACATGTCCTAAATTGGTACAAATTAATGAAATATATTCCATATAAAACTAAAGTTTTTTAAAACTCAATCTCTTAATAAAAATCTATTAATTATATCTACATGCATATATCTTCCATTTACTCTAGAATTTGGGATTTACTAAAGTAATTATATTTTATTCTGTATATAATCTTGGAGATGTTTGGTGTTTTCTTTCTCTCTGACTGAATCACCCTGATAATTGAGTTTTTTTTTCATAGATTATCTATAGGCTCTTTATCTCTTGAGGTTTCTGTGTTGGACTTTGACTATATTGCTGAAGCAACCTCATGTCTTTATGAGCCCCATTGTTTTCTCTTGCTGAATTATTTTCTTGCATAATATCAACAATACTGCTCCCTTCATTTTTATTTTTTTCTATAATACCAATGCTACTACATCATCTCAAATTATCTATATGTATATTTAAGATACAATTATCTTCAATTTTGACATTTATTATCTGTGTAGAAAGAATCTAATAATGCTAATTTTTATCCATTTTTTAAAAACACTATTTCTAACTCAAATTTTAATTCCTATTGCATATTTTGCTTTTGTTTAAAATTCTTTCTGGGTCACTTTGATCACTACTTTTACAGGCAGTAAGAGGGCTAGATATGTCCTTAAACTTTCTATCCATCAATAACTCAGCTGTTGATATGTCTGTTGTAAAAGATTGGGCTGCAGATCATCATAGCATAGTTGCATATAACATTTCATGTATGTCAGCACATTTTGATTTATTAAGATTCTGCTTTAGTACTGAATTGCTTTTACAGCAATCCATAAGATTCTAAGTGATATGTTTTTATATGCTTAATATATCCTTCTTTCATAAGCTTTTCAAAAGTTTTGGAAACAGTCCCAGTTCCATTATCAGTTATCACTATTTCAAGAAACACACAATAAAACAATGTTTTTTTAAAAGCTTTTTAATAGTTTTGTATTATTTTCTATCTTATATTCAACCTATTTGGAATATGCATTCATTACCATCAGAAAAAATGACCATTTATATATTCTTTGCCATGGGCCAACTGCTACAGGTCATGAATATCAAATTTTTTAATGATAGATCTGCTGTGCTTTGGATGAATTCAGAATCTTCAATATTTTTTCCATTATTTTCCTCAACTTTTAGTCACTATATGTGTACATGGACCAATCTTTTAGCACAAATGATACCAGGATGTTCTTGGGGTATTAATTTTAAAATTTATAGTTTATTTTGTGATGAAACTACTGCTCTGTTTTCTAATAGAATACATTCTTCTCAGATCAATAACTGCTATGTGATTTCAGAATGAAAGTACAAAATTTTTAGTCTTTGAACTGGTCATCCTTCATGAATACATTTTATTAGGATTTGATAATTCTTTATCTTTATATATTTACACTGCTGCAGCTTTATTGCTTAATGTCTGTGACTGTAATGTATCTATGTAATAAATGTTAGGGTCACTTGAGTTTCTATTCTGCTATGTATCCTTGACAGAACATCTGCATGAGGAATAGAATTCACTTAGTTATTTGTAGATTTAAAATTATATGCCGGTAAACACATTGTGCCAATGCAGCATACATAGGGTTAGATGGTGGAGCAAAAGTTCATTTTTTGATAAAATACTTTTAAAAAATTTATAGTCAGTGATGATTTTAAAAGATTGACGATATAAATATTGATGAACTTTCTTCACTCCAAACATATTTGCTAAGGTTTATTTGTCAATCTGGCTGTAATTTCTTTCTGCTCTTGACACTAAATAAGGCACAAAACCAATTGGACTTTCACCAAATAATTTTTTGGTGTCTGATCATTGCCCCTATTCCATATTTAGAGCATTGATAACTATTATAAAGGATTAATAATTTATCACACATTACTAGAGCTTTAAACTGTTTAAGTGCATTTTTTCATTCTTTCTTCCTATTTCCATCTCTGATTCAGTGACTGTAAAACATAAGCCTTTCCTTTTAAAAAATTATAAAAATATGATGCTTGAAGTTCTTTTCTGATATATTATGTCGTAAAAAAATTATTTCTTCATCTTACTAGCTGCACTTTTCAGGATTAAGTCTTATCCCAAAGTTATTTAATTGTCTACATACAAATAATACATTTTAAGAGGTGACTTTGAATTTGCAACAATTAAGTTGTCATAATAATCTTTTTTATTCCTTGAACAAACACATGCATTTTAGCCTGGAAAACATTTGGAACTATGATAAACCTGAGAGGTAAATGATTATATTAAAAAAAATCCCATATAAGTTTATAATTGTCGATCAAACCTTCTAAATCTATCTGCCACATCAAACCTAGAAAATTTATAAAAATGGAGGATACATACGGGAGAGGTTATTCTTTTATCGAACCAAAAGCCCCAATCACTAGCTCATGGAGAGGCTGAGCTTAAAATATCACCTGAGTATTTAAAATTTCTAATTCTTGATTTTAAAAAATATTATTAATAAAAATAAATTACGGCCAAAATTGATTCAATAAAACATTTTATTATAAGACACACACACACATTAAAAAGAAAAATTCTGAAAATTAAATTAACTAGTGAATATATTTGATTTAAATTATATACACATATGTATACAGTGTAAAAGAATTTAATGCAATTTAATATTTTCTATATGTAAATATGCTACATAGTTTACTCATATAACCAACCCAATCTTTTTTAATCTTAGGCTAAAATCTCACATTTAAACCAATGCTAGCTTACTGATATACTGATGTGACCAATGCAAAATGAGATTGTTAGCATAACACAATCATGCTGACAGGAATTTACATCTGTAGCATGATATCATTAGAGAAATAAAGAATCATGGTGGGAAGGGATGAGTACCTTCCCCATGATAATTAATAAATTTCACCAACAGACAGGAAATGATCCATTGCCCAATTGGTGACACAAAAAATGAAATCATTTGAAATATATATATATTGAACTGTATTCAAATATGTGTATTCGAAACACCGGTCTCTTAGGCAGAGAAGAACATACTCGGAGAGTATGTATGCCCAAACGATAGCTATAAAGTATATAACTAACGTTACATTTCCAGGACATAACTTCTTCTCGACTGTTGAGTTCAACACCAAGTTCAAAGCACTTTTTTGTTTGTATATAAACACGGGCGCCAGCTATCTATTCAAGGATGAATAAATAACGCACTTTGAACAATGGCCACTAACCCAACGCCTAAATCCACGACTAGCTCAGCTGTTTGTAATCACTAATAGATTATACTTAATTAGTGATTAAAACAATTAATAAAAGAATTTTTTAAAAGGAATGTGATAAAAAGAATTTGGTAAAAGAATTGATAAAAAGAATTGACCGACAAATAAAGTTTAATTTTAAAGATAATTTATTAACTAACATTTATTTACTAAATTTAAACATTTTATAATTCTAATAAAACACACGCATATTTTAAATTAACATTTCTAAATAGTCTAAATATTCTTATTTACTTTCATAACAAAACACTGGTATTCATCTAATTTAACTAATAATATTGATATAAGGATCATGCACATATTAACTCATGCACACACATAATAATATTAAAGTATTACATAGCATTTGAAATTTAATCACACACATCAATAGTTCATTTATGTATGATATCGAGTTCATATAATTAGACTCTTGGAGGATTCGCACGAATTAATGAAATGCAATGGCTATTACAGTATAACGAAAATAAGCAAATGTTTTACCTAGGATTTTGAACGTAGATTTAACACTTTGTTTTCTTCTTGTTTGTTGTTTCTTAGGTTCAGTATGAATGGTTCCAGTATGAATGCTTCCAGCCGGCTGGGACGTTTCCTTGCTGAGTTTCCTGATTTTCACGATTATTACTATCGAAGACAATTAGATACGGACAGAGATTTTCTACGATGTTAAGCTGACATTATTTCACCGGCAGATCTGCTGTTTTCTCGGACATCTGGGCTGGAGATAAACGTGCGTTCCCAAGATCTTCTCAACACTGCATTTTGTTTGTTAACTGCACAATTAATTTCTGAACTGCACTCTCTCAATAACTTTGTGAACTGAACTCACTCAATTAATTTGTGGAACTGATTACTGTCCGATAAAAAAGGTCTATTTATACCTGCGCCTTGTTGTCTTTCTGATATCTCCGGCAAAGATCTGTTGTCGAATTCCTTATCAATTAATCCTTTGATAAACATGTTTTGGAAGATTGCTTAATTAGTAATAGCCATGCAGAGATGTTTTATATTTTATTAATAGCCATTGCCATGTTTTTAATAATAATCTTCTTTAACTTTATAATAACATTTATTCTATTGTTGCCAATCGCACATATATACGGTCATATATTTGTTTTAACATTATTTTCTTTAATTAAACTTGAATGAAAAGAGATTTGTATACTTATATTTTTACGAATACTAATAAAAACTATTTAATTCCTATCTTTTTCTAAAACAAACTGAATAAACTCTTCAACATTTAATTTTATGTTTTTCTTTTACAAAAGATTACTTTAATAATAATTTTAGATAAAAATTATATGTGCCTACATCAATATAGGTACAATATATATATATATATGAGATGCTCTGTAAATGGGGATAGTGGTCTTTGCTGGCTTACTATCCCAACAGAGTGTAAGAAAATCAATGGTGTAGGAAATACATTTACGACCATTGGGAACACGATGGCTACACTTTTGGGGATTATGCCCTGTATGCTATTGCACCACAAGAGAATGAGTATCCAATGCATCTGCCCAGATTACATTGACATAAAACATTTGTACATCTATCCACCAGTACCAATTTAACTACGAAACAATTTAATGGCATATATGTATATTGTTACAAGTTATAATTATTAAAGCTTTTTGTGATTCATTTATCTATTGAAATCTGGTGAAATGTTGCCTTCACATCCAATTTTATAAAATAAGAGCATTTCTGCATTGATGCTAATATGTCCTAACATTCATTATGAGATTGCAATTTACATAGATTTTTATTCAAGGTTATGCAATAATTATTACAAATGCACATCAAATTATCTGATTTGGTAACACATTTGGGGTAGACTGATTGTATTTTTCCATTAATATTAATAATTACTTACAACCAAATATTGGAATATTTGTCTTTAATTTTGTTCTTTGGATGTAAGATATTTTAAGAGATTGAATATCTAGCTCTGTTTATTTGGATTTAAACATATTAGGAAATTAATATTTTTTTCTTCTATAGAAATATGCTTTATCATATTCAGCATGAGGTCTCAATCATTCTTATTCTAAAATTGGTTAACATTTTTTCTTTATATAAACTTAGTTCTGATTTTTTAGGAAATAATAATGGTAATGTTTCTGACAGTGAATATAAATATATTGTGATGGATGCCTCCAACACCTCCAATAACCAGTACACACATCATAAATCCCAATCCCAATTCAAGTCCATGATATTAATGTTACTTATTAAGGGAATGTTAGGACATATAAACTAACAAACCAGTTATCACAACCTAAAATTTACAGCCAAATATAAATAAACATTAAAACAAAAATTAAACCTAACCAGTCAAATGAATATCACGACATACAATAGATCAGAGGAATGAACTTAATCAAGACAAAAAACATTAATGTATATAATATTAAAGTAAAGAAAAACTCAATATTTCTTTTTTTTTTTTTTCTCAGTTGAGATGTTTATTCATCAAAAAAAAAAAACAGATACAATGAAACAAATGAAATTTCAGAAACAAAATGGTAAGAGGGGAAGGATACATGTAAAAATAGAATGGGAAGTGGACAGGGAAAATGGTGTGTAATTCAGGCTGGTTAGAAAAGCACATCTTAGAAAAAGGGTAGAACTACGGCAATTTTATGGTGAGCGAGGATGAGCTGGGTTGGGAGAGATATGAGGAGTACAGTTCTTACTTCTCCTGCCAGAATTGCACAATGATTCATTCTTGATGTTACTTGATGAACCACTGTCCAAGAAAAATTCAGCAGAGGAAGGTGAGAGAGTGCGAAGGGAGGAGGGTGACAAGGCCCGGGTTGAAGCCAGAGAATTTTTCGCTGAAAGAATTCTTTTTTTCCTTGTGTGTTCTGAATGTCTGAGACTTGCCCTTGGTTCAGGAAAAGGATCCATTATGATTTTACCTGGAAGATCAAGGATGGAAATCTGCCCATCAGAGTTGGTGTCACTATCTGATGGGTTAGGACATGCACGCTTCTGATGTTTCTTGTTAGTGGCGGAAGGGCCAGAATTGGTAGACTCAGACAGGATGATTTCTGAGTTTGAATAAGTGTTCATATCCATTAAGGAAAGAGAGTCCTGTGATCAAGCTGTAACTGAGAGTGGTGGGCTGCGAGTGAGACCAAAATTATGTGGCCTAGAGGAAGCTGGAATCTTATTGAAAGGTGAGAGGGTGGCGAATGCTGAAAGATTGAATTTAAGTGAGGTGTAGGTGAGAGGTTAGCTGAAGGAGGATGTTCATATTTATTGGGCTGTGCAGAGCACAGATGTGGTTTAGGCCTTGTTCTTTCTGGAAAGAGTTGCATTTATTTTTTTGAGGGCAGTCTCGATTAAGGTGTTTGCGGTTTTTGCAGGTGAAACATTGTGGACTCATCCCCTTAATTGAAATGACCAAAGGTGCTAGTTCAGCTGCTATTGTTGTGGGAATGCTTTCAGGAGAAAGATCTTTTTTAAGGATGAATTGAAATAAGGCTGTGTTGGTGAAGGTAAGACCATTGGTGAGAGGATCCCTAAGGTATTCAAATGAGGTAACTTGTCTGAATGCCTCAATATATTTCTGTAGGTGCTGCCTCTGCATACCTATGTGGCAGTTTTTGATAAACCCCTTAAGTATGGATGGCCTATTGGTGTCTATTGGAACCTTGAACATATTGTTTAAAAATTTGAATCTGTTTTTGAAGGCTTGTCTTTGTATTGTGTTGTGAAACTCTAATGCCATGTATCGGTCATTAGGAAGGGTGAGGATTTTATGTAGATAATCAGTTATCTTGTGGAGTTTGATAAGGTCATAGAGCTGCTGTGTTGGAAATTTATGGAGTCCACAATGTAGATCTGTAACTGCCAGAATGACAGAGCTGTCACTCTGGTAGCAACGAAGTGACTTGAGGAGGGGCAGTGGAACTGTTTGGTTAAATTGTTCCGAGATCACTGTGTGATTCTCTGGTGTGAGTTGTTTAGTAGGAATGAAGGTTTCAGAGGTGGCTGAATCATGATTGTTCGGATTTTCCTCATCAAGGCCCCACAGATTTTGAAGGAGCTCCACTTGGGGTGTTTGTATTGTGGTTCTATTAGGACTTTTTGGTAAGGTGCTGGATGCAGCCTGAGCATAGGAGTTAGCAAAGACTTGCTGTGGTGATGGTTTTTTAATAAGGGATTGCTCTATAGTGTGACTGATAATAGTGGGAGTAGTATTGGCAGACTTGGTTGCACTCGTAGATTGAGATGGGGAATTATGAGTAGCATCATCTTTGGAGTAGTTATTGTGTGTTAAATTTTTAGAGAAATCAGAATTGGCTGAGGTTTCTGTATTAAACTTAGGTGTAGCAGGCTGTTTTTTGCCCTTTATAGTGGAGGAGTTTTTAATGTTCCCAGTTTTTCTTGGAGCAACCTTTTGATTGGTGAGATTACTTTTTTGGATATGCTTCTTGCCTTTGATGGGGCAAGCCTCACCCTGTAGGGGAGGAAAATCCAGAGGGTCTGGGGATGGAGATCCTGAAATAGATACTGTGCCGAAAGTTTCTTTAGAGTTTAATTTAGTTAACATTTTTGGAAGTTTTGAAGATTTTTGCACATTTTTGCCGCTAAGGGCGTTGGCCATCTTTAAACTGTTTGGAAGAGTTACAGATTATATAAAGAAAAAAAATTGAAGTGAAATCTTAAGAATTTAATTTTTAAAAAATGAAGTAATTTCACACTGGAGAGATTGCTAATGTTAATTATAGTTGGTTAATACAAAAATTGATTAGAAATTAAGGCAGTTTGCTACCCCAGAGGAGGGGGGGGGTGAGAAAAGAAGATCGTTTTTAATGACCTAAATAATTGGAACAATACATAAAAAAAGTTGGAAAAAAAAGTTTTGAGTGATAAGAGAACTGGAGAGGAAATGAAGTCAAGGGTCTAGGAGGAAATAAAACCCTCTATGGTACATAGAACAGTGAACCTACCCATCAAACAGGGGGGAAGATAATGATGAAATACACTAAAAACCGATAATTGTGAATGAAAAGGCACACAAACAGCAAATAATGTTCTTTAAAAGGACAAATACACATAGGAAATACCTCTGATAGCAGGAAACCTGACTTTTTTTAACTAACTCAATATTTCTTTTCTTATTTTTTTAAGATTTTGTTTTAACATATTGTTTATGTTAACACTTAGCCAAAGATGACATCAACAATAAAGTAAAAAGATTAGCATAGACTGGTTTAATATATATATATTATGATGGTCGGGGTGAATAACAAGGTCTTACCATATCTGCCATACAGGGCACCATCAGGCTATTTGAACCTAGAAAATTTATATAGTAGGCAGATACATAAATTAAGATTCAAATTTTACGTATATATTTTATTCTGACTGTCAGCCCATGCCACTAGCTCAGGGAACAGCAGAGATAATTTATAATAATATTTTATTTTCAATAATAAAAGCCACTGCCAGTAATAACACACAAAAAAAATTATTAACACACATATATAAATATTTAAAATTGAGGAATAAAATTTATCTTGCTTAGATTTTAATATTAATTTTAATTTGGTTTTATTATTATTTTTTAAATTTAAATTATTAAGAAAGTCTCCACAGATGGGCATTTTATAAAAATGGGTTTTACATTATTTAAAATCAGCCTATCAAGCTATTGTGCATACGCTTTTTATGAATGTTAATAATAAATGATAAATGGATACTTTCATTCCCAACATGAGATATAGTATTTATGAAAGAATAAAATGAATACACTTATTCTTTCCAACCCAAATGCTTATATATGGGAAAATCTTAAGTACTGGAAATGAAAGCGTGAGGATAGATCACTTGTTTTATAATATTGAGTATAGATTCGCTACATGGATTCGTTCAAAAAAAAAATATTCTATAGCCCTTATTTAACCTTAGGCCAAAAGTTTGCAGTCAAACCAACACCAATCTATCTGATATATCAATGTATTCAATGCAGGATGAATATGACAGCACAATACCATACTGTCAGGAATGCACATCTGAACAGCATGGTTTTAGAGAAGAAATTGTCTCTCGTCCAGTACAGGAATGTTACATCTGTCTGGCGAGAAGAACAATAAAAAAAAACTCCATAGGAAGGGATTGCGATCCTTTTTGCCATATTACTTTCCTATTCCATAAGCTAAAAAGGTTATCCAAGGAGCAGGGAATATGTCTGCTTCCGATGGTCAGTACAAAATGGGACTTATTTTGCCCAAGTGCAGTGTATAATGTGATCCTGCATGTAGCGGATCTTCATACTACATTTACTAATTACATCAATATATCCAATCCATTAACCCAATTTAACTGTGGAACAACTAATCCAAGATTAACCTTCCCTTAAACTAATATAACTTAACGAATCTATATGTCCATCCTTACCCAACCTAAATTTAATACATTTAAATAATTTAGTCAATAAATATTAATAATAAAAAATGGAAATGATTAAATTAGCAAACTCAAATATATAAAATTAAACATTAATAATTGATTTTGAAATCGTAAAAGTCAGATTAAAGTTCATTTTAAAAATTATGTTTAGTTGATTGTTAAATGCTTGTCAAATCTTGACAAAAGTTCCTAATTACTTTTTTTAAAATTTTACAGTTCATATCTTACAGCAGAAGAGCTCCCGGTTCTTGATGCCAAGTCCCGCAAAGTATTTCATGGAAGTCCGGTTTGTTGTTCTGGAGATGGCCTTAGCTGGTTCAACCTGGTACTATTTTATTGTAAGACCCATATGATTCAGGTCTACAATAGTGCCATTCATAAATTAACAGTCACTTCATTTGAAATAAGAGAGAGTGACAAGTGCGTCTTATTACCCTTCTCAAAAAAATCAAGCTGGAACTGTCTTTTAATTTGAATTGTTTTCTTTTTATAGAAATCCTCCAGATTCACTGAATATAGTTTCCTGTTCCAATAATTTTCATTAAGGTCCGAGCATTGGTTACTACTTCTATTGGACACTCTAATTTTTTTTTATTCTCCTATCTGATTTTTTAATTATATAAAAGCCCAAAGGATTTTATTTTTAGATCTTGTACTTTTTTTATAAAAAACTACATTCAAATGCTTCTTTTTTTATTTTAAAAAGAAAAAATACTTTCAAAGTTTCCATCTGTGCAATATATTATATACGTTAAACAACTCTTTTTAATTTTAACTTGCATAGTTTTTAATAAATTTATTTTTATTTACGAACTTTTTATTTTAGTTTTAAATTAATGTAATGGCATATTATATACCATTACAATATATATATTCCAAACAACGGTAAACAATTTATAATACAATATAAATAAAAACTCAATAAAAACTCATAAAGAAATATTTTCGATTATATTCATAATCATTTTCAACTCAACTTTCAAAATGGAATCATCTATTACCAACTGGAAACACATGTCGATTTAAATATCCCACAATTCATTAATACTAACATTTGCTGACTGTCTCGATTTAAATATCCCATAATTTATTAATCCTAACATTTGTTGACTGTCTGTTTATAATAAACAGACAGTCAGCAAATGTTAGGATTAATGAATTGTGGGATATTTAAATCGACATGTGTTTCCGGTTGGTAATAGATGATTCCATTTTGAAAGTTGAGTTGAAAATGATTATGAATATAATCGAAAATATTTCTTTATGAGTTTTTATTTATATTGTATTATAAATTGTTTACCGTTGTTTGGAATATATTTAAGTTTTGTTATTGTATTCTTGATATTAGTGGACATTTATTTTGTATATATATAAATAAAAGGGATATTCAATGAACTTTTTGTTCAAGAAAGAAAAAATCTTTTATCTAAGTAAAAAAAGTTATCATTCTCTGGATAAAGGAGTTAAAAGAAAAAATCTGAAGGTTTGTGTTAATCAATTCAAACTTGCAATACTGCTAAATAAATCTTTTACAAGGATTTTAGAAAACGAATAGAAATGTTTAGTTCTAAAACATCTAAGCAAAGGGTTCATGAATTAATAATTTACAAACAGAATAAAATATTCAATTTTCTAAAAAAAAAAAGAAAATCACCATTGATTCTTCAGCATAAATTTCTGGATTTAAATCTTAAACATTGATGCTTCTCCAACTAATATCAACTACAAATTTTTTATATAAATATTGACTAAAATAATCATGCATTGCTGAAAACAAGGGGAACATGGTGGAAGAGAAGTTATCATCCATGGAGCTAAAAATGACCAAGATCAATTATGGGGTTGTCCTATCTTTCCATGCCTGGATTGATAAATATCAAAATGATCCATCATGAATTCTTTCTTTTTACATCTCATTCCATAACTCCAGTTCAAAGATTAATAAAGTCATCAAATCCACTAGATGTTCAAATTCTTAACTGTACATATACGAACTATAAACTCCACTTATAAAGTTGACATCATCAATAATTGTTTGTATGTTATATATAATTATTTAGTTTCTTTATTTTAATATAGGGCTGAGTAACTTTAATTTAAAATTTATAAAATTAATAATGAAGGTAATTTATGAGGTACAGACTTGATTATGAAATAATCTGATCATTATAAATGAGACAAGGTAAGATGCTACCTAAAATATATATCAATTCCACATTTATATATGTACTACACACACACACATTTGTTAATTGTTTATTTTAAAGTTTGTGTTAATTATTAATATTTTTTAATATATTTTCTATGCATACTTTTTTTATTATGTGTGTCTTAAACTTATAACTCTTTTATCACACACACATTATGCATAACAAGGAGATCTATTAAACCATCATGACAATAACTAAGACATAAAAAAAAAAGATAAATGAATATGCTACTATATTTATAATAATGTTGTATATAATATGAAGTTTGTTTATGTTAATCAGGACATGTAGTGGCTATTCTTTATGGGATCAGGATGGAAAACATTAGTATAAACCAAACGTAAATGAAGAATAACTACGGATGTCTAAATGAGTTCTTCTCAACTTTGTTTTAAATTTTATTATCCAAATAGTAATAGTCAATGTAAATATGTTCATTAAATTTATTGAAATGTTAAAACACGTTTCTTAGTTTATTTTTCTGTGGTTAAATTCGGCTGAGTCATATCCTTATACACATATCACGATTATTATTTTCATGTAAACAATATACTATATCCACTCCTATTAATAGAAATACACTCATTTTACATATATTAACAATATGGTGATAGTCCCTGAACCTGAGAACCATACAACATCTCCCTGAGCTCAAAATATGGAATAGCTGAAGTAAATATATAGATGATAAGTTAAAAATAGAATCAGTAGATATTTAAATCTTACTCTCTTCTCTCTTAGATAATGAATTTAATATAGGCAGATATGCATCAATGCAGCCAGCAAAGATACACTTATATCATCAGGAGAAACCTACTCAACTTTGTGCATACCATGAAAAGACCGTCCCATTACATTTGGTGACCAATATGTTAGGCATGAATCAGATGATTGTCATATTGCCTCTGATAAAATTGATGTACTGATCACTTGTATTCCAAAACCATATCATTAGGAGTCTAATCACATAAATAAAGATTGTCTCATTACAATATAAATATATTTTAATGGCCACTGAAAGAGCCTTCAACGTATCTGCCATACGAGGGCGCCATCTAGGCATTTGAACCTAGAAAAATTTATAAAGTAGGCAGATACGTAAGTTAAGATTCAAAAAAAAATTTTTTTTATATATATTATTCTGACCGTTTGCCCAATGTCACTAGCTCATCAAGTAGCAGAGATTTAAACATTTTTATAAGTTTTAATAGTTTTAGATTCTCAAAATATATTAATATTTAAAACAATAAAATAAAAGAAGCCACTGCCAGTAATTAACACACAAATAGATTTTATTAACACACATTTAAAATTGAGGAATAAACTTATTTTAGATTTTAACATTAATTTTTTAAAAATTTAAATTACTATTTTAAATAGACCGCACAGATGGATATTTAAATTATATTTTACTTTAGCATGTCGAGTATAGATAGGCTACATAGATTTTTCATTTAAAAAATTATCAAAACATTCATTCAATCTCAGACTAAAAGTTTGTAGCCAACCCAATGTCAGCTTCCAGATATATATTTGCAAGCAATGTAATATGAAGATGCTAGCATAAAACCACGCCGACAGGAATGTGCATCTGACAGCATGATATTATTTGAAGGAAATGATCCAAGTCCAGAACAGGAAAGTGCATCTGCCTGACTAAGGAATCATGTATATAATTTTTTTAAAGAGTGCTACATATGGGGGAGAGCAGTCTTTCTGCCATCTTATAAATCCCTGTCCATAGAGCTAGAAGGGGTCAATGGTGCAGAAAATACATCTGCGACCATTTCAACGATATGATTGCCTCTTTGGGGTCATGCATTCAGTTGGGCACGTTGCCCTGTATGCTAAACATGCTTCACATTACATTAATATAAACACCCCTATATCCCTCCACAAGCATTTCCCTAACTATGAAACAAATAGCCTGAAATTAGAATCCCTTAAACTAAACATAAACGAATTTAAACATAGTTATTAATCTTTATCCATGCAGCTATCTACACCCAACTTTAAATTTAATACATTTTAGTTAAAACATAATACACACAAAAAAAAATGAAATGGAAATGATTGCTTAAACATCTGCATAAAAAATATTAATAATTGACTTTGCATTCTTTAATTCAGATAAGAGTTCTTACTTTCAGCTATTAATTCATTGCAATTTTAGAAAAGTTCTTATTAGATAGATACAAGAGTTCATACTTTACGGATTGAGTAGATTTAGAAGTCCGTCTTCGTGATCACTTTCGTAGATTTTGTGCTTCTTTGAAATGAAACCGCTACTTGCCATTCATTTGGTCAGGAACTGTCATCCAGAGGCCTCAGCTGGTTGACTGGAAAATTAAATTTATTGCAGACTTCCACATCGTGAAAATCTGCAATATAGCTAGTTATAACGATATATTCATAGTCAGCTCTCAGATCCCAATTATAATAATCCTTTTGCTTTTATATCTTTATTAGTCTCTTATCATCCAATCTTTGGATTCAACCAGCAAGATGTCACTAATCCTTTCGTGTTTCAGTTATGGTCCATGCTGTCATTTTCGTGCTTGCATTGGTCATTTAATTTCTTTGTATTCTCTTACCATTTAATTTATTTTAAGTGCCTCAAGGGTTTGCTTTCGAACAATCATTTAATTCAGTGTTTCCCAACCTGTGGTACGCGTACCACTGGTGGTACGCGAGTTGCTGGTTGGTGGTACACGAAAAATAATCAGTAATGGCGGACATAAAAAAAATTAAATCATAAAAATATAAAAACGTTTTTTCCTATAATTCATAAAAATTATTTTAATTAATAATATTATACAGTAAAGTTGTTAATATGTATAGTCGATAACAATCTTTAATGTTAATGATAAAATTGAAAGTATGATTAAGAAATTAGACTTTTGGAAACAGCAATATATATAAGTATCGAAAACAATCAACTGGAAGTATTCGAAACTCTATATATTTTTTTGTTTGAAAATAAGGTTAGTCTGTCTCAAGATACTCGAGAAAATATAATAGCACATTTAACAGGATTAAAATTGTCTTTCATGGAATATTTTCCAAAACCCGAAAACACAAATGATAATTGGATTTCAAACCCCTTCTATGCAGAAAATTTAGAAAAAGCTACATCATTATCAATAAAGGATAAAGAAAATTTAATAGAATTATCATGTGACAGAACTTTACAAGTAGAATTCAAACGACACAATCTAATTAATTTTTGGCTAAACATTAAAGAATGTGAACAACTTTCTGAGAAAGCTCTTAAATTATTATTATCGTTTACTAGTACAGAATTAGTAGGAAGAGCTTTTTCTTCATATATTTTTTTTAAAAATAAGTATCGAAACAGATTGAACGCAGCTGTAGACTTAAGGATATACCTCACATCTTTTGAACCAAATTTCAAAAAATTATGTTGTTCGAAACAAGCACAAAGATCTCATTAAATTTATTTTATAAAAATATTTGATTATGATAAGAAAATATAAACATCACATGACCACCACCTCTTATGTTTGTGTATATAGGCACTAGATGGGGATTTTATGCACAAGCCTTCTGGCATCCATTGATTACTCTAGCTTGGTGTGTGTGGCGATATATATAGTGAGTTTTGCCTGTTTTAATAAGAAAATATACTAATTGGTTTTTTTTATAATTTTGTGTTTTTATTAAAACCATTTATTAGTAAACGAAATATGACAAAATAGTAGATAAATAATGAGTCGGATCAAGGCAAATCAATCTAAATTATTTAATTTGAAAAAATGTATCAGAAAAAGGTCATACCCAGAAATTAGACTCTCATTAATTCTTGATCATCTATTGTGGATTACTAGATATAATCTAGTATTTAATCATCAAAATTTTAATCCTATTAACTTCATGCTGAACAATATAAATTAAAACAAGAACAAGAGATAGCCTGATAACCCCTGAGGTTATTTTTACCATGACTTGGGACATGCTGAATTTATCCTGTCCATGGCCCAACCAATAGCAAGATGCTCCGAAAAAGAGAAAACGGACTCAAATTCGCGAAAACCAAATGAAGGAATGAGAAAACACTTTGAACAAAATATGTACCAAATAACCTTTAATGTAATAATGTAATCTTTAATAAATTATTTTGGAAAAAATATGAAACTTTAAACCAACACATACATATAAATATGTTACAGTGCGTTTATAATTTCAGTGAGTTTATAATCTGGTGTGACATTTAGGCGTGTTTCAATGTAATTTGTCTCATTACGAGATGTGAATACATACATGGTCGCCCTATAATATTTATAATGCAAATAAAATAACACACTCGCAATAACAAATTTCACGAAATACAATCATTTTTACAAAGTGGTACAATTTAACGTGATATACTACCAAGTGGTACGCAAGCCAAAAAAGGTTGGGAAACGCTGATTTAATTAATAAAACAATCATTTCCATTAAATCAACATTATTTCTATTTTTAAAATATCTATATTTTTACTTTTTTTACAAAAAAAAAAAATACTTTCAAATACTTTTTCTTAAAATAGTTTTAAGTTTTCTATCTGTGCGACAATATATATATTAAACAACTTTTACTTTTCAGTTTTTAAGTTTTTTTCTTTTTGATAAATCAATTTTATTTATGATTTTTTTATTTTCATTTTAAAATAATGTGACGGGATATTATATTCCATTACAATATATAATGGTATTTTAGATCTAATATCCGAATGTTCTAGTTCCTCAATGACATGAGCCAAAAGCTCAAAACTGATTGATCTGAGGATGGGAATAATAATAGATAGAGATTTTATAGGCATTGTCTTTGGCATTTATCAATAAAAGCTTGCTGGAGCTATTGGTATTCTCCCTATATATATAAAGAAAGTTACTGTTAACACTAACTGAAATAATTATAGAAAATATACAAACCATTATACAATTACAAATATCCAGTAACGCCCTCTGTTTAAAGATCTATATCTCAATAATAGCAAACCTTAAAATGGTATCATTTTAAGGTTTGCTATTATTGAGATATAGATCTTTAAACAGAGGGCGTTACTGGATATTTGTAATTGTATAATGGTTTGTATATTTTTATATATATGTGTGTGTGTGTGTGAGTGTAATTATATAACTGAATATTTATAAATACAGTAATTAAATAATTAAAATTTTTATTCACTTAGGAGCGCTTTCGATTATCTCAGTAATCTGTGTCAACTAATGCATTTCAAAGCTTTAGTTGACACAGATTACTGAGATAATCGAAAGCACTCCTAAAGTGGATAAAAATTTTAATTATTTAATTACTGTATTTATAAATATTCAGTTATATAATTATGTATATTGTTTTAAAAATACAGACATCGAATAATAATAATAATAATATTATTATATATATATATATAGTGAATTTTTATGTACATCATAGGTTCACAGTTAGTAGTGCACATTGATCTAAGTGATTTCTGCAAAAAAAAAATTAACTGCATTATTTTAATTTTATTAACTATTTTATTTGATCATTAAATGTATTTGATTTTTTTATCATCATGATTTGCCTTCTGGCAAACCTTTGACAAATATTCTTTATTTTTACAGATTTCACATCCAATATTTTTCCATTTGCAATTGTGGGCTAAATGTTCTTTGCTTTATTAATAAAATCTTGTAGTTTTAGTAATGGAATCTTGCTGTTTTTCTGATGAAAGATTATTTTGGAATTCCTTGCACTGTTTTGACACTAACTCCTGTGTTAAATCTTTTTATTGCATCTGGATGCATAAGATCTGCATCAGCATTCTCATAAAAACTGTTCAAGAAGGGCTTTCCCCCTAAAGTTGCCAGATATCACTTTAACTGGAATTGCTTTCTCTTTCTCAAATGTAGTCTAGCTATATGCTAAAATAATGCCAGATTAAAGAAATTATTAAGTTTTGTAATTAATTCTTTGTGATATCAACAATATTTTAAAATTCACATAATTTGTAATCTCAATTACTCTCCCTAAAACATAACAATGTGACTACCTTTGATTTTTTATCTTTAATCTCATTTATCAGGCAATATTTTTTACTTTCACTTCATACAAAGGCCATTTGGTGGGATTATTTATATCAAAATTGTCAATGAATGTTTGTTCTGTTCAATGACATTTTTTCTTAATTTATACACATGTATGTACATGTGTGAAATCAATTTATTCTAAATTTATCAGTCAAATTGCCTTTTTCAGGTTTGTCTATTGTTATCTTAACCAAAATTTATGAATAATGAACTGCTGTATGCTATGTCACTTCCACCAATGTTTTATAGTTTAATCTAGTGCTATGTCAACTGTATCAGTGTTATTTATGATATGCTAACCTCAGTAGATTTATTCCTAGATTTGACAGACATATATAGAAATGTGAAAACATGGAAAGATCTCAATGCTGGAATAAACTGACTCAACAAATTACTGGGCATATATTTTAACAAAAATAATGAGGGTATTTTGACACATATAAATAAAGTTCATATATAAAATGTTAATACAGAAAGTAATCAGAAAGTTTGCACACACAAAAAAATAAAGATCTATATAATTTGTAAATTATTTGTCTACATCTATGTGGAGACTTGCAAGTGATAGATATCCTGGGAAATGAGCTGCTTACCAATGCCCTTTAACTCTTTTCCAAATTAATTACTTTTGAGTCTATTTATATCCTTCTAAGTGTTTGGAATAAATAATTATCTAATGGGGATTTGGCAATGATAATTAATATAGATTTTTTTTAAAAAAAAAAAACTCTTAGATAATCATTTAATTACTAAATCCTTTGCCAATTGAGATTAACTTAAATGTATAATTACTCTAATTATAGTGTCTATTTTTAGGATTACAAAACCTGTGCTCTAAATTATCTTAAAGTGACGTAATATATATATTACATAAATATAAACATTATTTAAAAATTCAATCTATGACTATAAATACACTAACTACATCTAAATGCATACATTGCAGTGATCTTATTATCCTGAATTACTGTATATTTATTATTGAATAGAGATTTGTTTTTATATTCATAAGTTAGAAAATTTATGTCATATTTCTTTGCACTCAGTTGTTTTGTAAAAGCTGTTGATATTTTGGTAAAACCAATTTAAACTATTACAAATACAATCTGATTTGATCAAGTTACACTGATTCTTCAAATATTTTAACACTCTTAGTATATTTAGCACAGCATTAACATGACTGATTTTGTCAGTAAAATTTTCCACACATAAAGAAGTCACTGTATTTGTTTCAGTAATTTCAGATTTCTTAAATTTAATGTATGATTTACATCACTATAAAATGAAAAAATTAATGCATACTCAGACCAAAAAATCAGGTTTTATAACACCAGCAGAATATTGATCAGACATTGAATTATAAAAATAAAAATATTTCAAAATTTTAGATTTTAGTTTGTAACATAGTAGTATTAATATATCCATTTTTTTCTTTAAATGAGATTATCTGTTCCTTGATCACACATAAACATAATCACTTGATTACCATTTCTTCATAATCAATGGATACAGGAAGGTCTGTGCATAAAATCTCTATCTAGTGCCTACTCATCCAACATCCCCAGATTAGTTTCTAGCTTGTGGCATTTCACCAATGAGAAGCCTTGAATTTGAGGCACTGCACTAAGAAGTTGGTATTCTTATTATTATATGCACATAATCTTGTAACAACCAGTTTTAAAAATTTCCTTTTTGGTTCAATGGCTTTGATCATATGATTGGATAATATTCCAATTACAGGTTTTTTTATACTTTTACTTTTTCAATAGTTTTATTATTTTTTCAGATAATTTTTCAACACAGGAAGCAATGAATCCTGTTGATGATGACGCATTAGAATCCCCCACCTTAGCAGACATATTTTCAATAATTTTATTATCAGTATTATTTACACTTTTCAAAGAAGAAATAAAAACTATATCTAATTATATACAAATTAGAAAGATCTGCACTTTTATTTTCTTCATTATGAAAACTACTAATCTTTCCTGTTTGATTATCACCGTGAATAATTAAGATTAACATATACACTTTATTATCAGTAGTTTTTTTTTTCCAATTTTAAAGAGTACTTATAATAATAGGCAGAAAAATAGAAAATTTAATTAAGTAATTGCAGTCTACAGGCACTCTGGGTAATTGACTGACATCTCCCCCTTAAACAAACAAGAATAACCTCTAATTTCTACCTTCTTTTAAAAATAATGATAAATTCTTATTAAAGTTCCCAGGACATTTAGATGACACTTTCAATTACATAATCCAGAACAACAAATAGACAGACTTCTGATCAGCTATTATTTGAATGCAATAATAATTAAAAACAAATCTGGTAACATATTTACATTCTGAACAATATCTTGAATACAAAACATATTTGTAAATATTTTCCTATTATATTGATGAAGTGGTTGATCATCTTTTTTTAAATTCCAACATAATCCAAATGAAATCTTAAATTATGATTATTCTCTTACTCGATTTTACATGATTTTTTTTAATCAAAATTGCAGGAAAATTTGTAGAAATATTTTTATAATAACAATAATAAAAACAATCAATTATTTTTATTAAATAGTAGTAATAACAATAATTAAATATTTTATTCTTAAGGAATTTATAAAAAGTTTAATCACTGGAAGAGACAAACAAAGCTGGGCTGCAATCCACAGACCTTGAATTCTGGAGTCTGCTCTCTACTATTGAACTAAACCACATAAGTGAAATAATTATATCATGATGATGAAATATTATTCTTTAATTAATTAAATGCATCCACAATTCGGGCTTTTTTTACTACTATTTTTAGCAGTTTTTGACTCTCTAAGTTATACTAATATACATTGTGCAAATAATTTCTCAATGATCGTTTCTATATCAAACCTATTAAAGTTTTTTTTAATTTTGAAAATATATATTTACTTGTTAAAATATAATTTTCCGTAATATTTTTATTTGAAAGCTTCTATATCTATTTCTTCTGTGAATTTTTCACACATAAATCTATATCCTTTTTTCTCTTTACTCAAATTTAGTCACTGTCCTTTTATCTTTCAACCATTTTCTATATATTGTAATAAGATCCTACAACAATTTTAAAATGTTTTTGTTCTATTTAAAAGCATTATATACATTTAAAATAAATGCTCTCTAATTAGTCATTAGAGTAGAACTGTGGCAGACATAAGTCTAAATTATCTGCACTTGGCATCTTTAGTACGTTAAGAAATCTCTAGCATGTTATTTACAATGAATTCTACTCTATATATTTTCCAATATTTAGAACTACATATTAAAGTGTAGCTTCTAAAAAAACAATTTTTTTTATATTTTTATTTTTAATTTCACAAGGTCCAACAATATCTTACTTAATTTCCTTCCACTTCTCCTTTTTATTTGCATTGCTGAATTATATATAATGTAATACACTATATACACCTTAAATGACACTCTGTAATGCAGGTTAGTTCTGATGATGATACTGCTGGACAGTTGAAACTGTAGGTAAGAGGAGATAAAATAAATCGTATGTTAAACTACATGGTAGAGTGTCAATTAAGATGTATATCGTGTATTATATTATAATATCTTACTTAGTGATGTGATGTACAGTAGCTTCTCCTTAAACGGAGTAAAGAATCTCTCAACAATTATGCCCAGAGAAACCTGAAAGCCACTTTATTTTCCATTTCCCACTCTAAGTTTTTCCATATTCTGCTCCACCCCATTTCCACAACATAATCTTTGTCAACTCTATGGCCTTTATATCTAAATCCCCCTTATCTTTTCCCAAACCCAGCTTAAAAACCAATAATCTACTTTCTGTATAATCGCTTTTTTCATATTTATTCTTCCATAACTTCGTTATATGTGCCATTTCTGTTTTCAAGCAATTACATTCAATTAACAAATGCCTAATATTTTCTATTTCTTTCTTACATAATTTACAGACTAAATCGCCCATATTTTTCCACTTACATGTATATTCTCTTGTTGCTAAAGATCCCATTCAAGCCTTAAACAATAAACTACCTTCCTTACTATTATCATATATTAACTCGCACCTAATATTCTGTTCATTTCTATATATATTTAAACTCTTTTTAGTCTCCATAATAGTTCTCCATCTCTCTAATTTCCTATTCTTTATTAATAAATCTATTCTTTTATCCCATTCCTTACCACTATAACACTCAACAATCCTCCTAACACAATCATCCCATCTTTTGTGCAAATTTACTGATATAAATTCTTGATCCAAATCTTTTGCATACCACATTACCTTTCTCATCCATCTTGTTACCTGCCATTTACTCATAACCCAATTAAATACTATTGTGACTATTCTTTTATTATCCATAAACTGCAATCTACCAAACATTTTCATTTTAATTTTTGCATCTCTCATATGAAAACTTGACCATCTCATTTCTCCTTGAATTGCCTCCCTTGCTGTCCATATATCTGCATCCAATGCATGTCTTCCTACTTCCCTTTGAACTTTTTCTAAGTAATTTAATACCCCTGTACTAACACATAATGCATCTTTACCATATATTAATCCTGCTACTGCAACTACCATATAATTCTAGCTACATCATATTTATTATATGAAAACACTGTTAATTTCTTTATCAATCCCTTTCTTTTCTTTGCTTCATTATCATTTTTTTCTCACATTTATCCAAATAAGTTTTCTGATTCCTTAAAATAATTCCCAAATAACTATATCTATTCACCACACTTAACTTAATATCTCCCAATAAAAATTCTACATCTTCTCTTTCCCCAGTATTAACCATCATTATATTTGATTTTTCTTCACTAAATTTAATCCCCATTTCTTTACCCACCCTTGCACATTTCCTTAGCATAACTTCCACATCTTCTCTACTTTCTGCACCCAAAAATATATCATCTGCAAAAAAAATGACCTGACACCAAGTGCAAATCTTTATAATTAACAAATGCAGGAAGATTTATGTATAAAATTCCTATCTAGTACCTGCTCCTCCAAAATCTCCAGACGAATCATTTCAGCATCTATACATTTTGATGTCTTTGATTTTTCCCAAAACCACAATCACCATTATCCTATGGGCAAGATAGGTATAAAATCATCCAAACATCACATGATTATTTCATGTGCTTACACATGGTGTTAATAAGAGTAGTGCCACTAAGTGCAAGCTTTCATAATGAGTGGATGTGAGAAAGTTTGTGCATAAAATTCCTATCTAGTGTCTACTCATCGAACATCCCCAAACTAGATCTAGCTCATGATTTTCATCTGTTTGAAACCTTGGATTTCAGAGCACTGCACCTAGATCAGAGGATCTAATGAAACTCTCTGGCAGACATCTTACCTATTTGATTAACTATAAAATTAGAAGCTCAAGGTAAAAACACCATAATGTTTCCAACCTAAGCTCATTTTCTTGTATAGCCATTTACAGAGAGAAACTAGTCTGGGGATGTTGGATAAATAGGGATTAGATAGAGATTTTATACCCAAACCTTCTTGCATCCATTGATTATGAAGGTTTGCACTTGGTGGCACTACTGTATGGAGAGTTTGGTACACTTATTATTATCAGCATGTGTAAGCATATAAAATGGTGATTATGTGATGTTTTGATGATTTTATAATTTCTGCCTATGGGATAATGGTGACTGCAGTTTTTGAAAAACCAAAGGCACCAAAATGTATAGTTGCTGAACTGAGTTCAGATCAATATGACTATACAAGAAAATGAACTTGGGTTTGAAAACATTATGGTGTTTTCATCTTTGGGCTTCTAGCTTTTGTTAACCAAATAAGTAAAAGGTGGCTGCTGGAGGATTGCATTACATTCTGAGATCTAGGTGCAGTGCTCTCAAATCCAAGGCTTCTCACTGATGAAAGCCACAAGTTAGAAACTCATCTGGGGATGTTAGATGAGTAGCCATTAGACAGGGATTTTATGCACAAACCTTCCTCCATCTATTGGTTATAAAGACTTGCACTTGGTGGTGCTACTGTACTGTGTAAGCATATGAAATGGTGATCATGTGATGTTTTGATGGTTTTATATCTTATTTAGTATGTAAAATTTTTTATTTTAAACTGTTTTTCTTCACTAAAACTTGATCTGCAGTTAGAGCTGGACAACTATAAAGTCGTAATCAAATGATATTTTAAGACTCAAAATATGGGAATTCTTGACATTCTACATATTTTGTCATCAACCAAAAATATTCTTTTGAAATATGATGACCATAATTTCTTACTGTCTAAGCAAAAATACTGATTTAAGAATTATACAACCAACATCACACTTCTGCTGACAATCTTACCCAATACTAAATTCATTCACTGCATATTAGAAGCAAGTACATATGCATAAATATTTTTTTTCTGAAAAATTCCAATTTATTTTAAAAAGAATATTTATAAAAATTCTTCCTAAAAGGTAAAATGATAACACAAATAACTTTATTCCCATCAATATCAGCCAACTTTTTCATATGTCTTTTTATATGCTTTCAAAAATAGTTTTTTTAAATTTACTCTGGAACCATCTTCTATAAACTTGACTAATCATTAGATATTTAGTCTAATTTTATAATATCCCCACATCCAAGATGATTTATAGCTTTTCCTTTGCTAGTTAGAACTAAAAAGCTGAAACTACTGTACTTATGTTTTGAATTTTAGTGCTCACTGATCAAGATATATCAAAAACTGTTTTGATTATGGTGATGCTATAGCATTAATCACCTAATGTCCTTGGTTCTAACTACATACAGGTTAAATGACTGAATATATGGACTGGAGAGTAGAGATATGGTTTTCTTGGTGAAGAAATCAAACAGCTTCCTTTTACTTAAAAATAAATTTCTTTTTGCAGCATTTTTGCAAATCTAAAATCAATGTTATTATTTATTAAAATCCAAGTGCATTTTTTCCATTTATTGTGAATAATTTGAACATTTTAAAAAGAAATCTTTGATATTTATAAAAAGTTGTGCAACTGATTTCACACGACCCACAACTCTCCATGTCATCTCAAACTAACGGAAAGCAGTACCAAGTGACTAAATTAAAATAAGTTGACAAAACAAATTACTAAATTTACTTCAACTGCTTCTTACCATATTGTAATGCATGTACATATATTAAATAGAATCAGTGCATATTGCTAGGTGAAATCCAAATATAAAATATCTTAAAAACCCTGATAGTTACATTTCTTTCAGCAGTGTTTCCTCCTATATTAATGTACAAACAGTCATATTTCCTTTAATATGCTTTTTTATATACTACCAAAAACAGCTCTTTTCACCCTACTCCAGAGCTATCTACTATAAGTTTGAATAGTCAATTGAGCATCAGATGTTGTGTTTTTCTCATATAGCTTTTGCTTTTGTTTGTTAGGACTTCGTTTCAAAGTTTAAGCTAATTCACTTATATGCTAAATCCTAATCATGATTGATGAAGGCAAAATAGACAATGTATTATCTATTTCATGGCCAGTCATGTAGTCTTATACACGGAGGAGTTGTTTGAAGCTGGATAATAAAGAAATAATAAAAAAGTAATATTTTATAAATTTTTGGAGAAAAAATGTAATAAGTTAATTATTATTAAAATATGAAGAGTTTAAATTTTTTTAAAAAAACTAAATAATAATTTATAAATAGGCTAAAAGAGGATAGTTAGTTTTCTTTATCAGAAATTTAGAATTTAAAAAATGTATTTAAAAGAATGTATGTTTGAATTTATGTTGATATGAGTGTTTACCATAATTAAGGAAGATTAAAGAAAAATAGATTTTATAAGTAAAGTTTAATTAAAACATCTACATTATGATTCAAATTAAAAGATCACAATTTATTTTAATTTTAAAGTTGCTTTTTTGTGTGTTTGAATATAAGAGAACATGAAAATATTGAGATAGATAATGTAGCAACTAGATACTTAAAACTTTTTTTTAAAATCAAATGTAGTCACTAAAATAGAGTCACTGAAAATGAAGACAGAAGTCAATCAAATATATAAGCAGATTTTTTCTTTACAAATTCATTCTTAACTCAATTCTTGATTTTGAACCCTTAACTTTTGACTCTACTTGATATGTTTAATGGCTAAAGAGCAAAAACCACTGGTGATTTGAAGTCTGTCTTGGATCAATTATTTGTTAAATTGAAATGGTACTGTTTTCCTGAAAAGTGTTGATTAACACAACCCTAGTTGTTTTTGCAAATAATGCTTCCGAGCTGCAGGAAATGTTGCAGGAGTTATCAGATGAAAGTAGGAAAGTAGGACTAAAGATAAATGTTAAAAAGACTAAAGTAATGTTTAATCGATTTGCTCAAAATATGAAAATAAAGATTGATTATGATGAATTAGAAGAAGTTAAGAGTTACAAATACCTTGGTCAGATTATTAATACAGATGGAAACATAATAGAGGAAATTAATCATAGAATTAAACTTGGTTGGAGTGCTTTTGGTAGAAATAACTTGATATTAAAAGGAAATATGCCTATGTGTTTGAAAAGAAAGGTTTTTAACAAATGTGTTTTACCAGTTCTTACTTATGGATCTGAGACTTGGACACTTAATAGAAGATCAATACAGAGACTTCAGACCACTCAAAGAAGTATGGAGAGATGTATGTTGGGAATAACAAGAAGAGATCGAAAACGCAATGTATGGGTAAGAGAACAAACAGGTGTTACTGACCTCATTGAAAAAATTAAAAGATTGAAGTGGAGTTGGGCTGGACATATTGCTAGAAGAGATGATAATAGATGGACAATTGAAATTTTAAACTGGATTCCAAGAGATTGTAAAAGACCCAGAAGGAGACCACATGTAAGATGGATGGATGAAATAAGAAAATGTGTAGGGGTGATGTGGAGAAGAGAAGCTAAAGATCGGAGAAGATGGATTAAACTTGGAGAGACCTTCATCCTGCAGTGGATTGATAATGGTTGATAATGATGATGATGATGATGACTGTATTACTGGGTTTTTTCACAATAAAAATTTTATTTAAAAAAAATAATAAAAATACCTAGCCAGAAAATAAATCCTAGCATGATTTTTCAGGAGTTTGTAATATAAGCCATATGCCAAATATAAGTCCTACTTAAAATCGTCAACCAGATGAATGAATTTCTTTTCATTTGTTTAAGCATACAATGTATGTAAAATATTTAATTTATATTTAATAAATTTGATAATAGTGCTGTGAAAGAAATGATAAAAGAAAAATGTTAATTAAACTAAGTTAAAAAAAATAAAGCTTTGAATAGAGTTAAACAAAATAAACGTATATATTAATTAATTTTGTAGATCAGAAAACAGATTATAATGGAAATAAATTCCTAAAATAAATGGGGAATTAGTAATGAAAGTTAAGAGAAATGTCATTGTACAATAACTATTGATTAATAGGCAGATAACAAAACTCTAAGTCTAATAATAGTTAAATTGTTTTAAGCAGAACTATGGGAGGAAAAATAAATTAATTACTCCAGAGAAGAAAATTAAGAAAAAAGAAGATAAAACAGAAGGGGGGGGAGGTATATAAAGCCAGAGAAGAAAGGACTGAGGGCTCTTGGTGACTGACTGCTGTTCTTATTCCACATGTAAATTGCAATGAAGATCATCATTGGTGGACTACATTTTCAAGATCTCCATTCCTATAGGTAACCAAATCGATTAGGACTTTTAGCAGACCGTTCCAGTCTTATTATTATTTTATGAAAGCCTCAAGAGGTTTGCTGGGGGTTTTATGTTTAAAAGAGATAGACTGTGTAATGAAAGTAAAGTACCCCATTCATTTGCCTAAACTTTTGAACATTTTTATTCAATTAATCGTTTTGTTGGCTGATTAGTTATGCTTGCCTAAATGCAGACATATATATATATATTGAAGATTTAATTAATTAATTGTTTTAATTGTTAACAAATTGTCTTAATACTACTATATATGTTGTTGTTTGTTAATGTCAATTGTGTATTCATGTTTTCTGGCCACTCTGTCATAGCTGGAGACACAGAAAATTAGTGGTACAGAGAGAAGAGAGTTTAAAATTTATTAGTAAGTCAGGGTCAGTCAGTGGAACTTGGCAGACAGACAGAAGCTACTAGTAGGAACAGTTAACAGTAGTCAATAAAATGAGTTCATTTGGGCAAAATAGAATAGCAGAATTTGATGTCAATAATGTGTCAGAATAGCCATTATACATAATGCAGTGGGAGAATATTTTACGCTGAATGGTATTGAAAATAAAAAATAGTAGCACTTGTATGTTTCATTGGCAAAAAGTAAGAGGTTATAAGTAGATTATTTGAAATACCCATAACAGAGAATGTAAAATACAAGGAATTAATAAAGAGATTAAGCAATCGTTTTAGTCCTCGCCCATCCCAGCACATAGCTCGTATAACATTATGAAATAGGAAACAGATTAATGGGGGGAAAATTAAAAGAGTACAACTCAGCATTGAGGGAGTTAGCTAATTATTGTGGTTATAGGGATTTCATTGAGGAAATACTCATAGACAAGTTATTATGGGGTATGTTTGACAATAGGCTTAGTCAAAAACTACTTACAGAGCCTGATATCAAATACGATATGGCCATTAAGAAAGGCATAGCTTATAAACTAATTCTCAAACAGGTTCAGGTTTTTTTAATTAAAACTGAAGAAAATGCTAAAATTCAAGTGTTCAAGACAGCAAAGAAGAGTACCATTCCATGGAAAACTGATCATAGTAAGAATTCTAAAGGGACATGTTTTTACAGAAAGAGGAGTCACATGAAAAAAGAATGCAGATGTCTCAAAGAAGCATGTTTTAAATGCAGTAAAAAAATCATTTAGTGCATATATGTAACCAAGAAGATAATATTAAAGGCAGAAATAAATTATCAATGCAAGCAAACATGGGAGATACATTGTTAAAAACATGGATGTCCAAGAAGATTAAATCAGTTTATGATTAAGTTAGTATTTTACAGAAAAGAAGTGTCAATGAAAATTAATTGTAGGTCAAATATTTCCCTGATGTCACTTACAGACTGGATGTCACTGTCATCGGCTAATACAGAAAGAAAATTAGAGGAAACTAACATTACAGTGCATGATGTAAACAAAAACTAAGATTATTAGGCTATGTGACAGCACCCATTAATCACGGTGGTAAAAAAAGAAGCTACCTCTGTACATAGTAAAAGGAAAGATTAGTCCCATCCTCTGAGGAAGTGGTTCCATGAGTTAGGAATCCAAATTAATATTATTAAAAAATCCCTCTTGAACAGGAAATAGCATACAAATATCTCCATTTGTTTAATGAAGAATTGGGATTAATTGCAACAAGCCTGATCAATATAGAGTTACTGGAAAATGTGTATCTAGTCATGTGTAAACCTCATAAAATTCTATTGACTCAAAAAAAAGTGGCAGAAAAACTAAATTCTTTAATAACTAAGGGCGTATTAATGCTAATTGAAACATCAGATTGGCCACACCTTTAATAATGATAACTAAGCCAAATGTCAAAATTAGATTATGTGGTGATTATAGAATAATAGTAAACAAATATCTAAATGGGAGCATACCCTGTTCCAAATGTGAGGGAAGTACTGGCCAGTTTCTAAAATGCATCACATTTTGCAAAGTGGGATTTGAACTTTACATTTTACCAGAAACAAGTGATGAACAAAACAGCTGAAATATTAAATTTGACAATCCCAATGGGATTTTCAAATGTAACCATTTACCATTTGGTATATCAACAGCCCCTACCTTTTACAAGCAAAAATTAATACATTGCTCTGGGGCTTGGAGGAGATTATTCCCTACTTCAATGACATACTCATCACAGCAAACTCAGATGAGATTTTTGTGGAAAAGTCTGTTTAAATTAAACAGATTTTGAATGAAATTGAAAGCCCCAAAAAGCATATAACAGGCAAAATAATTAGTTTTTCTTGGATATATAATTTCTGATAGAGGGGGAAAACCAGCACCTGAAAATATAAGAGCAGTGCAAAATGCAACAAACCCACAATCATGAAACAACTACAAGCATATTTAGGGTGGTAAATTTTTTCAAGCCCTTTTTAATAAATAAAGCACATGTAGCAAAGCCATTGTATAACTTATTAAAAAACAGTGACAATGGTTAGAAATTCATGATGAAGTGTTCAGTAAAACTAAAGCTCTATTGTCATAAGACAAACTGTTAGCACACTTTAAGAGTAATTTGGAAATGTGTTTAATTATTGAAGCTTCAGAATGGTGGGGTGATTCTCTCTCATCCATAGTTATAAGGGGAATGCCCCATTGCACACACATCAAGTACACTCTCAAAAGTGGAAACTATAGTCAGATCAATAAAGAGGTATTGGCTATTATTTTTGCCCTGAAAAAATTTCATCATTTTCGGAAAACCATTTCAAATAATAACTGAACACAAGCCTCTTCTATGAATGCTGGGCTATGATAAATTAACCCCTGACCATTTAATCCCATGCATGGTGCATTGGAAAAATATTTTGTCATCTTATGACTATAAATTAAGAGTATAAGAAGGGTAAAGAGATCTTGCATGCTGATGCATTATCCTGGATCCCAGATAAAGAAGAACTGAGCAGTATGGAGACAGACATAAATTATATTGACATGTTGAAATTGGAAATCCTTAATAGTAGAAACATAGCTAGCTGGACAAAAGCCAACAAAGGTTATCAACTGCTTATGGGTTGGATAAAAAACAGTTGGCCTATTTCAAAGCTTCACTACATTGCACCAGGGTTCTGGATAAACCAAAACAAATTGTCTATTTGTAAAGGTTGTAAGTTAATGGGGAATCAGGTAGTAGTATCAACTGAAGGCAGACAACAATTTCTAAAGCTAGTCTCAAAGGTCATCCTGAAATTGTGTGAGCCAAAGCATTAGCTCACAGCTACATCTGGTGGCCAAAAATAATGTCAGGGATTGAGCAATACATCAAAAAATATATGGCCTGTCAATCAGAGATGAATATGAAGGCAAAGAAAATATAATCTATGGCCAATAACAACAAAAGCCTGACAGAGAATGCACATAGACCACACAGATTCAATAAACAGCAAAATACTGCTGATATTTATAGATGCATACTCAAAATGAGCAGAGTGTCACATAATAAAGGATATGAGTGGAAAAGAACTGATAGAAACCTTAAATGCTGTTTTCTTGTTATAGTTTACCAGAAATCCTTGTCTCTAATAACTGTGCCAGATTCACCACATAAGAAATGGAAAGCTACTTTTTCAGCAATGACATTAAACTTATATGCATATCCATACAACCCAGAGTCAAATGGTTTTGCTGAAAAAGCTATACAAATAATAAAAAAGCCCTTAAGAAATTGAAGAATGAAAGTATGCAGCAAGCAATATATAACACCATGCACTTAACACTCTATGCCAGTGGTGGTGAACCTTTTTATGTGTGCATGCCAAAAATTTCCAAAAAATATTTGGCGGGCCATACAGTTATTAAATCAAAATATATAACAACTTAATTATTGCAGTTTTTTAAAAGTTTATTAAACAAAATTTCTAAATAAGCTAAATATAAATAAATGATAAACAATGAGCATTGCCAATTGCTCAACAAGCTTTGTTAAGCAATTGGCAATGCTCATTGTTTATATCTTACACACTTAAGAGAATTGGGTCATGTGATCTATGACTCTTATTTTGACTATAAGTGAATGATATTTATTCAGAAGAGCACAAGTTGAGTAAAATGTAATAGTAAAAAATTAAGTAATTAAAACAAAATTTTGGAGATAAAATATGAAATCAACATAAATAGATATTATTTAATGAGATTTTTGCTGTTGTACATTGGATGCCAAATATTTTATATCTAGTTCATATTTTGTCATTTTTAATAATGTACATGCTGAACTAGATTCATCTATCATTCTATTTCTTGAACTGTCTTTAATTAAATTCATTTCTGAAAACAATGATCCACATGCATATATAGAGGAAAAAATATAGTGAGCATTAATTTTTTTAAACAATTAAATGTTTCAGGAATAGCATTCCAGGCAGTCAGTAATTCCTCTTCAGCATTCTTTTTACATATCAACTGATTGCATTTCCATATCTTTCAAATTAAGCCACTCAAAAATTTTTAACTTGAGACTATCCATTGATGTTAAGTCTGGATATAAAATAAATTGTTGATACTTAATGAAAATTGTCTGAACTGTGTAAATCTTAAAAAAATAATCAATTATCAATTGAACAATAGCACAAAAGTCTTGCATCAATTTTGTAAATCAATCAAGAACTTTTTTATATTTAGAAAATATTTGAAGGTGTAAGAAATAACATCATGGTTGCAAATTTGTAATTTAACTTCAATTGCTTTGATCAAATCAAACATGATAACAATTGTCTTTTTATAACCTTGCAGTTTCACATTTAATTCATTTAGATGTGAACATATAACAATAAAATTCATTAATTTTGAAAGCCATTCAACATCCATTAATTCATTATATTTTTCAATGATTTTCTCATTAAGTAAAAACAGTCTAATTTCTTTTAAACACTCAATGAATCTTTGAAAAACTTTTCCTCAATTTAACCATCAGACATTGTTATCCATAATAAAACATAGTATATTGTGTTTATCTCACTCAATGTTTAGGTATAAAATTGAATAACTAAGTCACAATGTTCATAACATCCAATGGCTTAACACTGGCCTTCATGCATAAAACCTGCTGATGTATAATGCAATGAAAACCAAAATTAAATGTCCAGTACAGTTGGTAAATAAAGTGAGAAAACTATTTTCTTTTCTAGTCATAAACAACATCTGCTTAGTTACTGATACAATTTTGGCAACATCTATATTGCAAATATCTATTTTTTTTGCTGTTACTAATGAGGTTAAACTGATCAATTCTTCTTTGATATTATTACCAACACAATAGTGATTAAAAACAAGCTGATCCATTTATGTCTGTACTTTCATGAAAGCAGAAAGAAATTAAATTAGAAGATTTTATATCTTTTTTTTATTGGTAAGTAAGTTATGTTGTTAGTCATTTGCAGGATTCTTTCTTTAACTATATTTCTAGCCAATGATAAATTTTTTATGTTCTGAATAATTTTAGATTTGTTTTCAAAATCTTCAAAAAGAACTGGTGCACCTTTCATCCAAACTTCCTTCATATATTCTCCATCACCAAAATTTTTCCCATATTTGGCAATTGCATTTGAAATAAAAAAACTAGCTGCAATTATATTTGAATGACTTTCAATAAATTTCATTATAGATATGATTGAATATTTATATTTTTAAATGCTTGGGCAATATATTCTTTTTGTTCATCTTTATTTTTTTCACAGAACGATTTATGATTGGTCTCATAATGTCATTTTACCAATGATGTTCTCAATACAACTGTTCCAAAATATAAAACACATATTACCCTGATGACTTTGTTAATCATTCCATATTTATCAGTCCTCAAATTTTGAAATTCTCTTCTGCTGATAATTTTTGTTTTTTATTTTCATTAATCATATTAATATAATGGTAACACATTTATTTAAAAATAAATTTAAATGAGCTTTAGTAATTTTATAAATAAAGATTTATCATCTCACTTTTACAGCAAAACTTCAAGCAAAAAAAAAAAAAAGTCAGATTACGCATTTCTTTCCTTTGTTCGTGATTTTGATTGCATAAAAAAATGAATGGGGTACGTTTAGGTGAAAAAAATTAGAACAGAAAACTATTTGTTACTTTTACTTTAGATTTAAAAAAACACTTCAAGAAGTTATAAAATATTTTACTGAGTTTACTTTCTAGTTTTAATGGAATTATTTGAGAGGTTTATAGAATATGATACCAGAGTATACCGGTACCACTTTATTTGACTTAAAATATCAATTTATTGCTTCTAATCAGAGTTCAATTGTAAATTGAATTCTAATATAATACAATATTTATTTATTTTACCTTTAGTTTACAGTAAATTTTTATTAGTACAGATTTTAACAACAAAAAAATATTGAAAATTATGATATATAAATAGTTCACATGCCAGTAAAAAATTTGAATGTGTCATCTCTGGCACATGTGTCATAGGTTTACCATCACTACTGTACACCATCAACAACTACAGGAAAATCACCAGAATAACTGTTAATGGGAAAGAAATTGCAGATTAAATTATCACTTCTACTTCCCAATATGGCCAATAAAGTAGAGAGTGACAAAAGTAAAAACACACATGTAATTGGTGAAAAAATACATATTTAATAGTGAAGCAGTGCATATCTGAATGCATATATGCTTGCTTCATGTTTGCTTGAATTATAGCCTATTACCCATCTTATATAATTTATTTCTCAATATCTGCACACGTTAGTAATATGCACATATATAATTTTACATTTTAAAGTTAAAAGCTTATTGTTTTAAGTCATGCTATATTTTTTTTTTTTAAAAAAATCTTGTTAAAAGCATAATCAATTAAGTATAGAAATATTAATATATTGCATACAATGGGAGAAGGGTAGGAAGCAATTACAGGAGGGAATGTAGGTGCCATATTTCCCTATCTGTAGATACAATTGGCTGTAATAGTTACAGTTGAACACCGTCAGAGTCTATACATGTTTTAAGGTGTTAAATAAAAAGTAAAAAACAATAGCAAGGAAACCAATTCAGCTGAACACAAGGCATGACAAAGTAGAAAACTAATGGAATGTCTATCAAAAGCAAAAGCAGGACTAAATCCATTAAGAATTTAAAAAGCAGACCCCAGGCATAAAAGTAGGTATATAAGTGAGGAAGAGAGTCATTTATTTGGCACAAGATCCTATTTAGATGAGGCATAATATTTGTAGCAGGATCATATTTATATTCGGCTTAATATTTTTGCACAAGATCTTATATATATATACAGTGTAAGTTTCTAATTAGTTATCCTGCTTAAGATTCTGCTTATTATTCTTTTGTTATTCATGAAGAAGAAAAAGAAATGTTAAAATTACCTGCCATTATAGTGAGTAGACAGGCATCAACTTCTCCATGGTCATTGGGGAAGTTTGCCATTCAGAAAAGTTCCATCAAAATGATTAAGATCTATCTACATCTTAACCTTTCCATGCAAGTCTGAAGACCATTAATCTGTATATCCATTTGCACAGAAGAAGTCCTGAAAGTCATTGTCATCCTGCTGGTAAAATGCTTTAATTTTATTCAAAGGTTTTCAACTGTAACAATTTTTTTAACATATTTTCTTCAGCTAGTCATAACTTAGTAAATTGTATATACTATTTATCTTTGATGTTAAATCTATTGGTCTTATTTATTTAAAAAATTAGAAATCTATTTTGCATTTTTATTTACATTACCTTGAATGATGGAGGGAGTTAAATTTTAAATCATTAAAAATATATATATATGCTTCCCTGCTCTCAATGTCCCAGGGATGGAATGAATTGAAAAGATGCTAAATTTAAAGCTGTAAAATTTTAAAGTAATAACAATACATATCTAAATTGATTTTTTTTTGTTTCTTTTTTTATTCTTAGTTCCCCTACCCATCATGTCAAGTAAGGTTATTTTTCAATTTCTTAGAATTATGTAAAGAATTAGTGAAGGATGATGAGCGTATTCCCATTCAATTAATTATAGAAATCATTTTTTTGTTTATCATGCTGCTCTTTAAATATAACCCAACCCATGCACTAGAAATTAATTTATAATTGATATCTGTAATAAAAACAATATATTAATTTTGTTTAAGTTTTACTTCACATGTTGCTAAAGTTATTAATACTATTTTGTTAAAATGATCCTATGTAATGAAAACTAATATTAAGACTGTCATATTTATAATTCAAGATTCTATTATGTGAAAATAATATTAATAAAGTTATCAAGAGGTATGTATTGCATTGCTTATTGATGCAGTAGAATATATATGTAAATTAAACCACAATTCAGGGATAGGCAATGTAAGAAGTAATGGATCACACTATCAGTAAACATTAGGGGTAATTAATCTTCGTTGTACTTTAAATGTTATATTATTAGATTTCCAGGTTTAAGATAATTAAAAATAGTTACTGAGAATGGGTTCTAGTTATAATACAATCATACATGGCTAACTAGGGATGCTTATTTGTTATATAAAAATAAGTTTCATAATGTTTATTATTAATGTAAGTGGAAGATTTAATAATTTATCATTTATCTTTCTGTATGTTGCATTCCTACCCCTTCATATGTGTTGCAATGGTCATATTGTTATTGAATTCATTAGCTCTGCTCACTGCATTGTTCACTCATCTTCATATAGTTACCACAATAAGTGCAGGCTATACTCCTTTTTGCATTCCCAGATTCCTAATCAAGTATTAGCACCAGTCTAGGTTGTGCAATGGAGTTGAAGACTTATCGCCCCCCCCCCCCAAATCCTAGATTTAGCATATCATCTTCTTCATTGGTAGGCACTCTTGGTTAGAAGCAGAAGAACCCCTGCAGCCAAGGATGTCCATCCTTAGTTGTGAACTGTGCCATCAGATCACTAAGCCGATCATTCTTGCATTTGTTTACAATTGACAGCCCTCACATAGGGTAGTCCCACTTTGTCTAAGTAATGTTTATCTGTGTAGCCTTCACCTGTACTCATTGGCAATCCTGGGTAGCTTTAAATTGAACCTGTCCACAATTAACCCATTAAACAAAATAAATATGTAATAGATTGTTAGATTCAAACCTATAATGGGATGATAGCTTATCATACCTCCAATACAAATTAAATAGGGCTCACATTATTGATGTAAGCTGCCACCACCTTCCATAATACTATGTAAAAGTCAGCTTAATCCAAAATTTGTAAGCTATTCTATCCATTGTTTAATTTCTGTAATAATACTTATATTATCATTGTTAATTAAACTTGTGTCACTATTGTAAGTTGAAACTATTAAGTAATTCTTATACATAATTCAGTAAAAATATTTAATTGCCAAAACAAACACATCCATGGTTTTATACAAGACCAATATAGTACACCTGAGTCTCATTTTATGCGGTAGATAGGTTCCTCAGAAAACACGCACAAAAGAAATCGCACAAAAATAGACTTAACTTACTTTGAAAAATGGGGGATACGTACTGTAATTTTTCAAAAATCGCATAAAAGCAAAGCAACAATGTAAAATTAGTTTAAAATTTGCATAAAAAAATAAGAAAATAAAATGTGACTAATAAAAAATTTCAAATTTGAAAAAATTGATACAAGACAAACTTTTTTTACTTTTTTAGTTTAATTTTATTCAAAACAATATATTTGTATGCGTAATTTACATTTTTTTCATACATGTACGGTATCTTAATCATTATCACTATTTGAGACATCAGATTCGTCATGATGTGATGTGATGTACTGTAGCTTCTTAAACGAAGTCAAGAGGAAATACAACTAAAATGTTTTCCAATCGCTGTTGATCCTTTCCATATCGCTAAATGATCTAAAATTGAAATTTTTGTTTCCAATGAAATTCATTTTCTTGGGTGTATTTTCCTCTCCATTAGGGTAAACTAAAAGTTTAAAATAAAAATAAGAACTTAGACTTACGATAATAAAAAGACACTGACTCACCACTATTGGGCAAAATTTAATTAAAACTAATAATTAAAAATTAAATTCTTATTTTTGTCTTTAATTTTTTAACTTTCAAATCCGTTTAAAAATCAAATTTCATCGTTTCAGATCACGTTACGTAATTTTTAAATTGTTAATTACAATTAAAAATCAGATTTTAATTGTCAAATTTAATTATGCCCATTACTGTTACTCACCTTTTAAAAATAAACTTGCAAACACAAAATGATTAATTGATTATGTATTCTTTTTTTAAAAAGCAAAAATAGAACGTGATTTAAAATGCAAAAACAATAACATACATAGTATAGACATCTATAACGTTTGAACAGATTTACATTATAATCTTGTAAAATTTAATGTGTGTATATAAAATGGGGAAATACTGATTATAAGTGAATTATGAACTTCTTTATTGCATAAAATCTATTACAGTACTATTATAAAGTGCTGAAAATATTAAAATTATTAGATGGAAATCAAACTCCGATAATGCGCTATTACTTTAAATATGACATGAGTGCATGAAATTTATAATATTTAAAGTAATAGCACATTATTAGAGCTTATTTTCTGATCTCATAATTTTTATTGTATAAAAGAAAAATGCATACAAAGATATTAAGAAGAAACATAAATCGCATAACTTCAAAATCGCATTAAATAAATCTGCATCAAACAACACCCGGGTGTATTTCACTTTGTAGGATTATAGAAATAATCAAATTCCCAAATCATGTCATAGTTACAAGATAAATAAATTAATATAGGGCCTCAATGAGAGCTAGTATATGGTAAGGTCACAAGTTGATGAAGAACCCTGAAAAAAGATTCTGTATTCAACCCCTGAACTACATCACACTGTACGAAGAAGGGAAGCTGTGTGACATTAAGAATGTTAATTATGTAGCTCAGACCAGGAAGCTTAGATAGGGGTTTAAACTAGCAGCCCTATGTCTGCTGGTTGAGAGTCGCTGCTTGGTCTTTCAGTCTTGTTGATTGATTACACAATCTTGATTGTTACAATAGGTGATAAATTTTGTGTTTGAGATGTGATCAGAAAGAAATGGGTTCAAGATGAGGTCACAAATTATTATCAAAAAAATAGTAATCATCCAAGCACAGAATGGTATGACATAAGGAGATATGTAAATCATGTCCGCCATTGAATTGAGGAAGACATGCAAATTTCAGTGGTTACACCAAAAGATGAAATGCAGAAAAAACAAGAGATAGCAGAACCAATACCACATAAAATAATGATTGAAGAGAATCAAAATTCAGAAAGCAGTGGGTTTAAATCCAAAATTAAGGAAGATGAAGTTCAACCAACTCTGAAGTCAAACACAGTAAAAACCAGATTATCCAGACCCAGATGACAGACATGAAGGCTAACTAAATTCAAAGAATACATGTAAACCTAAGCAAATTTTCTGGAGTAAAGGGAGAAGTGTAAAATATTCCATTTATATTTTAAATTTGGTATTAGTATTGTGAAAGAAATCGATAAAAAAAAAATGTTAATTAAATTAAGTTAAAAATAAAAGCTTTGAGTAGAGACAAACAAAGTAAATGTATATATTAATTAATTTTATACATCAGAAAAGTTAAATTATAATGGAAATAAATTTCTAAAATAAATGGGGAATTAACTATTGATTTAGGGGCAGGTAACAAAACTCTTAAGTCTAATAATAGTTAAATTATTTTATGCAGAACTAATTAAAGTAAAAGTCAACCCCCCCTCTCCACACACACACCAGATTACATGAGAAACAATAAATTAATTATGCCATAAAAGAAATTAAAAAAAAAGATAAAACAAAAGAAAAGGGGGTATATAATTATAGCTGGAGAAGAAAGGATTGAGGATTTTTGATGGCTGCCTGCTGTTCTGATTGCACCAGTCAATTACAGTGAAGATCATCATCGGTGACTAGATTTCCAGAATTTCAGCTCCTGTATGTAACCAAGCTGATTAGGATATTTAGCAAACCATCCCAGTCTTATTATTATTTTATGAAACACCTCAAAAGGCTTGTTGAAGGTTTTGTGTTAAAAAGAGATAGACTGTGTAGTGACGGTAAACTGTTTGAACATTTTTATTTAATTATTCATTTTGTTGGCTGATTAGTTATGCTTGCCTAAATGCAGACTTATATGTATATTGAAGATTTAATTAGTTGACTGTTTAAATTGCTAGTAAATTGTCTTAATATTACTATATAAGTTATTATCTGTTAATGTCAATTGTGTATTCATGTTTGCTGGCTGCCTGGTCATAGTTGTGAATACCTCAATGTATGTATTAAATTATAAAGTAATGAATGTATAAATAAATAATATTATTGACATTAATGATTTAAATAAATTATAATGGTACTTATGTATTTTTCCATTTAACATTTTCAACAAATATAATTCTTTGTGCATAGAGAAACAATTTCCTCTCAGCCAGTATATCAATTAATTTATAATTTCATTTATGTAATTTTAAGTACTTATTTTATTTATATTTAATAATTAGTTTCAGAATGCTTGATTTAGTTTTAGAATTGGATTGTGGGAGCTTTAAAATAATCGAGATTGTTTCTTTAATATTTTTACCCTCATAAAGGAGTTTAAATAACAGAAGTGATTTTAATAATTAAAGTTTAGTTTAAGTTAAAGAAAAGTTTAAAAAAAAAAACAATATTCCCACAATGCTATTATGAGTAATTTGGAAGGTGTTTACAATGTGCATGCTTAATAATCTTCATAATTCAATATGCCATGTGTAATAACTGTTGTAGTTAATGTGGTGTAAAATACAGAAATGTTTTCTGAATATTTGTGCTTTCATTTTTTTATCATTTTTGTATGGATAATCATTTTTAACTATAATCATTTTTGTTACCACTTCTATCTCATAAATTTTCAACTAACACTTGATTTAATGGTAGATTTAAACAGCATAAAAAGTTTTTGTTCTTAAATAAATGTAAATATCTCAGTGCATATCAATGGCAGAAAATTCAAATATTCACTGAGGCTGTTGCTCAAAAGACATGTTTGGTAGATAAATGTGAAATTTTGAATAAATGTAAATTTTTGTATGTGGGTAGTTTTTTGCATGAAAAAAAATAAGACATCTCTTGAAAATAAGCCATAAGGAGTTTTTTAGAACAAAAATTAATATAAGACCCAGTTTTATTTTCAGAGAACATGCTATTTTTTAAAAAGTATCAAATCTTAATGCAAATGAGGAAAATGATGATTAACCAGCAAATACTTACCAGACTTGCATTAAACAAAGGTGTAAATCAAGGGAGGAACATTTCATTCTGTCTTGGAAAAAGAAAATTCTAATACAAAAATATATTAAGACCATTTACATGTTGCCAAATGTTTGCTGAATTACAAAAGCCTTATAATGAACTGCAGAAAGAACTCCAACTCAGAAATATTCTTTTTTTGTTATATATATATGTTAAGAATTCTTTAAGCAATAAACATTACATGATCACTATTTCTTATGCTTGCTCTTAACTGTTCTGGAGATATTGGATGAGTATGCACTAGATGGGGATTTTATGCACAAGCCTTCTGGCGTCCATTGATTACTCTAGCTTGCATTGAGTGGCAATATGTATAGAGAGTTTTGCCTGTTTTAAGAATTCTTTCTAAAAAATAATCTTTTATAGTTAACCAAATCGTATTATATTTAAATTATATATCCATTGTTGATTGATAATAGAAGAATGAATGATTTGTTGGGGTTTTTTTTTTTCTTTTAAACAGAATTAAAAGAAATGACTGAAATTGCCATTTAGTTTATATAAAATTTCAATTATTATTATTATTATTTTTCAAAGAATATAGAAAACAAAAATTCACTTCATCTTCCTTTAAGACCATGTACATGGTCTTAAGGTTATAGCCTTAATATATATTACTTTACTTAACGACTATGCACTTTACAAATGTAATTATTTAATCTTCCTTTATAAAATTACGTTGTTTTGCTTTGAAAATGTATATTTAGAAATAAAAAGTGTCTCTTTTCAATTATATTGATGAGTATAAATTTTAAAAAAAAATCTAAAAAAAAAGGGTAAGAGAGACGTTTCTTATAACATTTTAGCTCGTTATATAACATTTAAATTCAAGTAAATTAACAAGAGAATATATTTTAGTCGTGTGATCATGTGTGGAAAATGTTTTGGATATATATGAAATGTCCCAAAAATACAAAAATGATGCTTTAAAAAAAAAAGAAATCATAATTCCTGTAATTTTAAGTTAAACAGATAAATTGAGTATTATTTTTAAAATACGGTCGAGATCGTCTTGTATCATGTATACGTGAACTTGTTTATAGGAATACATTTATTTCATTATTAGTTCATATAGTGACTGTATATATTAATTGTCTATGATGTTACATGTAAAATATTGATTGTGTATATCCAGGATCAAATCCGGAGATGACTATCTTATTGAATTAAGTTATGCTATTGTTAAAAAGAGGAGTTAGACCCTCGCAAGACCACCTGTTGGATTATAATTATTATGAGAAGTAAATAAGTTTAGTTAAGTACAGTTTACCAAGATTTACCCGGAAGTATACTTAGTAGACAAATTTTGTTTTATATATATATGGTACCTTTCTGATCTCAATATGATGTCATTCAATATTACAAAAAGGCTATATCAATAATTTAAAAACAAATACAGAAGTAGTCGTATGTGTTGGTATTACCATATTTGTTATACATTTTGCCATTACAAATTTTAATTACATCTAATGCAATTAATATTTCTATTATGAAATGTTGTTATAATTATATTTATTTGCGTGTTTGTGCTATAAATATAATTGAAAACATACACATACATGCCAAAATAATGTATTTACATGTATATATATTTTAAGAGTAATATGTAATGAAAATACAGCTGTTTTATATTAATTTATTAAATAAGAAAAAAAAAATGATAGAAAATTTTGTTTTAGGTAAAGTTAAAAATCCCTTAATTTGAAGATAAGGAAAGAAAACATACTTTATCTTGTTTTCTTTTGTTTATGAAAAGAATCTAAGAGAAATATTTTAGATAATAAGAAAATAGATATACAATTTTATTTTGATTTAATTATGCCTATAATGCTTAATTTGAATTTTTATTTTAATTTAGATTCTATTGTATAAAAGAAAGAAAAAATAATGATTTAATAAAAATAAGATTAAATTGACTAAAATTGTGATTAAAGAGGGTTGTTTTTAATGTTATACAAAGGATATAAATAGTAAGACAACAAGTCACTCCCCCCCCTCCCGCTTCTTTTTCCTGGACAGAATTAATCACATTCCAGGCACATTGCAGAAGATATCTGGCAATAACCATAGCTGAAGAACTGTTTTTGGCAAAATAATTTAAGACCATGGGCATTTGGAACAAATATTAGTGTTTGACTATTTCTTGCCATTAAATTGAAGGTGACTGAAATCATTAATGAAATGAAAACCATATGAATATGTTGTTAAAAACCAGTGCATGCCAGTTAAACTCTTGTATCCTGTAGCCCTCCTGCTGAAAACAATCAGCTGATGCCCACATGTAAAGGAGAAGAAGTGAGTAAAGCATATGTCCTATCCATTATCCTATCATAATAAGAAGTATCCATCTGTTATTAGGACTCAAGAAAGAAGAAAAAATAAGTAATAATTAATAATCCTGATTACATGTATTTGTAAAATAAATTTTTTATAAATATGGCCTACCATGGCATTAAAAAGACCAGTTGTCAATTTGTAGAATGGATGGAGTTAAACAAAATGCACTTATTTTATGATGCTAAGCAAGGAGGAATGTTCCATTTAGGCAGATAAAGAACAGAAATAACTCCTGATTTATGATTCATTTTAACAAAAAATATTCATCATTACCTACTAAGGTCATTTTCCCTATAGTCAACATGAACCAATTGTAATCACTATTGAAATCTGTATTTTTATAATTGAAAGCTATTCTATTGTAAGATGAAATTTAAGAAAGCTACTTGGAATCAATATATTGGAAATCCTTGAACAAAATGTTAACAGAATCTTTCCAATTCTTTCTTACTATGATAGGTTTTACAAACTTTTAATAAGAATTGCTAGAGAGTTCCATATCTCATGGAAATTATAAGCAATTCACTTGATGTTGGCATAAAACTGTCAGTGCTCTTTATAGACAATTTTTTATCTACTGAAGATCCAAAAATTGTCGACAAACTTATAAATCACTGTACAATGCTGGAAAAGAAAAGTGAAATCAGACCATAAAAAAAACAAAACTTTTCAAGACGTAATCACAAAGCTGGTCCCTTTTATGAAAGCTTGATGGATGTAAAAATATCTTTTATTAAAACAGGCAAAACTCTCCGTATAGTAATGCCACTCAGTGCCAGCCTGTTTTAATAACCATTAAGTGCAAGCATAAAAAATGTGATCATGTGATGTTAAAAATATCTCTGAGAGAATGTTTATTGTCCCTGCTAATCAGACCATTAATCTCACATACAAGGCTTCATAATCCAAGATTGATAGAATGAGAAAAAGCTTCATCAGAGCAGAATTGCAAACGTCTTTCTGACAATATTTCTATAATAGCAATCTGATAAAACCTATAGATGATGGTGAATTTTATTTTGCCCTTGCTTGTTTTAAATCATGAAAAACCTCAGAAGAACATATTTTCAGAATTTCTAAGAAATTTAGAAATTAAAGCTAAATTATTGTTGGCAGAATTGTTCAGTAATATTATTTATACAGAAATTTTACCAATAATTTGAGAATCATTTTTCTATAGAGCAGTTTGGTTTTAAGCCAAGAAAAAACTGTTGTAAACTCATACTGTCTTTAATAACTAAATTTTAAAAAAGGCTTTCAAAACATATTAAAAACTAAAAGTTATTGTGATTTTAAAAATTCTAACATCAACTAACATTAATTGTGGCAGTTTTTCTATATTGAAAATTAAAAAAAAAAATTTAAACAACATGCCAAAATGAATTTTTAAATAATCTAGCAATAATGATTATAGAAAAGGCTATATTGCATTTAAAACAATAAATTATAAGGAAATTTCCAAACTATTTGCTATAACTAGAACCCAAAGAATGATTTAATGTGTTAGTGATTTTTCTTCTAAGTTTTTTATTACATTTTAATTTATTTGATTTAATTTTTCTGCATTTTTTTTTTAGATTTATAATTTTTTATTTTGTGTGTGTGTGTGTGTGTGTGTATGTATATTAATACAAATATTTCTTTTTATTTAATGCATATTTTTTCCTATTATTAAACATTGCTTTCTTTAGTATACCATTTAAATAAGAGGGAAAACCGTTTTGCAATGAATAATCCACTGCAAGGTAAAAATCTCTCCAACAGCCCCTCACAGAGGACCAATGAAAGGGAAGACAGTCATTATCAAATTCTTTAATAGATAGGTAGTGACAATTTTATCGTTTTCTATTCTTGCTTTACATTTTAGCTAATGGCAGCAAGATACCCATTTATCAATGAATGTTGGCTGGTTCAGCTACAAACCCCCTATATAGAGAAAGTGGGTGCACTGTCTCTGCAACTAAGAATCTTCTAAATAATTTTAAAAGACACGATTGTTAAGACTTGATTCAGAAGACAAAATTAATTGACATGATCCTGATGGTAATACATAGCACTGTTTCTGGCTTAAGAATTGAAAATAAATATATTCAATTGTTTAAATCAGCTCTTTCTAACTTCACAATGTAGGTTTTAGACCATGCTAAAATAAAATTCTATTTACCTAATCATGAAGATCCTATTCATTTTTAGATGAATATGCCTTAGTCTCAAAAGTTCTGTTTGCCATAACTGATTTTCATGATAAGAATGTGCAAAACTAAATGATAATTTATTTTAATGGATAAGTTGAACTAATTTTATCTTTTATGAATCTATTTTGTAGCATTCCCAAATATATATATATAATTTTTCATGTTCTTTTTTTTATTGCAGTCACAGACAAGAAATAATTTTGATGTCATCTACTTGTTGTGTAACTTATCATTTAACATAATGCATATTTTGTAAAAAAATATTGGCTGTTGATCAAGGGTAATCAGTATGGATATATCATAAAAATTCCATGATAATATTTATAATGAATACATATGAATTGTTAAACATTTCATATTAAGAATAAAAACTGACTGTCCAATATCTTTTGTCAATAAAAAAATCCTTATAATAAAATCATCAATAATGGTTCATTTCCAAATTCTTCAAAATAGTAGACTGCAAGGCCATTTAATTTTATTCCCATTATTTCTTTAGAACACTGGGTACAAATGCCCAATAAAATAGTTACACAATTTTTGAAAAAATAGTACAGTTAGACATTTGGTAATGCAAAGCATCTTTTACTTGCAATAATAAATAAAATTTTATTGGTCAAAATTAAATTAAATTGACAAATACTGTAGCTAAATTGGAATAATACATATATATATGTATAACAATCTGGAGAGGCTTCAACTATGATATTCATTATTCAGCTGTCATACCAAATGAAAAAAAAAAAACCTCTGTTACTTTAAAATAATAATAAAAAAAGCTTACATCATTTGCTCTCCAAAGTTGTACATATATTTCAAGGTGCATTTATTTATTTATTATATATGCACATATTTATATGCAGCACAAATATATATATATACATAACTCTTAATTCTGTGTAACTTTCTTAAACTTTATATAAGGATGACTTTTTGGATTATAAATATTAATCTGTTGCAGATTAGATAAGAGACTAGATAGTAAACTGTTTTGTTATTATTTAGCTTTTTTATTTTGTTAGGAAATTTACTTATCTGAACTGATGATTTTTATCATTCTTTTTTAAAAAGCCCAACTAATCAGAAACTATTTGTAGGTATCTGGCTATCTATTTTAATTTTAAAACATAAAAAATGTACCATAGTTATCTTATTAAATATAAGTTGAAGTGATAAAATGTTAATGTTAATGTTTACATTTTTTTTTAACCAAAATATTAGAATATCTATAGATAATTTATGTTTGCTGATCTATGGTTAATTCTATTCAGCTCTATGAGAAGGTTCGTAAAGTAATTTTAAACCATTATGTTGAATAAAAAGAATATAAGTAAAATGTATTCAGAAGACCAATCAGCCAAAAAAGTCATTACATCTACTCCATGCTTATATATTGATTTCCAAAATGTAAAAATAAATATCATCACTGCATTAAACAATATAACTTGGAAATCATGTGATATGTGGTTATAATTTAAATATAATTATTATTTGTCTGGTTTTTATAAAATCATAAATATGCATCATTATGTAGAGAATAATGAAGATAACTAATCATAATTGAAAAAAAGTACAGATTCCTCCATTAATATATTGTTAAAAATTACTGTTTTTTTTTTTTAATTCTTTATATTCACTTAAGAATCTTTTCAGCATTTTCTTATCATTTATTAATAAATAGAAGAATATAAAAATAAAGGAAATATGATTAATTATAAGGTGATATCAGAATTAGCCTATTCTGGAGTATCAATTAATGCTATATATAGCTGAAAGAATAGATGAATTCACTCTACTCTATTGTTGCATGAGTTCTATTTACTCATAGCTAATGAAAAAGCTGATTTACTTCTATTTGATTATATATATATATATAATCAAAATTACTCCAAATTCATAACTCAGACTAGCCAAAAAAACAAACAAACTCTAAAGCACAAACAATGGTTTCACTGCTACAGCAGACTTCTCAAGTGTAAAGAATTATAAAATAACATATTTAAACTAAAAATTACCCACAATTCCACTTACCTCCAATTAAAAGAACTTTTAAATAAATTAATTGCTTCAGAATCATAAATTTTTAATAATAAAGATTCTTTAATTTTGTTTTTTTATTTAATTTCTCTCAAAGAAGACAACCATAACTTTATCAAAATTAATACTGTGGCCTGTATCTTTTTTATGGATATATAAGGCGGAACTAAGATATTTATTTTTAACTCTACTTTTATGCACCTTTATTTTTCATTTAAGTTCAAACTACACTGACCTATATATATATATCTTTTTACAAAAACAAGGGATAATATACACTCCTCTAGGAATAATCTTTCTATCAAAAATTTCATTTGTATTATTTAATAAATTATTCAAAGTAATACCTTTTTTCCAAGCAATTTTCTTATTTCCAAACAAATTACTATTTTTACAGATTATTCTATAAGAAAATCTAAATGACAAATAAATAAAATCATATTTTTCTTTATCCTTTACATTATTACAAATATTATTACTATTAAACAAAATACTTTTAACAAATTTATCAGAATAGCTAACATTAAATAATCTTTAAAAAATTAACCTTTTTAAAACAAAGCTATCTTATTAGAATTATTTAATCTCTTATTTCTAAAACTATAATATCTTAAATCAGCTACTTTATGAAATACAGCTTAATAGCTATCAGGTTTAAGGTAATGACTACATACTAAACAATTAGTCTTCATATTTCTAATCACCAATAGATCTAAAACTTTTAATTTAATAAAATCCATCCCCCTATTTTTCTACAACATATTTTACAGAAGAATCAAAACAATTAAACTCATTTACCAACTCTTTCAATTTATCATTCTCAACTACAGATAAACAATCATCAACATAGCTAACAAATAACTTTAAATATAAACAATCAGTCTTAATAATAATTTTCTCTTCCAAATCATTAATATAAAGTGAAAAAATTAAAGAAGAAATAATATAAACTAATATTCACCCTTCCTTAATCTTATAAACTATTTTAAGTAAAATACATAGAATTCTCCAATAATAAAAGTAAATCTTTAATAGCTTTTATCTTATTCTTTGACAAAGCCTAGCTTTTGATAAGATTAATAACTTTACAATGGAAAGTAATTGGGTATTTGGTAGTTTGGATATTGAGAACATGTATCAATCTGTTAATAGATTAAGCAGTATTGATATTCTTATGTCTGTGATGGTTAAACATGGATCCTTGTCAAAAAATAAGATTAAAGTTACTAAAGATTTGCTTTTATTATTGGAGGATTCTATGTATTTTACTTACAATGGTAATTTTTATAAGATTAAGGAAGGGTGGATAATAGATTATATTATTTCTCCTTTAATTTGTTTAGTTTATATTAATTATTTGGAAGAGGAAATTATTATTAAGAAGGATTGTTTATATTTAAAGTTATTTGTTAGATATGTTGATGATTGTTTATTTGTAGTTGAGAATGATAAACTGAAAGAGTTGGTAAATGACTTTAATGGTTTTGATCCTTTTATAAAATATGTTGTAGAAGGAGGGTTAGATTTTGTTAAATTAAATTTTTTAGATCTATTGGTGATTAGAAATATAAAAACTAATTGTTTGGTATGTAGTCATTATGTTAAGAATTAAGGTCTATAATTAAACCTGATAGCTATCAATCTGTATCTCATAAAGTAGCTGCTTTAAGAAATTATAGTTATAGAAATAAGAGATTAAATAATTCTAATGGAGTAGCTTTGTTTCAAAAAGGTCAGTTTTATAAAGATTATTTGAGTGTTAGCTACTCTGATAAATTTATTAGAAGTATTTTAATAGTATTTGTAATGATGTAAAGGATAAAGTAAAATATGCTTTTATTTCTTTGCCATTTAAATTTTCTTACAGAATAATATGTAAAAATAGTAATTTATTTGGAAATATGAAAATTGCTTGGAAAAAGGAGATTACATTGAATAATTTATTAAATAATATAAAGGAAATTTTTGGTAGAAAGACTATTCCTGGAGTAGTGTATATTATCCCTTGTTTTTGTAAAAAGGTATATATATAGATCAGAGTAGTTAGCTTAAATAAAAGAATAAAGGCACATAAAAGTAGAGTTAAAATTAAATATCTTAGTTCTGCCTTATATATCCATAAAAAAATACAGGCCACACTATTAATTTTGATAAAGCTTCTTTGAGAAAATGAAATAAAAAAAAGAATTAAAAAATCTTTATTATTAAAAATTTATGATTCTGAAGCAATTAAATTACTTAGAGGTTTTAGTGTTAAAAGTATATGGGAAGTGGAATTGTGGGTAACATTTAGTTTAAATATGTTGTTATTCTGTAGTTTTTACTCTTGAGAAGTATACTTGTAGCAATGAAGCCAATGGTTATGCTTTAGACTTTTTTTTGGCTAGTCTGGTTGAGTTGTGAATTTGGGGTAATTTTGATTATTTATTGATTAGTTTCGCTTTATGCTTTTAATGTTTATATATATTGAAATGGAGGCCTTCTCCATTTCAAAAGTCAACTATTTTAAAATAGTGAAAAAGAAAAATATATACTTATAGAGATTTAAGAAAAAAAATTATTTAAAATTTTGGATTTTATTTTTTTAGAGTGTGTGTCATTATAAGCATATATATATTGCACACATCTGATTATATTTTGAAATTATAGAGATTCTTTGAAAATATTTTGATTGAGATACATTTTTTATTGTGAATAAAAAGTTGAATTCTTCCATCTAAAAGTATGGAAAGGAGACGTTTTTCTAATTAATTAATTAATGTTTGAAAAAAAAGATGAGCCCTGGTTAGATTTTTTTAAAATTAAGATCTGTCAGGAGATAGAGAATAAGAGAAAAGTTTTTTTGTTAAGTCATTCAGTTTTAGTTTTTCTCAGTAAAGCCTTCTACATTCAGTAGTTTTTTTGGCCAGAAGAGAATTTCTAGAAAAACCTTTTTTTTAAAGAAAAAGAAAGTAAAAAAGATTGTCTAGTTATTATCATAGACTTTTTGAACTTCAAACTGAGTTCCTAAAGGAAGTACACATGATTATTACTAGGAACTAGTGACCAACAATTCAGAATGCAGAAACTACCAGCATTACAGAAAAATATCAAAAGTATGCCATACTAAAAAACCCTCTAGGATGAACCTCAGAGCTCTAAAGTTGTTTCATTATTAACATACCCTAATTTAAAAGTATTTGAAACTGATCCATAAATTTGTCTTCATGCTCTACAATCAACTTCTTGGTTATCATAAAAAATAAAAAAACAAATGAAAGGAAAACAACAGCAGTGTACACTTGCTGGAACTGAATCTTGCATATGCTGTTGGGATGAATCACAAAGGAAAATTTAAGCCTCAAAGGTCTCTAAGCTTGCTATTTAACACAAATGAGAAAAGTAAAACGAACTTATGATAGGATTATTTGTATAAGTTTATTTATTTTTAATTGATTTATTATAATATTTTATTATTATTCTTTTTTACTATTGTGACATCTGAATGTTAAAAAAATAATTAACTCAAGAGTTTATTTACATCAGTTGAGAATCTGAGTGTATTTAAAGTCTTTATCTTGTACTCATTTTTCTTTTATTTATATTGAAGGCTTTGGCAGATAACAATTGTTTTCCTTTTATTGCACCTTTTTCATTTTGTTTGAAATCAATTTAGTTTAAAATGTGTCTGGGTTTACAGCAGACCATTGACATTTTGGCTGGCAGTTAACTGATTATGGTTTAATTCTGTCTTCTTTTATGTGATATAGAGTATGAGATTTTTTTATTATTATATTTAATATTATGTAAATCGTAATCTTTTCTATTTATTTGTATGGAGGTAACATTAAGAGCTGTATAATATACACGAGCCCTTATAAGTGTTTAGGGAGCATAGGACATTCTTGTTTTGGTCTCAATATCTTTTTCCAGGTTAAGGAATAATCTCACCACACTGTTCATTGACTTTTATTCAAGGTAGCCCTTAATAAAAATCTCCAACAAGTAGTATATAATGACTATTCATATGCTATGTATCAAATGGGAATAGGTTCCTAAAGAGAAGAAAAATAGAAAGAAAAGGAGAAAGGGATTTGTGTAGATAAACCATTGACATGAAGTTCATGGCAATTCCCAATAAGCTTAGGTGAAAAATCAAAATTGTCTATCGAGACTTTTGAAGTACCATAACATTCACTTGCATTTTCAGACCAATCAGGTTAAGAGATTTGGTTGAAACTTTTCTTTTTTTTTAAGAACTAATATTTGTTTTGAATTTAATAAATCTAAGAATTATTAATAATTATTTTTTTTGGCTGATGTTTGTTTCTGTGTCCCGGTCCTTAATTGTCTGGATAATATTTAAGATCTCTCTTTCTCTGTGTCTAGTTGGCAGCATTTATATCAGACTGTTCATCATCACTCAAATTCTGATCCCCATAAATCAAATTTTCTAGGTTGACAGTGGCCTAATGATGCCCCACTAATCAAAAAGGTGGAGGGTCTGGTACAATATATATATTCACATACTAATACTTCCTTAATTTGAACATTATATGATTAACATATTTTTGTATGTGTATTTTTTGCAACTCATGAGCAAGAAAGAATGAATCCAAACAACTCTACTCATAGAAAATTGGAATCAGAGAATAAGAATTGCAAAAACCAGATCTGGGAAAACAATTACATAGAATTGTAATGGCAGTATTATTACAATGACTAAGGAAAATGGACTCATATGCTAAACTGCACAACTAAAGATCAAGTGATGTACAAATATAGCAACTGCTACCATTGCTCATTGTAGGAGAAATCTAATAAAGCCTTTTTACTGATTGTTTTCAACTAGAGTAACAATGAACTGCCAATATATAATGTTATTATTTTCTGATGATTTAATATTTGTTATAAAAAATAAATTGAATGGCTTATTTATTGGAAGTTTATAAGAAGTTTAAGCACTGGAAAGGGCTTTGATAGACTTTGAGCTTCAGAGCCTGCCACTGTACTATAATAATGGCAAAGTAAAATATCTAAATTTAAATATTGTGGATAAAAATGGACATATTGACAAATTCAATAAATAAAGCTCTTGTTTTTAACTTTTCCATTTTTTCTTGTTGTTCAACATATGAGTTATTTATATATAGCATAATATAATATGTTTGATATAAAGATAGGGAATTGTACTTGAAATAAATATGATTGACTGTATGTTATACAACATAGCTATGGCACCACTGAACATGGATTCAAGTTTAATTTTATTCTGACACTGTTAAGTGATGGTGTAATCAGTTTAATATTCAGAAGTATAATTAACATATTGGTAGCTTGAATATATCTTGGTGATTATGATACAGATACATCTTAATGATATCTCCAAATCTTACAATACATTTAAAATAAATAGCTCTTTACATTTTGATGCTTTTAAAGAAATACTTAAAACATCGCTGTACCACACAAACTTTGAACACATGAATAAACACATCTGAAAAAGTAAATGACACTCGTAACAGATTTGTGACTAATTTAACACAATGCTGGAGAGAGAAAAAAGGATTGAAATAATAATATTATGTTATTGTCTTTAATAATGATGTATTAATAATTAAGGTTAATATTTATATCTGAAATACAAATTATAATCTTTAGCCTAATAAATGATTATCAATAATGATTATTGTATTTATGTAAAGAAAATGTTATCAAAAATGTGTGAGTGCAAGAAAACTGACACAAGAACATTAAATTTGTAATTATTTGATATTGATAAATACTGAATAACTGAGATTAAACATATGTAAGGTATGACATGGGCCATATAAATAATGATGGTTTAGTGAAAAACATATGATAATCTCTTGTTTCATAAATGATTATCTGAAGAGTATAGTGTCAAATGTAGTGAATGCAAGAAATTTGGCATTTACAGATTAAATAATAACAAATTACTTTGGGTAAATGTTATTATATATCTAAAAAAAAAATTTTTGATTATAATTAATAAGATCAGAAAACAAATATAAATATGCCATGGGTAAGCATTCTATTAATAAATACAATATGGAAAAAAAAATCTTAAGATGGCAGACTCATCAACTAATATATTTTCATAAGAATATTTTAGGAATCCAGTCTAAAAATAAAAAGAGGTGAGAACAGTATGAAAATTTATATAGGAAACTTAATGGTTAATTAATTGATTAATAAAGACAAAATATTAAAAGATTTACATTTGAACTAAGACAAAAAAAACTTAAATTTAAAATAATTTATTTTTAGCACACGGCTGAATTATATTTAAAATAACATTCAGACAACTTAAAAATCAATCTTGTTTTGAAGTAAGTATCCCCTCATCTCTTAAATAATAAATTATTGCATTCTTAAATATATTTTTATCTTAGTTTTAAAAAATGATATTTTTTTTTCTTCATATGTCATAGCATTTGTCTGGAGGCGAACTCGCAACAACCGTCTGCAACCAACTGCTTGCTTGCAAGGCTGTTGCGCTGACTTCTCACCTAATAACGTTTGATTTTTTGACATTATTTTATATGCACTGGTAGTATTTAATTAGGATATCAGTTTCGGAGATAATATTCCAACTGATTTTACAATTTTTAAAATAGCCACGGAATTAATATAATTTCTGAAGCTAATTTCTATTGATATAAAATGTCTATATATAGATAATTTTACTTAGTCTGCTAAGTGAATTTGTTTTTTGTAATTCCAAAGTTTCTTTTTGTTCAGTTCCAATACGCTCTACTTCTTACAATTTTCTTCACAATAGGCGATATTTTCTTCTTGTTTCTTTAACCAAATACAGGCAAAATTTTATAAATTAGAAATCCTTATTTCTAAGGTTTTTTTCAAATTTGTTGATTTTTCAGATTTCAAGAATAAATCATTTACTACCTTCATTGTAAACCCCAAAACCCTGCTACAACAAAAAAATAAAAAACAGGAAATTCTTGAGCTTTTAATTTATAGGCATTTATGGAATTTTTTATCTTTAATTTCATTTACAAATATATGTAAAAAGTTAAAGATCATCTTTGAAATGTTGCTTGTGTAATAGAAGTTTTTAAACAATCGATATACAAATTACTTCTATCTGTATTTTTTTTTTTTTTTTAGCAGAGAAAGGATTTGTCTGGAAATAACTGCTGTTATGTGATCATGTGGATAATTTTAAACTACACTTGATAAACCATTCAGTAAAATGCTGGAATCATTTTTTATATTTAATATTGATAATACCAATAGTGGCTGATCCATAAGCACTGCAGCATCCCCAGAAAAAAAAATAATTATTAAATTTGTGCTTGAAAATATCAATAATATAAGTCATTCAATATTTTGGATAATTATTGCATAAATACAATTAATTAAACTGTTTTTAAAAAGAATTATTTTAAGCGATGCTTGAGATTCTATTCAAAGATGTTGCTAATTATGCCAGTGCCAGAAATGTGAATTTCAGCAAGGTCCACAAAAATTCATTTGCTTTATCAAAATACATAGCTAACACCATTAAAACTGCCATTGTCACAGTGTCAATAGTTGTTTGAGCATAATATGTTCATCTATTCTGGTTTCTTCTCAGAGCGAATAAATTTTTATTATTTTCCTTTAGAATGAGCAATAAAATATTCTGATTTTTTCTTGTAATTAACATTTATAAATTAACATATAAATATTTATTGTAGAAAATTATAACAAAATAATAAAAGAAATATTATTTTAAGCATTTATCATGTTGGGTGTATATTCCCAATGGTCATTACATAAAAAAATTGAAATAAAAAGTAAAGGTTGTTATATGCCAGATATTATTTGTCAAACAGCGTTAGTAAAAACAAAAAATACATTAAATCCTTTGACAATGATTGGTATGAAAAAATAAAATGTGGTGTGGTTATAAAATTAGACATTCTCTATTTTGTTTTCCTTACTTACTTTTTGGTGTTAATATTGTAATAAAACATTTCTGCTTAAAAATTTCACAGATCACCATGGACAACATACAATTTTTTCACTTCTTTATTAATAGAATAGCATGAATCTCTAAGTAGTATTTTCACTACCCATACTTGTCAATATACCATAGTAATACAATTACAACAATTAAACATTAATATTTATTTCATTTTTGTTTCTATTTTGAAATTTTACTTATGAGTTTTTAAGATTAGTCATCAGGTAATAATGTTATATCTCCCAAAACTGTCTCCAAATATTTAATTCTTATTTATTTAAGAATTACTAATAGAATAAAGATTATTAATACGCAAATGCATTATTATGATAACCAAATGCTTAAGAAATAGGTTAAAAGAATGTCCTGGGGATATATATCATCCTAATTTGAATCTTCATAATCAAAGATTTACTTATATTATTTATAAAAAATTGACTTTGTGAGTAGAAATGTGATTACTCTTTCTAAATTCAACATAGCAAAAAAAATAATGAAAACCATACATCACATATTTCTCTAGCCAACCCTATAAATTAAAATCAAATATAGTATCATAGACTTAATAGAAATTTTTGTATTTTTGTGAATGTGATAGAAAATCATTTAAATTTTAATATATTAGTACTAAATCTTAAGAGAGTCATCATTGGAAAATACTTTTATAATAATATCTAATATTACTAATAAAGTTTAAAAGAGTTGAAGAATGTATACTATGGGTTCTGATTTAATTGCAATCCAAACTTTTATGTCTATCAGTGCATTATTAAAATAATATGGCAATTTATTAAAACAAGAATGTATATATTGTAATGGTATGTAAGTTTGAGCTGATGATAATTATGCTTGATTCCCCGTAAACATAAGTAAATAGCCACATATTGGTGCTCCAAATATATAATGGTATAAAATCTGAAGTATTTTTTCTGAATAATATTATGATAATGATCAAACCATTTGCACTCCACATTAGATTGCTAAGTATATAATGAATCAAACTCTCATATTTGGCTTATTTAAAAATGTAACTGTAAAGATTGAAGTCACACTGGTAGTGATGATGATCTCTGTATGATCATCTCTTTGGTAGATCAAATGTGGCATAATAAAAATGAAGTGACTTTAGAATGTATGTGATACATAAGAAAAGATTAAAGACTTATTTTTAATGATACACACATCCATAAAGAAAATAAGCATTTGCATTTGAAGTGCCAAGCAACTATCAATAAATATGCCTTTACCCTACTATCCATTACAAATCAGCTTTAGATAGTGTAAACACACACTTTCCTCAGATTATGGAGTCAATTATTAGTCAATTGCAATATTACCAATCCTATATTCAAAATGAATGTGGACTTAGTTTACACTTATATTGGTTTAGATAAGGACAATTATATTCATAAAAGCCAAATGTTAGCTTAAATAAATCTAGCATGTTATGATTAGCCAAATTATTAAATCAATTTTTGTTGTTATTTAATCATTAGATTAACTTTAATTCAATAAGTAATGGAAACATCTTAAATTAATAGATCATTAAACATTATTAAAAAATATAATACCATATATCACAAAAACTTTTGATTTCTCATTTAAAATTATGAATGTATCATTGAAATTAAACAAATAGAGTTTAAATAGAAATATCAGAGTACACCTGGGTCTCGTTTTACGCGATAGATAGGTTCCTCAGAAAACACGCGCAAACGAAATCGCACAAAAATAGACGTAACTTACATTGAAAAAGGGGGGATGCGGTCTGTGATTTTTCAAAATTCGCGTAAAAAAAAAAAAAAAGGAAATACAATATGACTAATAAAAAATTTCAAATTTGAAAAAAATTGATACAAGACAAACTTTTTTTAACTATAATATTTAATTTTATTCAAAATAACACGTTTGTTTGCAAACAACTAGCGCCAACTTCATGGTCATGTTGTAACAGTGGTTTTCTGGTGACAATGTAATTAGTAATTAATCTTTAAGACGATGATTTTATTAATTGTTTATGAAACTAACAACTAAAAATTAAATTCTTATTTTTGTCTTTAATTTTCAATTCCGTTTAAAAATCAAATTTCACATTAATTTCAAGTCGCAGTAAGTAATTTTTAAATTGTTAATTACAATTAAAAATCAGATTTTAATTTTTGTCAAATTTAATTGTGCCTACTGCTATTACTGACCTTTTAAAAATAAACTTGTGAACACTAAATGATTAGTAATTGATTATGTTTTTTTTTTAAAAAGCAAAAACAGAATGTGATTTAAAATGCAAAATTAACACGTACAATGTTTGAACAAATTTACATTATAATCTGATAAAATTTAATGTGTGTATATATAAAATGTGGAAATTATGATTTTAATTTCATTATTGCATAAAATCTTACTATTATAAAGCACTGAAAATATTGAAATTACTAAGATGAAAGTCGAATTCAAATAATGTGCTATTACTTTCAATATAACATAAGTGCTCGAAATTTATTATTTAAAGTAATAGCGCATTATCAGAGTTCATATACCTGGATCTCTTTTTACGCGGACTTATTTAACACACTTCCGGTGAAACCCGAATCGCGTAAATTCAAAATCGTGTTAAATAAGTCCGCGTAAAAAGAGACCCGGGTGTACTTATCTTTTTTATCCTGGGCATTTTTATGAAATTAATCAGTTAGTACATACTGGGGTTATTTAACATCAAAGAAAAGTTTCATTTCTTTGCATAAAAATTGTCTAGTACTTTACTACAGTTTACTAATCAAATCTATCGTAATTCAATTTTGTGAATTCTTTTTTCTTTAAATGAAATAGTTACTTGTAATTTAAGTTGACTTTCATTTATATGTAGGTTTACACAAAACATTGTAAGCAGCTTTTTTTTTCAAGCTGAATATATACTTCTCAGTAGATCTTTTTTTTAGCCAATACATTATAATATGATAAATTGTCAGTAAAGTCTCCATGTAATTTATAATTAAGCTTCTAAAATTATTATACATCTATTAGGTATACTTGAGATGCTGCATTTCCAGTGGCATTCTTTCCGTCACTTATCAACCGGTAGTAAACCGTCAAACATGGTCTTTAGACCATTATCATTTCTAAAGTTCAGACAATAACTCTTTTTTTTCTATGGCTCTGGTTCTCTTAATGCTGAAATAATATATAGGTAAAGTATTGATTGACTAAATATTAAACTTGCATGTGGTCATTTATAACTTATATTGAAAAACTATTTCCATCAATAAAATAAAAATATAATAATGTTTTGTTAACAAAACAATGAATTTTTATTTTCAATCTTTGTTTAATTCAGAAGATTTAGTAAACAATACTAATTAAATTTACTCCTACAAACTTTTTTTAAAAAAAATTAATTAATATAAAATAACAAAATGCCATTTTTAAAAAAAATGACTTAAAGTTAATTAATTTGAAACATATTATTCTTCACGTATAAACTGTGATAAACGGAGTAGAGAAAAATCAAAAAACATTAACATTACTATTTTGCCAAGCACTTTCGATACTGTGTACCAGACCATGACAGAGTTTTTGTGTGCTATTTATTAATTTGGAACAAACAAATATATATATATATATATTGATTTTTTTTTTTTTCATGTGTCATAGCATCAGCCAGGAAGCGGGACAACTGCTTGTAAGGCAGCTGTGCTGACCTCTTGACCACCAATGCTTGACAAATTATATCGTTATTACAAATCTATTATCCTATTTTACACAAATAAGTAATTTTTTATTCCTTTATACAAACAAATATAACTAACTTATATTCACTTATTTTATATATTATCATATATATTTGTCAGCCTAATTTTTTACAAGATAAAAAATATATATACTTAAAAACATTAAGTGGTATTATGAGAGATGAAATCAGAATGTATCAATATATATCATGTATTTATATAATACATATATATACGCTGATTAATCATGCCTGCAATAAAAATATTATTATAATCCTAATTTTTGATACATCGCAATTTTTGAACATATGTTTTATTCCTAGAAGCATTTCTGCTGATAAAATGAAAAAGTTGAATATCCTACTAGGGAACATATTCTGAAAATCATGTTACATGTTAAAGAAAAATGACAAGATTGATTTATTAGGTTCTAAGTTATAAGGTAGCAGACAGATAAACAACCTCTTTATTTTAAATATATTTAGAAAAAAAGGTGATATAGAGAGATTAAAATTAAAAATCAATGTTGGAAAATCAGCTTTTTAAAATAAAAAAAAACATTACTACTAAATAAACATATTGATATAAAAAATTGGATATTTTAGAACCTTTATTTGAAATATACTGTTATATGGATATGAGATTTGGTCTTTGGGAATTTAGGTAAGAATAAGATCAGAAAATATGGAAATAATAACAGCACATCATTTATTTTCAGCTCACCAGTATTATAAAACAAAAGCATATCTCTATTCTAGTACATCTACTCTTCAAAAACATTGAGTTGAAAATTCTAAGCTGATTTGAATTTTAGTTTTTTAGCTGAGTAGTAAAATGAGGTGTTTTCTTCATATTTGACTCCATTGCTTTCAACTTAGAATTCCAAAGTTACACTGGAAAAAACAAGTCAGAAAATGGTCTGAGGATGGAGATTAAAATGTAATAAAATGTTTAATAAACACTGATTACTTAAACTTATAATAGATTGCACTAGATAAGGGTTATGCTTGTTTTTTAAGTATAAAATAATGATTTTAGAGAAGGCTGATTAGGACAAATTGGAGGGAGAAGATGAGAGAAATCAATATGAAAAGAAAACTGCTGAACATGATGAAATTGAAAAAAATAAAATTTCCAGGGATATATTTTGAGACATGATGTTTTTTTACTAAATGTTTGAGAGTAGAGTTTTGGAAGAAAGTTGATAGATTGACCAATATTATCTTATCATTAAAATATGATTAATGAAACAGGATTTAGTTCATATGCAAGTTTAAAAAGAATGAATGAGGACAAATGATATGATTGCAGTGATAATGTATCGCCATTAGATGCAAGTGATGATAAACTTAAGGATTTATTTACACAGCAGGTGAACTGTTAGATTTCATTCTATCCTTTTAAAAATGTACTTTCATTATCTAATGACCATATGTAATGTTTTGAGAGATGATAGATCCATTTATATATTGTAATTTTAAAGTTGTGAATTTAAAATTGCTTACCTAAGCTATTCCTATTAAAACTAGTTACTTTCTATTATGAGAGTCATTTACTTTTCTTTTGGTATAAATATCTATATTTGATAGATAAAAATTCTATAATTGAAAAAATAGTGAACACCATTTTTAAAATTCTTTAATAGTCTTATAATCTAAGATAAAATGCTTTTTTAAAAATATATTTTTTGTAAAAAGAATGTTAAATAGTTTTAAGTTTTAAATAAAAGTTTATTAAGTGACATTTGTTGCCATGAAATTCTTATACAGTTCATGAAAATGAAATAAAATTTGTTTAGTCTATATATCTTTATAGTAGTTCATGACTGTTAAATTATATTTAAAATCAAATAAAATGTTTTCAGAATTTTTTTTTAGAGAGAAATATTTTGTTTGTTTATTGAAACAAAGTATATTACTTTGTTATATGTATTAAAAATAAAACAGAAAAGATTATACAATGATAATTATTGTATTTTAATACATAAAATCTTCTTTCAGTAATGTTTTATTACCATTCTCAGTGTAATATATATATAAATGAGAATGATCCCCCCACCCATATCTCCCATTTCTCCCTTTTTTCCCTTATATAATACATAATAGTAATTTTAAAAAAAGAAAAGGGGAAAAAAGAGATGGATGGAGAGAAATGTTTTATACTAAAGTCTACATGTCACTATGTATAATAGTTTAAAAACTTTCTCACTAATATATGTTACACAAGTAGTACAGAAAAAACTTTTATTTATTTACATTCAAAAAAATACATAAAGTTATATATTTATTTTCATTTTATAACATATTGAAAAATAATAATTGCAAAAAAATGATATTTATTAGAACATTTTAATTATCATTTGATTAAAAAAGAAAGACATTATTAAAATAATTATTGACATGAGATTAGATTTATATAATTCTACAATCAGATTGATTTAGGTCAAAATATTAATAAGCAAGAAGTAAAAGTGCTTAGCAGATATCTAACTACATTAATTTCTGCTCTGAATCATAAACTCCTAATAATAAAGACAAAATCCAGAGAGCAATGCAGGAATGGGATTTAACTGCACTATCATAGAGATGCTCTTGTTTATAAAATTTATATAGAAAACAAAAGATATATATAAGATTGAATGAGATTATTATAGAAAATATTAGATATAAAAATTATATAAGCTAAAAGTGTTTGTCTAAATCTTGCTTTGTTAATATATGTAGAGAGAGAGAAAAAAGTGATTTAGCAAATGAATATTATTTTCATAAGAAAAAGATTAGCATTAGGATAGGAAGATTAAATTTGCTGATGGTATAGTAGAACTTGCAAATAATGAAAATGAACTTAATAAAACACCATACAGAAACAGTAGAATGCTGGGTGGGTGGGGGATTATTACAAAGTCCAAAGTGAATGGATAGTAGAATGACAAAATATAAAATTTAACTGCAAACAGTCAATAATCAACACCTAAATAAAAATATCTTTTGATATCTTATAAGAAATGTCATTAGACTAGATAATTTTAATCCAAAGTCTTTTCCATTTTTTCTCTATGCTATTTTTTCTTTCCCTCTCTTTTCAATTACTGTCTTCAGTCACTTATGTTATTATAAGGTCTGACTGTCATTACTTTCTTTCACTATTCTGCTTTAAGTGTATTACTTGAATTATATGTTTATCCATACCTATATCTATGCTTTAATTATATAGCATAACTTTTGACTTCAATCTTTTTTCCAAGCAAGTAAATTTATTTAAAGTATGTACATTGACATTAAAAAAGCTGTGGTGATCAGCTTAGACAACTAAAAACAAAAATTTGAAATTTTGTACCAGAAATTGTAATCAACATTGAATTACTTTGAAACTTGATATAAGACAGAATTTTCATAGTCAATTGGTTCTGCTTTTGGGAAGCCTCACTTAGGAATGACTAATCTACTTTCCTACACCATATAATTGTGAATAAGACATTAGAAAAGAATCTACAAATGACGTTATTGCAATGAACAGATTACTCATTTAAGTATAAATATATAAGTAATGTCTGTAATAGTGATGGTGACAAAACAAAAGGTAATCATTGTAAGAAATGTATTTTGATTTCTTGATGTGAATTTTTTAATATCTGAACATAGGTAATATATATAGTCAAAAGGTTATCAACATTTAAAATGTATATAATTGCTTTTCTAAAAATCATTTTACAGAAAAAAGAAGAATTAATTGAACAGTCAAATGTCTACAAGTTTTTGAAAAGAACAACTCATCAAGCTAAAAAGACAGTAAGGTGTTGAATTTTCACCAAGATCTAATTTGATATCATCTATTATTGGAATTCTTCGTTTATTGGTGAAAGGTTAATAGTATTATATACTTGTACTAATTTTATAATTGCCTGTGCTCTAATATTACATTAAAAATATTCAGAAAAAAAGTATTATTGCATTAATACAAATGAATGAATGATTTTTTTTTTTTTTTTTAGAAATTTTAATGCATGTGTTGCCATGAATCACAGCCTAAAATCATTGGAAATAACGAGATTATTATTTGATATTTGCACAACACTTGCTGAGTATAACAAACACTTTGTTTAGACTGAAAATGGTTATAAAATATATTCATATTTAAATGGAATAGTATTTTGTAAAGCTAGAATGTAAGTAATTTAATAATCTACACCACTTAGTGGTACAGATTGATAAACAGATCCTAGAATAATGCATAAAAGATTAAAACAATAGTCATATTAAAACTAGATCCTCTCCTAAATATATCAGTAAAGAAATGATGTATTTTCTTTAAAAGCTATTGAAACATTAAAATTGTTCATTTTTGAATTTAAAAGTTGATTTTGCTATTTTTTTTTAATATGTAGATCATTAAAACAGACAAATATCTTCATACAGTAGTGCCCCTCAGTGCAAGCCAGAGTAATCAATGAATGCCAGAAGGCTTGTGCACAAAATCACTATCCAGTGCCTACTCATCCAATATCCCCAGACTAGTTTCTAGCTTGTGGCTTTTGTTAGTGAGGAGTCTTGGATTTAAGAGCACTGCACCTAGATCTTAGGATCTAATGCAACCCTCTAGCAGCCACCTTTTATCTCTACTTAACTACAAAACTATGAGAATAAAACTGAAAACACAATATTTTCAATCTAAGTTTATTAGTTTATATAGTCATATAGGTCTGAACTCAGTTCAGTACCCATACATTTTGGCATTTTTGGTTCTTTAATAACCATAGAATCTATTGATTACTCTGGATTGCCATTGAGTGGCACTGTTGTATGGAGATTTTTGACTGTTTTGATAACAGTTATGAGTAAGCATAAGAAATGGTTATCATGTGATGGTATGTGGGTCATGTGATTTTTGTTTGGTCTGGCCAAAGGATATAAATACTTAGTTATTAAAAAACTGAATGCATCAAAACATAGCTATTGAACTGGTGTCAGATCCATATAATTATGCACGCAAGTGGCTTGAATGAAAAACCTGAAGTTGTTTTTAAATTTCAGGCTGATATTGGTAGTACAAAAAATAATAAAATATTAAATTAGGCACCGTAACTAAAAAAATTTATGGCTGACTATGATAATGATTGTGATGTGATTAAAAAGAATCATTCTGTGCTTGGTTGTATAATACTATGTTGATTGAACTCCCTAATTAATATAGGAAATTAATAGCAGCATATCAATGTTTAACCAGAAAATTTAAGAATAATTAGTGAGTTAAAATTACAAATGATTTAGATTCTTTTTGATGCACTCAAAAAAATAATATCAACTTGGAAAATGTTATAGCAATCATATTAAATTTGAGCATAAACATTCCGATTCATAAAATTTCAATCTTAAAAATGGAAAATCTGATTATAGCTTAACTTCAAAGCTATTAATTTTTTTAAACCTACAAAGAAGTTTACTAATTTTGTTGTTTCTGGTCATTTAAGAATCAATACAGATAAAGTTTTTGCCACCAAGAAAATAAATGAAGAAATATGAAAGGCAGAAGCAAATTACGATTATGTAAGTTGTGAACAGTGCACACTAGAGTTTCAGTTTACTACAATCTTACTCACCCAGATCAGGTTCTGCCAAACATAGTTCATTGCAGCTCAGGTTCCATAGATCAGTTAGTCCATTTCATCAGAACTTCTTTAATTCTTGGTCCCATCATTGATGATCATACAGTGTCCATCATATATATTCTATTCTGCCAAGATTCACATAGTAGGGATTTATTTATATATCTGTGTGTACATCATGGATACCTCCCTTATCATTTCTCAAATTTAAATTCTTTTGTGAGTTTATATTTTCCTCATATGCACATATTCATAGACATGTCTATTAATTTCCTATTGCAATATATTCTTAGGCAAGTTTGATTTATATTTGGATTAATTCTTTTTATCTAATTCAGTAGCCAATAATTATATTCGAATATATTCACATATTTAATTCATGAATATAGATGCATATTCAATTCATGTATACAGTCACATATTTAATTCCCGTATGTAGATGCATATTTAATTCATATATATAGATGCATATTTAATTCCTGTATGTAGATGCATATTCAATTCATTTATATAGACACATTTAATTCCTGTATGTAGATGCATATTTAATTCATGTATATAGAATAGTAACTCTTTATTGGTTAAACACAATGCATTTACTCAAATTGGGATATATCTATTTTAAATTAAATTCTTATATTATAATTTCTACATTACATTTAACAAGTTGAACTTTAACAATTTGACATATATTTCTTATACTATTTATTATAAAGCTTAACTTTGAATCAATGTTATAAGTTTTATTACTTTAAAAAAAAATCAGTGAATTCATTATTGTGTTTCATCCTATCATTTACTGCATTAATTACATTTCTGTCAACTTATTTCAATTTACTTTTTTTTAAAATTTTAATAACAATAATGGCAATTATATTATTCTATAAAAAATAATTTCAGTACATAACATTTTATCATTTTGTTGAACTAATCATTTTAAATAACCATGTTTCATTTTATCTTTTTCGAAATGCTTTTCTTACAGCATTTTCTACCTTTAAATATTTCAAATGTTATCTAAAGTTTTCTTACCTTCAAATTTATTTGTTGGTGATTCACCACTGTTAAATCTTCACATTAAAAGGGGATTTGTCTTAGATATGAATGGCATATATTTTTTTGATAGTCACTTAGGCATGTTTTTTCATCTTCATAACTTCTTCATGGGTGGGAAGGAAGAGAAAGCTATTCTTATTAGCCAGACATTCTAGTGTTTGCTGCGTAAATAAGCTATTTCTTCATTTTACAGTTTATGATAACCTCGGGTTTCACTTTAACTGTAGCACTTCTCTAATTATTGACCACAATGGCTCCAAACTTAGTTAGTCTGATTATTTAAACTCTTTGCTGTAGACTGACTAAATACTGAACTGCTATTTACTTCAAAGCAATTGTTATAATCAATCAACTGCAACTCCTGAAATTGATTGATTCCTCCCTAAAATTTATATACTCAAACTTCCTGTAATTTTTTATCACATTTTTTATCTAACCCATGCTGACCAACATGTTTTTAAAAAACATTCTGACTTCTTTTGCCTAAGGCATTTCTATATTGTAGTTAATAAACATTAAGCTCTAACAAAAAATATATATTGGTAACATTTGAAACCACAGATTTTTAATGATAAAAATTCATTAATTAAATGTCATTTAATTTCTAATTGTACATTTTAAATATTGATTTTTCTCTTCTTTTTTTTTCAGAGAACTTAAATATATACATTTTATTTTTATAACTGCATCAGCTTTCTTTTTTAAGTCAAACCATTTTAAAATGGGAAGGGGGGAGTAACTTCAGGATATATGATAAATATATTACATACAGTATAAACGTTTTAGCTCATATATCAATGGCATCTGTTTCAAATATTATGACTTTAATTGTTTAAGTTTTGGAATATTTTAAAATTTTTCATATCATCATCACTCAAGAATATTTTACTTTTGTTTTAATTTCAATTCAAACAGGAATAATCTAAAATGATTCATTTTCTATCCACATCTAATAATCACATTTTATCTGTAAATGTTAAATTCTTGTGATATACATTTGTGGTATATACAATGAGTGACCTAAATTAAAATGAATGTGTATTTTATTATTTAATTATAATTGTATTTTAAAATACCATTTTAAAGATGTAAATGTAGAAAAGTTAAATTTAAATAAAGATTGATATCTTGTAAATATTTATTTATTTCAATACAGACATTGTTTTTAAAAAAAAAATATGTAAAGAAATAATGCTTGAAGAGAAAATTCAAAACTGGCTAATGAAAATTTTTGAGTTGTAAATGTTAAATTGCTTTTCATATTTTTAGATGGGAAACCAAATATTCTTTTCATACAGAACTTCCCAAGTGCAAAATTTGCCACTGATAATATGTTGTAAAATATAAGAAGTTTGAAATAAAAACACTACCTTCAACTTTATTTTTATGATATTGGACCTTTAAGCAATTTATATATGACTTCATAAAGTAGGTATCAAGATATGATATACATTTGAAGCTGAATTTTAATATGAGTGATCAAAAAAAAAAAAAAATTTTTTTTTGGTCCTATATTTACAGCATAGTGAAAAATATTTTTTTCCAATTTAAATGGTTTACAAAATGTTCTTAATGTGAATAAATTTAAATATCTTGATAGCTTTTTATGTAAAAAGGTAGATTTGGATACAATAATACTGAATAGACTAACTCATTAAATCCTAAGACGCCATCTTTAATTTTAAAAAAATAACAAGAAATATAATTTTTGATAAATTTTCTATTTTATTACAATAAGAGTAAACATAAAGGAATGTAATAAAGCTGATAAAATAGCCATTACCTATAATAAAAAAATTAAAAAATGAGATTTTTAACACTTTTAAACATGTTTATTTTTACATTGTTTCACAAATTCTAAATTTTGAAAGTTATATGTTAAAATTACAATTTCATAGATAGCTTCATCACATTTGTAATAAAATGCTGAAAAAAAAAAGATATATAATATGTCTTACTGAAGTAATTTTTCAGTGAAAAAATTATAAAAACAATGCTATTGGTAACTTTCATTTTTACTAACTGATCCAGATCCTGACCTTCCATATCAGGGCATCTGCTAGAAATGTTTGGTTGTCATTCCATGCCGGGTATCTGTTAAAAATATGTTTAGTTTTTAATGGGGAAAAATAACAATAATAGTTTACAAGACATTATGCAAAGAGAACTTTAGTAAATTGTAATGTATTATATTATTATATGATTATTATATATTAATTACTATATTATATTAGTGAAAAATGGGGTGTAACCTAAAATGTGTATTCTTTTCAAATAAAGTGTATTCAAATAAATACCAAACAGTAAGAATAGCTTATGAGATATTATGCAAAGAGAACTTTAGTAAATTGTAATATATTTAAAAATATAATTAATTATTATATTATTGGGGGAAGGTCATCTAAAATATGTATTCTTTTCAAGTAAATAAAGTGTACTCAAAAAATAAATATCAAACAAAAATTTCTCTAAGATAAAATGAATAACTAAATAAAATCAATAAACATCAAAATAAACAAATTTATTATGAGCACTTGTAGTAGATGGCTGAGGGTATGTTATTATTGAAACAGTCAGTTTTATCTGCCTGCCTGTTTCATGTATTTTACCCCCACATCTATCTCTATGCCAGGTTTGAACCCTCTCAGAGTACCCATTTAAATAACCTCAAATTACTATATATGCAAAATCACACACATATATATATATGCGAATGATAAGTCTGTAATTTAATAGTATAGTATATATTACAGATATGTATCCATTTTATAAATATTTCTAGTTTAAGAAATATTTTAGTTTAAATTATTTAGCCAATTTTATTGTTATGTTATTGAAATCGCATATGTATATAAACCATTTCCGTTGTTATTCTGCATGTATGGTAATAAAATTAGTTTTCTACTAATTATCAAAGTAACTTTTCCAAAATAACTTTTGATTTTTGTAAACAACTTTTAAATTAGGTCATGCAATAGTCCTAAAATAGCGTGAACTTGATTTTATAAATCTAAAATGTTAATAACAATTTCGCAGAATTTTATAGCATTGTCACAATAAACAGGAGGAAACAAGCAGAAAAACAAAATCTAAATTAGTTGTCATAATTAAAAATGTTTTTGTAAAATGAAGTAATGGGTTTTTCTACTAGCTTTAGCAATTAAATATATTTTTCTAAAATAAATAAATGGACTTTTCAGCTATGGACAAGCTTGTAAAAATAAACAGGTGGCCAGAGTTAGAAAAGTATAAATACTTAAAGTTTTGTCACCAAGGATCGATCATATATATAATAAGTGAATTGTAAACAGGACCCACGTTTGTTTCACCTTTAAAATGACAGAGTAGAGCAGGCAACTGCTCACCGCCTCTCTCTTTGCAGTGAATGGAAAAGACTTTGGTCCAATAAAATATAATGACATACACCAGCAAAGCAGCCCGTGGAAAAACCTCCATTAACTTTAAATCATCGCCAAAAGTGTCAACTTATTATCGTCCCAAGTGCCCAGAACTGCAATGCAGAACTGCAATGAAGACAACTGAATGGTAAATTTTCACTCAGAGCTCTGTTCATAAACTGTGACTTTCAATTCTTTCTTTTAAAAGCTAGCTATTTATTAAATCTGCCTTTCCCAAACACCTTTAACTAAAATCTGCAAAGAAAACTGTTAAATGCTAATGTTTAAATCTTGTCTGATTGTAAAATTTGTGATATTGAATTCTCTGTTAAAATGTAAAACTCTAATAATCTATTTTAAACTAAATGTATAATTTTCTGTGGTCTTTTATGCCTATTTCTAATCTATCCAATTTATTCTATAATTTTATCATTTTGATATTATATGTATTTAATATGCCAAATAACTCGAAACTGCGAGTATTTATAAGTATAATTTTAGCTTATCAATCTGCGAAGATAATTTCAAATCTTCACTATAATAAATATTAAATAATTGAATTATTATTTTTCTCACTCGCTGTTTCGAGATCATGTTATTATTTTACTGATTAATTTTTGGGTATTAATATTCTAATAATCAGTCATTCTCTAGTTAAAATTGTAGTTTGCTTAACTCTAGTTATGAATTATAACTATTTATATATGTAACTCGTACATCATAGGAACTAGCCACAGAGATATTCTCAAAGCATATTTTAATGTTTTATTCATAATTATCCCTCAAATATGCTTTGTCCTCCTTAGATTTATATATGTTGAGATGCAGGTGATAATATTAAACTAGGTTACTAATTAATTTAGTCCCTAAATAGTATATTTGAAATACTAAATTTGAGAACTGGGTTGTATAGATATGCAAATAGACGCTATCTATTTTTAAGGCACGATAATATAATTTTACGTATTTGCATTATATATATGTATAAGTTGCGGATGTGTCCTTACTAAGTACGCAATGTACAATTATCTGCTTGCTGCATGATTCTTGATGAGTTGCTGGCGGAGGTCACACTTATCCACTTAGTTCGGGTAAAGCACACACTTTTAGAACTAGGGCACAAGGACCTAGATTATTCATAATTAATGCTTATCCGACTCCCTGAACTACTAATGTTCCTATTCGTAGCAAGTTGAGTGGTTGTAGGGCAACCGAGCCTTTGAGGCTGAAGCCCGTGAATAATGACCCATTCGCACCTTCTAGCTTTATTAATATTTTAATATGTGCCATAGAGTATATAGGTAAACCTATCATAAACCAGTTTTCTCTCCCTTTATATTAAATGCTTATCTAGCATCAGTGTATACCCTAATCTAGGTTAACACGCTAACCTGCGTATCTCTGAGCTTGATTATGTGCTCGACTTAACTTTGTACAGATAGATGCCATAGGAGCGCTATTAAGTTAGTTATATAACTTTGGCTATAAAGTTCCATATGATTTAGCAGACTACAAAAGAGCTAGAAATTTGGCATATTAATATAGGCATAAACTTCAATACCGCACTACATTTTATTGAACACTTATAATGAGATAATATGTAATATTAATCTCATTAGTTATGCAATGCCTGCGAGCATAATCTCTCACGTTCTCATTATATAATTGTGTATATTTTGATTTACTATTTGTTATTGTTTTATTAAATTAATAATATTTAAAATTATAACTCGTTTTCATATTTTTATTGTCCGTGAGTTCATTTTATCCAACTCTAGATTTAATTGCACATACATCATTATATCTATATGTAGATCATTCTATTAAATTTCATAATCAATCATTGATATATTAATTAATCACTTAGTCATATGTGTGTATATCTGACCAAATCAGTGTTAAATTAGTTAATTTATGAGTCTTTTGTTTTACCCTGAGTGACTGCTGGACCGAGGTTAAATTGAATGTCTGTGTAAGTTGAGAAATGTCATCCATAGGGTATTAGATCATTGAGCAGAGGTGAAAGGATTGAATGTTGGTGGATTCTGGATCCCAGCATCCGGATTCGATCAGCTTTAGTTTATTTTGCCTGTGTTCTAGATTTTGTTACATGGAGGGACAATTCTTACTGTTACATTATATAGCATATTTATTCTTTTCTATATATATTTAATTACATAAAAAAAAAAGTAATATAAAAATAAGTAATAAAAATAGGTAATAAAACTAATTGAATACTGAAATAAAATCATAATATATCTTGCCTATGGCATTAAATATACATTTATGATTGAGTCCGGATGTGTATATTTTTATATCATTGAAATGAAGGGTCTAAAATTATATAGCAAATTTATTCTTTTCTATATATATATTTAATTATATATAAAAAAAGTAATAAAAACATAAGCAATAAAAGCAATACTTACTGATGCGTGACTAGTTAGCATCCATTAAAAATTTGAATTTCCTGAGGCATTAGATGTCATATCTATGGTCGTCCTTGCAGATAAAAATTACTCCAATCCTTTTTTTTTTGACATTACGCTTCAAAATCCTTTTTTTTTTTACATTGCAGCTTCCTAATGGCAAGAAAATGAGCTTCTAGAAAAAGGGCTTACACATACATGTTGCCACTTTCATATCTATATCAAGCCATAGAGAATGCAATTCAGCCATAAAAAAAATTTTCCTATTAAAAATTCTAAAAAAAAAATGAGAAAAAAAAAAAAATTGAAAATAGTATTTTAGGAAAAAAATCATAAAAAATCAAAATTTCATCATAGAAAAAAAAGATCATTTGAAATATAATGAAATGGCGGATCAAATGGTCTGAGACCCATAAGTATACAATTTACTGATTCCATGCAAACTCAGTTGAAACTCTAAATTTTTGAGCAGGGGCTCTTTGTGGGCTTGGGGATTATCCCTGGTTCTCCTCTGAATACTTTAACTTGTATAAATTTGGCCATATTTGGCTGAATTCCTGGATCATTTACTCCTCAATGATGGATTGGTGTACTGGTTGAGTTATCGCTATTTATCTGAGCACTTGTAGAGACTTCCATCAATGGAGGGCTAATGGATGTTTTCCATGTTTGATGATCCTTCATGTAGAGTGGTTGTGTTTGATCTTGATTCTCCTTCCTAAAGTGGGATGGGTTGAGTTTTTCAGGATTTGGACTCAATGTCTTTATTTCAGCCACTACTTCTCATATTTCTTGCTGGATTTGGGCCTGCCATTCCATTTTTCCTTGTATCTTCTGTATATTCTCTTTGGTCCTTTCTAGTTCATCTCTTAATTTCTCGATGGCAGATTCACACTTCTCTGCACTATTTTTTGTATGTTCGCACCTCTCTCGCAGCTCTTCAATTGCTTTCACAGATTTCTTCCACTTCTCTTCCAACATCATTTCAATCCTTTGAGTCACCTTTCTGCACTCCTTTGGATTCCTATGGGTTGACTCCAGCAGTCTAACTTCTATTTCTTTTTAATCTCCTGCATTCTTTTGAATTGACTATAACAGTCTATAATTCCATTTTCTCTGCTTTCCTTTGGTTTTAGGTCATCATACTTTGTAGCTTGGTGATCAGGTTTTCATTTTGTAGTGGAGATACTTAGTCTTGTTTAACATCATGGTGATGTGTAAGCAGATCCTTCATCATGACTTTTGAGATTTGTTCCTTGCTACTTTCATCTTTCATAGAAAGAGATGCTGGCATCACTCCTTTCATTTCCAGCAGCAGCTTCTCTGCTCTCATCCATAGTGAACTTTGGTTATGTTTCCAACTTCTCTCTAAATCTATATAGTTCAATGATAATTATATTTCTCTTTGAATTTATATAATAATAGCAACAACTAGGATGTCTACCTCTATATAATTCAATAATAACTCTATTTCTAATTTTCCCTTAAATCTAATAATAATAGCAATAACTAGAACATTTACTCCCCCCCCCTTTTGTTTACTCATCTCTATGGCTCTTTTCCTACTGTTCCTTATCTGACCTGATCTATAATTACATCTCTACCTGTTTTCAAGCCTGACACTAAATAATTGTTGAAGACATATCTAAAAAAAAATTATTTTTTTTATTACAATACAGATAGTTGAAGACATATCTAAAAAAAATTTTTTTTTTTATTACAATACAGATTTATTACTTTATTTCTGGATTGTCTACATTGGTCACTCCCTCGCCTCTGAAATAGATGAAAAAGCTAAATATTTAATACATCATACATCATTTTTTCTTGCCTTTTTCCTTTTTTTTTTTTTATCATTCTCCATCTAAATCTCATATCTTGCATCAAACAAAGATGTTGCCAAGAACTATCATTACATTTTTTTTTTTGAAACTTGATAACAAAATTTATAGAGGTGATTGATTTTTTTTAGTACAGCCACCAGGGCACCATATTATCAAGATTAATGATGCAATATGGCTAGCTCAATGTACAATATATTCAAAATCATCAAGATATGTACAGAAGATAAAATAAAACATAAGGTATACTCTATTATAATTTCCAGGCTTAGAACTTATGGTTGTAACACAGGGCTTCAATTTTAATTAAAATTCAAACCAAACTTTAAATTCATGGTTGTAAAACAAGGTTTCCACTTTTAATTAATCAGTCTATCAAAAAAAAAAATTTCAAATTTATGAATGGAAAACAGGGTATTACTCTAATATTATATACAACAACAACAAAAACTGTTAACTTATGATTTAAAGTAAAGTGCTTGACTTTGACATAATTACAAATTTAACTTATGGTAATAAAACAGGGTATTCATTTTAAACTCAGTAATTTAATTTATGGTAATAAAAGAGGGTATTCATTTTTAACTCATTAATATTACAACCAGGAAACACAGTATTTGATTTTATATAATCAATATAACCAAAAAAAAAAAACAATTAAATCACTTTTATATCTAGAAAATTTATGTGTATATTAAATTAGATATAGCAAATTATATATATAGTGAATTATTGTGCATCAGCACATATTCAGTTCAGTATGTGGATATATTATTTGGAAGCCCACATTGCAGTGCCAAGCATGGGAGAAAAAAAAATTATGTACCAATCAAAATCGAGTGTTCATTCAACAAGACTTAGAATCCAAGCAAACTATAGCAATTGTGCGAGATACCCAGGTCTGGAACAATACTAAATGCTAACCTACTGGAACAATACTAAATGCTAACCTATTTACCTGTGCTCCAGGGACTCTGACTATATGAACAATGCTTTTGAGGATATTAACAAGCTTTTCATTTACTCCAGACCCAGCAATTAGAAGAGGGTGAGCAAAGAGACTTGGAAATCAATAATATTCAAATAATTAGCTAATAATTTCTACAAAATATAACAATAAAAGAATGGTACAGACTATTGCTTAATATATTAATAATCATATCCATAATGTTGTTCAAGGCAATTGAGTGTAATTAATAATACTAAATAGAATCTTTCGTTCAATGAGGGAACAATTTAACCTAATCAAATAGTTACTACTAGAGATTCGGGCAATGAATGACAAATATGAGAATGCAGAGAAGTGATATAATACAAATTTATTAAATGATAAAGTACGGGAATTTATCTTTAAATTAAAACAAAGTAAGTGTGTAAGGTTTATACAATGATTACACATTTGATTATGGTTAATTTACAATCACACATTTTGGTGGATTCATTAAATAGGTCATTCAGGAAATTACTGGAAAACTAAAATATTTGTATTATTACATAATATTGGTTAGTGCAATTACTACATATATAAAACAAAGGGGATTTGTGCGGTTGATCATATATGGTGGTTCACATGGTTAATATGCCAAGGATAAAATAAATTAGGTAATCAATAATACATTGTAGTTTAACCCGCATTTAAAATATTACAGAGTCACACTAATGAGTTTCATTAGTCATTATATATCTAAGTAAGAGTTTCTGATGTGTGATTTGAAAAGCGTGTGAGATTATATTTTAGTAAGATTTGGGAGATTACTTAGATGCATAGAAGTAAAATAGTTCAGCTTAAAAAGAAGTTGTAATTCATAATCTGACCTAGAGAAATTAAATACAATGGATGGCGAATAACATGTAATTACAACTGACAGAGAGCATTGCAGGTTTATAAATAACTCAATAATAATAATAAAGGTGGTATCATGTTATCGTTTACAATTGCATACAGGAAAGTGGTCACTTAAGATGCTCTTGAGTAGCCTTGTCATATTTGTATGAAAGGAATATGCTTGCATGATGGCCAAGGTCATATTATCTGATGAATAGTGGCACAAGTTGTATGTTGGGACAGTTTATCTGTATGTTTTCCATACACTTATTCATTGAAGGTACTTGAAGAAGATCCCTAGTAGGAAATGCATGTAGTTTGAGAGGGATAATGAAGAGTGGGATTGGTTATTCTGAAGATCCCAAAATACATGGCAAAGCAAGAAAATTATAAATAATGATTGTAACGATACCTTTATAATGCTTGAAACATATTATTCATTTGTTAAGTGCATACTCATTACATAAGTAATATATATATTAAGGCTATCACCTTAAGACTATGCCCCTGAACTTTGATAGTAGGGACTTCTACAAATTTTTAACACAAGATTAACAACTTTAAAAGACAAGAGTGGCCAATCTAGTCTTCAACCTACTTTTTAAATATATAGGCGCATCTAAAGCATTTTGATTTGCAAGTGTGAGGCAATTAAATACTTCACTGATTAAATCCGTAGTTTCTATTTCATACTAACTTTCACAAAATCTTTCGATTTACAACAAGTTAGTGTTAAGATTATATAGTTAGAAATCTTTTAAGTCAATTTAAAGTTGTAATTATTATTAATTTGTTAAGCACATACTCATTATGTAAGGTGATAGCCTTAATATATATATATTACTTATGTAATGAATATGGTATTTAATAGCTTCATGCTCTCAAATCAAAATGCTTTAGATTTGCCTATATATTCAAAAAGTAGGTTGAAGATAAGAGTGGCCACTCTTGTTTTTTAAAGTCGTTAATCTTGTGTTAAAGATTTGTAGAGGTCCCTACTATCAAGTTCAGGCGCATAGTCTTAAGGTGATAGCCTTAATATATATATTACTAAAACATATAAATAGTTTGTATCACTAATGACAATGATAAATGAATGAACACCTGATTATTATAGGATGCCCTCCTGCATAATGGAATACTTGAACACAAACTATTTCCAGGTACTTAACTAATGATTAATAAAATATACAAAAGGGGTCAGAGTCTAAAACTAAAAGGGAATAAATTGCTTTCTCCCACATTTCTAAAATATCTCCTTACATTTCTACAAGCGATTATTGCACATATAACTTAATATATTAATTTACAAAATAAAATCATAGATCACATATTAAATTCACTTCTGGTGAGATTTAATTAAATAAATTGGTAAACGATTTTAATGATTAGATTGAGGGTTAATTTTCAGCTAGAGAGAACAATTAAACATAAACATTAAGATCTTCCAATCATTTAAAGACTAATTTTATTATAAAATAATTGGTATAGTGAGTTTATAATAAGTAACTTTAAAGGAAATTTACATTTCTATAATTTAATGAGAAAACTGTTGGCAGTGGGTTTAAATTCACTCGCTGGGTTGTTTACTTTTTTGGCATATCAAAATAAATTAGAATAACAAACTAAGAGAAAATAAAGTTAATTCTAAATTGCCACATCTAAAACATAAGAACTTATACAGCATTAGAATAAATTGTATAGACATTATTCACATTTATATAACAGTTTTAAGAATTAAATAAAAGAAAGAAAGGCTTACAATATAGTTTAGAATTAGAATAATTCATTAATTAAAAGTTGATTAGCTGACAGCAATGTAGATGTTATCTTGGGCTTGAGGACATGATGTAGGCAATCGGTGGATGATGATCGTAAGTTGGTTTGGGTTGGAATCAAATGTTGGTAGAGATTCAAGGTTCACTTTCAGACAAGCATATCACTGAACAGTCAACATATTCAGTCTAGATGTTCCAGGCTTCAGCATAGTGAACTAGATGAGCTTCCCAGTGGTATAGGGATGCAAACTGTCTTCTCCTTTAGCTCGACATGATTTATTTCACAATGCAAACTTGTGTGAAGTATACTAACTCTCCGATATCAAAATAGACACAGAATATATTGATAGGCAAAATTTAGCTATACAAGGCAAATATTTAAAGAATGCTGGCCATTGTTTCAAACTCTATACTCTTGGTTGAAATTCAAAGTTGATCTCCATTTCCATATATGGTAATGAAAAATGGATCAATTGGCCAAGAAATTTAAGCAAATTGACCTACATCTCCATGCATGGCAATGAAAAAGACCGAACAATGGTCAAATAAAATTTAATTAAAGAATCTCTGGTATTTATAACATACCATACATTTTTTAGAATGACTCAAAGGCCCGCAAATTTTGAGATCCATTGATTACTTTGTTTGATTCTTAAATGTCAATTTACTTTTATACAAATTATTAGTAATAAAATTACAAAATATTATAAATATGACAAACTATTTTAAATTAGATATATATTAAATGTTGGTTAGTCTTACATATAAATAACTAGTAAAGTTATTGAAATACAAAATATTATAACTTATAAATATTAATTCTCATATGCACATACGCGTATGCAAATTGAATGGGTAGACGAAACTAAATGTCCTTAATAATTTATCAAATTAAAGTCTATTTAATTTACCACAATATTTAACTTGGTAGAGACCCATTTAGAATCATGTATTCATATATCTCTATATATACTATTGCCTATTGCTCGAGACAGGTGTCCATTATATATATAATTTGGGTTGAACCCCGTTCTAGTGCTTATATAATTGGCACTAGGAGAAGCACAAGTCTTAGAACAAATTTACAGCTTTAGGAGTAATATTTTTTATTGTATAGTTTTATTTATTTATTTTTAAAAACAAGAATGGATTATTTATCAATTAATTTAAAAAAACAAAAAAAGGAATCAGGAACTTTATCTCTGAAGAGATAAAGTTTGTTTTCAATCAGAGTAAAAATTGAAATATATATATTTCATGTAAAAGAAAATAAATTGGTCACTTAATACAGCAATTTCTGAGAAAGTCATATAATTGGATGAAATATTGATATCAGGATTGTTTTCTAAAAAAACAAAGAAGTGTATTCATTAGTCAGAAATTCAGCTTGGAAGTCTGATACCAGATTGATCCACTGACATTTACAAAGCAATATAATATAGAGTTTACAAGAACCATGTGCTAAATTCTTGTAAAAGCTGATCATTAATGACCCAACTATGTAAACCTTTCACTAAAAAGAATGTAGGAGAGAGAAAATACCCTGGGAGAAACTTTGGATAATTCTTATGAGTTGATCATTCAAAATAATGACTGACTGATATTAACTTGTAATGCAAATAATTGTTAAATTAGAAACAGACGAAAAGAAAAGCTAAATAGATGAAAAATGAAATGAAAATAATTGTTAAACTGGAAACCTGGAATTACAAAGAAAAAAAGAAAAGAAATGACAAATGGATAAAAATAATAATTGGGAAACATTCAACTTGGCAATTCTAAAATCTATGGTTTATGTAAACTATATATTTTTTCTTATTTTGTTTATTATTGTCAAGGAAAGAATAAAATAATTTATCTCAGATCATTAAATTATTGTTGGTAAGAGGTTTAATATTTACCATATGAATAATATCATTATGAAAAATCTATATTCAAAGTTTTACCTGAGGGATTACTTTCATCATTTACATATATATACTCACCTTTATAGTTTAGTTAAAATCCACAAAGATCATGTTCAATTAAGACCTATTCTTAGTTTTAGAAATTCACCTTGCCAAAATTTATCAAGATTTCTTTTCAAAGTTCTATGTCCTTTGGCATACAAGACCCAGTCCTTTGCCAGGGATTCTAGACATTTTGTAGAAGTAATCAATAACATGAAAATTGAAAGAACTGACATACTGGTAAGCATTAATGTGGAAAGTTTATTAACAAATGTACCACATGAAAAAGAATTGTCTATTGTAAGTAAAAGGTTAAATAATGATAATAGCTTCAAACCAGAACAATTCTTCATATTGATAGTATAATGGAACTATTAACATTCTGCATAAAAACAACCTACTTTCAATATAACATAGAATTCTTCTAACAAAATCAAGGAATGGCTCACCACTGCCATCACTGATTAGCAATATTTACATAGAAGAACTTGAAAGCATAGCCATAAAAACTACTCCTTATCTACCTAAAGTCTGGTTTTGCTATGTAGAGGATACATTTGTTGTAGTGCACTACTACAAACTTTCTGGAAACACATCAACAACATATTTCCTTTAATTAAATTCACAATAGAATTAGAGCAATAACAAAAATTGGCATTCTTACATATTCTTGTGACTAGACTTCCTCATGGTAAAATCAAAACTACATTTTACAAAAACCCACACATACAGGAAACTACTTAGCCTATATATCCAATTATACCAAAAACACAAAACATGGAGTTATATTATCACTATGGAACAGAACAAAAGAAGTTTGTTCAGAAACCAGCGATTTGAAAAAAGAAAAGATGTATATAGATCAAACTCTCATGAAAAATGGTTATCTATCAGCTTTTATTAAAAAAACCTTAAATAAGCAATAAAAAGAACCATCAAAAGAAAAAACAATTATTGGTACTGTAGTATATCCATACATACCAAAAATAGCAGACAAATTAAGAAAAATCTGCAATCAGTATAATATCAGAATAGCTTTCCAGAGTCATATCTGATCTTATTATTTGGGATTATAACATCTACAAAGCCTAAATTTGAAATGCTGAAAAGAAAAAATGGCATCTATGAAATACCCTGTGAATGTGAAAGAATGTATATTGATGAAACCAATCATCCTATTGAAAAGCATTTGCAAACACAAACTGATGATTAGAAGAGAGAAAACAGATATTTCTAAGATAGCAGACCATGTATGCACCAATGAACATATGTTCATTTGGGAAAATACAAAAATATTGGATAGAAAAGAAAAAGGTACAAAGAAGAAAATTTAAAGAAGCTGCTCACATGACAATGGCAAACAATCCCATAAGTCAACCTAGTGTGACTATATATAATGTATGGAAACCACTAATCAACTTTGCTCTTAGGAAAAAGTGGAGAAATCAGGAGGAATCTCATAGATAAGTATAAAAAATTTCTACTGACTATTGCCTTTGGCAGGATGGCCCAGTTGATTAGAGCATTACCTTAAAATTCAATACTCAAAGAATTTAAGGATCCAGGTTCAATGCCCATACTAGTACTGTCTCTGGTCAGTCAGACAAGCAACACCTAAAGAAGAGGGGAGAATAATACCTCTTGAAATGTTGTGCAAATACCAACCATGTGCTATTACTAACAGTTAATGTATTTGGAATATTTAAATAAAGTTAAATTTTTCTAAAGACATTCAATACTTATATAATAGTCCAACATATAAATACAGCTAAAACACCATTATCACAAACCTTCAGGAAAACACATATATATATATTGTTTTTACTTGAAATTTAATTAATTGCCAATTTAAAAAAAATATTAATTTGATATATGATTTTAGCTTGGTTTGTTGTTTTAATGTATGCTTGCCCTATAAGAGTGCTTTTTAAATTCTAAATGCTCAAATAGCAACACCAATGGTATTTAATTTTAGATCGAAATTATATCTAATTCGGTCCATTAGCTTATATTGCTTATCAATTAAATGCATCAAGACTAGATTGTTATAATTAATGTGGGTTTTAGGATTGCCATCATGGGCAAATTTGGCGCAATAATTTAAATATTTTATGAGTGGAAATTAATACCAACCACTCAACATATTTGATTTTACATTTTAGGTAAAGGAAAGTATTATAATAATTTATATATCAAATGATCATCATTTCTTATGCCTGCTCCTCATTGACAAAGGCCGCAAGCCAGAAACTAGTCTGGGGATATTGGATAAGTAGGTACTAGATGGGTACTTTATGCACAAGCCTTCTGAGATCCATTGATTATTCTGGCTTGCACTGAGTGGCATTATGTATAGAGAGTTTTGCCTGTTTTAATAATTTATATATTGGTATTAGAAAATCTTAAATCTTACTTAAAGACAAAGTATGTGATTTAACCTTGAAAGCATTTTCTTTACATCCCCATGATCCACCAGTTAAGACACTCTTCCTATATTTTCTTAACTACACTTGTCAAAATCATATCCATGAGTAGTTACCCTTTTATTATCTTTAGTCCTACTTATAAAAATAGTAGTAAAAATTTAATAATAAATTGAATAGCAATATTCTATATTGTTGGTTTTCTGAACGTTTGTTAAAATATCTGCCAGAAGATTAGATTAACGTAACTAAATAACTGGATAATGTAATCAAGGATAAAACTTGATCATCAGCATCAGTTTGACCATACTTTAAATAAATTTCAAAATATTATAAATTATTTTTGTCGCCATTAAATGTCATTAACATTTATACAAAACATAATCACAATAAATTTAAAAAGTTATCCACGGAAAGTTAATGTAGTACTTTTGTTTTTTTGAACATTTTTTTATTTTTTTATTAATTACCACATCTATTAATAGCAACGTTTTATTTTTTTACTCATTGCTCTCGAGTTTTTCCGTTATCAGTTTTGTAAACCTCAAATTTTATTTAACATTTTACCATATTGTTTATTTCATTTTATTCTCGCAAATAAAAATACCATCATTTAATAAATATTTATTACGATTATAAAGAATAATTAAAATGACTATTACGTAATAAAAAATTGTATTACTAGTTATCCTCAAAGCCGAATTATTACCCATAATTCTACCAGAGCAAATGCACATGGCCCTCACGTGTTGCAAAGTTTGAATTCGGTCGTTTAACTTTTGCTAACAAATAATTGTATTTATTTTATAAAACAATTTTAACAATTAAAGCAAGTAATCAGAGCGAAAAAGTGATGTTAATGTAAGTATTAAAAAAAAATTACATATTTTATTTTATTGATTTGTACTTAGTATAAAGTTTTATCGTTCGTGCTTACTAAGGCTCAGCTGGTTTATGCAATTATATAAACTCTACGGTTTTATTTGTAATAAGTAATTGAAAAGAACGAATAAAATTTTTTAAAATGAAATATATTTTTAAAAAGTTGATAAACAAAGTGGAAATAATAAATTATTTGAAAATAATATAAAATAACGTCTCTTTTAAGCCATTTTATAAAAACGTGTTTTCAAAATTTATAACTTCTCCATTTGCCTTTGGGTAATTTTTTTTTTTATTGCGAAAAGTTTATGATATAATTTTTTTTAACGCGTGAAAATAAATTACTATTGAATTTAGTTAGAATTGATATGTTGAGAATTTGGTCTATTTTTGCGCTAACGATATTTTTAAAATTAAGTAAGTACATTGTGTGTGTGTGTGCGCGTGTATTAATTTTAGCACCCCCCCCCCCGTCATATTGTCTCGTCGAATTAAATGATATACTTTAAATGCCGTAATTAATATTGTCTCGTCGAAGGCAAAACCTAAGCATTTATCTACTCTTTTTTTAAACTTCTGAAAATTATATAAATACTTATTAAGTATTTATATAAAATAACTTTTTTTACTTTTTTACTTTTTTTGCGCTCCTACTAAAATCCTTTCAAGTTTATTTGTATCTCTTTCTGCAACCCCCCCTCCCCCAAATCCCAGGAGATTCTGCATCAATAAATCTTCATTCAATAACAAAACATTAAACAAAATTTACATAAGTCACTTAATAATATAAATATTTTTGATGTATTGTAAACATAAATATAACTAATTTAATTATTCCTTTTTTTTTCGATTCATCTTGTTCCTTATAATTTCCAAAATTTTAATAGCAATGTTCTAGTAATTACTAGTTTTTTATTTTAATTTCTGCATTAAAAGTTATTACTTATAACTCAAAATCTAAAAACAAATCCAAAGAACTATTTTTTCATATTAATATTGGTACATTATTATATTATAATTACATGTCAAAAAATAATCACAAGATTGCCCAACAAAATGTTTTACAATAGCAAACTTTTTTATTCTACTGCTGCCATCTTTTGTTAGGCTAGTTTCTATAGTCAAGGCTATTCTATCAATAATCCTAGATTTCTTTCATCATATGATGAGCACTAGATCCAAGTTCATTTTCATCACCACCAAAGGCCATAAACGAGAAATTAGTGTAGTAGAAACTGGAAAGGATAACACTAATGTGGAGTTGATAAGTACTACCATAAAATATCTATTGATTATACAAGCTTACAATTGCTGGCAGCAATGGAATAGAATAAATAAAATTTGCTTCTGTAAATCCTTCTAAATACAAGCCATTAAATAGTTATTTTTTTTTGTATTTTTAGTACAGTACACATCTTTGATTTTAATGGAAATCACAGATATTGGTTTTATCCATCTTTGTTTTTAATCATAGTATAAATAAAATATTTACTGCTAAAAGAAAATTTACCTCATATAACAGCATAATGCAGATTGGTTGTCTATATAGTCACTATTAATAACTGTTTCAGTACTAATTAATTCCACATTCTCATTTCAGTATTGATTTTAATTCACATTTTGGAATATGCAACTGAGGATGAATCGAGTTTGTAAAATTAGTTATCTTTCAACATGCATATTTTGCAATGCCCAAGCAAGAGGCAACATTATTTGACCATATGGAACAGATGAATGACTCCTGATCTACATCTTATTTCAACAGAAGATAGTTTACCATTGCTGGATAATTTTGTGATATTGTATCCTTTTTCTTGTAACCAACATAAACTTTTGGGTTTGGAATTCATATACCTGTAGTTAAAAACTTTAATTACAAGATAAATTTAAGGAATGCTGGCTGGGGTCAGTACACTGGAGGTAATGAATGGAATACTTATAGAATTTCTCCAGTTTTTTTTATTTATTCACAACACAAGCTGTCAGAAATTGAAGCAAAATAAAAACTTTTTAAATCAATATACTTCAATCAAAGACTACACTTTTTGGTTAACTAAAAATTTTTTGCCTATACAAGAAAAGAAGCATGGAAAGAGCACAGAAAGATAAAGCTCTACAAGATTGAGTTGGAAAATGTATTTTTTTTATTGCATTAATGACTTCTTTGCAACAATATTCTTTAGTAGAAATCTGGTAAAAGTAATAGTTAGTGATAAATCTATTCTTTATTATCTTGAATCTTGACATCATAGTTATAAGTTTCTGAAAAAAAAAACTTAGAATTCAAAGCTCAAATGTAGATAATAAAACTTTCACTAGCATTATCTATACAGGCTCAAAAATTTGTCATGGATTTTATTACTATCTTTGTTATGTGTTCATTACAAACTTTGTGACAGAATAATCTTAACAAGAATTGTGTCTAAAGGTAAGAACTTATTCTATCTTTGGAATAGGACAAATTCAAATGAGAATAAAGTTGCAGTTAGCAATTTTATCTTTAATTAGTTACATCAAAATAACCATCTGATGCCAGTTTTTCCTTTCAAAAGAATGTTTTGAAAATTTTTAATTATATAAAAATCATTAATTTAGTTAACAAACACTCTCCAATAGAAAAAAGTCAAGTGACTAAATAATCATATCAATCAGAAATGTTAGAAAATAGTCTTCCACCACATTCATATCACTTATGCTGTGACTAGTTCTCTTTGATTCAACAACAAAAAAAAAACATCTAAGATGATTGTTTAGTTATTTCACTTTTGGGCAGAAACTGTAATTATTCATGTAGGACACTAAAACAAACATAGTTTTATTCATGTTTTGTAAATATAAAATGATTATTTTAGCTTGTCTATTATATTATTATTACAAACATTGAAAATATTTTTATTCAAAAAATATATTATTGGTATTTCTATAACAGGGGCTAAAGAAAAAGTTTTCTAAAAAAATCTCTCAACCCCAAACATGAAGTAAGTTTGGGTCTGTTCAAAAATGAATTAAGTATTTTATATTCATTTATTGCCTATACAGTATGCATTTAAGATGTTGAATGGCCCTTTCCGCTATTTTATTCGAGTCAAGTATGGTATGGAGGTGTTAATACATTTCTTATCACCTTCGGATCAAGAAGGTCATTTAGTTGTACTGAACTGAATCCTGTGCTGTTATCAGTTACTATAGTTTCATGATATCCATGCATAACAAAAAATTCATTTAAAACTTTTCACATTTTCTGTGTTTGTGTTTTTTCCATTTGGTAATCTACACATTTAGAATATGACCCAATTGCTATTAGAAATATGTGTCCAAGGAAAGGTCTGGCATAGTCTAGATGGACCCTTTCCAATGCTTTTGTGAATTGTGACCAAGGCTGATAGTTTCGTTGTTTGTTGCAGGCTTGATATTTTCTTAGTCTCTTTTATCTCATGATTCATATTCAATCATCAAATGTATAAAAGAGCTAAGTCCTTCATGCATACAATCCATGATGTAATGCTGTAGTATGTATTTTCTCCCCTTGGTTGGAATCAATCTGTCATCAAAATACATTCATGACACATGAATAATCAAACTCAAGCAGTTCATATTTGTGTTGCTACATAGTTTGATTGTTTCTTGGACCATCTTTGCTTAATTCAGTTTTTTTACCAAGTTGATAATCTTCATTATTTTTTGTCAATTCAGCTATTCTTTGTTATTAACTATTGTGGACTTAATAACTATGTTGTTAATCTCAGTAATATATGACTTGCATATATTTTTATCTTGAGTTCTGGAGAGTGCATCCACATGCTTTTATCTGCTTTCCTGGTCTATATATGATTTCACATGCATAGTTAGGATATTTATCCATCTCTGTATATGTAGACCTGCATGATATCCTCATTAGAGTCCTATGGTCTCTATATTTTAAATGACTACCCATAAACATATTGGTGAAATTTCTTTACTGGTGTAATTATAACTTTTTGCTCGTCACAGTAATGGAGTAGAATTACTCCGATGCTAGTAATTCCTTCACTTTTTTAAAAGCTTATTTCTGTTGAACTTTCCATTTTTATTTCCAGTTTTTCTTTAAAAGTTTATAAAGACGTGTGGCAATGTGAAATTTTTCCTTTAGGAAACTTTCAAAGAAGTTCAATAAGCCTAAAAAAGCTTGCCACTATTTAGCATTTGTTGGCTTTGAGTCATTTTTAATTGCAGTTACCTTCTCTGGGTTAAGATATTTATCTTTGTTATAATGTATCCGAGGAATTTTATTCTTTTGCTGACCAAATACACTTTGAGGGATTTAGTCTAGGACAAACTTATTTAGTTTATTACAGACAACTTATATACTCATTTATTTAATTGCATTTCATTTTCAGTAACTACCAGGATATCATTTAGATATGGTATAACCTCTTCTACTCCCCTTAAAAGATTTTTCATTTTTGCTTGGAACATGTTAGGTGTTATAATAATCCTGCATGGTAATTTATTAAATTTAAACAGTGCCTTATGCGGATTTATAGTAAGCAATTCAGCTGTCTTGACTGTTAATTCTGACTACAAATTTAATTTTGCGAAGTATGAAGCTTTCTGCAGGGAAGCTAACACTTCACTTACACTTAATATGGAATACGTTTCTTTATTGATGTTTTTGTTTACAGTTATGCGATAATCATTGCATATTCTAACATTCCCATCAGATTTTATTAAGATAGTGACTATAGGTTTTTTCCAGGCAGATTCTTCTGTCAGCATAGTGATGTCTCTGTTTAATAAATCCTTTAGTGCTTTCTCCACTTTGAACTTTAGAACAAACAGTATCTTCCTTGGTCTGCAAATGACTTGTATATTTTCCAATAGCTCTATATCTACTGATTTCATCTTTAATTCTTCTGAGCTAGATTTAAAGAACTGAGGGAATTTACTTTTTATTTCTGCTTGTAATTTTACTCTTTTTATTATCTTTATCCTATTCTCCAAGGCTTAAACTAGTTATGTCCAATATTGGACTAATATTTTTCGTTATCACATACAGTAGTATATTTCTATTGTGACTGCTTACTTTTACAGGCACTAATACCATTCTTTTTATATTAATCCTACTTCCATTTCCATTTGTCATCTCTAAATTCTTTTACTAATGGTGGTCCAATTTTTAAGTGACTTAAATGATATACCTGCCCTGCTATCTATTTCCATTTATTTGATTCCAGATTTTAACCTGCAATAGTTTTGATGTATCTTTTTTTTCTTTTCACATTTGTAGTGTTTACCACTACTCCTCTCTTGATTTTTTATTCACTGGTAAATCTATTATCATTTGTTAGTGCAAACCTTTAAAAAATGATCTGTCAAACCACAGTTAAGGCACTTATATGTTTTAAATTTGTGCATTTTTTTAACTGCAATAACAGATGTTGGGCTGCTGTTTTGCATTCTTTGTCTTTATCACATTTACATGTGTATTTGACTTTGCTTCCTCAGCCGCATTTTAAAATTCCTATGCGTGATCTAGAATGACTTTATATGTTATATCTCATTCAATGGTGGCATTTTAACAGCATAGACTCACTTAGCAGCATTTATCTAAGCTTCGCATCTCTTATACTTCCATAACAACTGATCCAAATCTAATCTTTAAATTCACAATCCTTCATTAAACATCTCAGTGTCAAATCATACTCCTATATGTTTTCATTTAGTGATTGCATTTTGTTACAAAAGCAAAGACGTACTATGTATTTCAATGTTGTAGATTTTAAATACGGACGTTAATTTTTGTAGCAACTCCTTGTACAGGATTTCTCAGCCCATTTTGGATTGCACAAAGGATCTGACAATTACAGAACATCCTGTCCTGAGATCCATAGTAGGGTGGCAACTTTAAGCTAATCATTATCATGATATTTTCAACATCATTCATGTATATCTGCCATTGACCCAGATTGCTTACATCGAAAAACATTATTGCATTGCTTTGTATATATATATATATATGCATCTATGTTAATAGTATGTGCAGTTTCTAGTGATTGCACTAACTGATCACAGGTTTAGAACTGTTGACTGTGGCAATTGATATGCATGGAACTAGATTTTAATCTAAGCAGCTGTACATTCATTATAAAACTATAACACAAAAAGGTTTTTTAATAATGTAACGAGTTCATTACTCAAAGTATATATGAATTAGTAATAGGTTAGTATGTTCAACTCGCGACTTGCCGGTCAAACTCCATAATGTATTTATCTTAATTTCATTTAAATTAGTTCTTTATAGAGTTTGATTCTATAACTTTTTCCATTAGTTTTCCATTAGCATTTCATCATTTATTGTTCACCACCATTGGGTTTAGCAAGTACCTTTCTGCTCACTCAATTATCTGACTCAGGTTTTGACTCCACCTTTGTTTCTCTCTGCATTAAAGTTCTACAGATATTTTTAGTAATTCTGCTAATTTGCATAAGTATTTCTTTATTGTCTTATACAAATTACAATATCCAAATTAATTTGCACTTTGCAAAATTTACTTATTCTGCATTTCATTATTTCTAGGGTTACAACATCTTTTGTATTAATCAGTTATAAGCAGACACATATATTTATTTCACAAACCAGTTAATACACTACAGACAGTAAGTGAACTGAAAGTTCATTTGGCAAACAAGTTGACTGCTAAATATATATATGGGACACAATGTTTCTCACTGACCAAGACCAGTTGCCAAAAGCTTTAGTTTGGAAATTTGAATGGCACCATTATCTGATATCTATAGAGTACTCATGGTTACAATAAATAGCTTTCGAATTTATTGATTACCATTCTAAAGCAGTATTAAATGTAAGTTTAGAGGTTTTGTGATGCTTTTGTTTAATGTTTTTTTATGTTTGAAAGCTCTAGTATTTTGGCTGCAATAAAATGCTGAAAACATTCAGAATCATTTTTATATTCCTCAGATCAGATTAGCCTTATATTTGTCAATGTTGTATATATCTGACATTTTAAAAATATTCATTACAAATGTAAAACAGTCTACTATGCCTGTAAGCTAGATTCAAATCCAAATCAATTTAATTTTGTTCAAGAAACGAAATTTTATTCTTGATAGCAAGTTCATAATGAATACAGCTAATCACCTAATATTGATTGGTAAATAGATATGTAGCTATTCTTAACAAGAGAATAAGGATTAAAAAAACATCCTTATCCTCGGTTGTTAGCAAGTGTGATTTATAGTATACAAACAAAATAAGTTCTTAATTTCAACAGCAATAGTAAACTGTACTGTTTGATTTATTTCAAATCAAATTACTTTTTGCAGATTTTTCTTTTTAAGATTTCATGGATATATTGATACTACATTTTAGATATATCAACTTTTAATCATTGATTACATTTTTTCCAGAACTAAACCGGGAAATCTGTCATCACATCTTTGCTTCTAATGCTTAACAAAGAGTAGATTTAATCAATAAATGAGTAAACAAAGATTAACAAAATTATATAAATTCATTTAAAAAATATAATTTTGAATGTATTTAAATTAAATATGAAAAAATTAAAGGATTTTTCTCAAATAGCTCACAGTGTCTTGTACAATTTGAGAAAAAACACATATATAATGGCTAGAGACATAAATATATTCGAGGAAAAGTGGTAGTGCCTGTAAAATTAATTTCTAGTGTGAAATGGCTAACAATTTATGTGGTATGTAAAAATTTCAGTCCATTGTTAGTGATGAAATAGGTTTCAACCACTAGGTATTCACATAAATGTAAATAATAATTTGTCAAACTCCAGAACTTTAAATACTGGTAGTGTGACTATAGCAAGTTGTGTGGGGGAAAATCTAAGAGTTCAAAATTGGAACAAGTTCCTAGTAGGAGAAAAAAAATGTGGATACATGACTTAATTGTAAATTAATACCTGGCGAAATAGTCAAAGTAATATCGAAAGATATAAGAATAGTAAAATTACAGAACAGGTGGGAGTTGAAAAGACATGTTAAACATTTTCACTATGTAGTGAGGATACTTTGCCAGATATTTATCTAAATAAATCCTTAAAGGAAAAATTAGAAAAAAATTTTTATTGGAGGATTTAATTACTGTTTCAAACCAAGTTAAAATAATTGATGATAAACAGGTATTTGTACAGGAGGAAAATGAAGGCTGAATTATTTCAAAAGAAGAAGAAAATAAAGTTATTTCCAAAACTCTGTGTAAACATAAAAGTAAACCACTTGGCAAGTTTAAATATATAGTAATAAATTAAGTCAGCATTTCTAGAGTAGGGGGAGAAATGAAATGTCTGTGCAGTATAAAACTAAATAAAAGATTATTTATTTTTGCAAATACATATGGTTTCTTCACTTTAATAACATTCTTTTTATTGGAGAAATTTACTCCAGAAATTTGCTGGGGAGATCGTCCACAAATTACAGATTAAATTAGAATAGAATTTGATTGCAAATAAAGCTAGTTCCATACAAATTAGATTGTATATATATTTCTCTCTGGAAAATGAAGAAGAGGGAGGAAGCAGCTAAAATGGTTAGACTGGAGTAAAGATAGTATTGATTTGAGGTTATAACAAATCAGTAGTAAAGAATGGTCAGTGGTAGACTAATAGATCGACTAGCAGTGATTAATGTTTAAAATGGGATAGTGGCAAGCAAGAAGCAGTTATTTGTTTGTGTATTGAAAAGGTTATTATCAGTGAAGAGTAATTAACTGAAACTTAACCAAACTGCAAGAGACAAGTTGGAAACGGAGATGGTTAATATATAACATATAAATTGTCTGTGCCGATGTAAGTACTAATATTGCGAACTTTAATAAATTTGTTCTATATGTGAAATTAGATATGCTTATTTGTGTTTCAAGAGTTATTTGATTTGAAAGCACAAATATAATAACTGGATTACTCCTGGTGTGGTAGAACCCCATTTTTACCTGAGGAAAATAAATAGCATTATCTTTTTATGTTATTTTTGCCACATTATTATTGTTACTAAATAAATTTTATTATATATTTCAAAGTATATTGTGTATTTAGCTTCCTGACTGGTCTTTAGAGACCTTCAGGATATGCACACACATTTTACAAATAAGTCAAATTTTTTGAATTTTAAAATTCCTTTTCAAACACATAGGCATATTTTCTTTTAATATTATTTCTACCAAAGACACTCCAAGTTTAATTCTATGATTATTTCCATATATTATGCTCTGTTGATGTTAATAATTTGACCAAGATATTTGTATTTGTTAATTTTTTTATTTCATGATTATCAATTTTTATGTTCTTTTTTCTGAGCAAATCCATTGAACATTATTTTAATTTTTTTAGCATTTATTTTTAGTTCTTATTTATTTTCATCTGATAACTCTTGCAACATTTTTTGAAGCTCTGAAGCATTATTTGCAAAAATAACCAATAGCTGCAAAATCTAGATGACTTAACTAATCTATCTATTTAATTTTCCTCCCTTAGTCTTCCATTCTAATCCCTAAAATATTTCTTGTAAAACTGCTGAAAAAGTATTGAAAATATAGAATCACCCTGATGTATTTGTTAATATTCTTAGTATTACCATGTAATCAAATCCTTGTAGCATTTTGTTAAATATTCTTATGATTATATCCTGGATCCACATGTAGTTTTCTATAACTTCTCTAAAACCATCTTTAAATCGAGCTTGTTTTTTTTTTTTTTTTTAGGTTGGTTAGAATCCAAAATTTGCTGGAGACAAGTTATAATTTTTTGGAAAAGATTTTGTATAAAACTAGTAAAAGACTGATAGGTTTATAATATCTTCTTTGTCACCTTTCTTAAATATCAATATTATTACTACTATATTTTTCCAATCATCTGATACACTTTGATTATTTAAATATTTTTTTTATAACTATCAACATTTTTTTTTATTTCGTCTGTTTCTTTTAAGATCTCAATTATAATTCCATAATTTCCTGGAGCTTTCCCTTTTTTATGGATTTAATTCCTAATCCCATTTCATTTAAAATGCTGGACTATTCAAATGTAATTATTATAGGATATATTTTGTTTTCTTGTTCTTTATTAATATATAATTTTTATAGAACTCTTCCACACATTTCATGATGTCATCTCTTCTTTTAATAATATATCCATCTTTTCTTATTGCAGAAATAATTCTCATTAACAAAATTTTGACAGTTTAGAGACTTATTCTCTTCTATAACTTTTCTTTTCACAGTAATATTTTCTTATAATTAACTTTTCATATTATTTTACAAAACTATTTACTCTTCTTTTAATAATATATCCATCTTTTCTTATTGCAGAAATAATTCTCATTAACAAAATTTTGACAGTTTTGAGACTTATTCTCTTCTATAACTTTTCTTTTCACAGTAATATTTTCTTATAATTAACTTTTCATATTATTTTACAAAACTATATATTCATTTCTTCTTAATGAAGTATTGTTAAATATTTTTATATTTTTTCTTTTCTTCATATATTTTCTTATTTCAGTAGAAAATTTATTGATAAATTGTTGCTTTTTTATATTGGTTATCTTTTTTGCAGTTTTTAATGGAATATCAGTTATCTTCCTATTAATATTTCAGTCATATCTGAATATCTTCAACATCTATTAGTATTTTAAAATGACTTTCAATTTTTAATTTAAATTCATTAGAGTGTTTCTGATTAGTAATATCAGCTATTAATACTAACCTTTTTAATAGTTTTAATTTCTTTAGTTTTGCATTAACACATCTCAGTAATGTTCCGTATCTGTGTAGAATCTATTAAAAACATTATAATTTTGAAATATATATTTTTAGTTAGCTAAAATATAATCTAACTGCTAATCTTCATTTGGGTTTTTCATGTCCATTTCCATTTAGCATTTTTTTTAAAAAATGAATTTATAATATAGCTTTATTTTTCTGCAAACTCCACAAGTCTGTAGCCCCTGCCATTTTTATCACTAGAACTATATTTAGCCTTAACCCTTTCATCTTTCAATTGTATATCAATTCTAGCATTAACCTCTGCTGTAGTAATTTTAAAATGTTTGATCTGATCAAAAGCTTTTTTGTACATCCATATAAAAATCCAAATATTTTTTCTTCACAATGAAATGTTGTTGGAGAATAAACCTGAATTATTTGTATTTGGTATCTTCCATTAAATTGAGTAACTAGTTTTGCCACTCTATCTGATGTACTGCCAATTTCCACAAAGTTGTTTTTTTATTTACAAATGACATTTCATTTGTACTTTCAATATTTGTCCCTTTGTAGTAAAATACATGTCCACTTGTAAAATCATTTGCCTTTTCACCAGCTGTTTCCCATAATGCCCTATTTAATGCTAAACTTCTTTTAATTCATGCACTGTAGTACCTAAATAAAAGATAGTCATTGAATGGCAGCCTGAGACTTCATCCAGGAAATTCTTACTACTCCACCTTCAGCCATTTTCTAGAGATTTGATTGATGGCCCAGCAGCCTTTTGGGATTAAAAGCCATAGTTTAGTTTTGTTTGTCTGATTGTAAATATCAATTTTTAAAAAAAGAGATCATTCACATATACATTCATCCTGCCTTCAAGAAAACTCAATTGATATTTCAGTTAAAAACTATCAATCAACTGAGAAGAAAAACCATGGTGTGTCTTGATCTTAAACTCAGAAGTAAAAAGCCAATAAATTCACCATTCTGACTGTGTGGTGGCAAGCAGCCCATTTATGTTCATTTTATTATAATCATGTGCTAATAAGTCTCAATAAAACCGACACAAAGTGGACATTAGGAATTCACCTTGCTCAGGTCTTTTAAGACTTAAATTGATATCAGAGGGTCTCCTTTCAATTACCAGCAAACTCCTTTTTACAACCATATACTATTGTAAAAAATATTAAATATATATGTAGAAACTGCAGGAAATAATTTAAATTTCAGACATGAATAACAGTATGAGAAAGAAAAATATTCTATTAATAATAAACTCAGTTTTAGTAGCAAATTACTTTTATAACTGTCCAAAAAGAGTGAAAGGTATATACTTGCAGTCATTTTTAGTAAACTAATTTTATTTTTTTGCCTACAATTCAATGTTGATTAATTACTCAATTTGAGAATACAGAAAAAAGAAAGATATATTTATTGTATTCATTAACAAAGAATATATTTCGTTTAATTATAAAATTGTTGATTATAGAGCATCTAGTCTTTTAAATACTATTAGAAATATGATTTTCAATTAATGTATGCTTTTTTAATATAAAAATATACTATTTAGTATATGCTTTATAGAAACATTTAGATAAGATGATACTCCATAAATATAATCCTCCAAATAAGACTTGCCTTTATACATTACAACAATAAAGATTTATACTTTTTTTTTCCAATTTACTATAAATGTCGTTACGCAAAATGTTATGGAATACATTAATTCTAAGGATAAGATAATCAATTCACACATGCGCCGTACTATAAAATCCAATTAACAATGTCAAAATATGACTATACTCTCGATTCCAGTTATAAGCTTGATATTGGAATAGATTAATGTTTATTGGGAACTGCTTATAATAAATCATTTGGTTTTAATATTTAGTAATTTTGTGTTGCAAATATATTCTGCTTTGTTTATTGCACAAAATTCAAAGATGATACAACTCTTTGCATAGTTAATAATTGTCTAATGGTTTGTGATGATGACATTTTATTTGCACCATTTCTATTATCTAGTTGAACTTTTCTAAATACATTCAGCTATTAATAACATTCAAGTCATTTTTCTTCAACATCTGAGCAATGATAGCTAGCATGGGAATTATCAGATTAATAAATAATGAATTTAAAGGTGATACTCTAATCAACTAGGTAATCCTGTGAAAGACAACAGTTAGTAAAAAAAAAAAATACTTATCTATGAGGATCCTCCTGATTTCTCCACTTTTTCTTAAAGACGAAGTTAATGAGTTTTTTTTTCAAACATGCTTAGAAAGACGAAGTTAATGAGTTTTTTTTTCAAACATGCTTAGTCGACTTATAGGGTTATTTGCCATTGTCATATGAGCAACTTTTTAAAGTTTTTATTTTTATTTTTTCTTCTGCCCATTATTACATTTTTGCAGAATGAACTATCTTAGATATATCTGTCTTTTCCTTTCTAATTATAAAACAATGATTAATGAGATGGTTTAGTAAATAATGTATTTAGAAATATATAGTGTTTAATATTTACATTAAACATTTAAGTCAATGCTTATATATAAATAAATGAAATAAATCGATCTCCTTCAGGCTATAAATTAAAAGCACTCTAAATGTTGAACAAAGGATCAAGAATAGAATGGATTTATCTATCCTTGGAACTAATATTTATAGGTGTATCTTTGTCAACATTGTTAGTAATTCAGAGTGAAATTAATATATCTTCCAGATGAAACATGGCACTTAATAGTTATTAAACTAACAATTATACAAGGCTGGAAACAGAATCTCACTTTTAATAGCTTGATTATAATAATTAGGATTTAATATGTAAACATTAAATTAAATATAGATCAATGTATATATGTAAATACAATAAAGAAATATTTGAATTTATCTAAAAAATATTTCAACTGTTTCAATTAGATAATGGGTATGGTCTAAGATTTAACTTTCAATGCATAGATATTTCAAAATTACTATTATTAATTTTTATGTATAATATGTATACAATCCTTTATTTATATAAATGAAATATTTTATGACTATTTGCTTAAATTGATTTTTTTTTCTTAGGGTTTTCATTAAGGTCATAAGTTGAATTTTCATTAAGGTGCATATTTACTACTAGTGTTAGTGCAGAATATGGAAATATTTTTTAACAAAAGCAAAAAAGTGTAATTATGAGATATTTACACAGTATGAGACATGAATTGATGTTGACATTTTGTTTGAATCATTTATTCTTTTTTTACATTAATCTGAATTGATATAAATTTTATATAACCAGAGGACTGGCTGTATATATTCTCTTGCTTTGATATTTAATAAAATATAGTTTGCTTTTTTATCTTGGAATAAATAATTCATTGTGTAATGCTAATTTATTTTCTTCATTTTGACATTTGAAAAGGAAAAAAAAAGTCAACATTTTTCCTAGTAGAATTTTAAAAATTATCAGTAATTTATATATTTTTTTGTTTTGATATATTTAGCAAAATGCAGTCTTATTAAAGAAATATGTTTGGAAGAATAATGACCATTAGCAATTCATAATTTGCAGGTTTTTTTTTTAATTATGCAATTGTAAATTTATTTAGCTTATTGTTTACATGATTTGAATTATTTTATTATTGAAATATTTCATGTTCTGATTTTTTTTTTTTTCTAGATCTGTTATAAATTTTTAAAATTGGAGTTTAATTATTATTGGATAAATGCCCATTGGATTTAAACATTTTCATTGTACAATTGCAATTACAAGGATACTTATTTCAGAGGAATGAAGGTGTGTATATATATATGTGAAAGGATAAACATTACAAAATAATTTATCCATGCAGTAAAAATAGAGTATTTCGGATTAAACTTACCAGTTTTATATAGCAGAAAAGCTATTTTATATGATATTTTTGAATCCTCAAATGTTTCTGATGTTTACAATTTTCCTATTTTTCTAATCTCTTTTTTTACTAATAACCAAGAAATTTTTTTGATTTAACAAACTATTTTATGTAGTTAATTTGTTAAACATTCAGCTTTTGAAAATAGAAAAAGAAATTAATCTGCTAAGTTGTATTGTGAAAATTATATTTATTAGATTTTTCTGTTGAAATTTGTGTTATATATATAAATTTTGTTTAGACTTATGCTGAAGCAGAGGTTTGCAATTTTGGGAATAGAAAAGTAACTATTATTACAGTTTATATAGAGCTTACAAAATATCGCTTGATTTTGGTGATTATTCAGCATTTAACTTACTGAAAATCAAAAATCTTGAAACTATGGCCTGAATTATTAGTCCAGTCAAGTAATTACTTTTATAAAAACAGGGCTAGGTTTTCATTCCTAATGCACAATCCCGTTTAACTTACTGAAAATCAAAAATCCAGAAACTATGGCCTGAATTATTAATCCAGTCAAGTAATTACTTTTATAAAAACAGGGTTAGATCTTCATTCCTGACGCACAATCCCAATCCTACTCGATATTAGTAAGTTGACTGTTTAGCTTTATAATCTTCAATCAAAAACTTGAGTTCTTCTTGCGATCCCTATTTCAGCATTATATTTGGGTTATAATTTCTGAGATACAAAGATAAACATACTATCATATGCAGATGATCTAGTTGTGATTAAATTTCAGCTACTTTTCAACTCTGCACAAAGAAATGGAATACTTGTCTGGTTTGATGATTTGGGTTGCATATTGATTGTAGGGGAGGCTTATTATCTCTACCATCTTTCTAATCCAAGATTGAGAATTTATCTCTTAGGGAAGATGACTACAGATATTGATATACATTCTTATTTCCACATAGGTAGATCCACAGAAGAGATAATAAAAAGTTCCTCTGATATTACTTGAAACAACACATTTATACTATCATAATCTCTCAATTCTTTTGGGGGAGAATGATATCATGAAAGAGCACCTGCCTAACTTGGCCTATTGCCTACTTCAGTTAAGCCTCTCCATCTTTTTTATCAGACTGTTGGTCTGAATTTGTTGTAAATGGTAACATAAAATGATGTATTGTTTTTATTTATTTATATTCTATTCAGTCAATGGTGGAAGATATTTTGGTATCAGAAGTATGAGATTATAATTCTTTCATGGAAGATAAGCCAATTGATTCATAAGTATATAGTTGAAGCTTCAATCAGCTTGCCAAACTTTTATGCAAGAAATTTAGTAAATGTTTGTTCACGTATTTTGAAGACAAACTAAAATCTGAATTAAAAGATACATGTTTGACTCATATAAAGTGTGGAAAACAACACACAGGACTGTGTGCATTATAGATAGATGCTATTGATAAAACTCAACTATGTAAAGATATATGATATTATATATAGAACTGCAGCTCTCGGTCATTTTCTCCATAAAAGGTAACATTGCCTTTTAAATAGTAATTGAAGATTAAAATTTATGAAATATGAGATTGATATTGGGAGTATAACTTTGAAATCTACTTCATGAGATTCGCCATTGCAAGGCACATTTGTCTCTGTCATTTTTTTGATATTACTTTCTTTTTGGCCTTAGCATATTGTAGTACATTTTTACTAATGTTTTTGTATTTGATTTTTGCAATATTGATCTTTATTTGGTGATCAATAAATGATGGTTTTTAAATAAAATAGCGGTTGATTAGAAATTTATTTAAAAACATGTAGTTTATCAGAATATCAATCATTTGGTATTAATTCGATAATCTTAGAGTGTGATGGCTTTCTTTGTTCTACTTTGTGAATATGAATGAACAAGAAAAAATTTGTGAGGATCATCAATATTGTTTCAACTATTGAAAATTGCTATGAGGCTTTTATTATAGTTCATAGAGAGAAGAAAATGAGTTCAAGTGTATTGCAGACTAGTGGTTACTTTGATATTATCTTGGGTGTTGTTTTTTTTTTTTGACTGTGTTTTGGCTAATCTCATCAATAAACATAGAAAACTCATGTACTAACTATAATTGTCTCAAATTCTAATCACCAGAACAACTTCTATGTTGATCATAATACCAATTTCTTCTTGTTTATGGAAACTGCTTGAGATGTACATGATATATTTAAACAAAATTTTAATAAACTTATTACATCATCATATATAAAGAAATCTTAAGTTGTCTAGTAAATAATATTTTATTATCATCAACTATTTGATCTTAATTGAATTCAGTTATTAATGCTTTCAAAAATTTAAAGATTATAATCTGTAAAGAAACTTATTTATTTGGTTTAAGCAAAATAGCAATCAAAAATAAACAATTGATAGAAATGTTGATTAGGAATTGGTGAAATATAAATAATGGAATATGGACGTAAAGATGATAAATATTTATGAAACTTAGATTATTTCAATACTGATTGTAAGAAAGCAATAGATGTTTAACAAATAATGTGGTATTTTACTATAGTTTTTACAGTATTTTGGAATCCAGTGTTATCAGTTTTTATCTTTTTATCATCTCTTCTAACAAAATGTCTATTACAGTTTCATTTCAGAATTAATTCTTTCTTTGATGTCAGTGATATCTATTTTCTTATTTATCTGTTAATCCTTACATTCAACCGTTCATATGTCACTATATGAGCTGTAATCTGTATTGCTTTTTTATTAACAATTAAAGTCTTGCATCTTTTTAACAAATTTCATTCATTATATTTTTATCTGTATTAATTTGATCTAGAGTATTTATAGTTGTTAATTTGTAGTTAATTATTATTAAGCATTAGTTTCTTTTTTTTGAAAAGATTTGATTATTATTTTAATCTTTTCTAGCAATTATCTTGACCCCAATTTTTTCCTTTTTATCTAGTAGCTCTCATAACATAACATTGCGTATTGTATTGAAACAGTATTTGTGAAAACAACCTCACCAATAATCTAAATGACTTATTTATTCATTTATTTTTATTCTCTTTGCTTTCTATTATTCATAAAGTTTTGGAGAACTGCAATCACCAAATAGTGTAATAACTATTACATTCCGATAAATATTTTTCAGAATTTGATAAAATCTCAGGCCTTTGCTATGATTCGCATAGTTGCAATAATAACAGAAATTCTTGCAAATGCTTCATAATCTATAAAACTAATGTAAAATAGCATTTATTAGTTCTTATTGTATTTTCTCCTATACTTGAATACCAATGCTATGACTATTTTTAAAATCTGTTTTGTTCTTTTGGCCAGTTTATATTCAGTATTCTTCATAGGAACTTTGTAGTGATGCTAATAAAGGTTTTGCATAAAAGTAATTATGGATTGATGAATCTAATTTCAAATATATATATTTTTTATCTATTTTAACAATCAATAATTTTGCATTGTTCTAAAAGAGATATTTTCATATGACTAATGATGTTTTTTAATTAAAAAGTTGAATTAAGAAACTACAAAATTTTGAAATTTAGTTCATGGCTTAAAATTATTGTGCAATGATTGTTATATATATGTACACCCACTCAAAAGTATAACCGCTCACATTTTGACATGAATTTCTGCAAATTTGTATTTGCTAATGAAATGGATTTCAAATAGTTGGTGAGTAGGTTTTTTTTCATATTCTCTACTAAATGTAGTTAAATTCTTTTAAGTTATGCTTTTAAAATTACAGTAATTATTTCCTGAATAACTTATGTCATTTAATTTGTAATAAATAAGTCAAACTAAAAAAATTGTACAATAACAAAAATTGCATTATCTAATATCAAAAAGCTTGTTTCTTTAACATGATTATTTTTCTCATTGTCTATAGACCAGGGGTCCCCAACCTTTTTGCACTTAAGAGCACATTCTATAATACTGGCCAGATGGCGGGTACCATTTATTTTTTTAATGTAAATTTATAGTTGGATATTGTGTTAATAATACACATAATGTACAAAAAAATATTTATTTCAAAAATAAAATTTTAACATATAATTAATGTTTATATTTTTACGCTGTAAAAGTATAGTATGCCCTACAATTTGATTACAATATAATACAATAATTTATAAGAAATTTTAAAAATTAAATTTATTTGTTCAGATAAATAATTTTTTATCATTGGGCGGGCACACGTAAAATGGTCTGCGGGCGCCATGGTGCCCGCAGGCATAGGGTTGGGGACCCCTGCTATAGACCATTATACATAATTTAGATTTTTTTAAAAATAACTACCAACTTTTTTTTTCTTTTTTTTAAAAATATAACTATTATACACATTATGCAGCAATGAAAAAAAATATGCATTTATAACCTACTGACAAGCTAAAAATATTGATTTTTTTTTTTTCTATTTATACTTTGTTATTATTTCTTTTTTTTATTTTAATAATCACATATTTATGTGTGCAATGTATACACAGATTTATTTATAAATAAAATATTAAATATAATGCACAAAAATATGACCACATCTCATTATTTTTGAATATTTTATGATAATTTGTAATAATCATAGAATATAAGAAAAGTAAGAAATAATAGCAAAATTATTTTTTGCACAATAGTGCCACCCAGTGTAAGTTCTAGTAGTCAGTAGATGCTAGAAGGTTGTGCATTCCCTATCCAGTGCTTTTCCATTCATTATCCCCAGCCTAATTTCTAGCTTATGACTTTGATCGGTGAAGAGCCTTAGATCTGGGATCAGAACACTTGGATCTTTGGATCTAAAGCACTCCTCCAGTATCCAAGCTTATAGCTTTCATCAGTAAGGAGTTTTGGATCTGGGAGCAATGTACCTGAATCATTGGCTAATGCACCCTCTGACACCCAAGCTTATGGCTTTCATCAGCGAGGAACCTTGGATCTAGGTACAATGCTCCCAAATCCAAGGTTTTTCCCTGATGAAATCCAAGGCTTCTCATTGATGAAAGCTATAAGGTAGAAACTAGTTTGAGAATATAGGATAGGAAGTCACTGGATAGGATTAAAATGCACATTTCTAGAGTATTAATTACTATAGCTTACACTAGGTGGCACTACTGTGAATTTTTTTGTTGTTAAGATTTTAACAGTTTATGTAAGCATAAAGAAATGGTTATCTTGTGATGTTTTAATGGTTTAAAGAGAAGAAATATAGGTCTCTAAAATTTCAAGATATTTTAAAATGGTTTTCATTAGTATGTAATTATTTACTCAAAAAAGCTAATAAACTCTTGGCAGTTCCTAAATGCAATGCCCTGTGGCTTCTCCTTTCTCAAAGTCAGGAATTTCAGCCACTATACACAGAGAAACCTGTTAGCTATCTTATCTTCCCTTTCCATTTCCCACCCTAAGTTTTTCTCGTATTCTTCTCTATCCTTCTCCATCCCATTTTCACAACATTATCTTTGTCCACTCTATGGTCTTTATATATAAATCCCCCTTTTTCAAAACCCAGTGTGAAACCAAGAACCCACTTTCTGTATTATCACTTTGTTTATATTTATTTTCCCACAATTTCATTATTTGTATCCTTTCTACTTGTAAGCATTTACAGTCAATTAACAGATACCTTATGTTTTCTATGCCTTTCTTACATATTTTGCAGACTAAATCACCTCTATCTCCATTATGTGTATATTCCCTTATTTCTAATGATCCTGTTTTAGCCTTAAACAATAAACTACTTTCCTTGCTATTATCATAAGTTAACATGCACACTATATTTCGTTTACTTCTATATTTATATATTTAAACACTTTTTACTCTCCATACTAGTTCTCCATCTTTCCAACTTTCTATTTTTCATTAATGCATCTATTCTTCTATACCATTCTTTGCCACTATAACACTCAGAAATTCTAACACAATCCCACCTTTTGTACAAGTATACTGACATAAAGTCTTTATCCAAATCTCCATAATGTACTACCTTTCTCACCCATTTTGCTGCCTATCCTTTACTCATAACTCAAATACTATTTTGGCTATTCTTTTATTATTCATAAATTGCAATTTATTGAACACTTTCATTTTACTTTTTGCATCTCTCATATAAAAACTTGACTATCCCATTTTTTCCTTGAATTACCACCTTTGCCGACCACACATCCGCATCTAATGCGTGTCTTCCTACTTCTCTTTGTACTTTTACTAAGTAATCTAACACCCCTTTATTACTAACACATAACACTTCATTTCCATACGTTAATCTTGCTACTGCCTCTCTTCCATACAATTCTAGCTACATCATATTTATTATATGAAACACTGTTAATTTCTTTATCACTCCCTTTCTTTTCTTAGTTTCATTTATCAATTTTTTCTCCCATTTATCTAAGCAATTTCTCGGATTACTTAAGATGATTCCCAAATAGTTTTATCTATTCACCACATTTAACTTTATTCCTCCAATAAAAATTCTTTCTCTACTTTTTCCCCAGCATTTATCATCATTACTTTTGATTTTACTTCATTCAATTTAATCCCCATTTCTTTACCAAACATTGCGCATGTCTTCAGCATAATTTCTGTATGTTCCCTACTTTTTGTGCACAAGAATATATCACCAGCAAATAAAAGACCTGATAATATATACACTCCTTTGTCATTGTCATCTATTAATGGAATCTCTTACCCCTCTTTCTAGTCTTTCTATTGGTCTCTCTTTTCTCTCAAGTATAACAAAAACAAAATAAGCGACATAGGGCATCCTTGCCTTAGTCTCACCCCACTTAACTTTCATTGAATCTATTTTTTGTAATTGATAAGTAATTATTTTTATACAATCTCTTAATAAGATCCACTAAAGCTCCATTCATTCCCAAATTTCTTATATGCCCATAATCTATTTCTATTTACTCTATCATATGCCTTCTGTATATCTATAAAGATCATATATAACTGTTTACCTGTATTCCCACTCATATCTATGAGTTGTGTGACTACAAATAAACTGTCTCCTATACACCTATCCGATTGAAAACCTCCTTGCATTGCTGATGTGATGTGATGTGTGATGTGATGTATTATGGCTCCTTCTTAAACGAAGTCAAGAATATTTCAGCAATTATGCCGTATAAACCTGTTAGCCACTTTATTTTCCATTCCCCACTCTAAATTTTCCCATATTCTGCTCCATCCCATTTCCACAACATAATCTTTGTCAACTCTATAACTTTTATATCTAGATTCCCTTTATCTTTCCAAAAACCCAACATAAAAACCAATAATTCACTCTGTATAATCACTTTTCATATTTATTCTTCCATAACTTTATTATATGTACCCTTTCTGTTTTCAAGCATTTACATTCAATTAACAAATGCCTAATATTTTCTATTCCTTCCTTACATAATTTACAAAATAAATCACCCATATTTTTCCATTTACATGTATATTCTCTTGTAGCTAAAGATCCCGTTCGAGCCTTAAACAATAAACTACTTTCCTTACTATTATCATATATTAACTCGTACAAAATATTGTTTATTTCCATATATATTTAAACTCTTTACTCACCATACTATTTCTCCATCTCTCTAACTCCCTATTCTTTATTAATAAATCTATTCTTTTATCCCATTTCTTACTACTATAACACTCAACAATCCTCTTAACACATTCATCCCATCTTTTTTAGAAATATACTGATATAAAAATCTTTATCCAAATCTTTTGCATACCGCATTACCTTTCTCACCCATCTTGTTACCTGCCCTTTACTCATAACCCAATTAAATACTATTTTGGCTATTCTTTTATTATCCATAAACTGCAATCTACCAAACATTTTCATTTTACTTTTTGCATCTCTCATATGAAAACTTGACCATCCCATTTCTCCTTGAATTGCCTCCCTTGCTGTCCATACTTCTGCATCCAATGCATGTCTTCCTACTTCCCTTTGAACTTTTTCTAAATAATTTAATATCTCTTTACTAAAATATAATGCATCATTACCATATGTTAACCCTGCTACTGCAACTCCTTTCCATATAATTCTAGCTACATCATATTTATTATATGAAAACACTGTTAATTTCTTTATCAATCCCTTTCTTTTCTTTGCTTCATTTATCAATTTTTTATCCCATTCAAATAATTTTTCTGATTACTTAAAGTAATTCCCAAATAACTATATCTATTTACCACACTTAACTTAATATCTCCCAATAAAAATTCTACGTCTTCTCTTTCCCCAATATTAACCATCATTATATTTGATTTTTCTTCACTAAATTTAATCCCCATCTCTTTACCCACTCTTGCACATGTCCTCAGCATAACTTCCATATCTTCTCTTTTTTCTGCACACAAAAAGATATCATCCGCAAAAAAAAGACCTGACAAAATATATACTCCCTTACTACCTATTAACGGTATCTCTATACCTCTTCCTAATCTTTCTATTGCTCTTTCCATTTCACTCAAATACAACACAAACAAAATAGGTGACATAGGGCATCCTTGCCTTAGTCCCACCCCATTTTAAACTTTAACTGATTCTATATTCCCTAATTGATATATATAATAATTATTTTCATATAATTTTTTAATAATATCTATTAAAGCTTCATCCATTCCCAAATTTGCTAAACTTATCCATAATCTATTTCTATTACTCTATCATATGCCTTCTCTATATCTATAAAACTCATATATAACTGTTTACCTGAATTCCTACTCATATCCATAAGTTGTGTAGCTACAAATAAACTATCTCCTATATGCCTATCTAATCTAAAACCTTGCTTTTTCCCCACTACATTATTCCCTTCCATCCATTTTACAACTCTACTAGCCACCATATACGAGAACACTTTATATAAAACTGATGTTACTGCTATTGGTCTATAATTCAACTTTCTATGATCCTTACCTTTTCCTTTAAATAATAATCTTACTCTTGTATCACTCCACCTACTTGGGAAAACTCTATTCTGTGCTATTTTATTGAACAGGATAATAACTTTACTTTTGCTCTATATCCTAAATTCATTACCATCTCTGCTGCTCATCCATCTAAATCTCTTGCCTTTCCACTTTCCAATTTCTTCTCTACCTCATTCAGTTCATTTTCTGAAAACCTAATATTCCCATATGCTTTCATATTTTCTATCACTTTATCATTCACATCTAACATCTTTTCTATATTCATTACATATCTATTTAAGATTCTCTCTAAATCTTCTCTAGAGCTACACTCTATTCCTTCATCATCTAGTAATACTATCTGTCTCTCCCCTACATTTCTCCTTTTAATGTAATTCCAAAATTTTTTACTCCTATTTCTTCCACTTTTATTAATATCCTCCAACAATTTACTATTCAATTTCATTCTCTCTCTATAATTATCTATTTTAGCTAACTTCTTCTTTTCTAAGTACTTTTCCCATTTACCATTAATATCTCTTCCATTGTCCTTGTTCTTAATAGCACACTTGTATTCTCTACATGCTTCTTTCCTCTCTTTTACACTTTTACTAATTCTCATTTTTTTTCTATTACTTTTAATCTTCTGAATATTCTCACCCAAAACCCTATTTGCCACTTTTTCTACTTCTTTACATCAGTCCTTATACTCACCCCCAACCCACTCTTCCATGATTTCTTCAACTTGTATTTTATACTCTTCCAACTTATTCTTATCATTCACTCTCCATCCACATCTTTCACTATTATTTCTACTTTTATTTCTATTCTCCATCACATTACTAACCATTACAATTACAATGAAGTTATGATCACTAGTGCATACTTTTTTTCATGGTCAAACACCTTAATTTTCCGTATATTATTTATTCCCTCTTTCTCTACACTTTCAATTGCTCCATCTGGTGATAGTTTTTGGAAGTGCTCAACCTTTCTATTTTTATAAAATCTTTATTTTATAATAAAATTCTATTAATTGGATTTGATTTCCTTTTAATTTAATTTTATAAGCAAATAATATTCTTAAAAAAAAAAAAAAACATATTTGACAAGTGTAAATATTTAAAAACAGACCTGTAAATATAACATTATACCATAAAAATGACCATAGATATTTATGTAAACACTAAAATTAAAAATGAACAAATTCATTTTTATTTTAAGTTTGCCTTTTTATTTGAACAAATTTATAATAACTCAAATTCTGCTTTAAATTCTGATATTTTCTTACAAAAATTACGATATTTTAATACATTATAACACCAAGTTAGTTTTGACAGTTAATGCTATAATATACATTTATTATTTTTATTTTTACATTAAAGTCAAGTTTATTAATTTCTATTCTAAAAATCAAACATATAAATGAGTAAATTGAAAGTTTACCTGTGTATTTTTTTATAATCAAATTAACTTGTAAAAAAAAAAAAAACAACAACTCTATAAACAAGTAAAAAATGATTTTAAATTATACATCAAAACTTTTGCATGCAGAAACTAAACTACAAGAATGGAAATGCTTTCTGGGTATTCTATCAAAAAAAAAAAGAAATCTTTTGATGTTAGCCATAGTCCATAAGATGCTGATCTCTTCAGATTTGTTTCTTCAATTTTAGCATTAATAAAAAGCATTATGTTAACATCTATTTTATAAAAAAAAACCATAGATCATTAATTATCACTTAGGATAACGTTAAAACTATGATCTAAAGTTATAGTACAATAGCACTTTTTCTGAGAAAATATTCAAAGGGTTTATAAGTTGAGTTTATTTCTCTGAGTATTTTCCATTGTTTAGCACTGTTTAATTTGACATACATATATGAACAGATTATATCACACATATATATATATATTTAATGTAGTATTCTTTTTGTATTTATATCAATAAAATTTCAGTAGTTTTAATAATAGAAACAAAAAAGTGAAGTGCAAAAATAATACTATATTAAGAATAGCACTGAAAAATAAATAGTTTGAAATCAATATGAGAGAGGTAAAAATTCATTAAAAGAGTCAGTCAAATATATCTATCTGTAAAAAAGAAAATTATCTGTTCACCTGCTAAAAATATACTATATGTAATAGTTTTAAAGTATAATAATGGTAAAAAATGAATAACAGCAATAAAGAACTTACGCAAAAATTATGCTGGTACAATGCAATCAAAAGTACTTCTATATAAGTTCTACTATTGCTTCCTTTTATGGTTATTATAATTCAAAACTGTTATATATTTATATGTATAGATAATTAAAATAGATCATAGCTATACATTCCTGCTGGTCATCATTAAATATTTTATTAACTTTTTCTTTATGAGCCACACTCGAACATGGCTACGTGTTTTGGAAATGGCACTAGTAATTGTTCCACTGTAAATCACTTCTGTGCAAGCTTTAAAGTTATTCCAATTTTTGCACTTAAATTTCTCTAGGAAATGAAAATAGCATTATTGATATATTAGTTTTTAAAAAAAAACTGAAGAGATCAGTATTTTCTAGAGGCAGTTAATATAGATTGATTCTCATATTGAATATAAAATTAAAAATATGTCAGCATTGTTAATTTTATTTTTTATAAAAGCTTATAAAATATATAAATTTGATTACTGTATTAAAAATATATATATATTTTTAAGAATTCAATGAATTTTGCTACTGAAACAAAAATGATAATCAGTGTAAAAATGGCCATATGGAATTAAAAATATTTTTTTTTTGCTTTATAACAGCATATACAACTTTTGAAAATTGGATTCTTAATAGAAATAGAAACATTTGAAGACAACATTACCTAGCTTTTTCATTTAGCCTTAAAAAATTGACAAAATCTTGCAAAGAATTAAAACTTTATTATGTGGTGTTGTGTAGATTGTATAAAAGATTTGTGCCATAGTATACAGTCAAGCTTTATGTAGTAACAACTTCCAGTGATGCACTTTGGATATATAGAGCTGTATGATGGATCAAGTGTGCAGGGAGATTCAAAAATCTATTGTATATTACTGAATACATTTGGATAAACCAAAAGTGAATGAATGATTGACGTTTGGCCTTTTCTTCTCTTAAATTTTTTGTTACATGAACATTTATTTGAGCATTAATCAAAATTTTGCTGTTGATGCAAAAATTTTGTTTGCATCCATATGACATTTTATAACAGGTAAATGAAAAATCATATTTTAAGTTCTCATTTCCATATTTTTTAAATGTTACACCTGTGGATTTTTTCTAATGAAAATCTATTAAAGAGCAAGTGCACAAACTGCAGGTGCAGAAATGTTTTTTATAATAGTAACATTTTTTTGTAATTGATGTTCGAATGTAGATATATTGGTTAAACAGGCCTGAAATAATGCAATTCAGGAAAAAAATCATATTTATAGAACAGCGATGAAGGATTTATTCATCAGATTTTCAGATGGCGAAGATGTGAATAGCATTTCATTTTTGTTTTATTCCAAAGCTAACTATTAATTATTTAGGACTATTAATGCATGGCTAATTACTTTGATTAGGAGATGGCTGTCTAAAAAAAAATATTGCTGGGAACCTGAAGACAATTTGGACATGGATATAATTTTGAATAGAAATGATTAATATATTTACTAATAGAGACCACCTGCTCCATCCCCCCCTTTTTGTTATTTTTTGGAATCACACTCGTGTTCTTTTTAAAATAGTTGTTTGAGTCCATGTATTGATTTTATTTATACTGTAAAAATTTTTTTTTGTTTTATATTTTACATATTCTTATGTTTTTTAACAAATTGTAACATTTCGTAACTATTTCCAATATATTTATTACAACTTAATTTCATATTCATAAATCTGCGTGCTTATGCTACTTTGATCAACTTAATATAAAATCTGATTTTATAAATTTTTTTTTCCTTCTTTCTCTTAATCTTAATGTGATATATAAAATAAAATTAGAAAATTGAGGCGATTTATTTGCTACATCCAAATCGATACTTATCATTAATTTTTTAATGTTGTCGGTTTTGAAATTTATTATTTCTATGCAGCTTAATTCTTTGCATCTATAATATCTATCAAGTAATTTGACTTTATCAACAGGCACATGATCATCTTGTTCTATTAATCTTTTTGATTTATTATGTTTATTTACTATAATATGTACACTGCATGGTTTAGTGCAATGGTAGAGTAGTGCTGTGGATTATGGCTCTTTTCTGCCTTTTACCAAGTTCTTATTTCTTATAAATTCCCAAAACAATAAATCGTTTTGATTATTTTTTGGAAATACATAATATGAAAATTTTTTATGATGTGAAGTTTAAATAAAGCACACAATTTTGTTATTGCTTTACAGAAATAAATGTCATTCTCATTACTATTTTGAAAAAGTTGCAATATGTTATGCTTCCATTGCATTTATATGGATTATAAAATGTTGTAATTAAGTAACAGTTTTTTTTTTAAATAAATAAATAGTGTAGATATGTATGAGAGAGTGCTGTAAAGTCAGCAAGAGACACATTTTTTCATTACATAGTTTTTTTATATATATTGCTTACAATAACTCCCCTCATATACATTTTACTGCAAAAAAATTTTTTTTAATGATTTCTTTATTTTCCTGACAGTTTCAACTGTCGTGCAGTCTTCATCAGAGTGAAATGCAAAGAAAGTAAAAGGAGAAAAATAGTTTTTTAATGATAATAATAAAAAAAAAACTATGACATTTATAAAAACAGAAAATCAAATGAAAGTAATTAAAAGATATTATTTTGTCAAAAAATAATAAAGTTGTTTTGGAAGATCATGTGATATAGAATATTAGAAGTGACAGTTATTAATTTTGATTCATGAACCTTTTGCTCTTGAATTCATTACTGTACTATTGTACCAATACACTTTTTTTTTCAGCTACTGGATCTTGTATTAAGTTACATAATATATTTAAAGCATAATTAAAATTTAACAATTTATACAAATAGAATACTATCAATCCAAATACCTATTCAAAGTTTCCAAAAATGAACTTAATTTGGATGCATTTATTTGCAAATAAAATTGAAAAGAAAAAATATTAAATATTTATATAATTAATAAAATATCTTGCAGTGATCTTTTTTTTTAATAATCATTAGGAGCATTTGGGTTTTTGTAATGGAATAAAAGATATATTATAGAAATCTGAACAATTCACAGATCAAAAAAGCCCTGAAATGAAGGATTTTGAATCTATATTGTTTTGCTTCATAATAATTTACATGAAAAGAGATTGTAGTGAATTTCATCATATTATATACAAAAAATTATATTTATGTACAGTATATAGATTTCAGTTCTTTTTTAAAAAAATAGATATTGCAAAAACACACTCTTTATTAGTCTGGTTTGATATTTGGGTCCTGTCTTTTGTTCATTGTATGAAAATGCTAATGTAGATGTTTTAGAATAAATTATTTTATAAATATATAGTGTTATATATATATATTACAATTTTCTGACCCAAAAACACTAAAGAGATTATATAGTATCCTAAGATTAGGAAGTACAATATGCAAATGAATTTCAATATATAATTTTGTATTTTGTGTGGTTTAGTGCAGTGGCTCACAATTCATGGATCACAGCTCAAATTCCACTACTCTAGTATTTTAACTTCATTTAAACATCTGAGTAACAAACCATTGGATTATTTAGTAATTTTATTTATTTTGAATACATGCTAATTGCATAACATTTGTTCTATTGAGTTTGTTTTTTTAAAACTTTCATTTTGTATTCATGATAGTATGAAACTTGCTGCTAGCACAGAATATTTGCAACAATATGCTTGTTTGTTAATATTTTGATGTTTGTCAATGTTTGTTTAAAATCTTTCAGAAAGACAAAATAAGCTTAATGAAAGTATTTTTTTTGAAAAAATTTCCTTTTAATATATGTTTCAAAGGTACTTTATTCATTTTTTGTAAAGAAAACAGTGGTTACGCTTACTTACTTTTTTTTTTTTTATAACATTAATTAAATCGTAGATACTAGATGCAACAAATCAATAAAAAAAAAACCCCTGATATTATTATTGAGGCAAGTGTGTCATGCTATAGTAGATTGAGGGAGTCTCGACCAGGTTTCTCTATATATCTTGTATTCGGAAACTTTTCTATCCCTTTTTCTTATTGTTTCTAGCTTATCTCTAAAAGCAATTAGTGATGTTCTTGAACTGTTTTCATAGACACATATGCATCTTGAGCACCACATAATATAGAGAACAAAGATATTAGCACATACATTTGAAAAATGACCTTTACCAAATTCCTTAAACATATATCCAATATATATATATTTATTCTTAAATATGATTGGTTTTTCTGCCTGATCTGGTCAAAACTGGGACATGAGAAATAAACGTGAGATTGGGTTTTGGGCTCCCTTTTACAAAGACCACAGCAATCATCTATTGATTATATCTGTCTTTTGTATTTGTAAAAAAAATTGATAGATAATGCTTCTAAGTTGATCTTAACCAGAAAATCAAAGAATTTAGGCTCAAGTCACCAAAATCTAAATTTGTGACATAGTTGTTTATTTGTAAGTTCAAGTGTAGACTTTTCATGAATTTTTGTGACTGGGGAAACTAATAAATATACTTCCCAATATTGATATTTACCCTTTGGGGGGAATGTAGACAAGATTTCTTATTTCTAGGACCAAGTCTCTAATGATCTTTAAATATCCTGTAAGTGGAGATGGTCTATCTGTAGATGTGATTTTTATTACTATTTCCATGCAAGGAAACATCTCGGTATATATTGAGATGATATTAAGTGATTTTTGTATTTCACATACTTTTATTGAAATTTAAATGACATGCTAGAATAGTATTCAAACTTTATGTGATTCATTGGAACTTTCAATAATAGTTTAATTGTGATTGAGATGAAACTAAAGCTTGTTACCTTAAATATAAAACTTTTTAAAAATTATCTGGAAATTATGGAATTCCTAATGATATATTTAAAATTTTTTAAAAATGTAATTGCATAATATGTAACTAGGATTCACTAACAGCTAAATTACTTTCTGTGAAAAATGGCACCAGGAGCTACAAAAAGCATTTGAAGTTGGTTTACGTATCCATTCTGAACAGATTATCTCATGTGCTTGTACCCATTGGTATTATTCTAATGGCTAACATCCAGTTCATTTATCAAAATCAAATACTTTCCTGATTATTGAAAATATTTACAATATTTCATGATAAATATGTGTTGGACAGGAAATAGTAGAATAGATTGATACTTTTAGTAAATATATGATGGAAGTAATGATAAAGAATTTTAGAATAAGAATTGCAATGATAAAACAAATTATTAATAAGATTCATAAACTATTTTTTGACTAATCGAAGTTAGATATAAGGGGGAAAAAGGTAAATGTTTTCTTTGGAATATAGATTTATATGAAAAACATGAACAGTGGGGAAAAGTGAAAAGAAAAAAATGGAGAACTTTAGAGATATGTGGAAGTAAGGGGAAAATGTAAGTTGGGAAATATAAGATCAGAAATATAGGAAGACTAGAAAAAGTGAGAAGTATGTGTTTTTGAAGAAAAAGAGATTGATAATGTAGTAGAGTCAGAGGAATTTAAAAAATGTGCTGAAAGATACTATAGAAAGTAAAAAGTATGAGGAAAGCACAAGTAAAAAGAAGGGAAGAGAACTGGCTATATGTATTTGAAAAATAGAGCAATAGGCAAAAAAGCTTGGAGAATAGGATATGGTTTGGTATGTGGGCTCTGTGATGAAATTAAATTTAAGTTACTATTTTCTTGGTGTTGATTAAATTTAGTAGAAAAAGTTTTTGTTTTGATAAAATTGAATTTAAATATTAAATACTTATTAAATGAATATTATTTTAGGGATTGAATTTGCATATAGGATAATGATAAATCCATTAACAAGGACCTATAAAAGTGCTGTTTGTCAAGCGTTGGTGGCCTTGTGGTTAGCATAGCTGCCTTCCAAGCAGCTGGCCTGGATTCGCTTCCCTGTCAATGCTTTGACACTTGGAAGAATAAAAAGTGCTGTGTTTATTTTAATTAAATAAAAAAATAAACTTGCAGAATTTAATAAAAGAATAATATAATGTTTAATAAAATGATTATTAACATGAAGTTACATAAGTTATATTTTGACAATAATTATTTTGATCTAGGAAAGTAAAATGATTTAAAAATCATATTATTTCTATATTATTTTTCTACTAAATGGGATTGGAAAATTAAATTTTATTTTCCCCATTAATTAAATAATTTTTTTTTTTATTCTCAAACTTGTGGAACATGCTGCCAATTATTTAATTATTTATTTTTCTAGTACAACTATGTAATCAATTGGTATATTACTTTATACTTTCATTGTTTGCCTGTTTACAAACCATTAGCATTGGAGCAACAGAATTTATAAAGTTCCCAACACTTGCATGAATACTATTTAAAGTTCAATGTTAATATTATCAATAAAGCAAGTCATATATAACGTGACATTGCTTTTATAAGCTTGTATTTACAAAAATGTAATACAGAGAGCATACTAATAGCTCAAACAAACTCTTAATTGATAATTGCGGTAAGAGAAAATTCTATCCGAAATACTCTTATTCCCAGACCATTTAGTTTGAGTTTATGGATCACCTTAGTGAGAAGTTAGAATATTCAGACACTAGATCTAAAATATCAACTCAAAAAACAGCTCTTTTTCCCAGACCATTTAGTTTGAGCTTATGGATCACCTTAGTGAGGAGTTAGAATATTCAGACACTAGATCTAAAATATCAACTCAAAAAAACAGCCCTTATTTTATACGTAATATTTAAGTAGAAACTGAAGTTTTCGGACATGAAAATGTCTTTTACTCAAATAGCTATATGGGACTGAACCAAATTCAGATCTACCATATATTAATAGCCCCAGGATAGCCAAAACCATAAACGTAAAATTATAATTATCAATAAAGCAAGTTATATATATATATTTAAGTTAGATAGCTGGAGTAAAAGACATTTTTATGTCCGAAAACTTCAGAGTTTCTACTTAAAATATTACATATAAAATAAGTGCTGGGTTTTGAGTTGATATTTTAGATCTAGTGTCTGAATATTCTAGCTCCTCACTAAGGTGAGCCATAAGCTCGAAAACAATTGGTCTGGGGATAAGAGTATTTGGGATAGAGATTTTAAATATTTTCTTTTACCGCACAATTAAGAGCTTGTTTGAGCTATTGGTATGGTATCTGTATTAAATGTTAATATTGTATTCACTGCATAATAATAAAAATAATTGAATGTGTAGTAGCAAGATGGCCACTGGCAGTATGGCTCTAATAACTTCATGAAAGAATTTACAAGTAGATAAAAAATAATTCTTAATTTGATAAAATTAGAAAAAAAAAAATAACAAGGAAAAGGAGGACAGAAAATAATATGCAAATAGCCACAAGAATGAACAAGAGTGAAAAAGAAACTGGTGAAAATACTCTAGAAATTTGTTAACTGAAAAATTCTAGAATGACAGGCTTAAGCCAAGTAACCATACACTGTATTGAATTCAAGAAGTTAGCTACCTCGAATGATACAGATAATATAGGCAATATCTCAAGTAAGTCAAAATGGATAATAATAATAATAATAATAATGAACAAGTATAATACTCAAAAAAAGGGGGGGGTAATATCATGGAGGGCAGTGCATTAACATGGAGGGCAGTGCATTAACACTAAGCTGTAAGATCAAATTACATAATGAGTAGATTGGATGGAGGGAAGTGCATTACCAGAAAACTTTCAAATTTGTAATGAAAATATTGGATAGAGGGCAGTATATCATGTAAAGTGTAAGATTAATCTATATAACGAGATTAGATAAATAGTGCAGCATGATATATGCTGTAACCTTGGTTAGAGAATTCAAGTTAGGGGCAGTGCAATGCCACATAACTTCTAGATCACATTTTGTAATTACAGATTGGGTAGAGGGTAGTGCATTCCCACATAAGCTGATCAGACTAATGATGAGGTGATTGATTAGAGGGTCAGAGCATTATCACAAGCTGCAAAATCTCATTAAATAGTGATGATACCATGTGAGCTAAAAGATCTTATTACATAATGAGGAGATTGAGTGAAATGCATCGTTACATGGAGAGGGTTGAGAAGAGAATAGTGCATCAGCATACAGTCTGCAAGATCATATTAAATAGCAAGGAGACTGAATAAAGGACAGTGGTCATACTGCATAATGAAATTGGATAGAGGACATGCCTTAGAACATGAGCTGCAAGATCAAACTACATAGTAAGATATCAGGTGCAGAGAAGGGATGGAAGGCATTGCACCACCACTATGATGTGAGATCAGATTATATAGTAATGACATTGGATGCAAGGAATTGTTTGCCCCACAAATTGCAAGTTCATATTGTATTTTAAGAACTGTATCAACTGTTATAATATTTAACATTTACTGTAAAATGATTTCCAAATTTTTTTATTTTATGTACTGTTAAAAATGTGTGAATAGTTGTATAAATATTGCAAAAATAGTTTTCTTTTTGTTTGATGATGTCATATTAAAATGATTTTATTTGGTTATTAATAGAATTATGTAAATTGATAATATTCTTGAACCAGCCCTTTGGATTGTTGAGAAGTAAATCTATTTCTTTTGGAGGTCAGGATGACATGTCTATATATATATATATGTTTATATTTGATTGGTTGATAGTTGCCAAGTTTTTTTTTTTTTTAGTTAAGGGTGAATCATTGTCTGAAAGTAAGGGTCAAGGATGTATTTAAAAAAAGATCTTTTTCATAAAAAAAAAAACTAGATCAAATATTTTTGCTTTAATTAAAAAAAATAAATAGCATAGGTATTTTTAGTAGAGGTTTAATTTTTCTCTTTTATTTTCAGTCACATTTTATTTTTCATGCATGTGTGTATAATGTGTAATATATATTGGATTGAATCATTTTTAAACCAGTAAACAAGTCAATTATAGGTTGTTTTACTATAGGGACTAGTTTGGGTGTGTCTAAGTTACTTGTTGCATATTAAATTCTAAATTAAGTAAGAATGTCTATTTTTATATAAAATTGTTGTATAATGTATGTTTGAAATGAATATTTGGGGATGTATTATTATTTCAGTAAATTCACACATTCAAATTTGATTATACAATTTAATATTTGTAATTGCCTGATTACTAAATGAAAAATCAGTTTTAAAAATGTAAGATATTTTATTAAAATTTACTTCTTCCTATCAAAAAAGAAAGAGGAATTATATTTTTTTGTGAATAGCTTGCTCATTATTTATTTTTTAAAGACTACTGATTTCAAATACAATAAATTAATCTGGCAATTGATATTGCAAGATAACTGCATATAATTATGAAGGGATCTTTAACATTTTTATGATTGCCAGACTTTAGCATGATTTACAATTTATATAATATTTTCCATTTAGTCTTTAATATAAATATTTAAATAATAACAAGCAAAATATAGTAAATAGAGGAAAACTCTTTTATCCTTATATAAGAAATTCTTTGTTAAGAATTAATTATGGTAATACATAACTATTCACTAATCTTTTAATATTGGCAGCCAATTTGTGATATAAACCTGGGTCTCTTTTTAAGTGGACTTATTTAACACGATTTTGAAGTTACGCGATTTGTGTTTCACCGGAAGTCGATTTCCGATAATGCACTATTACTTTAAATAATAAATTTCGCGCACTTACGTTATATTGAAAGGAATAGCACTTTATTGGAATTTGACTTTCATCTTAGTAATTTCAATATTTTCAGTGCTTTATAATAGTAAGATTTTATGCAATAATGAAATTAAAATCATGCTTTCCACATTTTATGTATACACATATTAAATTTTACAAGATTATAACGTAAATTTATTCAAACATTGTGCGTGTTAATTTTGCATTTTAAATCACATTCTGTTTTTGCTTTTTGAAAAAGAACCTAATCAATTATTATTTTCTTATTAATGACACTAATCATTAATGTGCTCTTAAATTTCAACGAGAGCTAAATGGTTGTATGTTTGGATATCGTGAGCTTCGTAAACAATTAATAAAATCATCTCAGAGATTAATTACTAATTACGTTGTCACCAGAAAATCATAATAATTAAAACGTGTATATAAAAAATGTAAATTACTGTATGTAAATTATGCATAAAAATATATTATTTTGAATAAAATTAAATATTATAGTTAAAAAAAGTTTGTCTTGTATCAATTTTTTTCAAATTTGAAATTTTTTATTAGTCATATTTTATTTCCTTATTTTTTTTTTGCGCGAATTTTAAAGTAATTTTACGTTGGTGCTTTGCTTTTACGCGAATTTTGAAAAATCACAGACCGCATCCCCCCCTTTTCAATGTAAGTTACATCTATTTTTGCGCGATTTCATTTGCGCGTGTTTTCTGAGGAACCTATCTATCGCGTAAAACGAGACCCAGGTGTAAAGAAATGTCTTTGTTATAACAAAATGAAAAAATTCAAGTCAAGAAAAAAAAAAGTTTTGTTCATTATGTAATAATAATAATTAAAAAAATTTCAAAACATAGTTAACTGCACCAAAGATAATTGAAAAATTTGTACATTGTAATAGCAAAAATATGATTTATTTGCCAAATATTTATTTCATAAACTTAATCATTAAAGAAGAATTGCAAAGTTATTTAAAGCACCATATTTTTTTTTGCAAATGTACAAACTTTTTCCAGGAAAAAAGGAATAATTAAAATTTAAGCATTATATAGTTGAAAAAAATGAAATACAATAAAAAAAAATAAATGTACATCATATTAGCTAATATATATATTTTTAAAAAACTTTATTTTTATTTAATATATTTGCAATTACATTTAAAATGCTATCATTTTGAGCAATATTTATATCATTTCACAACAACAAAAAAGTTTTCTTATTACAAATTATAAAATTTGATCAAATAAAGACCACTAAAATTGAATTAGAAAACATTGTATTAGCTAAACTATGTTTTATTCTTTTTTTAAACTTGTTTTATTTTTACTTAATGGGTGATTGATTTAATGGGGTGCCTATGCTTATTTTGAACAATTGTACTATGTGTATTAATACATGTTGATGTTTTTTGATTATCGATTTGCTTAATTAAATGTTTGTTATTAATTGTCAAAGATTCTTGATTTTAAAATTTTTTTTTTTTTAAATATAAGGTAGTGAAATAAATTTTTTACCATAAGGAAATTATATTTTTGTTTTTATAGTTGTTTGTTTCTGAGAGCAGTACTCTTCACCCTACTAGAGAGTTGTCTACTGTGAACTTGAGTAATTAGTGGTCATCATAATATAATGCTTTAGAATTTCTATCTGTCCAGTTTTTGTCTTAACATTTGCCAGTGAAAAGTAGAATAAATATATTTGTGATCTAATAGTCACATTTTATCCTGAAATTTAAAGTAACCCTTAATGTTTTCAATTCAAACTAATTCACTCATAGTTGTAGAAATCTGACACTAAGTCATTTCTAAATGTTTTAGAGATCTCAAATTAATGACAATGGTGCATCTCTACTACTCTTTGGTTAAAAAAGTTAATACTAACAATATCATATCGTTTTCACATATGCTTCCAAGAACAATACTTTTTACTCTAATGCCATGTACTGTAAGTATGAGTAATCATTGGACATCATATTATGTAGTGCTGTAAAGTAGCCATTTTCAGACTGATTTCTAGCTTTTGCTGTCATCAGTTAAGACCAGGATTTAAAACATGAATTAATATTTATGCATCTAATGGCCATCTTTTACTCCTTTATACTTACTATTCAAACTAATATCTTGAAATTAAAAAACAACAATGGTTAATAATACCACATAAAATTTTCTTATGCTTTCAAAAGCACTATTCTTCTCTATTCTGGAGACATCTACTACAAACTTAAATAATGGTGGATACTAAAAGGATTTAATGCTATAAAATTCCCATCTCCATGCTGAATTCAAGTTTCTGTTTTTATTACTGATGATTAGAATTCAAAGTTGGAATTAATATATTTATATATCTAGAAGACATCTTTTGCTCCTTTATGCTATTCAAACTAATATCCTGAAATTAAAAAAAATGAGGATATTCTTGTTGTACAGAAGATATCCAGAATTCATCAAGACTCATTTCAGTGTGTTTGATTTTTAAAATTTGGTCAGATGACAAGGATATAAGCTCCTTCCTCAGGTACATTAAATTCAGGATTATAAATGACTTCTCCCATCATTCTTTTTGATAACTCTCTACAACTACAAAAGCTCATTGACTATTCTATTTTACATAACAAATCTAATGAATCCAAGTAAAATAGCTTTTCCATTAATACCAGTGAAGATTCGTCAATTTGAAGAGCGAAGTACATATTACAAAGTTTATTTGCAAGTCTGTCTTCAATGCCACTATATCAATTATTCTTTGAATAGTATTATTTGAGAGAAGTATTTTCATTACTTTTTTTTCTTCTCATTCCCAAACATAATATTAGTTATTTTGCAATATGCTGGTAAAATTCGTGACTCTGCTATGGTATGTTGTTTTTGTTCCATAGCTACTAATTTTGCTATTTTGTATGATGCTATTTGAGTTTTATCTGATAATTTCACATTTTTTTGAAATACGTTGCTTGTTAATTTTTCGTATTTAAAAGTCTCTCGAAAATTTTTTTTTTCTTTTGAAGTAAGATTTTCATGCTTAATTGTAAAATGTCATTTCATTTTTGCAGGAACCATTGCACTATTACCATGTTTAAGTCCATATACACAATACAATGATATTGGATAATCTTTATCACCTGTCCATGTAAAATTGTAATTCATATGTTCATCTATATACTGGTGATTAATTTTACATTTTTTTTTTAATAGTTGGGCTTTTCATTTATACTGGTTGCCTGTTCATTCTCATCTTCATCACTTTAACTTGTATCCTAATTATTTTTTCTTATGGTAAATCTATTCTTCATTATTAGAGGTATAAAATTTATAAATTATAATTACATATGTATTTAATTAACTTACAATAGTTTGTTAATAGAATGTTGTTAATATAATTTTAATTGCATTACAATTAACATGTATCACTTCCATTTGAACATGACAAAAAGTGTGACCTTTCATTCCTCTGTTAATAGTGGGAGGGAATAGCAGACAGCAGTCGAAATCAGTGTGTGTAGCAATTAGGTCAGAAAAACATTTGACCAATGTGATGCACAAATTCCCTTCCACATCACTGATCTGAGCTGTCCAGAGTAGTGTTGGAACATTATGGGTTAAACCACTAAACATCACATGATCACTATCTCATAAGATCTAGGTGCAGTGCTCTCAGATCCAAGGCTCCTCACTGATGAAGGCCACAAGCCAGAAACTAGTCTGGGGATATTGGATGAGTAGGCACTAGATAGGGATTTTATGCACAAGCCTTCTGGCATCCAGTGATTGCTCTTGTTAGCACAAGATGGCACTACTATATGGAGAGTGTTGTTTTGTTTTGAATTGTTTAATAACATTATGGGTTGCAATATGTACACTCAACATGCTGTCAGTGCTACAAAATATAATTAAAATAATAACAACCAAAATATTGTGTAATGTAATTAAATTGAGATTTTAAATATTAAACTATAAACATAATTGCATTAAAAATTATGAAATAGTTTGATATAAAAATAATCTGGCATTGTTGCAGAACATGTTTGAAATGCTTATAGTACACCAATGCTCTGTGGAACACAGATTAGGAACACTGCTTTAGAGCATGTAATAACCATTACAATGTAAATGCTTAAATATATTAGTTTCTTATTCTTTCAGAATTAATAATTGGGATACTGTCAAATAGAATAAATGGGATGGAATATTCTGTAACTTGAATGATAAAAATATTCTTACTGTCACAGTATATTAGTCTGAAGCAAACACAAATCACTCATGCATGCCATTTTCATATTATCTTTGCATATGATCTAGGGGGCTTGATAGATTTACTAACAGTATAATTCATTTTTCCATTGTAATATGTACACACACTTTTTGCAAATAATAGATGTGGAATGCTTTATTTTATAAAATCTAACTTGTCTTTTAAATGTATTTCAGTGAATAATTATTAAATTGATATTATCTAGAAATTTTAATGAATTCCTATATTCATATATATATTGCTTATGATACTTCTTTCATATACACTTCAATGCAAACAAATTTTCTTAAATTTCTTTATTTTCCTTAGTTTCCAATGTCCAGCAGTCTTCATCAGAGCTTTATCAAACCTCTTCTGCTTTAAGTTTAAGGAAATTTGTTTGCATTAAAGTGTATATGAAAGGAGTATTATAAGCAATATTATATATATGAATATATGAAGATATGCAAAGAAAGTAGAAGAGCAGAATAAGAGAATATACTTTTGAATTCCTATATTACTGCTTCCTCATATAGTTCATTTTTCTTTATGAATAATTTATAATTTATTTTTATTGTTATATATTGTATCTATTTACAGTGAACTATAACTCTTAATCCAACAATTATGCATAATTTTTTTTCATTGCCATAATCTGGCCCAAAATCAGCACCATAAAAATAAATGTGCTATTTTTTTTTTTATGGTTCCCTTCTTTTGCAAACTACCTATAGTTGACTTTTATGATTCCAATTTATATATTTCCATATGAATTTTTTTTTTTTTAATTTGAATAATATACAAATATTACCATGCCTATATATATAAATAAAATTCCCCAAATATTTTTTGATGATTTTGTTTTTGTTGTCAAAGAACTGCCCACTCTTAGGGCACTTATTTCTTTCCCTCATTTAATACTTTAATTATCTTAAATCCTCCAAAATTAATCAATTAAAAAAACATTAAACTCCATTCTTTAAATAGAAATTAGTATTTAAAAGCCTTTTAAACTTCATTTTAAAAGTCTTTTTAAATGAAAAAAAAAAAAAGTTGTTAGAAAAAAATAGTTATAAGTAACAAAATAATTGGTGTTAGTAGAACCTGAAGTCTATGTATAGGACATAGCATACCAATGACTAAAGAAAAAAGTAATAAGTTTCGTATTTTTTGTAAAAAAATATCTAACTTAAAAAAAAACAACAACATGAAAATAAAATCTGAAAACATTATTTTTACCAATCAAAGCAATGTTCAGTGATTATAAAACAAATACATTCTACATTTAGTTAGTGTGATCAATACAATTAACTATTCTGTAAGAAATTACAGTAGCATTGAAGCCAAATGCAATTCTACAAGAAATGGAATTATAAAAGCAAACCATAGATTGTTTATGAATAAGGATTTGGCAAGCACAATATAAAAAGTAAGCCATGCAATTCATAAGAAATGGATGGAATATATTCATAAGAAATTCCAAAAAATTATTCATGTATGAGGAAAATGAATAATATGGATATTATATTAGTCTCCCTATTGAATAATATAAAGGTGTTAGAAAAATTTCATTTAAGGTTGCTTCATAAAATTTTAAATGTACAATGGCAAAATTGTAAAGTCGATCAATATATTCTTCAGCTTGCTAGATGTGATATTGAAGCCAGTATTATTAAATGACACCATTAGATTGTCCATATAAAATGAATGAACAATAAAAAACTCAAGTGTTTTATGGTAAATTTGAGCATGAGTTTCATAGGAGAGGTAGTACCCATTTGTGTTATAAGGATTATTTCAAAGACATTCTAAAGAAATGCCATGTCAATTATTTCCATTGGGAAGATATGATAGAGAATAGAAAATTAGTTATGCTGTTGAAATATTTCAGAAAGAAAAATTTTCAGTTGAGGAAACTACAAGACAATATGTAAGATATTAAGGAAAAAAGAAAAATGGACCAGCATGTTCTATATGTGAACATATTTGTGATTCACAAATTGGTTTGTATAGTCATGGCAAAACTCATTTCTCCTTTTTTTTTGAGTTGGAATAGCCAGACTCATGAGTGGCTGTTTATTGGATGAAAATGTATGTTTATAATAAATGAGAATTTAACAAGCACAATATAAAAATAAGACGTTATTGATTGCAATCCATAAAAAAATGTATTCCAAAAAAGTTGCCTATATTGGGGGAAATGAAAAACATGGATGCCATAAAAATATATGGCTATCATTGAAAACTGTATGATTTTGTTTTATATTTGCTTACAATATTATACTTCATATAGTTGTCTGATAAATGTATGTTTTCAACTGGGTTTGTAGGATTATTCCAAAAATTTATTATAGATTATTTATGGCTTTTGGTATCATGCTTGTTAAATCCTTACTTATGTTCAATTCACTGGTTGGTATTGTATTTTTTTTTTCTCCATATGTCATAGCATCGGCCAGGACGCGAACCCACAACCGTCTGCAACCAACTACTTGCTTGCAAAAGGCTGCAATGATCTCTCGGCTAACAACGCTTGACAGGTTGGTATTGTATTTAATTCTTATGGAGTTGAATTTGGCTTATTATTAATTTAATTTTTAATGGAATGTTTGTATTTTTTACTCTCATTGAATGTATTTGTTTTGTAATTATTGTGCATTAATTTGATAGATAAAAGTATTATTTTCAAGCTTTTGTTCTAAATATTGTATTTTTTTTTTCATGTTTTTTTATTTATTGTAAATAATATTAGATTTATTAGCAATTTTTTTCTTTAATCCTTAGTAAGTGGTAGATGGCTTTTTAATTCTATGGATAGATCACAATTCTATTAGCACTGTATAATTACTATTAATCACAATTTTTAAAATAGATAATTATCATATTAAAATATATATATATGCACTTTTTGCAAATAATGAGTATAGGAATGTTTTGAATTATAAAATCTGAGTGTATTTTGCTTCTATTTCAGTGAATTATTATTAAATTGTTCTTGTCCATAATTTTTAATAATAATTCAGTTTTATTATTATTTTTTGTATCATTTATTTGCTCCATTCACTTGAAAAAAGTAATAGATCAAGATAATTGTATTGTGGGAGGGATAATTGCAATTGTAATAATTAAAATATAATGGAAATTTGTTATTTTTATGTTAAATTTGAATTATTTAACAAATATTTTCTATTTAATGTTTGTACAACTGTTTCTGAAAGTATCTCCTACATAATTAGTTCAGTGGGAAATTGTTGTTTATTACATGTATTTTAATAATGTAATTATAATGAGTTATGTTTATGCATTTTAATGATAAGAGATTTCATTAATATATAATATGGCTCTAAATATCAAGAATTCATTAAAACTTTATATTAAAAAAAAAAAAAAATGTTAAAAAAATTATTAATAGAACTTTGACAAATATTTTATTTCAGGAATTTATACATTTTCTTCGCTAAAATAATTAGCTTTTATATTTTAGATATTTAGTATTTTATTAAGAATTTTTTTGAAACTTTTGTGTCATTTTATTAAGTATCCAAAAGGAGGAGGAACAATTATTATAATAAATGAATTTTCTATATTTCTGCATTCAGAATAAAATATCTTCTTAGTGTCCAGGGTTGATTAAAAAAGTATAGAAAAGAATTCTCGGAGATTTTCAAAGCTCCTCTTGAAATTCTCATTACAAAATATGTTTTAAGTATAAAAAGTATTAAAAATAACTTGGATTTTACAATTGTTTGTAAGACTTAAATTTTCATTTGTTTACTTCTTTTTTGTCAATTTTTTATCTTTTTTTGTAATATGATAAATAAAAAAAAAAATTTTTTTTTATGGTAGAAATTTCTTATAATTATCAAACTAAATACTTTTTAGAAAGTCTCTTTCAAAATTTTTTATTTTGACTATTTTTAGGTTCAAATTTTAGCTTTCATTAGCTCTAATTATGATTTAGAGCTTTATTTTTTTGACTTCATTATTTTATTTTTTTTAGTATATATTTTTAGAATTTTCATTTTGTCTTATATTATCATTATTTTTTAATTTCAGTTTTATTAAAGCAGTTTAAAAAACAAAACTTTATATTTTATAAAAGTTGAATTTTTTAAAAAACAAACAAACTGATATGATTACTGTGATTTGCTGAAGAATTGTTGATATGTGAGAATTATATAGTTTTTAAAGATAGATAATATAAAAATGTTTTTAAACATGTCTCATTTTTTTGCCTTCTTGCAATATCATCCGTGTTATTGATTTCTTATTAATATTAGCAGGAAGAAACTAAGAATTATAAAAAATTCCAAAGAATTTGCGAACTGCCAAAGATGTAGTGCGACTATGAAGACTATTTGAAGAAAAAACCAAAGAAAGATGTATATTTCTAAAGATAGTTTAAAAAGGACTTTTTGTTAAAGAGATATACATAAAGCATCACATGTATGCTGCTTTAAACAATAGCATTTCATAATTAAATTCTATATGCTTCTTTTATTGATTTAGGAAATATTTTCCAAGGGTATAATGCAATAGTTTTTTTTTTTTTGGCATCATAGTAAAATAAACATTAAAATATTAATCTCAGTGCTTGAGCCCTATCTTGTGGCTTAGTTTTTAAAGAGGTTTTTACATGGCTAAATATTTCACTGACATCTGTCCAAGGAATCTCAGTAATATTACTTTCATATTTATCAGCATCCCTACTCTTTTGATTCGAAACTCACACCAGCAGGCTTCACCGTAAAAGCAGAATGAACAGTAGCAATTTCTTATTTAAAAAAAAGCATATAGTTTTATTACTCAAGAATTCATAAGTTTGAGTTCCAGAATTGATTCTGGAACCTTCCTATCCCAAATCAGATGTTCTACTAATTGCATTAAACCACATAAGGTGAAAAGTCATATGGCTTTATTGCTTGGGAGTTTATAAGAAGTTGGAGCACCAGAAACAATCCTGGGACTTCCTGATCCCAAGTCATATAATCTACCCACTGAGCCAAACTGCTCAGGTATTCAAATGTTTAGGTATATGTAACAAATCCTAAAGAATCAATACTTGTTTGTATTTGCTTGACTGATTTTTGCCTTTAATTAATGAAAAAAGAAATTCCTGATATAGAGACTAGTTATTTTTGTAAGAGCTATCTTGGTTTTTTTTTTTAAAAAAGTTTACAGCATCTTAGTTATTAATAAAATATTGAAAGCCTAAAGCTAAACTAGTCAATAAAATAATCAAAATTACCTCAAATTCAAAACTAAACTAGACTAGCCAAAGAAATAAAGTCTAAAACACAACCAATGGTTTCACTTCTACAAGCAGACTTCTCAAGTATAAAGACTAAAACATAAATTTTTACTACATGTTATCCACAATTCCTACTTACATCTCACACATCCTTAATATTAAAACTTTTAAATATTGCTTCAGAATCATAAATTTTTAATAATAATAAATCTTTAATTCTTTTTATTTCATTTCTTTTAAAGCCGACAACCTTAGCCTCATCAAAATTAATAATGTGACCTGTATCTCTTTCATGAATATATAAAGCAGAACTGATATATTTATTTTTAAGCTCAAATCACTCTGATACCTTCTTACAAAAACTAGGGATAATATATACTATATCAGGAATAGTATTTTCAAAAATTTGCTTTGTATTGTATTTAAGTAATACTCCTTTCCAAGCAATTTTTTTATTTCCAAACAAATTTCTATTTTTACTAATTCTTTGAGAAGATAATTTAAAAGGCAAAGAAATAAAATTATATTTTTCTTTATCCTTTACATTATTACAATTATTACTACCACCATAATTACTATTGGATAAAATATTTTTAACAAATCAGAGTAGTCAACATTTAAATAATCTTTATAAAATTGACTTTTTTGAAATATAGCTACCTCATTAGAATTATTTAATCTTTGATTTCTATTGCTATAATTTATTAAAGTAGCTACCTTATGAAATACTGATTGATAGCTATCAGGTTTAATTATAGATTTTAAATACTTAGTCTTAACATAGGGATTACATATCAATTATTCTTTATGTTTCTTATCACCATTAAATCTAAAAATTTTAATTTAAGACTATCTAAAACCCTTCTTCTACAGTATGTTTTATAGAAGGATCAAAACCAATGCTTTCAATTTACCATTTTCAACTACAAATAAATAACATATTTAACAAATAACTTTAAAATCATTTTCACCTACAAATAAACAATCAACATATCTTGCAAATAAATACAATCCTTCTTAATAATTTCCTCTTTCAAGTAATTAATATAAACTGAACAAATTAAAAGAGAAATAATATAACTTATTATCCACCCTTCCCTAATTTTATAAAAAGTACCATTATAAATAAAATACATAGAATCCTCCTATAGTTAAAGCAAATCTTTAATAACTTTTAATTTTATTCTTTAATAAATTTGTTAAAAATATTTTATTCAATAGTGATTATGGTGATGTTAATAATTGTAATAATGTGAAAGCTAAAGAAAAATATTTTACTTCTTTGCCTTTTAAATTGTCTTCTTAAAGAATATTAAGTAAAATTAGAAATTTGGAAACAAGAAAATTGCTTGGAAAAGGGTATTACTTTGAATAAATTATTAAACAATACAAAGGAAATTTTCTGATAGAAAGACTATTCATGGAATAGTGTATATTATCTCTTGTTTTTGTAAGAAAGTATATATAGATCAGAGTAGTTTGAGTTTAAATGAAAAAATAAAAGTGCATAAAAGTGGGTTAGAAATAAATATCTCAATTCTGCTTTATATATCCATGAAATAGATACAGGTGACATTGTTAATTTTGATTGGGCTAAGGTTGTCTTCTTTGAGAGAAATAAAAAGAATTAAAGACTCTTTATTATTAAAAATTTATGATTCTGAATCAATAAACTTGTTTAAAAGTTTACACAGGTGCTAAACTATCCAGTAACGCCACCAGTACAATCCAGAGTAATCAATTGATGCAAAAAGGTGTGTGCATAAAATCCCTATCTTGTGCCTACTCATCCAATATCTCCAGACTAGTTTCTGGCTTGTGGATTTCATCAGTGAAGTGCAAAGCTCTCAGACCCAAGGCTTTTCATTGATGAAAGCCATAAGCTAGAAACTAGTCTGGAGATATTGGATGAATAGGCACTAGATAGGGATTTTATGCATAAACTTTCTTGCATCCATTGATTATTCTGGCTTGCACTGGTGGCGCGACTGTAGGGAGAGTTTAGCCTCTGTGTAAACAGCTTCTGTAAACATAAGAAATGGTGATTATATGTTGTTTAAAAGTTTTTTTAATATTAAAGGTGTATGGGATATAATTGGGAATTGTGGTTAATATGTGGTCTAAATTTATATTTTAGATCTTTACATTTGAGAAGTTTGCTTGTACTAGTGAAATCATTAGTTGTGTTTTGACCGTAGTGTAATTTTGATTAGTTACTAATATATATAAGTTGTTAGAATAGAAATTTGAATATTTTCAATTTTTTTATCCAATAAGTGGACTATTATTATTATTTTTTTTATAATTCATTTTTATCACATTTCTAATATCTCTAAAAGGGTTGTTGTGGCCAAATCTCATAGTTTGTTTTCAAAATAGATAGTTAAATAATCAAATCCTGATCAATTTTTTATCAAGAGTTAAATAGAGATAATGATTTTTGCATTTATGTATGAAATATATAGATTTGAGCATTTTGTCTGAGAAAAAAAAGTATTAATGTAAAATTTCTGGTTAATTGAAAACAATTATGTTCTGGAATGCACAGATGTCACTTGACTACAAGATAAACTCATCCTATAACAGCTGATTGGGAAACTTTTTAGAGTTATTAAATATTTTCCTTAAATTAATAAGACATACTTACATGATGATTTTTTATGAGTAGTAATGCAAAAAATAATCTTTTTAAGAACACAACCAACTGAAGAATGCTAATTCAGTGCTGAATGTATTTTGGAGACCATTTATCATTTTCAGATATTTTTGTTTCAAAAATGTGAAGTGATTTTATATATATTTATAAAAGATAACTCACTTTAAAAAAAAGGCAAAATTAAATTATTTCATGTGCATGTTTAATTTAAATTTACATTAATCTTTAATTATGATTTAAAGTGTATAATAAATGATTAGTAATAACTTTAATGTACTTATCTGAAATGAATGATGTCCTAATTATGAATGCAGAAAATTTGATATTTTAAAGTTTGATACTTGTAAATCAAATTTATATGTAAATAATACTTTATTTTGTTTATATAAACATAAGTAAGTCTCTCATTCCAGCTGCTGCTCATTTTTACAAATTCATTGAAGTGGAGAGAAGAAAAAAAAAGCATAGAAGTATACAACTGATTGAATTAAAATTAAAATTTTACTTGAATTATGTCATCAAATCATTCAGAATTGCTTACTTCTCAACACTTTCTGTTAAACATTAGATATAATGAAGATAAAATAATAAAAATGTTGACAACTGCTGCCAATTAACCTATATTTTAACAAATCTTAATGATCTAAGATCATATGACTGCACAATTATTTATTCTTAACAAAAATGATTTTATTTTACTGAGAAGCAAATAACAAGAAATAAAAATAAACATACCCACTTAGTTATAATAAAAATAGAAAAAGTGTAAATAGTGTAGGATTAATATCTTGCTGCAATTTATTAAAATTATTCTGAGTTGATATCTTGTAGTGGGCCACAAAGAATGTAGATTCATATGTTTTATAATAACTATGATTGTTCATTTTTAATAATTAGTTTAATTTCATCAACAGTTTGTATGATATACTATTTGAGCAAACCAAAACTAAATTAATTTGAAAGAGTAATTTTTATAGAATTCAGATTTATCTTTTATAAAATAAATAATACATAAACCCTTGATTAATCATATATGCATAAATTGTTTTTCAAATACCCACTTTCTTTTTTTTTTGGTCCCGAATTTAGAATTATGCAAGTACATGTTATAGAAAAAAGCACCTATTTATTTTTGAATTATCATGTTATTGCATCTGTCATTGACAAATCATGGCCTAAATGCATTATTTATACATATAGATAATTTTTTAAAATATTGAATCACTTTTGTATTTTATTAAAAAAGAAATGATATTCACAATCTTTGCCTGAAGGTTTGAGATGATGGTATTTTAGATGTGATATGTTGGACTATTCTCATCATCTATCATTAAATGTTGAATATCTAGAAAAAATTAAAACTTTATTTGAACTTTTCCAGATACACACAACTATTAGCAAATACACACAAGTTAGTAAATAACTCAATGTTTCAAATGGTATTTACTATCTGCTTTTCTTCAGGTGTTTGTTGCTGGCCTGAACAGTGACAGTGGTAACTTACACTTTTAGATTCTTGAATATCAAATTTTAAGGCAAAACTCCTATGTTAGACTTGTCACTGGTTAGGCCAGCAACATCTGAAGAAGAGCAGAGAATGTTATTACTAACAGTTGTTTGTAAAAGAGTTTAAATGAAGTTTAAAATTTTCTAGACATTCAACATTTAATGGTAGATGATTCAACCTATCACATATTCACAGTCATGTATGTTTTCCCTTTCTTTTAATTTTTATAATTCATAGATTTTTTTAACTTAAGAAATTAATAATTTTTTTTATTACAACATTTCATTTAAAGTCTTAGAGTTTTCTTGTTTTGTATGAAACATTATATTGAAAGTCTTAAAACATCTTACTTTATTTTATTTTTTTATAATGAATTAATGATTTATTTTAACGGCTTGATCTTGGGCTTGATCTTGAGCGGGTAATAATTGCTAGTGGCAGCTGATTCATTGAAATTTTTTCTTTTTAAAATTACATGAAAATTATAAGCATGATGTCAAACAAAAATCCCGGTATTCATTGCTGTTTGAATTCCTTTTTAAAATGGAGTATCATATGTTAAAATCGGACAAAACTTAGATTTTTTATTAATATTTTTCTTAGTAGGTAGTTCATTTAATTTTTTTCTTTTCTGAGCAGTTTACTAGATTGCATAAAGAAGAGGGACAATTTTTGCTTTGACAAGAGTCTGGAGTAAAATGAATCTTGATGATTCAAGACCTTCATCCCAATAAAAACATAATATTGTAAGAATTCAATTTTAATTTTTTTTTTTTGTATTTTAAATTTTTCTATCATTTGCATATTATTATTTAAATTTTTATTATTATTTGATAAATTGTAATTTATTAATGTGTTTGCATTTGTATTAGTCTCTGTAGTATATAAATTATACGTGTATTCCAATATAACTGGTTTATGTATAATGTAATTTTGGGGCTTGTAAGTATTCAGTTTTAATTTTTTTTTAATTTGTGTAGTATTTTAAATTTGCACTGTTTTATTATTTTTATAAATTATAATTTATTAATGTGTTTGCGTTTGTATTAGTGTGCGTAGTATATGAATTATACTTGTATTCGAATATAACAGTGGTTTATGTACAGTGTAATTTTAGGGCTCTGATCCAAGTTTGAGGCAATCTTATTTTATAGACATAATGATTCTCAAAATGTTTAATAATTTATTAGTGTGTTTATATATGTATTAGTGTGTTTGTGTTTGCACTTGCATGTTTGGGTTTGTATAACAAGTAATGATATATATATATAATTAAGGTATTTTAGAGCAGTACAATGTAAATTTTAAGACTGATTGTCAGATGTACAGAAAGGTTTCAGTTGATAAAGCTATCATACAATTTACTGGGCATAGTACTAATTTATATAAAGTTATTATGTTTATGTCTATCGTTATATATATATACAATGATGTGAAGCACAACATTAATTAGTTCTAGAATGTCATTTGTTATATCATTTATTTGTTATAGCTTTCATTGAAATACACACATGCACTTAAATATAATTTAGTCCAGGTTTATGACCTAAATCAAAGATACTATATAAAAAACTCATTTAAACAGAAATAACGATATAAAATGACAAATATAGATATAAAAAGTACATATGGATTAATTGCCATACATATTGTGCAGCTAGATTTTAATGAAAAAATAAATTTCAACTTTTAAAAGCATAAAATGAAATGTAAACCAACTTATATATCATAATAAAAATTCCCAGATTGTTGATTTAAGGGCTATTTTCTTTCATGGAAAGTATTTTTTTCTTAACTTCCTCAAGATAGTGTTCAGCAACGATCTTATCTGCACTAGCAGCCCTATCATGTCGTCTAACATTATGCAATCCAGTTCTTTACTTTAGGAGTCTTAGCAAAAAATGCCTCATAATTGTTTGATCTTTTTACAAGTGATTATCTCAATAAAATTAATAACTTGCAATTTATTTTTGATTTAATCACATTGGCAGGCTTTCATTTATTCTGGGGTGTTATAATCTAAATTGCTCAATTTGAAAATCTTTCTGCCATCTATGCACTCTTTAGCAGGCCTTATTTTTTAAAATGTGTTAGATCAGTGGTGATGAACCTTTTTAAGTGAACACGACACAAATTTACAAGTATTTATGAAATTAATAATATGCAGAGCAATTTTTAATAGATAGTAGAAAATTAATTTTAGAATTTTGAGCTAATTTAAAAAATTAGCATATAATTTTACAAGGATGAATTATCATAAACGTAAATTTTTGAAAGATTTTTGCTGCTATACAAAATGCTTTAGATACATTGTTTCCATTCTTAATAATAAATATGTCAATGTAATATTAATTTCTGGAAATAATGATTTACATGGATAAGTAGAGGTAAAAAATTGATAATATAGCTGTTAGTATTTTTAAACAACATAGGTTGTAGGAGTGGCATTCCAAGTTTTTAATATTTCTTTTTCACCATTTTTTTAAAATTATATCCAGTAATCAATCAATTTCGATTTTTTCCAAATCATTTGTTCAATCAATAAACTTCTTTCCATAAAGAATTGGATTGAAAATCAGTTAATTGCAATTCTATATTATCCAAATTTCACCATTGGAGAATTTTCAAATTGAGTTTATCTGATGATAGCACTATGTCTGGATAAAAAATTATCGAGCTAAGTAAAATATTGAAGAAAATTTGTTGATTGATAACAGAATTACAGTAGAAAACTTATGCACAATTTTTTTTTTGACTTGAGTTCTTGTGAAATTCTATATCCATAGCAATTTTTTTTATATTTGAAAAATAATTATAGATATTTGAAATCATGTCATGATTAAAAATTTCTAATTTAGTTTTAAATGCTTTGAATTAAATCAAACATGGCAATGGCTGTTTTATTAATATCTTGCAGTTTAATATTTAATTAATTAAAAAAAATAATGGAAGCACAAATTGGTAAAAAAACATAAACTTTGAAAACCATTCAACATCCACTAATTGATTGTATTATTCAATGACATTGTCATTATGTAAAAAAAAAATTTTTTTTAAAATACTCAATAAATCTTTGAAGAACTTTTAACCATTGGATATTACTGTACTTAAGTAAACTTTTATGTAGTGATTTTACCTAATATAATAGTTTTGGGATTTTTTTAAATTTAAAGCATGTGCAGATGTAAAATTGACTACTTTTGTTATAAAGCTCATATCTTTCAATATCTTGCTGATATATAATGCAGTGAAAATCCAGAACTGCAATTCTGATTCTTTTAGTAAATGAATTGACAAAACCATTTTTATGTCCTGTCATACTGCGATCACCATCTTTTGGGTTAGTTATATAATCATAATTTTTTTTCTTTTAGCAAATGCATTTACAACTGTATTGCAAATATCTATTTCTTTTGTTATTGTTGTTGCTAATGATGATAAACTAATTAATTCTTCATTGATATTGTTTTCAACACAATAAATAATAAAAATAGCTAAAGATTCAATCTAGTTATGTCAATAGTCTAATTAAGACAAAGAGAAATGAAACCAGAAAATTTTATATCTATTATTTGCTAATAGGTTACATATTTAGTCATTTCCTAGCCAAATATGTATCTTTCATCTTTAAATAATTTTTTCAATACTTATGCATTAGTCCAATGTTGAGAGTTAACATATGTATTAGTTCAGCAATAACTTGCTATTCTTGTGATGTCATAAAATAATGTTTGCATGGGTTCTTCTGATAAACTTAATCGATGAATTTTGGTAAATAACTTTAAGTAACTTTATTTAGTACAAAATAGCGACTGATAACATTTTGAATTAAATCAAGTTATATGTAAAATTGACTAGAATTAACCTTATTTCATATAAAATAGAAATCAATAACTTTATTTACTAGAAATAAAGAAGTATTTATGTTTTTTTGTAAGAAATGATGTCACAACAACTAAACTTTTAGCAATATACATTTATTCCAGTAAAAAAGAAAAGTAAAAGATTGTTTCTTATAATAATCTCTGTGAATAAACATCACATGACCACCACCTCTTATGCTTGTGTATAACTGTTGTTAAAACAGGCAAAACTCACTATACATATTGTCACACACAACAAGCTAGAGTAATCAATGGATGCCAGAAGGCTTGTGCATAAAATCTCCATCTAGTGCCTACTCATCCAATATCTCCAGACTAGTTTCTGGCTTGTGGCCTTCGTCAGTGAGGAGCCTTGGATCTGAGAACCCTGCCCCTAGATCTTAGGATCTAATGCAACCCTCCAGCAGTCATCTTTTATCTCCACTTAACTACAAAACTATGAGTCTTAAACTAAAAACACCTTAATGTTTTCAATCCAAGCCCATTAGCCACAAGCCAGAAACTAGTCTGGGGATATTGGATGAGTAGGCATTAGATGGGGATTTTATGCACAAGCCTTCTGGCATCCATTGATTACTCTAGCTTGCTGTGTGTGGCAATAAGTATAGTGAGTTTTGCTTGTTTTAATAATCTCTGTGACAGACTGGAGTTTTTTTATGTTCTGCAAAATGCAAATGAAAGCATAGCTATGATTTATATGAAATTCTTTTTGTATCTGGAAGCTTGCAAGTTATTGCTTTTGTAAGATTTTGTATTTTTCTCGGGATAACATGCTACACATACAAATTTATTGCAGATACTTATTCTAGTATATGACCATCTTTTGAAAGTAATGGGCAACTTTCTTGGTAGTGGGCAGTTCCCAAATTTTAATTATTTTGTTGGATAAAGTCTGTTGAAAAAATTCACTCAGCAGGAATTAAAGTTGGTCAGTAAATCACATGTATATCTTACTTTTGCCAAATGATGGATTAGTAATCCCACCATTTTTTCATGACATCATAGCTTACTTTAAATTGTAAAATTAGCAGCAAAACCAACATTTTGACTAACAACTTTCTCTTAATTAGAATATTATCTAATATATTCACTTTAAAAATTAATTAATTTCCTTTTAAGGAAGATTGTAAATATGTTTAATTCGGTCTTATATACACATTTGTTTGTGCCTGCAATTTAGATTATTTTTTCTTTGTTTTCAAAATCTTCAAAAAGAACTAATAAACATTTAATCATGTTTATTTTTATTTTTATAGATAGTCACTATACCAAAAAATTTATTGTGTTTGACAGTTATATTTTGTGTTAATATAACTGGGAGCATATATAACTGACTGCTGATATATTTAATTAGTGATTGTTGACTGAGCTTTTTCAATTTTTAATGGTTTGTGCAATAAATTCTTTTTATTTTCCTTTTTTGAAGAGATTATGATTTTTTTTTTTATAATGCTGCATACTATTGAATTGGAAGATAAAACACAAACTGGTTTATTGCCCTTTTTAATCATGTCATATATTTCTAGCTATCAACTTTGGAATTCTTTCTCTGCTACTTAATTTTGATCATTCTTGTTTTTACCTACACTGGCCACTTTAAGTAAAACAGTAAAAAAAATTTCCCCAAAAAAAGTATGGAGAAAAATTTCTTTATAAAAAATAATTTTTAAAATTCATTATATGTATAAATATAACAATTACTTTAAAATGAAACTGTACTGTAGTGTTTGTTTCTGTACTGTAGTGTTTGTTTCCGCAGTATTTGGTACATTTATAAAGAAATTATCACTTTCTTTGCATATTGCTATTATGCTGCACAATATGTGCCTGTTGCTGTCACATAAATGCATGTCATTACAGTTGGAGAGAGTGACATGTATTTCCTACAAAAGTGTGTTAAAATGTGCCATCTCTAGCACTTTCTATAGGTTTGACCATTTTATAAGTTCCTCTTTAAAAAAAGTGTTTTTTCTCTCTTCAATACTGATCAATTTTGATAAATTTTTCTGGCTCATAATTAAAATTAATATTTATACATGTATGAAAAAAATTTAACAACTAGTACTTAGGAATAAATTGCACAAGAAAAGCTAAATGGTAGAAGGTCACAAAACATGAGAATAATGTTTGACACTTTATTCAAAACCAAAATACTATAAAAAGTTAGGCATGAAGTTGCTATATCATTCAATAATGCTCATTGTAACATTTTCTATTTCAGCTAGTGGCATTTGTAATTGTAGTAATTCTGTGTTTAGCATTTCTTTTTCTTTGAAATTATTAAATTTATTTTATGTTAACATTAATCAGCTTTCAAATTCCACATTTATAGCTTATGGCTAAACTTCTTGCAGTATGCATTTAAGAGAATATTCAAAAAAATATGTACAATATTTTTATAACTAAAGATAGAAAAAACAAACAAACTGAAGTTAGTTAATAATTAAGTCTTATGTTACACAGATGTCTGCCATTATAGTGTTCATTGTGTTTAATGCATTATTTATTTGCTTTATAGGCTTTTGTACCAAACCTCATTATATTGTACTTATATATATATATACACACACAAATTTTACATATATTAAGGGTGGAATGTTTTGGATTATAATAATGAAGTTGCACAGTTGTTACACTTTATGTGCATTCTGTTTCAGTGAATAATCATTAAATTGTCTTTGATTTTTAATCGACTTACTCTATCATTTTATGTATTTATCTTTTATTTCCTCTGGCCCCTTGAAAAATAATGGAGTGAGAGTTGATTATTTTTTTAAAAATTTTTTGTTTAATAATTTGTCCGAGCATCTATTCAAAGACTGCCATTAGTGTACGATTATGTTATTATTTATTATAAGATTTAAATTCTGATTTACATTTAACTTATTTACATTATTGCAATGAAAAATAGAAGTGTGGAATGTAATTGAAATTTGGTTATCTATGAAGTATCTTAGGCATCTAATATGATAAAAGAACAATATCTAAGTAGCTTACTTGAACTATTCATATATATAATTTTATATTATATGAATACTATATCATTCAGGCTATAAAAATATTGTTTGATAGTATTTTCTTTTGGGATTAATTATATAATTAAGTGCCTTAACTACTTTGTCATTTATTCCATCTGCATATATGTCAGGAAGAACAAGAAATATAGATATATTTAAGTGTTTTGATTTTCATACTGTAGTTATTAATAAATAGATTCTATTATTTACAGATATTAACTGACAATTTTAATAAATGAAGTAATAGGAGTTGAACATCATTATTCCAAAACTCTTACTTAAGCTTTTCAACATTTATTGAATATGGAAAATTTATACTTCAACAAAATCACTCAAATACAAATCTATAATTACAATAGTAAAAAAGGAAAATACTTAAAAACTAAAATGCAGTATATTAGGGTAATTTAATTGAAACTATAATAAAATTAATAATTTTTATTAGTCATTCATTAGACTAGAGATTATCCAATAACAGAAATATAATAAAAAGTGTATCATTTTTACAATATGTTATAAATTGCCGCAAATGTAACCTGTAGAAATAGTAAAATATAAAAAAAATATATTTGTTGTTTAAAAAGATTATTTAATCCCTAAAAGATCAGTCTGAATTTTTTTAGTAGTTTTTCAAACAAATTGATTTCAGTTTCACTCAAATGGTACTATATTATCCATTAATAAAATGAGGATAATTATCAAAGCAATCAACACACAATGTACATTAATTAATCATAACTTAAATAAATTTAATATTTTATATTTATTTTATTATGAAGAAATTTTGCATTGCAAAATTTGATGCTGTAATAAAAATTTGTAATTTTTGATGAATTGTCTTTATAAATTCTGGCATGAAAAAAGCAACTGGTAAAAAGAAGAAAAAAAATTAAAAAGTATTTCTATATTTGGTAATCGAAAATATTATTACTAAAAATTAAATTTAAACAATAGTAATCAAACAAAATTGTCCATAATTTATTAGCAAATATTTTAAAATAATATTGACCAATAAGTTTAAAAAAACCAAAAACAATTTGAATGAAATTAATTGCAATTACGAGAATACTTTTTAAAAAATATTAAAAAAAAAAGCAGAATAATTATTTAATTTTATGTACTTGCTCATGAAGAAATTTTGCATTGTATATTCAGAAATTGTAAACTTATATATAGGATTATTTCTGATATTGTTTTTCTTTTGACTTTTGAGAGTTAAATGTTTGTCATAGAATTACTAATTTTTTTTGCTTTCATATTTTATACACATTTGGGAATTAATAATGAATAAAATGATATTATTATTTTAAAAATTCACTTTTTTCATAAAAGAAATATGAATACATATTTTTGCTACATTGTGTTGGTGACATAAATGCATATGATTATTTAAAGCTATTATCGTATCCCTTCTCCCATTTGTTTCAAAATGAACTTTTAGATAGTATGGTATCATACATTTTTGCTTTCACATATTATATAGAGATGGTAATCAATATATATTATGCACATAGTGTATGTAAAATTAAACTTTTTATAAGAAATTCTGTTACTGATTCTATATTGTTTGACCACATGTTCTATTCTTTTTATGAAGTCTGGCATAACAATGATATCATTTGAAACTGTCAACATATTTTCTTTTGTTATTTGTTTAAAAAAGCTCTCTTAGTGTAAAATTGTAAATTTTTTGATTTCAGATTTTATAATTTCTTTGTAAAAATATGTTACACATATTCTTATACATGTTCACTTTCTTGTTTAAGTTGATATAGTAATATTCCAAAATTGAGAAGTTCCTGTTATTTTTCCCGCTTGCTTTGAAAATGAGTTTTTAAGCACAGTATTGTAAAATTTTTGCTTTCAGATATCACACACAATTGCAAATCAATAAATATTATTCATATAGTTTAAAATTGTAGTCAAGCATTGGTAGCCTAGTGGTTAGCCTAGCTGCCTTCCAAGCAACTGGCCCAGGTTCACTTCCCGGTCAACCCATTTGACATATGAAAAAAAAAACTTTATAAAATTGTATAAACTATATTCTTTGGTCACATTTTTTATCATTTAGGTTGAAGTATTCATCCTGAAATTAGAAACCTTTTCTGTTCCCATTTCTTTTTTTAAAAAAATTTTTGGTATTGAATTGCAAACATTTTGGTTTTATATGTTATGAACAGTTGAAAATCAATATATATTTCAGATATTGGCATAGTGTATGGTAAAATTTTTTAACTTTTTCATTGATGTATGCAGTACAGGAATTCAGGCCTTTGAATATATTTTTGTGAATACATCAAATAATCTCCATACCACTACACATTCTTTTGAAATCATATGATTAAAGATGCAGTGAAAGACAAATGACCCTCAAGATGCATTTCATGCTGAACTCACTCATTAGTTCGGTTCTAGTCATATATATTTTTGCTATGCAATATTGCTTGACCAAAAAATGTTTGGAAAATATTTTGAATTTGTGCAGTTGGGAATAATGGTAATCTCTTTAAAAAGTAAATTCAAGAGAATACTGAATCTATTCTTATTTCAATTATTTTCATCTCTTTTAACTCCATTAATTATTTCTTTTATTTTAAATGATTTGGAATATATTTTATGTGATTTCAACATACCATATAGATTTCTTTAAATATGTAAATACTATTGGGTATTTGAAAACCATATGAAAGTTTATAGATTTAACTTTATGCATATATAAAAAAATTAAATACAGCTTAATGCTATACTAGCAATTATAAATTAAACAGAAATTCACATAACATTACAATACTAGCCAAATTTTTTTTTTACTAAAATTCCTCACAATCATGGTTTCATCTATTTACAAATAGCCTGTTTCAAGTGAAATGTTATATTTTTAGTTGAATTCCATTTGAAAAGATCTATTTGTTAATAGATGAGATCATGGTTGTTGAAGAATTTTAGTAAAATTTTGTTTTTGTTCTAGTATTGTAATGTTATACGAATTTCTATTTTATTTATACATATATATTGATTGCACATATGCATTCCTATCACTGGGGTACTAAATAATTTTCAAATATTATAATTGCCTATTATAAATGATTATTATATTTAATATAAATAAAAGAAAATGTGATGATAAATACTGGAAGATTTTACACCTATTTTAATGTTCATTATTATAGTTTTTACTTATAATATGGATATCCTATGATGTAAAGAGTTTTTCAAAATTTTACTTCAGCATGTACAACAATAACAAAAAAAAAAACATCTTAATGTTCAATTAATGGCTTAGATTTTGTATAGGTTTTTCTTTCTATATCTTAATCTATGCTGACAGCGTGCCCTACACTGATAAGTAGAATTTGAAAGCATTCAAGTTGTCTGCCATTTCTAGGTTTTATTCCTCAATGTGATGCAATTATATACCTTATGATCTCTACTTTATGATAGAATTTCTGACAAAGTCTTTGTTGGAGAGTATTTTAGAGTCTACATTTCTGTTTTTTTAATTCTATTCTTTGATATTTTCTCTTATTAGAAAAAACAGTAGAGCACAAATAAGTTTAATTAGTTTACTGCCAATCAACAGTATGTTTCCAAATATATTATTTCTTTATAATTTAATCCTTTTATTATGGCTTGTTTACCATTTTTATGTGGTAGAAAATAAATATAAACTTATAAAGAATTTAACAACACTTAAGTTCCATTCCTTATTTTATTTTTGTTTACTTCTTTTTGATATTATTGTTTTTCTTTTAATAAACATTCAGCAGTTATTTTTGATCTTGCTAATTTTAAATTGTTGTTGATATTCTCGGAAAATAATAATATTTATATTTTATTTGTATTACCCCCCCCTCCCAACAAATTTTCTTTAAAACATTTGTGTTTATCATGTTGGTGTATGTAGTAAACAATATTAATATATGAAATTCAATATCTATAAGATTTCATTTTATAATATAACAAAAGTATCATAACCAAGTATATATGAAAATTATAAACTAACTGAACTGGTCAAGAAAAAATTACTTTTATGTAACAGTAAAATGAAAATGACTTTTTCAGTAACATGAAGTAGGAAAATGACAGAAATCTTGTATAATTTTTTTTTTTTTTTTAATGTCTTTAAGTTTCCTCAGTTTTTAATTATTTAAAATATTAAAAATATAATAATAGTTGTGATTATGTGGACAATCTATATCAAATAACTTTTTTTATATAATTCTTTTGTTTTTTTAATCATCAATTTTGAATACAATCACAACAATTTCTGTAAAGAATATTTTAACTGATTATTTTTTCCAAGAAATAATCTAAACATGAGCATAGATAATATAATGGTAATAAATTTCTAAGCAAACATTTTGAGAAAACTGATTTAGATATTGTTATAGATTAATTAAGATCCTGTAATTTTAGTTTTTAACATTAATACATTTTAAATTTTGGATTCAGAATGCTTTAAAATTTAGGCCAGCAGAATGGCCTTTAATTAAACTCACCTATTATTTCTTCTTTCTAAGAAAGTATCAAATATTTTTCAGCCATTGTGAAACTATTAATAAGATAGATTAATTATAGATCTTATCAAAGCAAATAAGCACATTTAAAACATTTAAAAAATAAATAAATCTTAGAACAGAATAATGAATTAGTATCAGCAGATAATTTGTAAAAAAAAAAATCCATGTACATAAAAGCCCTGACCCTTAATTTCCCATTTTATTCAGAAATCTTGAAATTAACATTAGTATCATTATAAAAGTGAAATCTAACTCTGTAATTTTCATACATAAACACATTTATATTTAAATTATAGTTAATGTAATCTTATATTTACTATCATGATTCATTAATTTAGCCAAAAAACTAAAAAAAATTTATTGACTTTATTTTCTAGTTAAGCAAATTAAGTTCACTGCTATTATTGGTCAGATAGCAGATAAAATAGTGAAATTCAAGTCTCATATTACTGCCTGAAAGAAAATAAAATTTTAGAAAATATTTAAAGATGTCTTCTGAACAGATTTTGTTAATCTATGCATATATAAAATATGTGCATCTGTATTATTATTACTATTATTATTTTGAAAAGCACAGTTGAATTTTTTTTATGTACAAATACAAAAATGTACACACATGAAATTGATATTGTAGAAAAATATACAGAATAGGATACAATAAATCAAACATATTAAAACAGGATATTTTAAAACAGTTCTACAATAACTATATTACAATAATTACAACTGAAATTACATTGATATAAAATAGTAGATCAAACAGTCCATTTAAAATATTTGTGTGCATGAAATTACTTATCCAATTTTAAAATTTATGAAACTAGTAAATTAAGTTATAAATATAGAACTACAATTCAATTAAAAGATCTTTATTAAAAATGAATTTATTAAAATAAAAATATCTGAGAATTTTGAAGGCATTAACTTACTTATTTGTTAAATAAATGATTCAAATCCCCTTTTATTACATCTTTGTTAAATATATATATTATACTTGTATTTCAATATTAAATAAATGATTGTAATTTTTTTTCTTTTCATTTGTCCAATGTCTGAAAAATTTTAGAACTTAAAATAAAGCCAGACAATTTTAATCATCTGCTTCCTCTGTATCACCATGACAGTGAACAAATTTTTTCCTGAAAAACCTAAAAGCACAAAGGCATTGTGGAAAATAGTGACGAATTAAGATATCAACTGACCAGAGACTGTAAATATAAATGATTGGGAAAATTCAATCATAGTAAAATTACAGTGCATTCAAGATCTAATCAAATTAAATTTCAAAAATAGCCAGTTTGACTGTCTTCTTCATAATGTCTCACTTTAGGCATTTTGCTTAACTGGTAAAATGTCTTTTCCTTGGACTAAAATGGATAAACAACAACTTGCTTAAAAACTATGGATTACTTCATTATAGATTAGTGAAAGATAAAATTTTAATCAGTAAATGTATAAAGTGTATAAAATTCACAACTTTGGAGAAAATGCTGAATTGTTAATGAAAATCAACAGTTAATTTGTCTATGGATTATTATTTATATTAAAATAGCCTGAACTATATACTAAAATAAATTGTGTTAAAAACAAAGGATTGATAATATAATGCTTTGTAAAGATGTCATAAACACTACCTGTAAGGATACAGATCTGCAAGTGTCCTTAAAAGGATTAAACATCTCTTTTGTATAAAAACTAGAATTCAACGTAGGATTATAAATACTACAATATGAAAGTTGGCTAAATGTCATAAATTTCCATCCATTCTAAAATGGATTAAGGATACTAACCATACAAGCCAGAATAGGATTACTAAATGTGCTTATTAAATAAAGTATCACTAAGGATTTTAAAATCTATGAAAGGAATTATTTTGTGCTTATAATTTAATATCTAATGCTTATATTAAAGTATTGCCATTAAATGATAAACATTGGAATACTATGCAAAGTATAAATATTTTCATAGGATAATTCTCAACCATTCATAAAAGTAGGATTACCAATTGATGGACTGTTTAATGATTTAGTTATAGTTATTATTAGTAAAATAAATAAAGTTCTCAAGATAATGATATGAAGATAACTTTATGTTTTATTGATGATATCAGTTATTGGTGTAATATATGTGATTTATATTTTATATTGGAGTCAGTCTGTATTAATTAAACTAACTTGTAAAATATATGTAAACCCATTTATATTTAACTTTGTTTTATTAGTCCTTAAATTCGGCCTCAGATTTATAGGTAGCCAACTATCCTTGGGTAGATGATTAAATCACTAAGAAATATTTATTTCTATAGCACCTATGATATTTTATAATTTTGAAATGTTATATTATGCAATAATGTATTCTGATGGTATAAATAAAATAAATTGTATTTGTTAGTAGAAGTATACTCATAACTAATTATTAAAACTGAATAATACAATAAACATGGCAAAGAAAGTCTTTCTAGTAAAGAATATGAATATATAATAAATGAAGTTATGTATTTTGAATATCATTTAGGAGTGCTAAGTAAATAATTTTACTTACTCCAAAAGAGTGAAAGAATTAGGCAGCTATTGTAGAATGAAGTTGATAACTATCGATTATTGTTACCAAAATAATTAAGAACATTTTAAACATTATTATTATACTTCTGTATATAAAGTTAGGTTTTGATTTAATATTGTTCAACTCTCTCCAATAGAGTGCTGTCTTTGCCACATTATAGAATTACATATATAGTCATAACTCAAGCTTAGTTTATTCACAGAGATCAATCAATAATATTGATTAATATTGTATAGAATTTTGTTATTAAATTTTATTTATTATTGTTTGCTTATAATTTTATTTTTGTTTATGTACTTGTTAGTTACAATAAAGCATTTGTTATATTCGAATACATCTATCTGTCATTATTGAAATCATTGTCTTTGTATATTTATGAAATAAAAGGTCATACTTTTAAACTATTAAATTTATGTTGCTATCTGAATTGCAAATTAGTAGGATAAGGTGATGTACAATAAAATTCTCTTTTACATTCACCATATCTAAAATAATTCAATAAACTTTATGTCTATACATTTTTTAATTATTTTTATTTAAAGGATTAAGATTGATCTATTTAATAACCCTGAGATAAACAATTGAACATTATATTTAAGTTAGGAATGAGAAAGAATTAATTTGCTAGTCTTATTTAAAAAATATATATTAATTTGTGTTCAAGCAGTTCTTTATACCAGCTATCTTACCAGAATATGTGTTTAAGAACACAGTGGGATTATTATCATACATCCATGATGAGAATACCCTGAGAAGTTTATTTATCTTAAATTTTATATATTATTAAATTCTGAAATAGTTATTATTTATTCTATATGAAAAATAAACATGCATTTGTTTTAATTTACTTTCATAAGTGCCCAACCAGTTGTAAACATATTTCCACATAATATACTTCCATGTAATATGCACTTGTCTCAACTGGTCGTCTCTTGCTTCTATCTGATTGCGACTTTGGGTTACAATGTATATATGCTATCATTAGAAGCCGCCCACATCCACACTTATACAACTAATTATAATGTAATTTACATGTGCTGTCTTTACAGTCAATGTCCATACATACACAATTATATAATAAAGTATAGTATAGTACATATGTAATCTCATTACATCCCTCTCCCCCACTTATATAACAAATACAACAAAGTATAGTATAATATACATGTGTTATCATTACAAGCTTCTTTTTTACAAACACACTAATACAACAAATTATTAGGTAATATATATATGTGCTATAATTACAGATCTCACACAAACACTTATATAATAGTGTAATATACATGTTCAATCATTATAGGCCTTACACAAATACTCTTATACAACAAAATATAGTAACATTCATGTGCTGTCATTATATGTCTCACACACAACACACTGATACTACAAAGTATAGTATAATATATGTGTAGTAGCTTTACAAGTCTTGTAAACACAAATGTATAACATAAACAGTGTAATATACATAACACTATTTTCAAACCTAACTTTAAACATGTTTCTGTTTTTAATAAATAAGATTATATTATCAAAATTTGCAATTTTTTTTTTTTTAATACTATTTGAAACAACAATTGTTTTAATAATTATTTATATGTGTTATAAAATATGTATTAAATTAATTGGACAGTTTAGTTTTGTCTTGTAAATTTTTGAAGTTCAACTATACCATTGTTTCTCAATATAACAAAGTACACATTGAAAAAATAGTATATCTATTTTCAAAGTTTTGCCTCATAATACAAAAATTGTAATTTTGAAATTAATTCTTAAGTATTTTTTTTCCTATTTTTTATTAAACATAGTGCATCCATCATAGCGACTATTTGGTAATAATGATGTGTCTTTTGAATTTGTTGATGTTCTATTAAAATATTGTTTGTTAAAGTAATACAAATTCAAAAAAGTTGATAACTAATCTCTATACATTTATATTGTACATAGATTATTTAGATGTAAAGCTAGAAATAAAATGACTTGCTATTTTATATGAGTATGGTTTATGTGTATCCATATTCAGAAAAAGAAATTAAATTTTTTGTCATAGTTTATAATTTGTCTAGCATATTTTTCGGAACTCTATATAATTTTATATCTTTCAGCTTTTTTATGTAATACATATATATGTTTACTGATGAATATACTAATAAAGCAGATTATATTCTCTGCTTACATTTAACACATACTTTTAGAAGCAATACAGCTTCCCAAGCTCCAATTATTTTGATTTTTTTAAAAGATGAAATTTAGAGAGCAAACTCCTCCATCAATTTCAGACTAACTTTCCAAAAGATAGACCAGGCTTATAAAACAAATCTTTAAAAAGAGAGGTTATGATATTCTAAGGGTAGATATTCTGTAACCAATACTAGAATATGCTTTTTCAACAGGTTGATATTTACTATTATATCTATATATATATATTTTGTACCCACACATTATTATCAAAATACAATTACTTTTGTCATTTTAAACCTTTTTTGTACTAGTCTCAGAAAAGTTTTACCATAGATCTCTCTAGTCTATAGAAATATTTGATTCATTCATCTTGATTCATGCATCATTCATAACATATATTTAGTGGAAATTAAAAACCAAGTTTTACAGTAATTACATGATACTATCAACATAGCTAGAATACATTTTTAGTTTGTAGCAACTGAGTAAAGTAAGGAATACCATTACAGTTCTTACTAATCAGCAGTTGTCTTAGATAGATGAGGTTTACTTTTCTGCACAGTTTGTCTAGCATTACAGACAAATAGAGGAGATACTTGGAAAGTAGAGGATTATATGATTATGTATATGTTCATTAATCAACATTGACATCTACTCGTAAATAAATATGTCTATTTTAACTCCACAAGATAAAAAAAGAGGACTAAAAAAAGTTCAAAATGAATTTTGCAATGACTGTACATACTAATCAATGAAATATAAAATAATTATATATATATGCTGCTCATTTAGTCTGTTTATTTGATGTTTTATGATACCATGGGCTTAAGGTTTTATAATGTAACTTTCTTTTGAAAGACTAACAACTTGTTTATTTATATGATTTACCATTAATTAATATTATCATTTTTAGAATGTTCAAGTTATGCTGATTTATAATATAATCTTTTTATAATTTTGAAAATATTGAATATCCTTAAATGAAAAACTTCCTGTTTTATTTTGTCAATAGATAGATTCATATCTCACTCTTATATAATAAATTGAATAATGGCTTCACATTCAACTTAATTTAAATGCATCACTAAAATGAAATAGCATGTAGAGCAGCAGCATAGCATATTGGAGTCTGAACCAGACCTCAGCATACAATCATTTTTCTACCAGATATTTAAATATTCACATTTTTGCTCTGATAATCATCTATAAGAAAAGTTGCTGAAGATTTTTTGTCCATCTTTAGTTGATAAAGCACTGGAATTTTTTGAATGCACTCAATCAAATTCTTTGTTGGTTGCATTCAACACATTAAGAAAGGATAGCTCAATTATCAGCATACTGAAAATCTAGGAATGCTTTTGTAGTTTGCTCAAATTAAAAAAGTCCATTATCAAACCTATATTGGACTTTGATGATTGCTTCATAAAGTCACCCATTAACTATTTCAAAAAACCTCCAGGGGTATAAAATGTCAAAGTGTTAAATTGAGCACACATTGCTGTTTAACATTAGTTTTTATTTTAAATACCCCAAGTTTTTATATCACCTATAATATTACTTCTCATATCTTCATATAGAAGCTTTTTAGTAATAGAAACTTTTCCTCCCGTTTTCTCTGAACAATTAATTTTACATGAGCAAACATTCATTTTCAAAATTTGCATAAATCTTTTCAATTAACCAAGTCAAATGTCTTGACCAGATTGATAAAAAACAATTTATAAATCATTTACTCTTTGTAACATTTTGAAGTATGTCTACAGCTTTTCTTGATTCTGTAAAAATCACATTCTCAAGAAAACTTTCACCATGATTGGAATCTTTCTATTTAATAAAATCCTTGAAAGTATTTTTGCTATAATTGATGACAACAATATTCTATAATAATTACTGCAGTCTTTTCTATTTTATTTTTATAAATTGGTACAATAGATGCATTTTTAAGTTCAATTAACACAATTTTATAGATTGATGTATTTTTTATTTTTTTTCAAGAAGTTTTAAAATCAATCTAAAATATTATCAGAATCTGAGGCCTTTAGATTTAGAGGTTACAAATAGCTATTTTTAACTTCACCAAACTAATAAGATAGACATAGCATTAGTTGCAGGAATCTAAATTCTTTATATCATTCAAAGAGATCAAAGCCCTCAAGCTACTTAAATTACCATTATAATATAAAAGTGTCATTGCCTGGTTTTGTTTTTATGTCCATACTACTTTCATTTTATTAAAAAAGATTTAAAGTTATTACAATGAGCAAGTTATTATTTTCTTTTACACCTTTAATCCACTATTTTTCTTAAGCTGTTTTGTTAGAAATTAATGAATCCTCATGTTGCTTATGTTACTATCCTATGCAGACAACGCCACATTTTTTTTCTAGTAATGTCACTTTCACTATAGTTATTGTCAATATTTTTATTTTAGTGAAATCAAGAACAGATTTGTTTGTATCTAATAAACATTCTTTAAAAAGAATTGCATTCCTCATTTACTAGTAACACAATAAATTTATAAATTCAAATTGACAAATTTTAGTATTTAATATTTTTTCAAGTGTAACCTAAATAGTAGTTGAATCTAAAAAATGAATATATGTGTGATAGAACTTGGAATGTTTTGTAATACAGCTATCATTTTAGGCTTAGAATGTTCTACTATATAATATAGTCTTCAGAAATCCATATCTTTATATGCTTATTTAATAGACTTTTTTTTTTACTTTCAGCCATACTATAACATATTCCATAATGTATTATCTTTTTTTTTTAGCATTGGTACATGTGTTTTTTTAATGTTGATTCTTCTCTCTAAACAAAATTTCTTGGTAATCAATCCATGTGTTGTGCAAAAATTCAATACTGATAGTTATTTAAGGTTGCAGAACCAATAGCAATGTTCAATAAATGATGATCATACAAGTTTACAGAGTCATTATCAATATTTCCAATAATTTCATATCATAATTTGATGTTATTGCCAATGTAAATATTCACATCCCTCCAAAAAAAGAAAGAAATTAAATAAATGTCTTTTTTTGTTATTGATGCCATAAAACTATCTGAAAATGTTTGAAAGTGATATTGGAGCAGAAATCATGATAAGTTGTTACAAGTATCATTATGGCAAGTAATTTTTAATTATCAGATTATTTTCATTAATACATCTAGAAATTTCACAAGATGAATTAAATGCTGTGCATTACCTTCCTTTATCTTTTCTTACAAAAACTAATAATTTACATATTCAGTTAAATTTCTTTCCTCTGGAAAATGAATATGCTAAAAGCAACTATATTAACTTTAAACCTTGATAAAACTTTGGATACAATATGTTATCCTATGTTCATGTTGGAAATAATTCACATTAAGTGAAGTTTGCACCTTCCAGTATTGGAAAGAAAAATAAATTCTCTTAGTTTTATTATTATTCCTTGTCATTACTGATGTTTATAGTTATTTCTAATATCTTCTACATACTTGTACTTACATATATATATAATGGAAGGCTTCCATCTGCTCTGTCCACAAACCAACTTAGAATTCTGGTTGAATTTAGACAGTTTAGTTTAATTTCCAAACAAGCTATTTTTTTTAGATAGTTAGTATATAGTCAGCCCAGCTGAACTACTTTTCATTTATTGCATTAGTTATTAAATGACTAAACAGAAGTAAGAAAAAACCAAAAATCTAATCATGTTGTGATTTCCCCCTTTATTATGCCTGTGAGGACCAATGTAGAGATAGTTTTATCCTGCAGTGGCCTTTTTTGTCTTTATTAATGTAAAATTTCATTAATCCAAATCTTTGGTTTGAGGTTTTTAAAAAATAGATCTTTTGCTCCTTATTGAAAAACCCAACTATTATGATTAAGCAGCTCCCTGCAATTAATTTGCAAGTATTAATTATTATTACTTTTAAAATTTTATTGGTATATGTGTATGCAAACTAATTTATTTATTGTAAATATGATTAAATATGACCTTTGACATTTTGTTTGGGTAATGAAAAATGTTAAATAACAAGTAGTTTGATTATTGTATTTTACTTGTAATAAAATTCTGTAAATAGTAGTAGGCAGTAGTAAAGTTAAAAGAGCTATTTAGAGATTTAATGTTATAGAGGCATATGGGATTAATAGAACGATGTAATGACTTGGGAAGAATTGCCTTTGAAATTTTGCTTGCATAATAAAAGTTATTGAATAACATTACTTGGCTTAATGACATTCTATCTGTATTAGATATTCTTATCGTAGTAATCCCTTAATTTTTATAAACTTAGATACATACCATTAGTAATATTAACAATTTCTTTTTGCCAACTTAGTTCTAAATTAGAAGATTCAAACTTAAATCATTTATCATAAATAGCACACACTCGTAACTATTAAAAAAATCATTATATGTTTATCATTTATTTATTAATCCGACTATCATAAGATTATCTCTTTATATGCTGGTTATCCTTTACATTGCGCATGTTCATTTATATAAACAGTTGTCAAAGTGCTATACTAAATGATATTCTCTAGATATATATACAGTATTTTATTTTTTATCAATTCTATTTTTGTTCCAACACTTGAATTATGCATCTATTAATTACTTTTTTTTTGTCCAACTTTTTAGAAGTCGCCCAATTTTTTCATTTTTTTTTTCTAAGGCAATTTTTTCTTTTCTTACATCGCAGGCGAACTCATTCTGATCATTCCTTGGCATTTTGTTCTTCTGCCTATCTATATAAGTTAAACTGAGTTTCAAAGATTAGCGGTTTTTTGCTTACTCCGGAATTCATGAAGTGCATGATAAACATGCTCACATATAAACTGGCAACGATAGTTTAATCAATCTTGAATCCGGGAGACGAAACATTACTCTTCCCCCCTTCCCTGGAAGAATGAAATCTATTAATTTTCCCGAATAATCTTTCCCTTTACTTACAAATTGGTTTATTGATTTTAAAATATAATGTAATTTATTTAATGATATTTGATTCCGTTAATGAAGATTTTGCTTCCGGAGGGGAGAGTTTATTAACATTATTTAAAATTCTTTTGTTTCGTTAGCGTAAGACTTTGATCTTTTGTGGACTCTCATTTTCCATTTAATAATTGTTATGAGAAGATGGGGAGTTAAGAAATAATATTTACTATACTGTATTTTTTTCGAAACGGAATAAATTAAAGCATTTTGGAATTTTATTTCAATTAAATATGTGTAAATGTTATCTTTTTAAGTTTTAACAATAAACAAACTTTTAGTTCACATTTAAAATATGTATTGCTATTGGCTAGTACTTAATCACTTACGTTTTCAAAAGATTCTTTTTATTCTTTTAGTGAGTCTTTTATGATTGAGTTAGTTGGGAAGATTTTTTGGCTATTTATTATTTCTTAGTTAGCTATTTTTGGCCTATTTCACTTTCTCCTGCTTTATGCTTATTATTAGTACCAGGGTAGGTCAAGACCATTCCGTATGGAATGTCTTTGTTTCATAAAATAATCTAGAAAAACTAGACAGGTGAGATCTGGTTCAATCGATGTCCCTCTCCCTACTATCTTAGAAAGCGTTTTTCATTCGCAAAATATTGAAATGTAGAGTTAATAAGAATTAATGACCCTCAATCATAAAAATATAATTTTTATAAACTTGGCTAAAAACAGAAATTTACCGAGGTTTCAGTCTACACCATCTGCGCTAGCAATCATCGAAAACAAAGCTTAAAAGAATCCAAACACCTGCTTGTTCTACGAGTCAATCACATTACTTCTCATCTGAATTGTAAATTCCAGTTTCTGTTTTATTATTATTTTGTTTCCTTTAAATTTAATTGGAATTATTTAATTTTTTTTTTTCATTTCAAAATTATCCGAAAGATTTTTTGAAATTCAATAACATCACATTAGCCTGCGGCCTGTGTGTCCTGCTTCAATCACCTACTTAACTTTGAGTGCATATTAACTGCCATGTAATTGACCACGGAGGAAACCCCTCTAGAATAGATTGTTACACATGCATGCTTTTAGACGCGGGAGAAAAACCTTTTTTTAAAAAAAACTATAATATACTAGGGAATTGTAACTAAATTTGATGTTTTTTTTTGTTTTTTTTAAGTGTCATAGCATTGGCCGGGACGCGAACCCGCAACCCGGGCAACTGCCTGCAAGTGCAAGGCAGTCGCGCTGACCTCGACCACCAATGCAAGACAACTAAATTTTATGTTAATGGTAGAATGATGAAAATTTATAATACTTATCTGTAGTTTTTAATGAGTTAAAAGTGTGCGCATATATACTTTGGTTTGCATATATATTTTTGTTTGTAATGATGTTAAGACAATTCATTATTAAGAAAAAACAAGATAATCATTCAAAGGGTCAAAACAATGAATCATAAGCTGGAATATGGCTTGGACTCATCCCTGCACGAGATAGGAATTGTCATGTTTTTATGGGAAGTAGGTAGGGTAGAGATTATTGCTTCTGCACTCTTCTGGCTGATCGAGCCAACCGATATTGGGTATTCTATACAATATTTTGATATTTTTTAGACCTGTATCCCTAAAAAAAAAAAATCACTCCAATAGTAGTGTGAATACCAAGTTGAAGGCACTGTATAGGATTTAGACAATGCTCCATGGTAGAGCATTATTTGAAATATTTATACCATGTTAGAGGGAGGGGGTGGGTGGAAATTGATGATTTGGGAGGCTTTTTTTTTTTAGGTAGACAACATTTTTAACATTTCTTTATAACTTGGAATGAGTATGTAATTACTTTTATTCAGCACCAGCTAGCTTAATTGACCACTCCCAAAAAATCTCAAAACTGCATTATGAATTCAAATTCCAGCTCTAGAATACTGTTTTTTCCAGTTCATTTTCTATTGTTTATTTTTAACTATTATGCATATGTTGGGGATTCAGAAACTTGTTAGTTAGATGTTCAGATTATTTTTAAAAAATATTAATGTAAAATATTCGATTAGATTTTCTTTTAAAAATTTAAAATTATATGATGCCTACTCAAAATGTAGATTATAAACTTCACAAGGTTTATTAGACTTAGGTTGGTTGGAATTAAATGCTGTTATATTCAAGAAAAATGCAATATTGTGTGCATCAGTACGAATGGACTTGGAGTTGAAGGTTTCAGGTTGATTTTCATCTGAGTAATAATTATTTTTCCACTATGGTACTCAAATATCACATGACTTTCAAAACAATTTACCATTCAGTTATTATAAAACAAATTTAATGATTTGCCATTTTCTCAAGACAAAACAGCCTACTACAGAGCAAAAAATTCCTTCAATAGCCATTCTTAGAGGAGCAGTGAGAAAGAAGGGCAATATTTGCCAAGTTTTCCAATTACTGGGGGATGAGTTTCAAACTGTTACCATCCTTGTTGACTCTCTTAGTAAGAATAACTAGATACTCATACCTGAATGATGTTGGATTAGCTATGCTACCTGAAAAAAAAAAAAAATCCTAAGCTTTTTAAATTTTTCATTTAATCCACAATCAAACTTCAAGTCATAGGTAGATTGATGTGAATTTGAGTGAAAATAATATGATAACAGTAGTTTATTTTTACTAAAGGCATTCCTAAATTTATTTTTGCATGTTAAATGATCTATGAAATTGATTGTATGGCTCGAAAGTGATCAGATACCAAGCATTTGCTTATACCAACTGTTAATAAAAATATGTGGCATTTCCATATTAAGTTTCTGCATAAAATTTATAACATTTATCATCTTAATCTTATAAAATATATCTTTTACCTTAATCATAAATCCAACTGCTTTATAAATATTCAATCACAAGTGTTTACATATATATGTTCATTGCTTATAGGCAGATGGAAGTAATGAAGCAATAGATTAGTCTGTACTTGATCATAGTATGGTGCTTGCTAATATGTATATTTGTTCTGATCAATTGGCTTAATGTATAACTTTTGGTATTTCAAAAGACTTCTCTGAGTCAATTTCCAAGTGTGGAAAATGTTAAAAATCTGTTTTTGGACAAATGAAGTAGAAGTATTGTTTTCTTCTTTGCAGCATTGGAGTATGAATATCATTTAATTTCAAGAGTGGCAACTCAATATTTAAATTAAGAATTTAAATATAGTAATTTTAGTCAAGAATTAAATCGATATCAGTGATCATTTACTTTTGATTGCAAATTCCTAATGTTCACTCCTTATATTTTTGTTGTTGCATCTATTATTACTATATTATTATTCATATAATAAATAACATAATTGGACTTCTTCCAACATTCATCAATGAGTATGATGAGTTTATTAACCTTTTATCTCCGAGATTAAGATCAAGAAACACTGCTATTGGCCTGACCAGTGACAGTATTGGTTGAATTTATTTGGAATATGTAAATCAAGAAAGATTGCTGTCTTTCTTTTTAGTTGTCTGATAGTTTTTAACTGAAATATTAGTTGAATGGTTTCCTGAAGATTTATGATGGTGGTATTCTAATTGGTTGAATGTATTTGGAAAATTTAAATAAAATTAAATTTTTCTAAAAACATTCAATATAGATATTAGATGATGGAAATAGTCCAATATAAAAATACAAATATCAGTCAAGTTTTCTTGATAACAGGATGAATGTATGCATGAATGAACTTTTTTTAGAAATAGATATTTACAATCATATCACACAGAACTGATTGTGACTTAATTTCAGGATGTAAAGTTACCAGTAAAGGTAGCAGTTGGTGACCAAAGGGGGGAAGTCCCTAAGAATTCCCTATATTCAGGTCGAGGCTGCCATTCAATGACAATTTTATTTTTAAGTATTTACAACTGTAGATCATTTTTAATTTGAAATTGGAAGAATTGTCTAAAATTAAATGGGACATTATTGGTCTTTGTGAAGTTAGAAGAAAAGATATAGACAATTGTTTTAAAAGTAGGTATGTGGTTTACTGCAAAGGCATAAATGAAATAGTTTATCAAATAAATGGAGATTCACGATACATCAGGCAGAGTGGCAAAATTAGTTTTCAACTTAACGAAGATACTATACAGTATTCAGGTAATTCAAATTTATGCCCATATTTTCTCATGTGATCAAGAAGTAGAGAATTTTTATATGATTATACAAAATGATTTTTTTGGTCAGATTTTAAAATTACCATGAGAGGCTTTATTGCTAAAATTGGTAAACGATTGAAAGATTGAAGTACTGTGGGCAAAATTTCATTAGATAATATAAATGAGAAAAAGGATACCAATTTATGGAATTCAAACAAAGAGAAAAATTGTATATTACAATTTTTTTTTGAGAAAAATGCTAAATGGAAATAGATATTGAAGAAGCCAAATGAAGATATTGCAGAATTTAGATTATATTTTGATGAATAGAAAATGTGTACTTTAAGATTGTAATATTCTTAATAGATTTAACACAGGAAGTGATCATCAATTAGTAAGATGTATGACATGGTAATACAAAATTATAGAGATAAAATCTATTAAGAAAGTCAGTATTAACAGTTGATATTTCTAATCTTCAGAAATACTCCGATGAGTTTAAATTAGAACTTGCAGGCCATTTTAAAGTATTAACAGACTTTGAAGATAGTTTAGATTCGACTGATAAGAAAAGCAGCAATTTACCAGTAAATTTTTTACTAAGAGAAGAGAATATATGAAGAAAAGAAGGAATATGCTTATTTTTGAAAATAGTCTATTTAGAAAAATTGAATATCTAGAGTTTTGTAAAACAATACAAAAAATTAATAACGATACAAGAAAATATAATTATGAATTGGCTATAGAATATATCTCAAAATTATAAATCAACATTATTATTAAAAAGAGATATAAAATGTGCAGAAGTGTTCTATAAAGAATTATATAATAATAAAGAACAAGAAAAGTAAGTATCTCCTACTGTTATTATATCTTCTGATTTGCCTAGCATTTTACAAAGAGACACACAGTTAAATATATGAATAGGATTAAATCTCTAGGAAATAATGGAATTATTTTTGATATTTTAAAAGCAGCAGATAAAGAAATAAAAAAAAATATGTTGGCAAAGTTATATACTAAATGTGCAAGTGATAAAGATATAGCAGATGATTGGTTGAATGTAATATAGTAATACTGATATTTAAGAATGGTGTTAAAGAAAATATTAGAAATTACAAACCTATTTGTCTTTTATCAATTTTATACAAAATCTTTATCAAAATAATTTCTATTCATCTCCAGCAAATGTTGGAGTCTAACCAACCAAAATAAGCTGGATTTAAAGGTGTTTTTAGTATAGTGTATCATATCCAAGTATTGAGAGAAGTTAAACAAATAAATATAAAATTGCCATTATGTTTTGGATTTGTTTATTACAAATTGATTCCATAAGCAATTCTATCATTATCAGAGCATTGGAACATTAAATATAGACCTTGGATATTGTTATATTGTGAAGAATATTTTTCAAAATGCAACAGCAACAATTAGATTACTAGCAATATAAGAAGATTAACATTAAAAAGTGTTGATTAGGCCGATTCTATATCTCCAAAACTTTTTTACTGCAGTTTTACAAGAAGTATTTTGTAGATTAAAATGAAAAGCTAAGGGAGTAAAAGTGGAGATTATTTGAGTTATCTAGATTTACAGATTTTTTTTTGCAAATAATGCTTCAAAGCTTCAGGAAATGTTGCTATAAATTCTAAAGTAATGTTCAGTGGGTTTCTCAAAGGATAATAAAGATTGATAATGTTGAAGTAGAAGTTAACAACTAAAACTATCTGATCAGATTATTCACTTAGATGAAGATATAAAATTAACTATAGAATTAAACTTGGATGGAATGCTTTTGGTAGAAATATAATGTTAAAAGGGAATATGTTTATGTATTCGAAAAGGAAGTTTTTACCAATTCTTACTTATGGATCTGAGACTTGGATTTCAGATCACTCACAAAATGTGGAAAGATGTTATGTTTGAAGTAACTAGAAGAGATTGAAAACAAAATGAGAGGATAAACAGATATTAATGACATTACAATTAAGAAACTGAAATGGAGTTGGGCTGGACTTTTTGTTAGAAGAGATTCTATTAGATGGATAGTTGAAGTTTTAAATTGAACCCTCAAGTGATTGTTAAAAGTCTAGAAAAAGATAACAAAGGAGATGATTCATAAAATAAGAAAGTTTGCTAGTGTTGTGAATAAGAAAAGCTAGGAGTCTAAGTAACTGGATTAAACTTTGGAGAGACTTTCATCCTACAGCGGAATGATAATAATTGAAAATAATTATTATTTGATCTTAGAAATAAACTGTCTTATTTCCAATGGATCACATTTTAGATCTATTGAATGATTCAAATATTCAGAGGAGGAGGGGGGAGGCATAAGCATATTAGTAGATAGTAAAATATCATTTAATCTACATGAGTTTTCACAAAAGTATATAAATAATCATCTATTTTATGATGAGAATGTACATATATACCAACATAATGAAAATATATGTAAGGGAATATAACATTGCAAGCAATATAAATATATATTTAAATACATGTATATTGTCTATACTGATAAAAAAGGCTGATAAGTCTGTAATTTCTATCTTCTTTATTGCCTTTTTTAAATATTAATATTATTACTGCATTCTTCCAATCATCTGGTGCATCTTTATCATTTAGACATTTAGTTTATAACTTTGCTAAAAAAAATTCTATTTCTTCACCTGCTTCTTTTAATATATCAATTATAATTCCATTATTACCTGGAAACTTTCCTTTTTTCATACATTTAATTGCATGTTTCACTTCATTTAAAATTCTGGGCAATTCAGAAGATGTAATAGAAATAGGAAGTACTTGTTCTTTATTATTATATAATTCTTGATAAAAGTCTTCTACCCATTTCATAATGTCATCTCTCTTTTTAGTAATAATTCCATCTTTTTTTCTTATTGCAGATATAAATTTCCTACCAATACCAAAATGTTGTTTTACATTCTTGAGGCTTTTATTTTCTTCTATAGCTTTCTTTGCTAGTTCACAGTTATACTTTCTTATATCATTTTCAACTCTTTTCTGTACCATTTTACAAAATTCAAGATATTCAATCCTTTTTAATGCATCATTTTTGTATATCTTTATATTCCTTCTTTTCTTCATAAATTCTCTAGTCTCAGTAGAAATTTTATTGGTTAATTGCTGCTTTTTTCTATCAGCTATCTTTGTTGCAGTTTTTAAAAGTGTATCAGTTATTTTCATATTAATTTCATTCAAATCTGAATCATATTCAAAATCTCCTAATACTTGAAACCGATTTGTAAGTTCTAATTTAAATTCATTAGAATGTTTCTGGATTAGGAATATCAACTGTAAAAATTGTTTTTCTTAATAATTTTTGTCTCTCTACTTTTGCATTAACACGTATCTTACATCTTACTAATCGATGATCACTTCCTTTGATAAATTTATTAAGAACATTATAATCTTGAAATATGTATTTTCTGTTAGTCAAATATAATCCAATTCTGCTGTACCTTCATTGGGATGTTTCCATGTCCATTTCCTTTTAACATTTTTCTCAAAAAAAGAATTCATAATATAAAGATTTTTTTTTCCAGAAAACTCCATTAGTCTATGTCCTCTCTTATTTCTATTACCATAACCAAAATTACCTACAACACTTTCATCTTTTATTTGTTTACCAATTCTAGCATTAAAGTCTCCCATAACAATTTTAAAATGTTATTTACTCTGATCGAAGGCCTTTTGTACATCCATATAAAAATCTTCTACTACTTCATCACTATGAGAACTTGTTAGGGCATACACCTGAATTATCTGCATTTGGTATCTGCTATTAAGTTGTATAACTAATTTTGCCACTCTGTCTGATACCCCATCAATCTCCACAATGTTGTTCTTCCACTTTTTATTTATAATGAATCTTACTCTACTTGTATTTCCAATATTTGTGCCTTTATAATAGAGTACATGTCCACTTTTTAAATCAATTGTCTCTTCATCTTTTCTTCTAACTTCACAAAGTCCAAAAATGTCCCATTTAATATAAGACAATTTTTCTTCTAATTCTTGCAATCTTCCTTCACTTGAAAGTGATCTGCAGTTTTATACAAAATTTTTACCAAGACGTCTACAAAGAACATTGGATTTCCACCAACCAAGGGAACAAGCTGGATTTAAAAGTGGTTTTACTACAATAGATCATATCCAGGTATTGAGAGAAATTATAGAAAGGACAAATGAATATGAGTTGCCATTATGTTTTGGATTTGTAGATTATGAAAAGGCATTTGATTCTATAAACATTTCTTCAGTGATTAAAGCATTGGATCATCCAGGATATTGTCATATTTTAAAGAATATTTATAAAAAATGCAACAGCAACAATTAGCTTACATAATGATACTGGGAAAGTCAACATTGAGAAAGGTGTAAGACAAGGTGACTCCATATCTCCAAAATTTTTTACAGCAGTGTTGCAAGAAGTATTTTGTAGATTAAAATGGGAAACTAAAGGAGTGAAAGTAAATGGAGATTATTTAAGTCATTTAGATTTTGCAGATGATATAGTTGTTTTTGCAAATAATGCTTCAGAGCTGCAGGAAATGTTGCAGGAGTTACCAGATGAAAGTAGGATTAAAGATAATTGTTAAAAAGACTAAAATAATGTTTAATCGATTTGCTCAAAATATGAAAATAACGATTGATTATGATGAATTAGAAGTTAACACTTAAAAATACCTTGGTCAGATTATTAATACAGATGGAAACATAATGGATGAAATTAATCAAATTAAACTTAGTTGGAGTGCTTTTGGTAGAAATAACTTGATACTAAAAGGAAATATGCCTATGTGTTTGAGAAGGAAGGTTTTTAACAAATGTGTTTTACCCGTTCTTACTTATGAATCTTGGACACTTAATAGAAGAGCAATACAGAGACTTCAGACCACTCAAAGTATGGAGAGATACATGTTGGAAGTAACAAGAAGAAATCGAAAATGCAATGTATGGGTAAGAGAACAAGCAGGTGTTACTGACCTCATTGAAAAAATTAAAAGATTGGAGTTGGGCTGGACATATTGTTAGAAGAGATGATAATAGATGGACAATTGAAATCTTAAATGGGATTCCAAAAGATTGTAAAAGACCCAGAAAGAGACCACACGTGAGATGGATAGATGAAATAAGAAAGTGTGCAGGGGTGATGTGGAAAAGAGAAGCTAAAGATCGGAGTAGATGGATTAAACTTGAAGAGACCTTCATTCTGCAGTGGATTGATAATGGTTGATGATGATGATCATATTGTCTATACTAAACAATGTAATTATAAGGAATTTGAACCCAGACTTTCAAACTTCCCACACCTATCCAATCCATCTTATATAACTAATACAACTGACTACATACCATTATCATTAGATTGGATAGCTGTGGGGAGTTTGAAAGTCTCAGTTCAAGTCCCTTATAAATATATATATATTGTACTAGGCTTTTGAATTCAAATGGAGCTGTAGATATTTCAAATAACTGAATAATTCCTGTATTAACTAAGAATTTTTTTTTTTTTTAGATAATCATTTAGGCCAATTTAGTACTTACATATTTGGCTGAAAAGCAGGAAGAAAGAAAAAAAATCCCCCCCCCCCTTTGAAACAGTAACTCTAGCTTGATAGGTGGTATTCCTAGACACTGGAAATGCAAGAAATTATTGTTGTAAATGTCAATCTCATTTACATCATTTAAAGTATCATCTTGATGAAAAGATAAGCAGCCTTTAAATAACTCACTGCTGGGCAAAATCTACTGCAAAGGAACAGTGAAAAAGGCATTACTCTCATGACTTGCAATTGTGTTGGTGAAGGTTTAAGAATTTATCACTCTTTTGTTTCACTTGTAGCTCATTATTTTCGACCATTATCATCTATTGCAGGATAATGCTCTTTCTGAGCTTAATCAGCTACTTCAATTCACAGCCTCTTTATTTTGCATTTATCAGCAAATTTCTTTTTTTTCATCCAACCATATCATGTGAGGTCTCTTTTTATATCTTTTACAGTCTTTTGGGATTCAGTTTAAGATTTCTAATTAACCCTATTATCATCAATTTCTGCAGTATATCCAGCCCAACTTTATTTCAATATCTTAATTCACATGATGATTGATGTTAATTATGTCTGTTTGTTCTTTTTATCCATGTACTTCAACTTTTTCTTGCTTCATACTCTGTTGACTGGTCTGAAGTCTATATTGCTCTTCTGTTTAAATGTCTCAGATCCATATGAAAAAACAGTTGACTATCTGAAAGATAAATAATCCTAAGTCTAATTACAACCTAGAAAATTCAAGTTTTAATTGCTCCAAATTCTTACCCAGATCAGATATGGCAATTAAATGTGATGTTACATTATGAGGCTCTTTTCAAATATCATATGCTTTGTATTACATTTGTACTCTATTCATATTGTGGTCTAAATATTGATATGTATTTTATATGTGTATTATTCTTCCTTAGATATATATCAATCTAAAGTTTCTATAAATATATAAAATAAATTATCTTATGTAAATATTATATTCCTAAGTTAAAAAATAAATTAATGAAAGAATGAGCATTAGTTGAGTTAACAACTATAGTGATCAGGTGTTTTTATCTGGTCTTAGTATCCTATTGCCTATTATCTCTACTTGTCTTTGGATAGAAAACCAAGCACTGTACTAATTTTTATCAGTCAATTGATGACAATCAACTGTTAGCATTTGGTAATATTACCATTGTCTAGTTATTTCAAAGTATCTTCTGGGAGGAGTTTAGCTTTATATATATGTAAGCAGTAAATAATTTATATAATCAACACAAAGATTTCAAAATAATTTATTATTGCTTATTAATAACAAACTTCTATTAAAATATAAATAAAGAAAAAGACTGGAGAAGTATCTTTCCCTTTCCTCTTTACTGAAAGGGTGTGTTATATTAAGTCATTGTAGATTATCAAATTGTTTATTGTTTACTTTTTAAAAGACTATCAGCTGCTTATTTTATTTTAGAGGGTTTTTATTTTTTTGTTGCCAAAACTGGACAGGTGTAAAATGTATGTATACATAGCTGCAGTTTTCACCGTAAAGATGGAGGTGTTGAACATATGGTGGAGATACTCCCGCTCTCAAGTTGATGGATATGTCAAAAAAAAAAGAAAAAAAGATAATAATAATGTTAATTATCTAACCTTAGTAATAAACATCTGTTACCTGATATAAATCTGTAAAATTAAAGGTGTAGGCCAGCAATTATGAAATCTTTTATCAGTGAATAAAATATTAAAACTACTTTTATGAGTGTTTGTGTGTGAATACACACACACACACACACAATTTACAATATTTATAAGATAAAATTATAATGACTTATTTAGTTTATATTTCATTGCATTCAATCTTTTTGTGAAATCGAATATTAGCATAAAACATATAAATATACGTGTTAGTGTAATGACTCTGCTGAGATAGCATTATTAGATTTTTCTGAACTAATTATTTAATGAAAATACCAAATTATTATTCACTTTTAAAGGAATAAATATTATTTACTTATTAAGCAGTTATATAACCTCAATTTTTGTTTACAACTTTCATTCAATTAGAATTGAGAATGTAAAAATAAAAACGTGTCTACTGATGTTAATTATTATGAATGAATAGAATATATTGTATAACTCTGAAATATGAGCACTTAGAAATAATAATCCTTATGCTGGAAAGAATTGTGTTTGCCAAATGATAAATTAAAATATAGATTTTAGAAATCATAATTGCAGAATGCTTGTTCAAGTCTTCAAACCTGTATAAAATAACTATAATTAATTAAATATTTTTATTTAGATCAAAATCCTCGATTATACTTACAGTAGGAATAGTAGATATCATTCCAATTATTCATACACCTTGTTTTACTTCCATGTACATGTCTTATATGTGGGTGTGCTTGTGTATGTATACACGCATTTAGCTTAGTAATGCAAGTCATTTGTTTAAAAAATGTATCAAGTTTAAGTTCAAATATCATAAATTTACATTAAAACAATTAAAATTTTTAAGCGCAAGTGTATTTTGTGAATTATATATAATTAATATTTGCAATATTTGTGGAGGTAAATATTTTAATGTTCTCTAATCTCTTGGCACACTCCAGAGGGGGACATTTTAAATTTTTGTTAGATATAGTTGGTCTAACTGACTAGAAATATTCCTTTAGTTATTAATACCTCCTACTTTTACCAACAGCTGTTCTTAGATCCATCCAACTCTCCCTAGGCTTTTTTATAAGCATTTTATGCTGGAAGCAACACACTTTTAAATACTATACTAAGCATCGTTTTTTTTTTTTTTTGTATTAAGACAATTTTAGCATATTACACAAGCTTGAAGCCTAATTACTAGAAATTTTTTAAAAAAAAAAAAATTAATAAAAAAAATAAGTTTACAAATTGTAATTATTTAAATGTTTCTGATATTTGTTTTCTGTTTTTCTGTTAAAATATTTTAATGATTTAGCAAAATAAAGTAAAAATGTCATGGTTAAAGTTTTGTTTAAATATATTGTATAGCCAAAATATATATAGAAAAGCCATAGATAATTTCAGTAAATAAAACTGATCTTTTAAAAGAAGTAGGAAGAATTAGAGATGCCTTTTTATATAAATGTTAATGACTTTTAAGGGAATGATTAGAAAAGAGTTCTTTAGGCTGGTTATTGATTTTATTTCATTGATGTAACTTGTACTTGATTGTATGTAATCTTTTGCTAAGCAAATTACTAGTTCTTACATATAGTCTGAGGCTTGGTTGTTTAATAAGAAAAATACAGTGCAAAGAACTTACACAACAGAACAGAGCATGGAGAGATGTATGCTAGGAATGACAAGGAAAGATCAAATGCAAAATATATTTGAGAGGGAAAAACATGTATTATTGATATCCTTGAAAGAGTTAAGAAGCTGAAATGATGAAATTGTCTTATTGCAGGGGATGGCCAAGATGTCGACCGCAAGATCTCTAGAAGTCAACGGTGAAGCTGATGTAAACATTGACAAATTATAGTGATAAATTCAGAGCTGATTTGAATATAAAAAATAAATCAAAATTATTCCAGTTTAAAAACAGTTAAATTTAAAATAACAACTGTTGCTATTGTCCATCTCAAAAATAAACCCAGGTTGGAAAAAACTGAAAAGAATTGAATTATTTTTATGTAACATGAGAGCTAAAATTATTAGAAATATTTAATTGCTATTTTCCCCAGGAGAAATGAAAATAACATATCCTGGAGAAAAGGATTTTAATGAACTGATTTTAAAACAAAAGAAGTTGTGAACTTTTTAAAACACTTTGTCTAGCTAATAAATCTCCAAATGAGATTTAAAAAGAAAACAGGAAGTTTTCCTGTCTATGAAAGAAAATAGGTGTCAAAGCAAGAAATGAACTTTGTAACAGAGAAAATATGGGGATTTTCTAAGACACAGAAATAGAAGACTTTTGTAAAATATTATTTTTATTGTTATTTTTTTTTCTCTCTCTAGAAAAGTGTCATCAAATATATATATATTTTTTTACTATGTAATTTTTTTTTTTTAAATTTGCATCTAATATATTTTAATAATTTTTTTTTCTTGAATTTTTTTAAAATTCAGGACCAGCTCTAGAAAATAATTATTTATAGGTAATTTAAGAATTGTAATTTAATAAATATTTTATAAAGTGACATGGACAAATTGTAATACTAGAGGGAGCTGAGGTAATTTAACAGTAGTCATAGTAAAATCAGTTTGTAAGTATCTTTTAAAAATGTCACCAATATTTGCGAGTATTTAAAAAACCCTTATATATATAAAAAAAAAAAACACCAATATGCAAGTGTATTCTAAAAAAACCAGGACTTATGAAACATTATTTTTTTTCATTCTGGTTTTGTTCTCGCAAAAATAACGCTTTTTTTTTTTTGGTTTCCAGTTTGAAGCCATGACAAAAATATAGTTGCCCTCAGGTACACTTTCACCAAAAAAGTTGCTCTCAACATCTAAAAATTTGTCTACCCCTGTCCTATTGCTAGAAGAGTTGACAATGGATGGACAATTGAAGTCTTGAGCTGAATCCCAAGAGATTGTAAAAGATTGAGAAAGCAGATATGTGATTAATGAATAAAGACATTTGATAAAATAATTAGGAAATAGAGAAGCTGTAAATTAGAGAAACTGCAATGATTTGACAATATTTGAAAATGATATAAAGAGTTTATTAAAGTTTTTGTTAAAAGCTTTGAATGCTCATTTGCAAAACTCTGCTAATATCAAGATTGTAATAATTTAACATGGAAGAGTTTATATTTCATCTATCTGGCTAGGAGTAGTCTAAATATCAGATGCTATAAGTAATTATTATTAAGATGGCTAGCCATGTATATATTGCCACTGATGGTTGTTTACATATGGTTAGAGAACAATTTGCATACATGACAATGATTAACACGAAACTTAAATTTATTGCTTTGTGATAAAGCTTGGATGATAATTTAAGGTTGTAATATATTTAAATCAATGAGGTTTGTCACAATGAGGGCTTATAGGGTGAATAACTAATGGAATGTACACTTACTAAACTAAGATTTATGAAATATAAAGGTATTCTCTGAACACTAGAATGGTGGATATTTTTGCTGCATAATTATCAGTTTAATTCATGTACTTCTTTCTTTACCTTGTAGTAAAAATATACTTCTGTTGAAAAATATTTTCCTAAATGCATATATTGTTATAATTTCAGTGTTGATTTCATATAAAGCAAAATTTGAAATGATTTAATATTGCTGTTAAGAGAAAAATTGTAAAATGAAGATTATGACGAAAGTGGTAGAAATTCAAGTGTTAAAATTTTGTAATCAATTTACTTCATCTATCTTTTTCTACCTAATATTTTCCTGTAACAATTTTAATAATGAGCCATAATAAAAAGAAAATGATAAATGTTGACATATAAAAAAAGTCAAATCAAAATGAAAATATTGTAAGGGGAAAATGGCAAAAATCGAAGTGCTAATTGAGAAATGAATAAACAACAAATATTACAATGAACAATGCATAAAACTTTCCAAAGCATTTCACCATTTAATAAAGCATCAGACATCTACATTGCAGTTTTTATAGGCTGCTTGCACTATTGTGGCAAACTTTTTCTGCAGACCATATTCATCAAAAATAATTAAAAATTGTCCATCTTTCTGATAGTCTTTTTTTTTTACATGATCTGTTTAAAGTGGGAAATTGGTGACCAGCTAGAATCATTTGCTATGGTTTTTAAAATAATGGACTAGAGATATTAAAAATCAAAAAATTTGAAAATATAGTTTGGATAATCTTTACTTTTTTCAAACTATTGTATTTCAGTGATTTTTCTGTAGAAAGTAGAAATATTTTTTATGTCATATTCTTTAGATTTTAAATATCAAGTTTCAAAAATCCCTTTTTTAAAAAGGAAGCATGACAGATTTTGATCTTTTTTTTTCCCACATAGTGTATAAGCAATGTTTATGTTGCAAGATTCATATCTGAAGTAGCATTGGGATTTTGTTTTTGTAGATAAGCTAGTTATTGCCAATGCAACTAGTCATGACTTTTCTAAATAATTGTTCAATTAAGCTTGTTTGGGAAGATCTTGAATAATGTAGGACAGTTGTAACCAGTTATAAAGATATATAATGAAACATCATACAATCTTCACCACTTTAGCATACTGTATGTAAGAAAAAATATGTACTTGACTATTAGTAGTATATATTTTGAATTATTAATGTTTTTAAAAGAATCAAAATAAAATTTTATTACAAAAATGCAGCCAAAATTTTGCATATAAGAACTAGAAAATATTTGTTTCTGTCTCATTGTTTAATTTTTTTTATTTATCTTAATAAATTTATTTTGCAATAACATTCATTCATAAATAACATAAGAAGGACTGATTCTAATGTTGAGAGTTTCTTTTCTAACAACCACAGAATGAATCCGTTTTAGTTATTGTTTTTTTTTTTTTTTTTAAAAAAAATACATTCAGAAAACTGTATTAAATGCAAATCCAGATGTAACTAAAAATTCAATGAATTTTAAAATTCTTTGAATAAAAAGTAATAATAAGTGCTATTTTTTAAAAATATAAAATTAACTTGATGATAGAATTCTAGTCACAAGAGTAAAAAATTTTAATGAAATGTCATAAAATTATGTTAAAAGATATAATAGATAGCATACTGTTATCATCCTTGGAAAATGTATTTCTATTAAAGAAATATGTCAGTACTAAAGCTCTTCCAATTTCACATATGTTTGATGATATATATAATATCCATTTTCAAAATTGCCTCATCAGCTCTGCCAAATCTTAAACAATATTGACTATAAAGCAGAATAAGCTAATCTTATTTTATATTGTAATGGTTCCGAGAATTTGGAAAAAATTCATGTTTAATAATAAAGATAACTTTGTATTATCTCATACTTAAATTTCAAACAACTCTGAGATGATACAAGGTAGGAAGGAAATATAATTTATAAATATTAATATTTTCAACTTCTCTAGCTGCTTTACATTTTAAAATTATTTAAATCATGTTTTTTCCCACCTCTCTAAGGGTTCAGATATTCCATGAATGAGAGCTTTCATTTAACGTGTTTGTGCAGGTATAATTCTAATATAGGTCAAACACAACTTAGGAAGTGATAGTTCAAGTTTGATTGCCTATCAGACTTTGAATAAATAATTATTTTGGAACTACATCGTATCCAGGATAAATGGATACCCACCATGAATTTAGCAGTGCATTATCAAGATCATTTTACAATATTGATTTTTATTTATAATTTGGCTGGTAAATAAAAAAAAAACTAATTTTTTTTATGAGCAGCTATGGTAACAACAAACAAAAAAAAAAGAATCTTGAGAGAACACAAGAGCGTAAGCTTTTAATAAAAATTTTAATTTCACTTTTTACTTCAACTATCCATTGTATTTTATTGCTTTTTTCAGCATGTTTTTAAAAGTTAGTTTTATTAATTACAATACAGTCTTGACATTTTAATGAAAATAAAACATTTTAATTTCAAACTTAGAAGAATTAAATTTTGAACTTTGAACTCTGAATGCTGAATTTAAAGAGAATATAAGCAAATTTTAAATTTGTGAACTAAATGAAATCTTTCCCTATGTTTTTAAATTTAGTTGTCTACCTTTTTTTATTATAAATTTTATTAAAATTCTTACCCCAAATGTAACCAGTATTTAATCACTGTTTTATTTCTCACATATGGTCAATTAAATATCTTGCTTTGCAAATCATACATTGCCATCCTATCAGGTTAGAAATAAAATAAATCAATTCAGACCATTGACATTGGTTGATTTTATTTTTACACTAAACATTAACATTATTTTTTTTACACATAATCTTGATGACGGACTAGAGTTTTAAGAGGGAGAGGCACTAAGTTTTAAATCACTTTACAACACTCGAGTAAACTGACTAATTATTAACTAAAACACATTTAGTTTCTTGAGGATGTTGCAACTACATGGTGAGTCAAATTGTGCAAGATATACTTTCTAACCAGGGACTCTTGGTTTATATAGCTTTGTGAATGTCAGGGAAAACTACTGACATCCACCTTGAATTTAATTATTATTAAATATTTATCATTTTGCTGGGAATTCCTTTCTACCAGGTAATCTGCAGTGATCCCAGGATATTTCTCAACTGGTGCTTTAGCATCAATTTACATGGGATTTTTTGAGCACAAGCACACATTTGCAATTTAGCCATTTCCTTCAGAGAAAAAGCTTATACAAATATTTTCAATCCACAATTAGCATAATACTATAAACCTTATCCCCAATACCTATATCATTTCAATCATTTGTTCATCACCACTAGTTAAGTTCTCTTTGATAGAGCAGGTATTGTATGTCCCTTTTCTATTTCCTCATTAACCAGAACTAAGGTATTATTGTATTGGAGAATGATAGTAAAATAGCCATCCTAAATTTCTTGGAAATTTTTTATATAATGTTTTTTAGAGTGACTTACAAGATTGAACCGAATCATAACTTTACCACCTAACTGCTTATTTTTTTTTAGATCTCCTGCTTTCATTAATCTATATCTTGCTTTGGTCAGTCCTCCTCTACATCAGTTGTAGGGATATTAATGGGTAATTTTGTTTTGAATAAATAAGGTACATGCTTATAAAAATTCAGGCGAGTAGGTTTCAAATCCAGTTGATTCATTAATGGACCAGTTGATGTAATTACTTACCTGATTGACTTTTTAACCCAACTGTGATGCTTAATCTTGATATATACCCTAAATAGACTTCCTAATTCACATATTCATTTACAGGGATTGGATTGGGGATTTTGAATTGAGATTAAAACATGTGTTTATTCCTCTTTTGTTTATCTATTTTTCCATTCAACTGAGTTCTTTGATAGATAATAATTGTGTCAGGCAATCCAACCACCATGTGCTTATGCTTGAAAACAGAAATAGTATGTTAAGCATTAGCTTGTGGTAACAAATATGCTGTTAACAATTTTGAAAATAAGTCTCGTACCCATACGAAATATCTCATTTTTTAAAATGGAGGTAGTGAACTAGTGGTCTCCACTGCTAAAATGGTGTTAGGTTTTTTAGAAATTATGGATTTCAATAGTCCTACACATGATTTATTCAAAGGTTTTGTTTTTAGACATATTTCACATTCATTCTCCATGGGTAAAATGCTGGCATACAATGTTTGGCTGATAATACCAATTGGTTAATAATTTTATTTTCTCTTCTCCGTAGTGTCTATATAAACAATGAGATTATGTGACCAATTGCCTGTGTAATGCATGGAGATTACTATATGTTGATACTCAGTCTGAATGTTTTTTTTTAATGTTGTAATATTATATCTATCCCTATTCTTCCACATGGAGTTTATTTCTATCTTCAGCAATCCCAGAATGCTTTGCAATGTATGTGATTATTTATTCACAGTCCAGATAATTTGTCTATTCTTTAAATGTTGCAAATCATTTTCTACAGATTCATCTACAGGTAACTCAATGAGCACAACATATATGTTATCTATGCATAAATGTTATTGATGCAGCTGAGTTGAATGCTGGCTTAATGTATCTGCAACTACATTGTCAGAATCTTTACAGTAGATTACAGTGTAATTGAATTCCTCAAGAGACAAACTCCATCTGGTCAATATGCTATTGGTCAGTTAGCTGTGGTTCAGGAATTCAAGGCTCTTATAATCCGTGATCACCATTGCTTCACATTCTATTAGAAATTGGCAAAATTTTTGAAAGGCCCACCCTACAACCAGAGTTTCATTCTCTGTTACTGTATTATTAATTTCAGGGCCTTTCAATAATTTCAGCTAATAATTTATAGAACTTCTAATCGGTTATCCTTCTGGACTAATTAGCCGCAAATCTAAAGCTGCTGTTATGGCCTGTACATAGAATGGTTTGATAAAATCAGGGTATGGCAACATAACTTTATTTAGAAATTTATTCTTCTATAAGCTGGAAATTTTCATTGTGTTGAGTGATCCATTCCCAGTTCATCCTTTTTTTTTTTGTAAAATTAATTGTAAACATTATACAACCCTAGAAAGAATTAGTTTTTGGGTCTGGAAAATCTTGAATCACCTGTATTTTGTTATAATGAAGGCGGATACCTTCCCCATTGATTATATGACCTAGAAATTTCACCTCTGTTACAGCCAAAGTACTTTTTTTAAAATTTATTTTTAATCCCTTTTTTATAGCATTCTTGGAAAAAAAATTTGATATGCGTAATATGTTCTTCTATATTGGTAGATGCAATTACTACATCATTGACATACATAACTAGTAATTGTTTAATTTTACCAGAATCAAGCACTACTATTTTTTTAGACCAAATCGACATTCGGTTAATTTTATACGAATATCCGTTGTACCTGAAAGTAGTATAGTTATGGTCAAGTGGGTGGAGCTTAATTTGCTATTAACTGGCAGTTAAGTCAAAAATAGAAAATATTTTTTATTTTTAAACTTAATTAATAGGCCATGGATGAATGGAGGGGCCTTGCGATCCAGGATCATAATTTTATTCAGCTGCCTAGCATCTAAAACAAAGGTAAATTGACCCTTTTTTTTATTGCTACTACAGGGTTTTAAAAAGCAAGGAGCCCTTGTATTTTATTCCCCATTTTAGCATTTGATCCAACTGTTTTTTGATTTCGTCTTTAGATGTTTGAACCTACATGATCCTTATTCAATGTCCATAGTCCCTTATTACTTCAGGAATGTTAAAGAAGATAGTCTCATAATTTTTTAATAACTGTTCTAATATATTTCTCCAATTATTGTCTAAAATTTGTAATTTTATTTGAATCTCTAGCCATCGTCTATCATCCTGTATACAGCATGCTATGGCTGATTCATACATATTCTCAGGCATGGTTTATTGCAAATAAGATCAATGCAATAAACAAAAACGTCATGCATTGCATTATCATGTAAATGGTATATGTAAATGATTTAACTTATAAATTCTATTTATATAAACTTAAAATGATAAAAAAATCAAGTTAGATGTCACATGACTTAATTTAATAAAACTTGTATTTACAAAAGTTCAGTCCCATATGGCTATTTGAGTTAGATAGCTGGATTGGAAAATATATGGATGTCTGACAATTTCAGATTTTCTACTCAATAGTTTATACATTAGTTAAAGTGCTGAGCTTGTCCTAGTATTTTTAATCTAATGCTTGAATATCCTGGCATCTCACTGATGATACCAGAAGCAGAAACCGATCTGGGGTTGAGGATATTCTCAAAGCTTTTTAAGAGCTTATTTTGCAAGTTCTATATATAATATTTATATAAACTTATATTAGTTCTATGAATATGATCTGGTTGAAAGTTAAAATTTCTTTAATAAATTTATAATCTTTTCAGAATAGTGCACCTTCACTATTTATATTCAAATTAAAGAAAGAAGTAATTTGAGTTATATTTTAGAATCATTTGTTTTTATTAATTAGAGTAAGCATATTTTCTATTTTTTCTACCATACTTTTAAATAAAGCAAATAAAGTTACATTATAATACACTATATTTTTAATCTATTTGTTTGATAAATTTGTAATATTAAGTGCTTGGTAAAGTTGATGAAGTTTCTTTGAATATTGTATTGTTATAGTTTACAATTCAGAAATAAGCTATTACATATATATCTTATAAGGCAGTTGAATTCTCTGTGGAAAAGTTCTACCAAACCATTGTTACATTTGATGACTGTTGATAGTTTGCCATTCCATTTCATTTATATAATTTTATGTGTCTTTGTCAGTAGTAGGTGAAAATAAGTATGTAATATGGGGTATTATAACCAAGTGATACCACTTAATCATCAGTGATAATTTGTCACCTTGTAATATAGTTTATTGGCTCTGTGCTTAGAGGCCAGTGAGAAGTAATGAGGCAACAGTATAATACAATAACAATTATTAATAGTAGTTTGTCACAGTTCTCTAGCATCTTGTATTTAGTGGTACATTATCAACTTTAATGCACTCTAGTCTTAAAAGCTTATAAAATAATGATGACTTTTTGCATATTAAAATCACATATAGAGAATAAAATTTGTATTCTAGTCAAGATGATGCCACAAACTTCAATACAATGTGGTAAATTTGATATTTTTTCATCTTGCAGTAGATTAAATATTCATTAAAATAGCATATAAAGAAGAATAAAATTAATTGTTAATAATAAAAAAGTCACTGTATTCTATTCAAGATGATGTCTAAATTTGATATTTTTTCCATCTGGCAGTAGAATAAACATCCATTAAAAATGTTTCATTACACCTGCCAACAAGCAATTCAGCTTTGTTTTTCTTTTAAATCATCAATCATAATCTTTAAATTTCCTCTTTCCATGAATCATTTCATATACAGGCATAGTTTCTCTGCCTGTAAATTCAATCGAATTTTCAAACACATTTCTTTTTAAATAGTCAATTGTATTCTTGCTTCCTACTTCTTTCCAATAAACCCATGTAATTTCTCTTCTTGTAAATACATGCCAATTTAATTACTCCCATACTTTCAAATTCTCTTAATAATCTTCTTTAATTCTTATTTTTAATCCTCCAATTTATTTTTTCAGTTTTCTTCCAAATCCATATCTCAAAAATCCACCCCCCCCTCATTTATCTAAATTTAAAAAAACATAATAAAATTTAATTTTGATATCCTTTTTTTATTTTTGTTACAAGCTTGTTTAGCTATTATAATTCTCGTTTTAAATTTTGTGATTACTACTGAAATATTTAATGACACTAACCTGTTCTTTCAGTATATTTACTCATTCATTTATGGTACCTAGGTACTTCAGTGATTTATAATGCTAATGTTGCTATTCAACAATATAATTTTCATATAGTTTTTCCCCATTTACATGTATTCTTGATAGTCCTTACCGTTATTGTAGCCTAGGAGTTTGATTCTAAATATAACTTGCAATTTAATTGGGAAATTTGTTCACTTAGTAGCTATCCACCTTATCCAATCACAAGTGATTTTCAAAATGTTTTTTGAAATTTGATACTATTATAGTAAATAAAGTATTCCCTATGTGATTTAGAGCAATGGTAGTCAAACTTTATAAGCTCAATTCTATCACTTCTGGTGCTCTAAGTAAAATGGCATATATAATATTTAAAATATCACCAATTATTAAATATAAACAAAAATATTTTTAAAATGTTAATATATATATATATAAACTGTGAAAAAATATGTGCACATGCATCTTCCAAGGGTGTTTAAAGTTGTAACACAATAGCTTAAATTTATTGGCAGAAACAATAAAAATATTGATTTAATTGACTTTTTAATAAACATTAAAAGGAAATTCTTCTAAATTTTGGCTTCTAAACTATTATTTTTTACTTTTGCAAGAGGGAAGCCTGAGAAAATGTTTTAATGACCTTTGGATTCTCTTCTTGTATTAAAATAATTCAAATTTTTATATCCCTTTAAATCCATTAATGAAAAAATTAACGAAAAAGTAGAATAGTATGTTTTAAAAATAAATTACAATTTGATTTAAGTTAAAAATGTAAAATTCGTTTTCTGTCAAATGTGCTCAACTACGAATGCCAAGTGGCAGAAATGTGTAAGAAGTTATGTAATACCAAGTTCAAATGTAGGTGATTTTATCTTGGCAAATGACTTTCCTACATTTAACATCCTATTTCACTGATAAATTTCCAAATAATGAAAAAAAATACTAACAGATAAACACTGTTGGTTACATCATTTTCCAGTCTAATCTGGGAATTTGGGTATTTATAAAACATATATTGTAATGTTTATTGTAAGTAGATTTTCCTAAATGATAAGATAAAGTTGCTAAATATTTTAGATTATTAATCATCTTGATTAACATTTGAATTTTCAGAATATTGCTGTAATAAAAACAAAAATGTCATTAGTTTGCAGAATAATTTTTAATAATAGCATAATTTATTGAATGCTATTGAAAATACTTATTGTAGTATTCTTTGATTAGTTTTGTATTATTATTATTATTATTTTTTAAACTGAAGTATCTATATATATATTTTCTTTAAACTGAAATATCTGTAGATATATATTTTAAAATTATAAATTCTATTTTATTTATATATGGTGTGTGTTCAATGCATAATTGAATAATAAAGATAAACAATAGGTTCAAAGTTCATAGGAATGTGACACAATTTTCACCAGTGGTCATATCTTTTATGTTTGATGTATCAATATTGCTCTGATGTCTGATTTGTTCTTTTGGACTCTTTGATTATCCACCTAAAATTATGTGTTTATTTGAAGGACTGAAATGATTAAATGCCTTATGGGTAAAAAATATTTTTGGGGAAAGTTCTTGGCTTTCTGAAAACAAAAACTTTTTTGGATTTGAATCCTAGATGAAGAGCATGGAAAGCTAATACATTTACCACTAGACCACAAACACTTTAAATGTGCATTATTTATTCATTGTATTGTTTGATCAAGATTTCTTCCTGTTGATTACCATTTACTGAGAGATCATAATTTTTAGTTCACCTTTTCTTTTTTACAGTTGTAGATAAATCTGTAAAATATTTATTTAATACAGTAAATCTGTTTATCATATTTAAATCCAGATGTTAAAATATTAGTCAAGAAAATAAATGCATTGAAAAGATAATTAAAAAATACCTTACTTAATCAGATTATTAATGTAGATGAAAACATAATGAATTAAATTAATCTTAAAATTAAACTTGAATGCAGTGCATTAATAATTAAAAGGAAGTATGTCTGTTTGAAAAGGAAGGTTTTTAATTGATCTGTGTTTTACCAATTCACACTTATGGATCTGACACTTGGACACTTAAGAAAAACACAATGGAGAGATTTCAGACCACTCAAAAAGGTATAGGGGGGATGTATACACAAAAAAGGATAGAAAGTGAAATACTTTGCTGGAAGAATAAACAGATATTATTGAAAGAATTAGATTGGGTTGTATGAGCTATGGATTGGAGAAACTGTATTAAAATTGGAGAAAGGTTTACCCTGCAGAGGATAGATATTGAAAATAATGATAGTGGTATGATTTTAAATGGCTTATTAAATAGAATCAGAAGTTTCTGTGAGTAGACTACATGCCCAGAAACTCTGCTATCCAAATTAAACATTTCCACTTTCTCAAATTCTTAACACTCCCAATAAGTTCATCTACATCTTGCTATTTATTATTCAATTATTTTTCCAACACTAGTTTCTTTTTTCCTTCTATCCCATTTTACTAGTATATTATAAATATAAATTGAGAAAAAACATTCAATTTTTCTGCATCTTTTAATAGAATATAATAATAAAAAAAATTGTCCCCAAGATAATTGGTTTTAATTATTACCAACGTTAATATGTACCTTCTGCTATATTTTTAAAATATATCTATCATTAGTAAAAAATTGAGAGGAATATCTCTTAAAATTTAAAAGTGTTTTATTTTTTTAATCCTTTTAAAAAAAAGTTTCATTTTAGAAATTTTGACTATCTATTTTTTTGAATAGTACTGTATAATCACTGCAAATGGAGTTTTCTGTAACTGATAGAATACCTTTAGTTCCAGTATCTATTATTTGAACACCTCTATTATTCAAACAAAATTTCATAGATGAATTTTAACATTTATAATAAATAAATTAATTTATATACATATTTACAAACAAAAAAAAAAAGAAATATATCAATTCATAGGCCTAATTGCAGTGTGCTGCCTGTTTTTTTTTCTTTAGAAGAGCTTGAGTTTGCAGTGAAGGAGTAAGAAATCTATTCTTGAAATCGAAAATAATCCATCAAAGAATCCTTTTATCAGATTTCAGATTAGTGAATTTTTTACCTATATTTCCATCTAAACATGAAACTGAGGTTACACAAATTCACATTACTAAAGTTATTAAAACATATATTTATAATAGTTAAATTCAGAGATTAATCTTAATCAAAACAAATTTATATTTTTAATATTTCTGTCTTCATCTTTTTTTTTGTTTATTTAAATCTAAAATTGGTTATTTTCATTATGAATGGAAGTATAGTTATTGCATTATTAAATAGAAAATGTAAATGTAGCAATTTTTTTTTTTTTTTTGAGCAATATTTTGTTTTTAAAAATAAAAACTGGAATCATTTTTTTTTTTTGAAATATGTAATTTCAAGAAATAACAATCATGAAAATAGTTGATTTATAGATGTACTTTTCAGTTATATATATCAGGCATGGTATATATGCATATATTGCTTTTTCTTTGTGATTTTATGAATTGAATAATACATAGTTCATTTTAAAAATATTCATTTGGATGTTATTCAATCACACAACTAATGAATTATTAAAACTTACCATTATTAGAGAAGTGCTATGCTTGATTACAGAATAAACAAATTGGTAGAAAATTTTAAAATAGTGTATATGTGAATAGTAAGTGTAAAAAAAATAATGTAAGCAAACTAATATTAAAATCTAATTATAGAATGCACTACAGTTGGAAGCAGTTAAAATACTTAGCAAAGTAAGATTAGGAAAATCAATGTAATATGCTGTTAGCATATTTCTTTAAGCATTACTAGAGTTAACAAAATGCACTTATCATATCTACCATAATTAATGCTATTGGAATGAGTAATTAGAGACGGCCATATTAATGGTTAAAAACTAGCATTCCAAGGGCAGTTGCACTCTAGAGAATGTGAGAACAATATATTCTCAGAGTATATGACCTACCAAAATAGAATCAATATTTTACCATTCAAGCAAGAAAATAAAGCTGTTGCCACAGAGAGATCTACTTTATAGATAACAAATAGATCATAGGGCTTTACATGACATACTGACTTTTTATGATTTTTTTCATATGTCATAGCATTGGCCGGGATGCGAACCCACAACCATCTGCAACCAACTACTTGCTTGCATGGCAGCTGCGATGACCTCTCGGCTAACAACGCTTGACGACCTTTTATTATTTATGTAAGCTTTTGAGCAAAATTGCAATGCTTAAGCTATGTAAATATATAGAGAGTTAAATAATCTGTTTTCAACTTAGGATCAGTTATTGTAAGTATAAACAGTGTGAACCTTGTATTGCAGATGTATATTATACCTATGTTATTTTATTAAAATAAATGCCATATCATGTATTGAGAAAATTTGTTCAGCATAAATATTGGAGATTAGTTGTGATGACATTACATATCTATTAGCATTTAAGCCAAATCTGTATACCCAGTCCCAGCAGGATAGAATAAGAAGACAATATATTTGCTGCATTTATGAATTTTGAAGGACAGTTTTTTTTTCTTTTTAAACTAATTTGGCTTAAAGTTGTCGGATTCTCACATGACAGATTAATTTAAAAGTTTTATGATTTTGAAAATGATGATAATTTTTCAAACAAAACATTGACTTTATTTATTGAGTATATTTCAAATATCACTTTTAACATTGTTAATTTTGTTGGAATGAAAGCATTGATGATAAAATTGAAATACAAGTATAATGTATATACTTAACATAGTCATCCACTCTATCCAATACAACTGATACACATGATCATATACATGTGAAAAAAAAAAAATCATCTTCAGTATATGTATTTCATGCTGAAACAGTACTATAAATGAAGATAGAAAATAACTGAGTGGTTTGTTGCTCAGGAGTTCACATGATATAATTAGGCTATGCTTCCTGAATCTTCTATTTTAAGATCCATCTTTCAACAACTGTGTTAAAACTATAAATGGGATTATTAGCAGAAATTTGTTTTGTATAGTAATGTTCAGTTTCTGTAGAAGTAAATTTTTTAGAAATATTTCTAGAGTTAATCATAATAAAAAAATTATTTATGGAAGAAGTTACTAATATTTTTTATTAGAGTTTTCTTTACCACTTAATAATTTAAATTTAGAATCGCAATGTAAATAACTTAATATGCATGATTTTCAGTTACTTTTCAACAATATTGACTACTACTAAAATTAAATTTAAATCATCATTATTTAAAACAATTAAAGAAAGAATATCAGAATCTGCAGTTCTGGATGGAGTATTATTGAATTAAAGTAAGTTTTAAATTGTGTTTTATGCTAGTATTATTAGAAAAGAATTATACGCCTGAGCGCTTTCAGAGAACTTAAGTCTCCATATTTATAGCCTATCTTGGGAGTGTCGACTTACATTGAGATTTTAAATGATGTTTAGCGGTAATTTGTGCAAAATTTATTCAAAGTTTTTTTCTGGAGATTGCAAAGCACGTTTCTTTTCAGTTTATTACATAGTTGTCATTTGCAATAAAGTATGCCTCTTATCTTTTGTTTCATATTATTACGTTCAGTGCAAAATGCCCTTGCCATAGTGGATTCGAACATATGGCCTGTTGTTTTTTGGTGCTCAAAGAATATGGATTTGTTTTCAGTATTATTTAGAGCTCTCCTGAATAAATAATGATGTTGAGATGTTCTGGTGGTAATATTGAGATGGGTCTCTCCATAATATGCTGTTCTACATCCATTGGTTGGGCATAAAATTTTGTAAACTGCTTGGGCTATTTGATCAGAAGGTATTTTGTCTTTGGTATTGTTTATCATTCTGTTTGTTTAAGGTGGGATGGGAAATCCTAATTCGAAGGACTCCGCAAATATTTTATATTTCCTAGCAATTGATAGTATGTAAGGTAGCAGCATTCTTAGTTTATTGTTTTTAAACTTGTCAGTTTGTAGCTTAGTTTGAAATTGCCTAATCTTTTTGTAGATAGTGTTGTGTGGAAATCCAACATCTTCCAGTTCTTTAATATAATTTGTGAGGTTCTTTTTGCGATAGGCCATATATTTCTTTTCTAATAATACTAAGCTTCACTTTTTTGCCTAAAGTGCAATTTAAAACTTATCGCTCAAAGGTGAAGTAAAAAATAAGATTTTATTTGAATTAAAGTAAATGAAATGAGTAAGAAACATTTGGTTAACAGGTTAAAAATGGCTATATATAAACTGTCAAATTTCATAATAATGTTGAAAATATAAATATTTGTTTTTATCTTTTTTGTAATTTGATTTTTGGATGTTGTTTTTTTTTCTGCAATAATTTTTATCTCAAGTACATAAGATTTGATATCAAAAAAGTAATTTTTTCTTTATTAATGAGGGTATGCCATTGGTCTTGATTTAAAATCTATATCATAGTTTCTTTTAAACTGAATACCAAATAATTAATGACGTGGAAATTTTCACTAAAGCAAATTTTTGATTAATTTGGTTAAATCATGAATTATGTTGATCTAAAAGTGCTCAAACAATATTTCCTGTAAACCCCCCCCCCAAAAAAAAACACATTACATAATTATACTACATCATTTTTATCTTAAGTTTTTTACATAATAAATTTACTGCAATTTTTTTTTTTTTAATTCTTTGCAATGTTTGCAAAAGGAAAAGTTATTTAAAAATGTATGAAATATTACTTATTGGCCTAAAGAAAACATAGAGGTACATGTATATATAAATATATTTGAAGACATCTACCCAGCACTATAGCCAGGTAATATGCAAAGTCTTGCAGCAGTAATTTTTATTTATTACATTGACAAAAATAGATTCCACTTTTGCTTATATCAATTGAAGGTCTTATACACTAAGCTAATGTATATAATGCCAATTGTGAGGTTGAAATTCAATTTATAGTAGTTGTTAAAGCTTAATAAGGTTTACTCAAATTAACATTTATGAATTGAATTTTGGTTTCTCATAATAGCATTGTTTAATTTTTTTTATATAAGAATTTAAGCTGCAAATAAGAGAAGCATGACAAATGGATCTTATTGCTGTGGTATCAGTTGGAGAAATATTTTTGTTTTGATATGTTTATATAATATTTTGATATTAAATATACGTATTTATATAGTAAAGGCATATATATCAAAGTACACCTACTCAGAATTAACAATCCTAGCCTTTATTGATAATTTGGAATAGGTGTAATTTAATTTTGCATATATATATAGAGAGACTATTGTTTTAATTCAAAAATTAATATAACTTCCAAATTCTCAGTAGTTTATAAAAATATAGACTATCTTACAATAATAAACAATACATATAGTGATATAGGATATGAATTTTTTCAAAAAAAAAAAAAGAATTTATAATCATAAATTAGAAGTTAATAATGACATATATCTTGGTCAAATTATTAATATCACAACCTGCAGATGATCAGTATCTTATGACCGATCGGAAGCCAACACATTGAGTAAGCCAAAATCTGTCAATATAACCTTCCAAAGGGTGACGAAGCAACTGTAAAGTAAAGTGTAGGTCTAAACACAGGTCTAAATCAGTACAAGAACTCCAGTGTATTAAATGAACATATAACATAAGATAAATCCTCTCCTAGGCTAAGCACACAATAATTAATACATTATTTTACAAGCTGTGGATAGACCAATGGTTGATTGATACTTAATTGTTACATTCTACAAACAACAATAATAAATAATCTCAGGATATGAAATATTTCAGTTGTAAAGAATACTAGCTTTGCAATGATAATCTAAAATAATAAAATAATTTTAGTTCTTTTAACAAAATAGCAGCAATACTAGCAATGTGATACTTATTTCTTTAACATCTTATCAACACTTTCTTTCTTTAAAATGAAGTACTGTACAGATTTATCTAAAGATGGGTTTAAACATAATATTGGCTAGAAAAGATTGACTCTTATTTACATCTTATGCCACCAGCTAAATAAAATCAAGTTTTCCTTAAGATTTGAAATAACTATCTAACAATAAAACTAAAGTGATACAGTAGTTAAAAAGAAATTTTGTTGTACTAAACACATCACTAAATATTTCAACAACAGCAGCATCAATTAAGTAATCTTATGTAAATCTAATGCATATATAATAGATTGCATGAATTATATCAATGTGACAATTTCAAAATATCTACTATTGAAATGGATTTTTTGGTATATGAATGTGAGATATGGTAATGTATACAGAACCTGAATTAAAGAATAAAATAAGTATTTATTACATAGACTAAATATATCTCTTTTGTTTACAATTTGACAAAAATATATTTACTATTATTTACAGAAAAATAAATTAAAGAAACCATTACATCAATTCATATGTAAGTTAGATGTAATACACATATATTATACCATATCTGTGATATATTTAGATTATACACACAAATAAATGAAAGAAAACTCCTACAGTTTGAATTTAATAATCAGCTGTACATATTAAAAATAATTAACTCATCTGTGTAATAAATATATTTACATTGAAATTAGTGTATAATTAATTTCTCAATATATAATTTATAATTTAGACTATCTAATATAAAGAAGTACCTTACATTAGTTTTAGATAAAACTGGTGGAGTAGAAAAATATAAATTCAATACTTTACTCAATACACAGTCATTTGAAAATATATAATGGGTAGGGGAATATAATTGCACAAATGCCTTTTATAATACACAAATTGGAATACTAAAATATTTATGGGCAATGATGGTGAGAAAAGCAAGCTTGTACTAAAGTGGGCAGAACAATACTGGATCAATGCTCCATATACATTTGTCCCATTAGTATCTACTGCTAACATAAGAAAAGGCTTAACAAATAATATTGAAGCAAAAGGAGAAACCGGCAACATAATTGCCACAATAAATACATGATTAAAAGCAGAAATATCCATAATGAAAAGAAAGGCATTGGGATAACAAATTACAAATATCTACTCATACATAACATACATAGCAAAAATATAATTAAAGACCAACACAAATGTATGCATTAAGATAAATAAACAGTTAATTTTAAAGTTGTAATAATAATAGAAATTGTACACCAATCCAAGGCAAAATATATAACATACATTAAATTAGTGATTCTATGCTTATAGATATTTATAAAACATACATAAATCTCCCACTGCAGTCACTCAAAATACTACAAACATGAATATAATCATTTATATACATCATCCATAAATACATGGTTATATCTGTTAGATAAAGTATACCTGAATAAGGAATAATAAAATAAAAAAAATCTTTAATGATTTTTCTTTTTTAGAGTGAAAATTGTAGGTCTAATTACTTTAATGATCATATATCTTATTTTACTTAATTAAGAGCACATTCCAAGAACGATCCCAGTGATCATGTATATCTTTATTAGGAGATTGGAGGTTTTTCCATAATAATAAATTTATGTTAGATAAAATATCAGGTTGATGATTCCTTTTGAGATATTTTAATATCATGTTGACTTTATAATGGTTGGAGCTTTTTATCAGCATATTATCACTTTGCAAAAATTAAAATAATCATTTAAATTAAAGAACAAATTGAATATGCTCTGCAATAAAAATGTGTATATTAAAGTTGCATCAAAATAAAAGGAATCATATACTTTATATAGGTAGACTCTAAGTATGATAGATAGTTTATTGAAGCGTTTTGCCAGTCTGACTAGGTCCCTGTTACACATAAAATGCGCGAGTTGATCAAGTTATGGCAAAAGGTTTCATTCCTATTTCTAAAAACATAACTACATTTCCTGATCAACTCTACCTAGTAATTGTTACACTTTATGCTATTGACATAATCAGCTTTTATTTCTTTTATAAGGGTGCCAGGATTCATATAAGAATCCGCTGAAATCCGTCGCATCGCGTCTCGAAAATTAAAAAGATAAATGTTTTTAAAAGAATCGTATCATATTTTACTGTAACTAGAGTTATTTTCTAGATATTATTATTCCTGGAGCTTAGTCAACACATATTGGCAAAGGTAAATTATATTTTCAAATCTTACTAAACTAATATTAATAAATTTAATGATAATCATCAATAACATACAAGGAAAAATTGGTATTAGAAATAAATATTTTATTCTAACAAATTAAAATGTTTAAAGATAAATTACTGATTAAATAAAACTGGAGAGAACACACACTAATCCAGATAATGAATCAATTAATAAAAAAAAAAGTTCTTAGGTAAACAAGAGTCTCTTGAACAATAAAATTAAAGTCTCTATCAGGATTCTATTATAAGCTTATTTTTAATAATGGTTTGCCGACAATTTAGTCACAATCGGGAATAGTTAATCTTAACTTACCGGTAAGTTTAGCGAGAAGATTGTAGATTACTATGCATAGTTTTTTTTTTGTGGGAGAATGAGCTCGGCCATCGATTATAAGTTGATCTTGATCTATGCTGCTGGTTGGTCACAAAAGCTTGGTATCCGTCTTCAGGTACGATGTTAGCAAAAGCCCTATCCATTCTAACATGCAGAATTATTTCAGCATAGTGTTCCTGGATATATTTTTTTGTTATCCAGGACCAACCATAGGAATAGCAGACAAAACAAGACGTTGATCTAACTGGTCTCTTCCTTTTAATACTCGAGGTCCACTTTTCAGACTTCTGTGCATGCTATTATTATCATGGCATTTAGATTTATAACCTTGTACATTCTTTATCATCATTTTTCAGTTACAAAGTCTTTTATTTTTTTTTTAGCATAATTCTGCCATCTTTAATTAGCTAAAATATTTTTTTTTTTAGCTTATCTGGATTAGTAATTTATGTGTCTTTTGTTCTCTCCAATTTTTACTTTTATTTTTAATTAGATAAAAAAAATATGGACAAAAAATGTAACTTTCATTGTACGTTTTAAAAAATAAATTATACAAACTAAAAAAAAAAATTTAATTTAGTCTTTTTAATAAGATCGCTAAATTTACTTTTTCCTAGCTTCATTGTATTCTTTGTTTGTTGTTTAAACTTTCATTGCATCAGACATTATTGTATTGGAGAATTTACAAAAGTCAAAATTTATAATAATTCCATTTAGCATCTTAACACCAAATCTCTCATTATTGTGAAGCTGTTGTGTTTACATTGGTTATTGACAATTCTCCAACGCAGCTAGCTGATGGAAAAAAATTCTTCATATAATGCTAGAATATTTCAGGGGTCAATTTATCAATTTTCTGTACAAAATTACAGCCACAATAACAAATATATTATGCGCAATGAATGGAGCTGATATCTCTTCTAATTTATTTGCATCTAATTCAGGGTCCATTAACCTATTTATTAAATAATTTTGTTACATTTAAATGTATACTTTATATAATTCATTTTCTAATTAAATATTATTTAAATAAATGACTGTTTTTTTTTTTTTTTTCATTGCTAAACTTATTTTACAAAATTATCTTTTTCTTTCTTGTCCAAATCTCACAAATGTTTAGATTTTTTTCTTTTCCATAATTGCTTCATGTAATATTACTTTTCAATTAAAACATTTGAATAGCCTTTTTCTTAAAATCAAAATACAGTGCATCCAAATATTCTCTATTGTTATTAAAAATAATTTCTTTGTTGCAAATTCTTAAAAGCACTTACTTATCAATTGTTAGCATTCCTGTTTATCATACTTATCCATAATTCTAGGCTTTGGATTTGGACTTATTGTTATCATTTTTATTTAACATTTATTATTGACATTTTTGACATCTTCCAGCATTGTAATATTACCACCAGAAAAGTAGTAGAAATAAATATTCATAATTACAACTTCATCCTTATCAAGACAATTAACAGTTCATTCAATTAAATATTAAATGTTAAACAATATCCCTTCACTCTTCCACATATCTGTCATTTTTCTAAGAAATCTAATTTTTCAAATATATTTTGATTCATTTATTGATATTGAAGAGGAGAGATAAACCCATTATTACTGTAGGTATGTGAGTTTTATAAATGATAATTACAGTAGTTAGATTTTAGAAGTTCTGCTGTTAATTTTGTGAAGGTTAAATAGCCATGACCTGCATAGTGTAGTGCAATGCTGGAGTAAAAACTACCATGAATGATAACTCAGCTCTATCACTTCCAGTGCTCGGATATTGTATGACCTCCTGAATGACAAACCATTTTGCTATATTACATGTATGAACTTCTTGATAGTTTTTCATTCTATATCTTTCTTTAGAATATCTAACAAAATAACCCAATTCACTATATCAAATGTCTTCAAACTTAGTGACAGCTATTAATCTTTTTTTTATTATTATTTATAAATCTTCCCATAATCATTGTCATTGCTTTAATTATGTTCTTTGATTTTTGTAAATCCAAACTATTTTTTGTTTGGAAAATTATTTATTCTTTTTTTCTATATCTATCTTACATAATTGGCAACAGGGTAACTTTTTATTCATTTTTTTTTTACAATATTGTACAAGGTTTTTTTTTTAAAAAAAAATAGTGATTTCAAACTGATGACTTTCAGATACTATTTAGCTCATGAATGTTTTATTCAATCCTCATATAGGTAATAAAGACTGCATTTTAAATTTTAATTCAAAAATCTACAGTTGCTGCTAAAATATTTACACTAAACAGAAAATAAATTATATTTTTATGAAATTAAATAAGCTTCATAAAATTTATAAAATAAATCATGTATCATGTCTTAACTTGTTATGAAACAGTTTTGTTTGATATGAAAAACTTAAAAATAATATTTTAATAAAAATACTAAAATTGATTTGTTTACAGAATTTTTGCACCAATTCTCACTTTATAGAAATTTTAAATTATTTATACTTAACAATAAGTTGATTAAAAAAAAAAAAAACATTATAAAATAAAATTGCAAGAATATAATAAATGTTACACTTGGCTTTTATCCAAATCAAGTTTTCCCATCTGAATGTCTAATCAAGAATCCCTTCAATCAACCCAACAAATGGCCATAAAAATTGATTTTTTGCTATATTCCAAATAAATTTATTTTTTCAGATCCAGATGTTACTGGAGTTTTAACAAATTTTGAACTACCAAAAAATTGTTACATTCCTATGCTTCAGAAATTATATTTAATTGTCTCTAGCCTATTTATTTGTTGGCCAAACACAAGCCAAATAATTAATGATAGTGAAATTTATGGATGGCAAACTGAAGGTTTAGTAAAGCCATTAATGAAATCTTTCTCCTGATTGGTATCTTTACAGATTTTTTTTTAATAACATGTTTGTTAAAAATGAATGCTGTTTTTTTTTTTAAAAAAAAATCCTTTCAGCTAAATAAATTAATAAAAAATATTGTTCTTCAAATTGTTTTTAACTAACTTTTTTTTTTTTAAATTCTCTGGTTTCTTAATTATATCTTTTATCAAATTAATATTTTTATAAAATGTGCAATTAATGTTAGGAGTAAACTATTTGAATTAAGCTTATTTTTTTATAATTTTAAGATGTTTGCATATTATTTTCATGTTTTTGTAAGCACTGACAAACTGATTTTAAATATAAAAAAAAAATTAAACACATTGCAGCATATGTTATGTATATTTTATAAGTTTATTGCTATTATTTTTATAGATTATTAGATAAACTATTTTATTAAAAGGTATATATATATATAGTTGTTAAAAATGCTTATTAGGTATATGTAAGATTTCTATTTATAAATTTTTGCTTGGATTATATGAATAAAGACATCTGAGAAAAAAAGAAATGAAGCCCAAGGCACATTTCTGGCTGAACTAGCATTCTTCAGTTGATCCAAGAGAAATATTCTTATTTCATTTTTTTATATGCTTTTATTTATCTTAGATTAGCTTTTTTTCCCTATGAAATCTTGTCATTTAATTTTCACCACTTATTAATTTCTGATATAGTTGAAACTTTGCACAAATGTTTATTTCCAATGGTAACCCATTTTTTTTTAGAATTTACAAACAAGTTTATAAAAAAAAATTTTTTTTATGTGAGAATAAGTTACTGCTTATGTTATTGCTATTTAGTGATATTAAATTCTACCTAAAGCTTCTTCATTCATAATTTTTGAAACTATATAAAACTAAAAAGTAGAAAATAATGTTTTAAAAATGTTTTTATTCACAAAAAATAAAAAATGCATTAAAAATTAATCCAATAATACTCTTTCTTTTTTTAGAGTTTGCAACTTAGCAAAAAAAATTGTTAATATTATACAGGATTCAGTTATAGTTCCGCCAACTAATGGTATTAAATTGTATCTAAATTTTTTTTCATTTCTAATTTTTGCGATTATGTTTAGAATTCTCAAAAAATCATTTAAATAAATTTTTAATTAATGTCCACATCGAATAAATTAACATTTTTACAAGAAAGTGGATATGATTCTTTGGGAATCTCTAAACATGTTTGCCTACCATTTTTATTTGTGAAAGCTAGGGAAATAATTTCTATTTTAATTTAAAGTGCATTTATGTAAATAAAAAGAAATTTGTTTATATTTTTTCATTTACATTTTTATTTAATTATCAAAGAAATGAATTTCTCTTTTTAATTAGTTACTGTATATCTCATCTTTTCTGAATGTGAATGTGTACATTGTCAAAATTAGTAAAAAATTGTAATTATTCAGTAATATATTTTCTCAAAATTCATAATGAATTATTAGTTATTTTTTAAAGTTATTGATATAAATATTATGATTTCTATGGTTCCATGTCTCATAATTATTTAAAATTAACCATTTCAGGTCTTTTTTTTTTTTACTCTTTTTAAAATAGTCATAACTATTCCTTTATTAAGATCATTATTATTATTATTATTATATAGTACCACAATTATTTTATAATTCTACTTTTCATTGTATGTCTGTCTAATTCAATTTCTTTTTTTTTTTTTAAATATTTCCAAATTTAAAAAAAAGTATTTTTTTTAACATTTATACATTTGTAATTTTTTTTTCATTTCTCTCTGATTGCGTAACTCTAAAGATTATAGTAGAGTATTATATGATTTGATTATTGGCAGTTTGCCATTGTGCCTTCTGATAATGGTTTATCATAGCATTATTTTGAGTTATCACTTTTTATACTATTAAGGTGCAGTTTCAATTATTTCTCCCCCTTTTTCTCAATTGCTTAAGATTTTGCATGTTAAATTGCAAAAATATTTTAAAATAATAAACTGCTTTATTGTAGCAGCAACTTGTCATGCTTTTTATACATTGCACCAATATTATTCAACATTTAAATTATACTTGCTGAAAATAAACTACAATATGGAAAATCTGATGCTGTTTTTTATACTAACTTTGCCTTTAAAATTAAAACTTATTTAGCACAAGATATGGAAAGGTGGTAGTTTTTTTAAAAAGTATGTTCATTGATAGAATTTTGAACTTCGAATTTGCCCCTGCTACTGCTATAAAAATATTAACTTTTTAAAGAAAATTTATCAGCCACCCTCTGAGTTATAAATTATTCTAGAAAAAGCAATTTTCTTAATTTTTTTTCTCTATAGCTTTATCAATTTAATTAGAATTTCTCAATTATAATTTTTTTCCCCCATGTGTCATAGCATCAGCCGGGAAGCGAACCCGCTAACCTGGGACAATTGCTTGTAAAGCAGCTGTCACTGACCTCTCAAACACCAATCATGGAACAATGGGGTTTGATGATGAAAATTTAGAATTATATAAACAATTATAAATTTTCATCATCAAACCCCATTATTCCATGATTTTTCTTATTATCCATTTAACTGCATTTTCATATTAATGTAGATCACAATTTATTATACAAATATATTTAAATAATCTCCCTGTCTTGAAAATAAAGCCTCTCTTATACTTTTATTTCTGTGTACATTATAATCATAACCATCAAAAATTGAAGAGTTAAAAAAAAAAAGTCTAAATGTAAAACGAAATTTTTCACATACATAAAATAATAATAATAAAAACATTACTTATTTATATATTTTTTCTTGTTAATGCATGATTCATTATATTATTGCAAGGATGTGAAAATTTGAATTTAAACAATTAATTTCTACTGCCTGAGTTGATATAAGCATTTATTTTTATTTTTATGTAATGTGTTATTTATAAGCAAACAGTAAATAAAAAATAAATTATTTTTTTGTATTTATATTGAATTAAGAAAAAAGTTTGAACATTTCTAAGTTAACAGAGTATTCTGTCAAATATCATAATTATATTATTGTAATTAGGTTTATATGAATATGTATGCTTTTATAAAAAGGCTTATTATTATTCAGGCATAAAAGTGAAGACTAAAAATGAAAAGAATTTATATAGTAAGAACTTATATAATGAATGCACTTGTTTCCAGAAGCTTGTAAGTTATACAATCTGTTAAGTTACATTTTAAATAGTAAAAATAATCAAAAATATAAGGATTAAAAATACATATAAAATTAATTACTGTAAATATGTTAGTTTTAAATATCATGCTAAACATAGAAATTAAAAAAAAAGTATTTTAAGTGATAACAAAAATCAAATCTAAATGCATAAAATAAAAAGTGTAAACCAACTTAATTCTATTGAAGACATAATAAAATTATGGTTAATTGATTTAGCCATTCCATATTCAAAAGTTTAACTTTCTCAAATGAAAATTATTTAATAAATCACATAATTATCTTATGTATAAAACAAGAGCATCTTTCTACTCTAATGCCATATGTAGCAAGGTTAAGTAATTAGTGATTATCAGATGATAGTATATTTAAATCCTTATCTCCAGATCAGTTTGGGCCTTTATTAGTGAGACCTGGGACTCAAAACTGGAAATAATACAATTATGCATCTAGAAATCAACATTAGCTCCATTTTTCTACACAATTTAAAAGCCCAAAAATTGAAAACATCTTAAGGTTTTGAATTTAAGCCAACCTACTTGAACAGTTATATAGATCTGATTCTAGATTAGTATCTGTATATTTTAATGTCTCAGTTTTTTTTTTTTTAATGGATTCCCTGGCTACGAATATTAATAATAATTCTCTTAATTCTTTCCCTTAAACAATTTGTGATAAAATATGTGATGATGTGATGTACCATGACTTCTGCTTAAACGGAGTCAGGAGTCTCTCAACCACTATGCCCAAAGAAACCTGTTAGCCACTTTACCTTCCCCTTCCATTCCCCATCCTAATATTTCCCATAATCTGCTCCATCACATTTCCACAACATAGTCTTTGTCAACTCTATGGCCTTTATATCTAAATCCCCCTTATTTTTTCCCAAACCCAGCATAAAAACCAATAACCCACTTTCTGTATAATCACTTTGTTCATATTTATTCTCCCCCTTTCTGCTTTCAAGCATTTACATTCAATCAACAGATGCCTAATATTTTCTATATCTTGCTTACACAATTTGCAAACTAAATCACCCATATTTTTCCATTTACATGTATATTCTCTTGTTGCTAAAGATCCCATTCGAGCCTTAAACAATAAGCTACTTTCCTTACTATTATCATAAATTAACTCGCACCCAATGTTCCGTTTACTTCTATATATATTTAAACTCTTTTTACTCTCCATACTAGTTCTCCATCTCTCCAACTCCCTATTCTTTATTAATGCATCTATTCTTTTATTCCATTCCTTAGCACTAAAACACTCAACAATCCTCCTAACACAATCATTCCACCTTTTATACAAGTATATTGATATAAATTCTTTATCCAAATCCTTTGCATACTGCATTACCTTTCTCACCCAGCTTGTTGCCTGCCCTTTACTCATAACCCAATTAAATAACTATTTTGGCTATTCTTTTATCATCCATAAACTGCAACCTACCAAACATTTTCATTTTACTTTTTGCATCTCTCATATAAAAACTTGACCATCCTATTTCTTCTTGAATTGCCTCCTTTGCCGTCCATACCTCTGCATCTAATACATGTCTTCCTACTTCCCTTTGTACTTTCTCTAAGTAATCTAATACCCTTTTACTAACAAATAACACATCATTACCATATGTTAACCCTGCTACTACAACTCCCTTCCATACAATTCTAGCTACATCTTATTTATTATATGGAAACACTGTTAATTTCTTTACTAAACCCTTTCTTTTCTTTGCTTCATTTACCAATTTTTTTTTCTATTCAAGCAAGCAATTTTCCTGATTACTTAAGATAATTCCCAAATAACTATATCTATCCACGACACTTAACTTTATATCCCCCAATAAAAATTCTACATCTTCTCTTTCTCCATTTATTAATCATCATTATATTTGATTTTTCTTCACTAAATTTAATCCCCATCTCTTTACCCACCCTTGCACATGTCCTCAGCATAACCTCCATATCTTTTCTTCTTTCTGCACACAAAAAAATAGCTTCTGCAACAAAAAAAACCCGGCAAAATATATACTCCCTTGCCACCCATTAATGATATCTCTATTCCTCTTCCTAGTCTTTCTATTGCTTTCTCCATTTCACTCAAATACAACAAAAACATCTTTCTACTTTAATGCCATCTATAGTTCATAACGAGATTAGAAAGGGGGAAAACATTTTAATTTTTTCATTGTGAATTTATTTAAATGAGTCTCACTTTTAGATGATTTAATGATGTTTTATGTTTTTTTTTGATTTAAACAAACCGATAAATTTTATTAAAAAAGAAAGTATATAGGTTTAATTTTTGTATTTAAACATATTTCTGATTTTGATCTTCCTTTCTTTGTTATTGTTTTTTATTTTATTTTTAAACAACAATAACAACTAGACATCCAAATGATCTTGTGAATAAAGTAATGCAATATTTATTGACAATGATTCTAAAACATATTATAAAAAATATATACAATATGAAGAAAAGAGATTGAAATATTTCTCTTACTGATATATGATAATTTTAATAAAAGTATTTTAAATAATACTTAAATGGCAATAGTGTTTATTGTATATAATGATTAACTTAGTCAGAGCTTGAGAAAAGATGCTATATAAGCTGTTATAAATGTGCTTGAAATCTTGTCACATCACTGTCAGCAAAACTTTATATTACCTTGAACTCAGACTTTCAAGCTCCCCACAACTATTCACTCCGTCTTATCCAATTCATACACATGTCCACATATACAATAGTCAAATATGTTTAAAAATACATATATACAAGCAACAAAGATTACAAATGTATATATGTATTTTTAAACACATTTGACTATTGTATACTTGAAGTGCAACATAAAAAAAAAAAAAGAATTGGTTTTAATTCTGATTCTTTTTCTGTATAGTAATGTCCACATATATATGAAAAAGATAAATGATGTCCAATATACGTATTTTATGCTTACCAGCATTCATCTCCCACACACACATATATATATATAATCAGTGCTCAGTTTATATTAAGGTAGCAAATCTTCAAACTTTAATGAACAAGCTTCAATCTTCTCCATCCTTCAACTCTTCAGTCATTCATATCATTGAATGATCCAAGGATGGAACAGTCAAAGCCCTTGTTGATGCCAATATTATTATCATACCCATGTTGATCTTAAGTCACTCTGACTCCTCACATATAGAACTACCCTCCAACTCCATATCATTGAAAATCTGAGGATGGGATACTCAAAGACCTTCCCTATTGATGTGAATATTATTGTCATGCCCATGTTGATCTTAAGTCATTCTGACCCCTTACATATAGAATCTTAATATATGGTTCTATATGTGAGGAGTCAGAGTGACTTAAGGTCAACATGGGTATGACAATAATATTGGCATCAACAAGGGTTTTGAATGTTCCATCCTCGGAAATTTCAATGATAAGGGTGGCTGAAGAATTGGAGGGTGGAGATGATTGAAGCTTGTCCATTAAAGTTTGAAGATTTATTATCATAATATAAAGTGAGCACTGATTGTATATATGTGAGAGAGATGATGATCTGGACCAACTGATGAGTGCTGGTTCAGCACAAAATACATATATTGGAGATAGTTTATTTTTTTCACATGTATGTGGTCATTTATATCAGTTGTATAAGATGGAATGGATAGCCATGGAGAGTTTGAAAGTCTGAGTTCAAATCCTTCTATTTATATTAAATTTATTATAGATAATACACATGTATTTAAATATTTTGTATTACCTTGTGGATACAAATTGATTAATTGCTTACATGAAAGAAGCAGCCAGTAGCATTTATTGTAATAATAGCATTTTACAAATCTTAATTTTACGGAGACATTCATTCTATAATATGTTTGTTATAGAGGCATATGCTGTTGTAGCAGATTCTACTATATGCTTCTGTAAATGCATTTTTATTTTGACATTGGGTGTGTATATAAACAAAAAATTAAAATAGATGGACGCAAAACTAATGTCATATAAATAAGAAGTAACACTATTTCAGGTATAGACTCATGAATGCATAGTTCTATAAATTTATTGAAAATAGCCACTTTAAGAATTAATATACATAGAAGAAATTAGTGCTTTTGACATGTACAGCTTTTGTTTAGTAGTTGGTAGTAAAAGTTAGTATATGTTTTAACTTCAGAATGACAAATAATAATTTAAAGAATTTTTAAGGCTAACTCCATTTTTAACTTGTGGAAAGAGAAAAATGGTATTAAAATATGTTTGGTGGAATCATTTTGTCAGTTCAATTAAATATATATTAGATAAGTAATTATATTTATATTATTTAAAAATAGAAGAAAGCTAATTGTAAGAACATTAGAGAATAATAAAAGTTTTACAATGTACGAAACAGTCAAAGAGAACTTTTAATTATCATTAACAACTTTTGGTATAATTTTTTGAATGAGAAAGAAACATTTTTGTGTACAAAATTGCTTTTTTCAACTTTTTTTTTGCTCTGACTTTTTTTCCCGTACAACTGAAAATGCTAGAGGAAACCTTCATTTTTGTCAACTCAAACAAACATAATACCGCCAAGTTCATGATTTATTATCTAGAAGCTTATTATAAAGGCTTTGCAAACTTGAGAAATTGCATGACAGGTATGTGATCAAGTTTCCAGGGTTTTAATTTCTACTAGATGCTTGATAAATCTTGCAAATACTAGGGATCTAATTTTTTCCTCAGTGATGAAAGCTTTTATTCATCTAAAGACAATGTACCCAATAGTTAAAAAGGTTTACAAAGAGATGATTACACCGCAAAATGAAATTCAAATATAATATGGTGAAGGAGAAGGGAATACATATGAAATGGGATATGGAAAGGGTGTATAATCCAGGCAAAGAAGAGGCTTTGATAAGGAGCAATGTTGATAGGCTTGGTTTCCCTGGTGGATTAATAGGAGGATCCATATGTGACATTAACTTTGAAGGAATTGCTATATGTTAAGTCTTTTGAGGTTTCAGGGATGACTGAGGAAGTTTCTGTGTTTTCTTAGATGCAACAGGCTGATTTTTGTCCTTTGTAGATGAGTAATTTTAATTTTCCCTGTTGTACTTGGAATGATGTTATGATTGATCATGTTGTGATCTTTTTGAATTGTTTTTTTACCTTTGATAGAGCAAACCACAGCCTGAAAGGTAGGAAAGTCCAGAGGGCAAGGAGATGGAGATTTTGAAATAAGTTCTTTGGTGATGATGTTTTTAGTCAAATTTTGTCTGAAATTCGATTTGGATACAATTTGGGTAATTTTGAAGGTTTTGGTTCATGTAGTTCAGGGGTCCCCAACTCTATGCCCGTGAGCACCATAGTGCCTGCAGACTATTTTACGTGTGCCCGCCGCAAAAATTTAATTTTAATTTTTTTATTATAAATTATTGTATTATATTGTAATCAAATTGTAGGGCATACTATAGTTTATTTTTGAAATAAATATTTTTTTGTACATTATGCATATTATTAACAATATCCAACTATAAATTTACATTGACAAAATAAATGGTGCCCGCCACCTGGCCGGTATTATAGAATGTGCTCTTAAGTGCAAAAAGGTTGGGGACCCCTGATGTAGTTTATGACTCTGCATGTTTTTTTCCGCTAGGGGCAGTGGCCATCTTTAAACTGTTTGAATGAATGAAAAGTAATATGAAGAAAATGAATGAATGAAAAGTAATATGAAGAAAACAATTTTGAAATGGAAAAATTAAATATATTGATGTAAAAGCAAAAAAACCACTGGAAAACTTGTTATTAATAATTTTAGTTGAGTAATGAGAAAATTGAATGGAATTTTAGGCGGTTACTTATCCCAGAGGAGGGAAAGGTCTGAAAAAAAGGATAGTTAAAAATGGCCTAAGTAAGTGGAACAACACAAAAAAAACAACAACAACTTTATAAACAAGTTCTGAGTGACAGGGAATTGGAGTAGGAGAAATATTTAAAAGTCTAAGAGGGAATAAAACCTTTTATGGTCCATGAAACAGTTGAACCACCCACCTAACAGGGGAAAATGAGGTAGTTAAATGCTGATAAGCACAAGGTAGACATAGGGAAATTGTGTTAAAAATGCACTGAAACTGAGAATTAGTGAAGGAAAGAGTACATAAGCAGCAAAATAAAGCTTTCAAAGGACCAAATAAATATAAAAGGCACCTTTCACTGCAAAAAAGCCAACCTTTCAGAGCCATTCTGTAAGAGCTGAGGAGGTGACTTTCCAATAAGATCTCCACCTATGGACTAGGGATCTATTTTTGTAAATCAATCTAATGCACTATCCAATCTAGCAAATTGTGTTCAGTTTAAATTCTGTTTTCACTATTTATGAGTTATATGTAAAAAAAAATGTCATTTAAAATTTGAGTGTTTCTTTTTTTTTTTAAAAAAAAAAAGAAAAAGAAAAACCTAAGTGTAAAATATCTTCTAATTTGTGAATTTTTTATCAAAGGTCGAAATTGACATTTCATGAATTATGATGTATATTTTGTAATGTGTTTTTATTATGAATGATTTTTTTTAAAGAAAAAGTTTATTTTTTGTATATCTTATAATATGAAAAAATAATTGAACAAAAAAAAAAAAAATCCACAACTTTTCACCCAAAGCAGCAATTTATGAATGTCATGTATGAATATTTGTATGACTTTTAAATTATGCTTATATGTTTTGTAGTCTGATTTATTATGAATGATTTTTTTTTTAATTAAAGGAAAAATTCAACTTCTTGTGGTTTTCTTATCAGATGAAAAACTGAATGAACACACACAAATAAGTACAAGTAATGTAATCTTACCATATCAATTTAACAGAACTTTGTTCAAGTGTTGTTTAGAAATGTATTTTTATTATGAATGATTTTTTTTTAAAGGAAAAGTTTATTTTTTGTATATCTTATCATATGAAAAAATAATTGAACAAAAAAAATCCACAACTTTTCACCTAAAGCGCAATTTATGAATGTCATGTGTGAATATTTGTATGACTTTTAAATTATGTTTATATGTTTTGTAGTGTGATTTATTATGAATGATTTTTTTTTTTAATTAAAGGAAAAATTCAACTTCTTGTGGTTCTCTTATCAGATGAAAAACTGAATGAACACACACAAATAAATACAAGTAATGTAATCTTCCCATATCAATTTAACAGAACTTTGTTCAAGTGTTGTTTAGATTAGGAATTGTGAATTGTGATAATGTATGTAGTTCACTCTATATTTCCTAGTTTTTTAGAATTTAAATTAATTTAATCACAAGATAGCTTCAGTTGTTTTCTCCCTCAATGCAGTTTTTTTTTTTAAAAAAAAATTATATAAACAACTATTTGTATTTTTAATGGGTACATATAAATGTTTATATTTTAAAACAAAATTGATCTACTTGAGACATTAACATTTTTAAAATGGCTTTATAAATTGAAATACTTGAATAAATTATATTAAAAAATTGTGACAAGTGACAACTGATGATGATAAATTGCTTAGTTATAGTATCTATCCTGTTGCTTAATTAGTTACTTAATCTGTCTTCTGACAAAGAATATAGAATACATTTACTACATGTGTTTATATATAAAAGTATATGCATATACACTATATATTTAATGTTTTCATGGTTATATGATGTAAACAAAGTACTTTGGGGTTAAATGACATATTATTTTGTATTACTTCCAATGTTTAATGTAATTACATCTGTTATTGTCAAGGTCAAATTTTTAAAGAAAAACCATTAGATCTCAAGCAATAACAAGATTGAATGTGAGGTAATGAACGAGATTGAGCATGAAACAATTGAGTATTCAGAATACATGGGTTAAACAAATATTTATTTCCTTCAGTTACACCATTAATTGATTTGTAGGCTCCACAATCCTGGGATACTGTACTGCATCAGCTTTATTTAAATCATTTGATCTTTTAAATATTTCAACAGACTCCCTCATGATTTTCAAATCATACTTTTCCAAATTAGCAAGTATTTTAACACTGTCAAAGTCAGGTTTTTGACAAATTTCTAAAAAATATGAAGATAAAGCTGATGTATAACTTCTGGTTGAAGGCATTTTTATGCTTCTCAGTTTTGACATTAATTCATTTATTGGATTGACCTACATAGTTTTTTGAGTATTATAAACATTGAATTTTATAAACACCCTGGTATTCCAAAAGTAGTCTGTCTTTAGGTTTATGGAAATTTTTGCTTGGGGAAAAAGTAGTCTTTATGTTAAAATTTGATAGTCTTTTACTGATCTTATTAGTGACTCCTAGGCTGATGATGAGAATTAAAATTAAGATATCTTTTTGTATGAGCGAATTTTCTGTAAACCTATATTGATAAGGAGTCATCACATTTTCTTGCAATCAAAACATTTAGAAAAGGAAGTGATTTATTTTCAATCCCCATAGTAAGTTTAATTTTAGAATGCCAATCATTAAGAAAAACGTGAAAAGAATTCAAGGCATCACTACTATGAGGCAATATCATGGTATTGATTTGATATCTTGAATTCATTTCTTGTTTTTTCTTAACGATTGGCATCCTAATATTAAGTTTACTATGGAAGTTGAAAATAACAAATCAAAAGTAGTCGTTATGTTAAAATTTGATAGTCTTTTACTGATCTTAATTAAAAATATTTTTTGTATGGGTGGATTTTTTGTAAATCTATATTGATAAGAAGACATCACATTTTCTTGCAGCTAAAACATTTAGAAAAGGAAATTATTTGTTATTTTCAACTTCCATAGTAAACTTAATATTAAGATGCCAATCATTAAGTAAAACAAGAAAATAATTCAAGGCATCAATATCATGATATGGCCCCACACATTTCTTAATGATTGGCATCCTAATATTAAATTTACTTTGGAAGTTGAAAATAACAAATCACTTCCTTTTCTACATGTTTTAATTGCAAGAAAATGTGATAACTCTTTATCAATATCAGTTTATGGAAAATCTAACCCTACATATAGATATCTTAATCTCAATTCTCATCATCATTCTGCTCAAATATTTTCTGTATCAAAAAATCTTTTGATGAGGACTTGTAGTTTGTCTGATAAAGATCATCTTACTATTTAAAGATCATCTTACTAATGAAATAGAACTAATAAAAAATATTTTACTTTCTAATAGTTACAATAAAAACTTCATTGATACTAAAAAAAATTATAAAATGGATAATTCAATCAGATATAGAATGGTTTTACCTTATATTATCTGATAGATCTAGTAGTAAGTCTGTTGAATTTTAACATAAAAACTATTTTTTCCACTAGCAAAAAATTGGTGATTTTTTCCATAAACCTAAAGACAAAGCAAGATGTTTATGAAATTCCTTGTTTACAATGCTCAAAAAAGTATATAGGTGTATTGATGTCAAAATTAAGAAACATAAAAAATGTCTTCAATCAGAAGTTAACTACATCAGCTTTTACTTCACATTTTTTAGAAATTGGTCACAAACCTAATTTTGATTTGCTAATTTGGAAAAGTATGATTTGGGAACCATGAGGAAGTCTTGATATATTAAAAAGACCAACTGGTTTAAATAAAGCTGATGAAGCACAATGTATTCCCAGCCTTGTATAGACCACTTATTTTATCTCTTTTTTCTAATATAAATTTTAAATCAATTAATAGTGAAACTAAAGAATATAAACATTTTGTTAATCCGCATATTTCTTTACCTTACACTCAATCTCTTTCCTATTTGAGATGTAACAGTTTTTCTTTAAAAATTTGACTTTGGCAATGGCAGATGTTATTTTATCAAAATATTTGAGAATACAAAATAATACACGATTTAATCAAAAAAGTATTTTGTTTACATAGCATATAGCACAATTTATTACTTAAATTTTTTACTTATCATAAGCCTTAGTTTTGTTTTTATAGGAGCTATATTAAAAGGAATTGATGTAATTAATGTAGCTACTTATGATGTGAGTGGGAAATTAATTCCCCACATATTTTATGGTAGCACTTTAGTAGCATATCTAAAAAATACTAAAAACTTGATTTTTTTAAAACTTATATACAATATAATAAGGGTAACTCTAGCCATCTGTAGTAAATATGCATTTCCCATCATTATTGGATGGTAGTTTATTTAAATCCCCAGACTGATTTCTGACTTTTGCTTTTATAGTAAAATTTGATAACTTTGGAGTGTTTGAATTTTAGCTTGAATAGTATTAATGGAGTTAAAATTGGGCTTTTAGATGCATAATTGCTTTACTTCTACTTTGAATCTCCTTGATAAAGAAAATAGCCATAAGTCAGAGTGAATATTTAAATGCATTATCATCTGGTAGTCATTGATTACTCAAGTTCACTATAAATAGTGTTAGAATAGAGAGTTGTTTTGTATCATATCCTAAAAAACAAAAAAAAAACAAAACAAAAGCAGTTAATGAAGGAGCAGTGTAAGTCATAAAAAATTTGCTCTAGATTTTTTTAATGCAGTTAAATAAAAATAGTGTTGTTAAAGAACATTGACAATATCAAATGGTTTAAAATAACCATAACTTTTATCATACCAGAAAGACAATTTTTAATATTTATTTAATCTATTTATCACCTTGGTACATGCTTACATTTATTGAAGTATCAACCAAAGCATGCTATGTATGTTTTTATCTCAATGGCAGATGGCTGTAATTAGTCTATATGGTACATTAAAACTTTGATAGCTATTTAAAGAAATATATATATATATTTGTGTGGCTAATTTTTTTTTACAAAAGTTTTAAGGTAGTTTTTATGGTAATAATTATGAAGGGAAAATTTATGGAAACTTCAATGTCCTTTTTTCATGAGATATCAGATTTCTTACTATGTAACATTTAGTATGAATACTAATCTAATTATAAGTTACATTCTAATTTTTCCATTTTTAGATGCTTATTGACTGGTAATATCTAATTGTCATGACCAAAAATATTTGCCTCACTTTGAGAGCATATAGATTTGCATAATTAGCATGTAAATGTATTCACATTGCATTTGTTTTGCAGTACACATTTGAATATAGACTTACCCTTTATGATGTTAGCATGAAAGCAGGTGGAGATAACTAGGCAGTAGGTTATTGCAGTCAGCTGATAATACCTAGTCATAGTTTTATCATTACTTATCTTTCTTAACACACTTTATTCTATCATTTTATTATTAAAGCTACTACTGTACACCATGAATTTTATTATCCACTTGCAATTATAACTTCTGTTGATATTCTGCACACACAACTAGGATTCCATCCTCCCCAATCAAATAATTTATTATTACTAAATCATTTTCTTTGTTATAAATTATTATAGTGGGGTTGTGAATAAAGTTTTGTTGGTAAACTTTTATTGAACTGCAAATATATGGCACTCTTCAGTATTCATATATATATAACATGCTTTTTGTATGTATAATATGCATATATAAAGTAAAATTATCTTTATTGTTAAAAGGAGGTTGCTTTCACAACAGTTTGAAATTGTTAGTTGTTATTCATATTGGAATTGTCTAAGTGTTGACTGATTTTTAATGATTAAAATTATAGTATAAACAAAATATTAAAAAAATAATATAATTATTAATAAGTTTTAAATTGCGCTTTACGCAAAAAAGTGAAGCTTAGTATTCTTAGAAAATAATTATACGGCTGAGCACTTTCAAAGAACTCCACATTCATAGCCTAAATTGAGCAGACACATTCTTATATTTTACTGAGTGCATGTTCATTCATTCATTTGTTCATTGAAAGAATTTAAAAAAAGAAAAAGGAATAGTGAAATGTCCAACTTTTATCACAACTAAATACGTTCTGGGTGATATTCTATCTTTTTTTTCAATAACTTTTTTGTAAAACTTTTAGCATTATGTTTAAAAAAACATCTTATTACATGAAATACTGCACTGATTTTTGAAAAGATAATGAACGAATAAAATGTATATGATTTCAACATAAACTAAAGAAATTTCATAAAAAACATGATCATGTATGGCACTCCAATATAGAAAAACTGTCTATTGCAATTTATTTAAAAAATTTTTAAAAATGTGATTATGCATAATGCTCAGAGAGGGAAAAATTGTTGTTCATATATATTGTAATGCATAATAAAGTTAGTAATGGTGTGGAGGGGGGGGTTTCTATGTAGATTGTTGTTTGTTTACATTTTTTATTAGATAGCATATAATTGAAGTGGATATTGATACAACAGTTAGTGACTTCACTATGTATTATTTTTAGACCAGATATATACTTCAAACTTTATAATTAAAGCTGAATATATCTATTATTATTATTAAATAGAATCACATGAAATAATTAATTCAATTCTGTTAGTTTTTTTAAAAAGCAAACAATACATAAGTAATGAATATAAAATTTAATTCTTCTATCATCAATAATGTTTTTTTAAACAATATTTTTTATCAAATTGTCAATTAATTAATACACTTCTGGACATTAATATTTCTTAAGCTTTCATTTTATAATGAATTTAAATTAATATCACCAGAAGCAGGAAAAAAAAAACTAGTAGATATCCTTCAGAATTATATAATTTTTTCCCCAAGCCTCAAAAAAAAAAAAAAAAGTATTACAATTTGTAACTTAAAAAACAAATGACATGTGTATTGTAGTGGTATATTCGTAAGTATTAATTTAATGTATTTTAATGTTGGACGTGTGACAACTTGCTTTATTGTTATGCTTTATTAACCAATTTTGGATAGTTGTCCACATTGATTATAGAATGACTATTTGAAAAAAAAAAAATTCTAAGCCTGATAAGACTTGACCTGTATTCAAATCATCAGAGTCATGGTAGGCCAACATATTAGCCACAATATCATGAGATACATGCCATGGTGTGCAGTATATTTATAATTAGCATGAACTATTCATTTTTATTCTTCATAGTTTTAATCTTCTGTTTTGAATTTAAAATTTAGACCTAAATAATAAATTTTTAAAGTGATTTATTAAAATATATTCTATTTTAAAATGTTGGCAGATTTAAAAAATTGTAAATTAGGATTCTAAAATATTTTAATAATTATTACAATAAAGTCATGTGATTTTTGTCATTAAATTTTTTTTTTGATAAGTGTAGCTAGAGTTCATCTGTTGGGCATGACTTATAAACATATAAATAGTTGGCAGAGCAAGCAATCTGAAACAACATATTAACTACCCACTCCTCAAATATATACCTTTTATCAAGTAAAATTTACATGTTTATGGATTAGATTCAAAGTAGGATGAATGAAATTTAAAGTTGCTTATTAATTTTTTATTTAATACTAGTTTATAAATAGTTTTTACTCTTTTTTTTCCCTTCTGTGTATTGAAATTTTAGAGACGAAGATGTGCTTCATGGGAGTGGAGACGAGGAGAGAATCTCCTGAAATTTGTCATCTCTTTGTGGTATATTAATGATCTATTAAAATTGACTATATATATGTGTGTGTAGTAGTAGTAAAAATAGAATACTATTTCATATAACATATCAATTGGGAGTGATAATTGAAGTGAAAATTTTCTGGAAAAAACATTGGTTTTTTTTTTTTACTATCTTGTTTTAAAAAACTTTTAATGAATGGCAAGAAGTTTGCAATGATTGGCTAGTTGTGTTATAATAAATATTTTCTTTTATGTTATGCCATGACATCCATAATATCCTATAACATAGAAATTAAATTGAAATAATATTCTGGAAAAAGTTTTCTTTTTCTATCACTGAATCTTGACATATGCAGCTTCAAAGTTCAACTACTTTAGTTTTTATTAAGACATCATTGGCACTATGTGCGATGTCTACACATACTTATATATATTTTTCTACAATGCTACATGCATATTTTTTATGGCACAATATTTTCTATTTCACAAGCTTATATAAAATGAATTGAAATGATCCCTTATTTTGGAGGGTCAGGGAAGAATTATTATGATATAAAATTGCTAAATAGAGGACTACAATATAAAGATGAGGGCTAATGAAATTGTAAAAAGAGGATAATTAATTATATTCTACTTCAAAAATGCTAATCATTACAAATATAAATCCCTCACCATGTAAATTGCTCTCTCGTAATGTAATAGTATTATGTTGGTGTTATATTGAAGAGTTAAACATAGTAGAGATATAAATTTGATTGCATAAAATTTAAGCTTTAAATTCATATAGATTGTACTTACAATACATATAAAAGTCAAACTATCAAAGCACGTGGAAATTTACATGTTTCAAATTTCTTAATTCATTTGATGAGTGAAGGGTGAGTGAAACATACATAGTGAGAGAGGATAGTCTGTAGCTTTTATATTGATTGATAGGTACAATGTAAATTTGATATTATTGGTTTCAAATAGGTATACTCATATTTAAAAATATAAATAATTTTATTTTGGCAATTATACTGTAAGGGTGACTTACAACCAACAGCCCACCTGCACTAATCTACACCATACCTAAGCCTAATTAAGTAATTATCAAATAACTCCTTTGTCAGACACATATGTATATATGCAAAACATCGCAATAAGCAAATTTTTTTTTAAAATAAAAAAGTAAGGTGTAAAGCCTTAGTTTTCTACATATATACAATATGACTAACCACAAGTGTCCTTAACTAACTGACATTATGACATAGACAAAGATAAAACATAAAAGATGATCTAATGTCAAGCATATTGCTAAGTGACCCGACTTGAAAATGAAAAGATAATTTCAATAAATAATTAATAATATTATGTAGATTTACATTACACAACAATAAACAAATACTGCAAGCACAGGAAATGAAAGCTATCATGCGATCCTACCATAATTAAAGCGAAACAAAAGTCATATATATCACTTTCATTTTTATAATTGAAAAGGTTGCACAAGAAAGTCAATATCTCAATAGTCATATTTTTAGAACTAAACTAGATGGATGTATACTTCGATTTTAGAATCGATTTTAATCGCACAAGATTAAAAGGAATTTGTTTCGTGTCGTAAATATGCCTAAGTTATAAAAACAAACTGAGTGATTTAAAATGATTGTAAAGAACTCCAAGTTTGAATAAAATCACCACGTGAAAAGAAATAAACAACAGCTAGCAATCATCAAGAGTAATTATTTTTTTTATTATGCCACTTCCTATGCAAAGAAACAACTCTATAAAAAATACATCTAGATTTAATTAGTAAACGTTGAGCTAACCCATTGAAGGTGGATATGATTGTAGGCAAGCATTTCATCATGACAACGCCAGCATCCTACCTGAAGATCCCAAGTCTGACCATAGTTAGATGCATGCAATTTTTATATTAAGTTTTATGATGAATTTGCTGACCATATGGAGCCTTTGTTAATGTTATTGAGAAAATGTACTAATGCAAATGGAATAGGGAGCAGAAGAAGCACATGCGAAGGTATGACCGGCCTGTTATTTCTGGTGCTCTAGCTTTAGGGGCATGAAACGAGATTTCTAAGGATGTCTAGCTTCAGAACTTGGACTCTATAAATAAAAAAAGTAAAAAAAAAAAAGTTTTTTTTTTTTTTGGAATTTTCTTTCACCTTCAAACTTTAAACGTTTGTAACCCACTTGGACTTAAGGAGCAATATGTTCAACCGCAATGAGAATGGATAAACATGACAATTTTTATGAACTTGAACACACACATAAAAAGAAAATGATCTTAAAAGTGGTGAACACATATATAGTGATAGAACACCATGATAAGCAGAGACCAATAACTAAATAAATAATTAACTAATAAATCGTGTCTAAAATAAGTGAGTCAGCCAAGTAAACAACAGACTTAAAGATAGGCAGTAAGACACATATACACACACACAAAAAGAAATCATAAATAAACACAAAGTGGCATGGAGTGGCAAGGAACCCTAAGGTATACTATCTTGAAATCTATAGGTAAATAGAAACTTTGTAAACATATAAATTAAACAAGTCGATGATAACTAGGAGTGGAAGGAAACTAAAAAGAATGGAAGAGAAAGTTTCACAAGAAATTATAAGTAATAGTAGTAGTGAGTGCTCTACTTCTAGCAGTAAAGGAGTCTACATTACTACAAGTGCTGGGGGGGGGGTCCATAACAGAAACTGATCACACTCCACAGACACGGGTGGTGAACCAAACAGCTCAAATTTGAGAGACCCCTACCAATGAAACAAATCAAGCACCCAGTCAAAGTAGCACAGGCTACATGAGATGTAATGACCATGGAATGGATATTCCAGATGATCATGATGGTGAAAGCAGAACTCACTAATAGAATGAACATGAATATGAACAGCTTGAAAGATCTGAAAGGAGATATGAATGGTATGAAGGAAGACTTGAAGGGAGATATGAATAGCATGGATTCAAAAATGGATAGCTTGAAAGATGATCTGAAACTGAAATGATAGGAATTGAAAATAAATTAAATTACATTTGCGGATATCCCAAATAAAGGAATATAACTTTAGTCACTTGCCAAATTTGGAGAACTACATTAAGAAATATAAGAAAATCGAAACAGAAAAATATTTTGAAAATCTTGCTGAACTTAAAAATAAGTTTGAAATTAGATTTTCTGATTTTCATAGAATTCAATTAATTGTTTCATTCATTTTCAATCCATTTGTTGATACTAATACTTTTGAAATATCACAACAGATTGTAAGTATGATAAATAAAAATGCGACTAATTTAAAAATGGAAATAATTGATTTTCAATTGATCTACAATTAAAAACAAGAGTACCACAAACAGATTTTTGTTCCCTTGTAGTTGAGAAAAAATATCCACTCTTAAAGGAAACTTTCAATAGTTAAATTCTTGCTTTTGGTTCAACTTATCTTTGCAAAAGTAAACATCTGATTGACTGCATGACTTCAACTATAACATCTTATTTGTCAGAATGCAATAAACTAGCTGAAAACTTCAGATTTATGTTATTTCTCATATTTAATTTGTATTTAAATCCATAACAAATAGGAATAAAAGAGTACTTTAAATGAGCAAAGAGTATATAATTAGACATTTTCTTTTATCATATTATAGATTTTTATTATTTGTGCATTAAATACATTTAAAATTGAAATATTAAAAGTGCAAAATTTATTTGTGGCTTACATAAAATTCTAAATTGGCTTGAGCTAAATTAAAAGTTGGAGCACTAGAGGAACAAATCCTAAAAAATGCTCTCTTACTATTACCTCAGGTTTGGATATCTCACTAACTGATGGTATGACAATATCAGCAAAATTTAGTCTTAAAAGAATTAAGCAGTGCAAATTCCTCAAGTCCACTGCATACATTTTTGCAGCTGCTTTGTGGTTATTCATATGATGAATGAATATAACAATGTGGTTAGTTTATCCCCGAGTTTATGACCAAGAAACACCATAGTCTTCTCAGTTGTTTGTTAATTCTTAATTGAAACATTGAGTTCTCTTGTAGTCAGAACGAATGAGTGTGTGGAGAATTTTTTTTCTTTAATATTTTATAATCATGATAGACAAAATTAAATTATGGCTCTCATTCTCAGAAGATTGTAAAGTTCCCAGCCAAGGCAACGGTTGACAGAGGATGCTAAGAATCTCCTGGTTGCAGATACAGATTACCATTTGATGATGACCTTATAATTACTTTCCTGGTCACTTTTAAGTCAAATAAGGTTATGTGAATTGGAAGGGCTGTCTTATATGGAACATTGTTAAATTTGTGAAGTTAGAAGAATTTATTATGAAAAAAAAAATTTAAAAAACAATACGATGAAATATGTGAAAGAATGGCAAGATTAGTTAGTTATTCAACTTAACGGAAAATAATTCAGATTTATATCCCAACAAGTTTTTATTGTGATTAAGAAGTAAAGAATTTTGATATAAATATATAACAAGATTTTGATCACACCAAATATATTTAAATTGTCATAGAAACTTTAATGTTGGAATTGGAAAATCATTGAAAGATGAAAATATTTGTCTATAGGAGACACAAACTTAGAAATTTTTTAAAAAAGAAAAAAATGTCTGTTATGAATTCTTTATTTGAGAAAAATACCAAAGAGAAACAGACTCAGAAAAATCTAAATGAAGTTATAGAGGGAATTGTATTATATTTTGACTAAAAGAAATAATATATTTCAAAGTTGTAATGTTTTTAATAGATTCAACACAGGATAGGATCATCAATTAATTAGATGTAAAATACATGTTAACCTCTAAGTAGAAAGATAACTTAAAAATCAATAGTAACAGTTGATGTTTCTAACTTCAGAGCATGCTAATCATATTAACAGATTGTGAAAATGGTTCACGCTTAACTGAAATCAGCAGAGACATAACTCATACTCTACTAATAAGTCCTATAATGATAATTGGTATATAAATAAAAAAAAAGTTTTATTAAATTTTCAACTTAGAAAGCAATGTATGAAGAAAAAAATGAATCTGAAAAAAATAAATTAGAATTTGATATAATAATAAGTAATAATGATAAAAGAAAATATATGGCGAATTGGCAAGATAATCTAGAAAAGAAAAGAAAATTTTCATAAGTATAAAATATCTTGATATTGAAAGAAAACTTATTTCATCTACAAGTAAAAAAGATGAAACTATTTCCAAAAGAGAGAAATGATAGTATGAAATATGTGGAAGAGTTCTAAAAGAATTAAGTAATAAAAAATAAAACAAAGTAATCACAACAATTGTAACATTTTATGAATTGCCAAATATTTTAAATGGAAGAGATGGAATATATAAATAAGCTTATGAAGAAAGAAAAGCTCCAATAACTATTAGAATTATTGTTGATACATTAAAAAAAAAACAGATGAAATATAAAAATTACTGACAAAATTATATACCAAACATAGTAATTTTGATATTTAAAATAAATGGTAAAGATTTAGAAATTATAGATGTATCAATCTTTTATCAGTTCTATACAAAATTTTCACCAAGATAATCACTACTCATTTACAGCAAATTTTGGATTTTAATCAACCAAAAAAAAAAAAAAAAAAGAAGCTAGATTTGAAAGTTATAGCACAATTGATCACATCCAAATGTTGAGAGAAGTTATAGAAAAAATCAATGAATTTGATCTATCATTATGCTTCGAATTTGTAAATTATGAAAAAGCATTCAAATCTGTAAGCATTTCCACAATGATTAAAGATTTGGATAATCAAAATATAGATCTGGGATATTGTCATATTCTGAAGAATATTTATTAAAAGTGCAATAGCAGTGATTAGACTACATAATAATATTAATAAGAGTAATATTAATAAAGAGTTCTAATGAAAAGTACAAGAAAATAATGTAACTACTATAATTATAGCATCTTCTGAATTGTCAAATATTTTAAATAAAGTGAAACACAAATATGTGAAGAGAGGAAAAGTTCCAAAACAGATGAACTCTATATCTCCAAAACTTTTTACATCAGTTTTAAGAATACCTGATGATTGTTAAAATCATATAGATTTTGCAGATGATGTGGTTGGTTTTGCAAATAATGCTTCAGAGTTTCAAGTAGTGCACAACATGAATGTGGGAAAGTAGGATTCAAGACAAATACTAAAAGGTCTAAAATAAAGTTTAATGGTTTTTTTTTCCAGAAGAATGAAAATAAAAAATTACTTTGGTGAGATTATTAATACAGATGGAAATAATGAATGTAATTAGAATTAAACAATGATGGAATGGTTTTTGTAGAAATAAACTAATATTAAAAGGAAATATGCTTATGTCATTGAAAAGGAAGGTTTTTAATAGATGTGTTTTACCAGATTTTACTTAAAATTTGGATACTCAACAGAAAAGCAATAGAGGGTTCAGATCATTCAATGAAACATGGAGAGAGATATGATAGAAGTAACAAGAAGATATCAAACACAAAACATTTGAATAACAGAATAAACAAGTATCATTGACATCATTGAAAGAATCAAGAGAATGAATGGAGCTGGTTGCATATATTTGTGAAAGAGATTATAATACAGGGATAATTGCATTCTTAAAGTAGATCCAAGGATATTATAAAAGACTTGAAAAGAAATTCATGTGAAATGGACAAATGAAAAAAAAGAAAATGATGTGGGAAGAAAGACCCTTGTCGGGAGTGGATCAATAATGATTAAAAGTAAAATCAAATGATGGAGGACAGATAGATTTTATTTGTGTAATCATATTACTTCTTAACTAGAGAGTAAAGTAAGTCCAAGGATTATTGATGTCAATTTTGCACTGACTGAAAAGAGATTGAAAAATACAACTCTCTTCATTGATGAATGAAGTAAATTATACAGTTGTTGTACTAAGCTTATCATTTATCTTTAGTATTGAGCATGCTTGACTTAAAATAAAAATAAACCATGGGCTGAATTCTTATAGATATAACTCTCTCATTACTATTAAATGTTGTTATATATTGCTATCATATTCTTTTTAATCAAGAAATTCATACTTATATAGATAACCCAAAAAGTGAAAGGTTTATTTTCTAACTAATAATAAATTGATTACTCATTTCTATTATAAATATCTGAGCTGGCAATCTGCTGTTTATTTGGGAGAAAAATTTCAAACTATATACCAATTTGATCTTATTTTATCCATCACATTTTCTGATCACTGATGCAGCTGATTAATACAGTAATCACTTCATCCCAGGGTATTTTCCTCTATCTTTAAAGCAACCCACAAATTAAGGAATACATGTTTATTTTATTCATACATATATTTATTATATAGATCGCAAAACTATCTGTTTACATATATAATGTTCTTGATAGTAGCGTACATGATAATGACTTGGAAAGAATAAATAAAATTGCAACATTGTTTTTAGATAAGATTTAAAAATATTAAGATCCATTAATACTTCTAAAAATAATTGTAAATAAACTTTTGAACTTGTCTACAAAAAGTTCACTCAACATTGGCAACTTCTCGTTTGAAACAAAGTATGATGCTTCTATTTCTTTGTTCTGATAAATAAAAAGGAAAGGGGGAAAGAGATCTTTTTTTTTTTTTAACTAATAGAATTCTCATAATCTCATCCATTTTAAATAAGATTCAGATAAGCTGTCTGTTGCTTTTAATAACTATGGGAAAAATATAGTGTTGAAATATCTCCTTGACCTGCTATGCAAAAAAAAAGTGTTGAAATACCTTTTTTACCTACTGAATATATATAACTTGATTGTGTACTAGAAAAATAAAGTTTTGTTTTAAGATTTAAATTTAAAGTCTCCCTTCTGTGAGCATGTGTATTCTTGTTTTTAAAGAGAGAATTAAATACAATATTTAAACCATATCTTAATTATAGAATGGATTGTATGACCTATATTGAATGGGAAATGTTGAAATTTGGTCCCATTGTAATTTTGGCACATGTCTCCCAAATATGCGATATATTAATTAAGATAGCCATCTGCTGATGATAAGTAAACTATTATCAGTCTTTGATTTCTTCCCTCTCCCTCACTATAAGTTAGCTTATCACATTTTTTTTGTTATCTATTATCTATAATTTTTTTTGATAGTCCTTTGAAGTTACTGTTGAAGTATAAAGTAGAAAGCAAATATTTATTTCTGTTAATAGATAGTTAATCTAATGGCTGTTTTGTCAAATGTAATAGTTAATCATATTTCTATGATATTCCACATTGTAGTAGGAAATATATTAATGGCATTATTCCTTTTTTTTTTACTCACTACTTAAGATTTGAATCTGTCTTGTTTAGAGTTATGTATCTATCATACTGATAATAATGATTCCATCTCAAGTGCTTGGATTGATATATATTTTTCTTAATTTTGTTTTTGATTTTAATTTATAATTGATTCGGAAACTTATTCACCAGTGAACTACTATTGAGTCTAACACAGTCATTCAAATATATTTATTTATGTATGCCATTAATAACTTAATTCCCTGCTAGTCAATATCATTTCCATGGTAATTCAATCTTGAAACTCCTCCATCACGATAAAATAATCAATACCTGTTGTAGTGGCATTATATTTTGATTTGTTATGTATAGCAGAAATACAAATCCATATATAACATCATTCTTTTATATATAGAACTGTAAAAAAAGTGACAAAAAAAGGATATGACAGAAATTATCAATTTTATAAACACATAATATGAAATGTTAGACTTAAGAAAGAATCAAATTGTTTGATTTTCAATTGGTTGTAGCCTTATCCTTAACTATTGAACTATTTGTTTCATGTCTCAAAGATAACTGCTATTAAAATATGATAGCTTGTTAACTGATTGTAGTTGAAAAGACTACATTATAAAAGATTAGACAACTAAAAAATGCAAAACCAATGGAAACAATCATCTCAAAAATCAACAAAATCTAAACACTCCAGTATCTTTAAAACAATTCACCTTGAGCTTAACAACAAAAAAAAAAAGGGGAGGGGGGAGGGGATTATTTTACAAAATGTAGATTGTTTTGTCAATTGTTATATTTTCATTTACCATTGTCAAACTTCCTCCACTCACAACTTTGACGCCATCCATTTCGGATAAATAATTGACATTAAGTTTATATCTGTAATAATGCTCTCTTTTTTAATATTTATAGATTTAAATGTAGCTTTGGCTTCCCTCTAATCTTCAACTTCTTAGGTAAGTTCTAATTGTTGACTTAAATATTATTGGACACTAATATACTGTAATAGTCTATCTGCTTGATGTAGCAAAATAATTCGAGAATAAGCTCTTTCAATAATTGGAATTTTTATTATGCTTTTATAAACTCACATTAGAATTATATCTAGTTTTGACTTCCAGCTATTCATTAATTAATAAATCTTATTGTCGTTTTAAGAATTATTTGATGCTAATATAATGTATAGTTTATCTGTTTATCATAGAGTGAGAGATAAATTAATAAAAAAATAAAATGTTCACATTTATTTTTGAATTTAAGGCTACAAGAGTATTATTATTGGTGCAGTTTTGAATGTGATTGCTAGAAGTTATTTTTAGTATTAGAAATAAGAAGTTTTTTAATTTTTCCAAAATAGGCCATCTTCTTAGCAATGTATACTGTCCAGCTAAGATATCTTTTGAGAAAAGCATCCGACTTTTATCCAAATAAAGACTAACTTGGAATGTACAAAAACCTAAAGCATTTTTTCAAATACTGCACAACTTCATAGAACTTGTAAAACTTTGTATTTATATAATCATTTTAAGTGATCATTTTATTATCAGAAAAATGAAATTTCTTGAGCAGGATAAAAATGATACCTCTCATCAGTTTAGAAAATATGGGATTGGGAATTTTTTTTTTTTAACCAGGCCCAATCCTGATATAATATTTTAATACTGCATCACTACCTACCAACAGTAGCCTCAACTCATTTAAAGAGGTAAGTTTTCAGCTATTGTGTATGGTTCTTTTTTTTTGGTTATACATGTTTGTAGAAACTGATTTGCATAATTATTTGTTCCCATAACAATCTCTTAGAATAATATATCAGCAAAAATTAATTCAAATATTTTAATGCTTTAATATTGCGGTCTATATTGACAGTAATACCTGATCTCTCAATGAAGGGAAACATTGGAGGTGACAGTGGATATTTTACATACCTATTGAATATCAGAATTTAGGATTATACTTAATATACTCATTTTTCTTATTATCACTATTTTTCTAATCCTTACATGGAGTATTTTCATATATATTGTTTTCATTCTCAAAATATATATTTACATTTTAAATTTGAGTAATCAAAACTATTTAAGATATACTCTTATTAGTGATGGATATTGATGCAATAGTTGATGTAGATGACATTTTTTTCTAACAAAATAAAAGTATTTTAATGTTTATAAAGCAAAAAATCTAAAACATTAGAAATTCTATATATATATATCGAAACCTGTAAGAAATATATATAATATTGAAAGTTCACACACAAAAAAATATATCTAAATCTTAACATTTTTATATAAAATTGATTATTAATTGCATAATGCACAAAAAATTTTTTTTCTCTAAATAAATTATAATTATGATGACCATATTTTTTAATTGCAATAATATTTTTAGATGCAGACAACATAATGTTCATAAGAGTTTTAGTCCATAAAATTTATTGAGTGAGTACATGTAAGCAAGTGTACACATTTTAAAACAATATTTATATATTTTGTTATTGTATATGATCAAAGTATGTTTTTGATTACTTGTTGTATTGAATAAAACTATCTTTTTTTTTTTAAATTTTGTAATCATGAATAATGAAAATTTTTGTTATTTTGGATATGTTTTTAATGAAAGCACTGATGGTTTGGAAGGGTACTGGATAAAAATTAGATCAAGTATATTAACTGTATTTTAATTATATATTCGAAAAATATAATAATAAACTCTATTGTACATTTTTTGCAGGAATGTTGCTATTTTATCTTTGGATGACTTAAATGAAATCACTACCCATGACATCATCAATCTTAGAAAATGGTTGCCATTTTGAAAAAAATAGTAGTTTTTTTAAAAATCAAATTTTTTTTAAAGATTGCTGTAGCAAATCATTAATTGTAAATCAAAATAGTGGATATAAATTGATTATGATTGCTATGGCAAATCCTTACATAAAAATCTGTAGTTAACTCGGATTAAAGTATATATATCAAAAACTTTATGGAACATATGGAGTAATAAAATTTCCACAGGGTGACATTTTGAAATCATTCAATATAAGAAAACATAAACTGGAGAATTTAAGCTATTGAAATTATTCAACATACAAAAACAAAACAATGTATATTGGAAAGCAAATATTTCAGTAAACAAAATAAAATTAAAAATGTAATATATGGTTATGAAATTAGAATATAGAATCATCAGTCTAGAATATTATTTATATGAAATATGTAAACAAAAACAAAAAAAAAGAAAGCCTAAACATAAATCTTCCAATACAAGAAGTTAACAATTTTACATTTAAAGTTTTATATCTGAAAATATTTCAATAAATAAATTACTTTGTTATATGTATTAAAAAATAAAAATAACTCAGTTTATTGTTTTATTACCTGATTAAATTTTTTTTTTCAAATTTCTAAAAGCACACAATAGAAAAAAATAAAAGAATAAAGTATTTACATTATAACTCAACCAAATCTCAGCCCTAAAATCATCTCAATCAAGGTTCTGCATATATTTACATATAAAAGCTTAATCTAGAATTTTTGATGATTTTAGTGTCTTTATTAAAAAATGTGAGAATTATATATAGATTTTTTTTTTGACATAGACCTACTATGTAACAGCTTAGAATTTACATATTAGATGGAGCCATCAAAACTATTCAAAATACTAATCTATAAACTAAGATAAGCATTATAAGTGTGTAATGCATTTTTTTTTTTTTTTAAACTAGAAAAATATTGTAAAATTTTATGTGTACTTTTATAATAAGAAGAAAATACAAACTATGAAAAGTTGAATAATTTGACACAAAAAGATAGTGTATTTGGGAATAATGAAAACTTGCATTGTTATTTGTAATAATTTTTTAAATAATAAAGATTTTAACAAACTAATCAAAACCAAATAATAATATAAATTAGAGTAATTTACTAAATATTTAAAGCTTATCCATTTAAAGAAATTAATGAGTTATTTTTTGCAAAAAAAAAGAGAGAGAGAGAGAATAAAACATTAGCTATTTGCCATGATATTTTCCATCATATGTGATACTTATGAGATTGTAGCAGTTCTGGCGATATGCCTCTTTCCAAATTTTGCATTTAGCTATAGCCTAATTTACATTTTAATAGATGTTATGTAAGCTCATGTTTTGGTTCAACATAATATAGATGACGGTTTGCAATCAAATATCAGAATACTCTGGCATTTGCATAGGTTGATCATTTGTTGGAGTAGGTGGTTGAGTCAGGCACACACTTTTTCAATAATGGGGAACGATATCCCTGCCTCAGTGCAGTATACAAAAATAATAATCAGATCCTCTTTTTAAATTGAATACCCAGGATCCATCTATTCAAACTCTGTAATTTTTACACTTAACGATATGGACTGTTTGATCCTGTGAGGAAGCTAGTTTGTCATCTTATAGAATTCTCCTGTGGTTTAATTTTGATAACTGCAAATTTTGAGTGACCTTTTTGGTTTTGATCTTCATTAGTATTCACTATTTGCCCTCTCACTTTGACAGACACAAGCCAACTTTCCTAAAGAAGTTGAAGCAGTCCACCACTATATCAAAAGATGAGTAGTCTTTGTAACTGTCCTTATAGGTAGGTCCATAATGAAGAAGAGTAGCAACTTCAAAATATCGCACAGATTCAATATATTAATTACTCTGCCATTCATGTCATAAAAGTGAAAGAAGTCATTATCACTTCTTATTAATTAAATGGATGGCAGCTGCAACATGGACAACACAAAATGGGAACTCATGAATTCTTCCTTTATTTTTGTGCATAAGCAATCCACATTTTGCACAAGATATTTCATGATCTATTTTATTTAGCAGATTGCTGATACAAAAATGTGAATGCAGGGTCTTCTCTGGTCATTGTTTGGCTATAGAATTGAATTGTTTAGGAAGCATGGCAAAATGCCAATATTTGATAAAATAGAGAAACTGTATTGTAAGAAAACAATGAAAATTTTTTCCATAAGCCTATGCAAATGGCAAGCGATAAAGGAAAACATGTTTGTTTGATATTAAAAGATCTTTTTTTGATATGATGTTTTCTTGCCCAAGTATTACTTGTAAGCATTCTTTTTGAATAGAAATTATCAATTTTAATTCATATCAAAAAGGGCTTCTTTGAAAATAAATTTGTTTTCAAAATTGATAATAAATAATGAAACTTGATTGAATTATCCTTTTTAAATATAAATCACAAATAGTGGAAATTGTTTGAATTTTTCTATTTAAATATCATTTGACATCTGTTTTTTTTTTTTCAAGGAGCCTCATGCATATGAAAATGTCTGATTATCAAATTTTGTGAAAATATATCTGCATATTAGTTGTTGTACTTATTTATTTAAAATAGAAATTGTCAATTTTAACTCCTGACAAAAATGATTGTGAAAATGCAACATACACATATAAGTTGAAAGTGTTTGTTTTGAATAGAATTATCACTTTATATCAAAAATGCTTTTTTTTTTTGAAAATAAATTGGTTTGAAAATGATAATAAATCTATGTATTAGTTGTTTGTTTTGAAAATAGTGAAAATAGTTTTTTTTATCTGTCGATCTAGCATCTTTAGTATAACTTTAGTGGCTGCACCCTGTATGTAAAATATGAATATGTTATGTAGTATTTTGTCCATTAAGTCCTGCTCATCCTCATGATACCCATTGAGAAATGAACAGGAAGTAAATAAAATATGCGTAGGTCAGACAGTTATATAGAAAATTTAAATCTAGCAAATGTATTTTACAATAACAATATTTTCTAAAACAATATCAATTATTTAATAAAAAATAATCAGTGGTAAAAAATATGTATTTATTATTGAATTTTACTATAATATATACTAAATAAAATGAAGTAAATAAAATTAATTATTGGGTTATGTTATTTCTCCTTTAATGTGCTCTATTTAGATTGATTTTTTAGAGAGTAATGTTATTTATCATTTTTCTGTTTCTTTAAAATTATTTGTTAGGTTTTAACTGTTGATAAAGTTAATATGGTTTTATTTTGCAGTCATTTTATTAAAGAAAAAAAATTAGGAAATAGATAAGGCCAGATAGTTATCAATTTTTTACTCATAAGAAAATTTCTTTATTGAATTTTTTTTTGTAGGAATAGAAGGCTTATTAATTTTGAAAATAATAGTTATATTCAGATGAGTCAATTTGCTTCTAACTATATTGATTTAATTTATAATCATGAATTTGTTAGAAATATTATATTTAATAAAATATCTGTAAGTATATTAATAATAAAAATTTGATTGTTAGTGAGAGTAAAGACTATTTCTTTATCATTTAAGTCATCAATTTATAAATTGATTTATAAAAATAGTTTTTTATTGAGTAGTATGAAAAATGGTCTGGAAGAAAGATATTGATTTAAATTTATTATTAAATAGTTGAAAATAGTCAATTGATAGCAAATCTATTCCTGGAGTGGTTTATAAGATTTCTTGCAGTCGTCATAAAATTTATATAGGTCAGATAAATTCTTAATGAAAGCATTAAGTTCATAAGAATGGTGTTACAAATAGATATCATAATTACTTTATATATTTATGAATTGAATGCAGATCATAAAATACTGACAATGCAGAAATTATCTTCTATGAAAGAAATGAATTAAAAAGAAGAATGCAAGAAACTGATGATAAATTTTCTTGAATCCGAGGCCATCAATCTCATAAAGGCATCCTTTGATATTAAAGAAAGTTGGTTTTTGAAATGAATGATGGGAAGATCTATTATATGTATACATTGTTTGATTGCAAAATGTTTTTAATGTCTACAACACAAAATGGTTTTTTTCTTTTGTAACTTAGGCATGGCTGTGTGTATTTTTGTTGAAGTTGACCAGAATTTGAAAAGGTCTATTTGTTAATACCATGGTTATGAAGAATTTTGATAATTTTTTTTTTTTTTGGTTAGTATTATGATTTTATATTTTGTAATAAAAATCTATATTACCTAAAAGAAAGCTAAATAAAAAGCAATATTTAATATATCTTATAACCACCAATTAATATGTCGACTTTTGTTATGATTTGTATTTCTGTGTATATATATTATTATTGATGTATTGTTTTGTTAAATAATTCATTTTATTTTAGTAAGTAAATTATTTTTATTTCGAAATATATTCTTGATTTTATTTAATATATACTTGTAGCTTTAATTTTAAAAAAAAATGCAATCATTTAATTTTTATCATTTACTTTTTCTTTTGCTTAATAGTTAATATTATGTAGATCACTAATAAAGATGGTAGATGACACACTGTTAGTAGCTTATTCTGTACAATGAATCTGCAATATTTGCTAATTTTGTTCCAAGCCTCTCTTGTATACATCATACATCACATATAATAGCTCATATTCTATTGACTGACTAAAATGTGCATATCGTTTAACTGGACTGCACATATACAATACTGTTCACTGTACCCATATATATAACATAGATGGTTTTTATGTGTGTAGTGAAGCATATATAAATTAAGATGATAGTATAATAAATTTTTTTAAAAAAACTAGTTATTAATAATAAATTGAAAAAGAAAAGCATGTATACATACAGCATATATTTACTGTGTGTCTATTCACTCAATCATGTTCATTAAAAAAAAAATATATATATAATCATATTCATTAAAAATATATATAAGTAATAAAAAACTTATTGTATTATATCTTTATTATTTAAATAAAATCCATAGCAAAATGTCAGACTTTTACTGCAATAAAACACGATCTAGATGATATTCTTTTTATTACTTTTTCATCATTGGAATGGAATAGCAGTCTCTGTATCAGCAGGCTATGGTTTCCCTATTTGTTTTGATATCTTTAAGTCCACATTGACTTCAGAATCTATATGGTCATATCTACTTGCCATTATTCGTTTTAGATTCTTGATTAAGTTCTTCAAACTTTAAGGTTTATGACAAACACGTTTTACACCTTTTTTCTACAACTACTAAATTGATAACTTTCATTTTATTGCTTAAGAAAAAGACTACAAATTTTCTTAAATTTCATAAAGCTTTTAACTTCATGCTTTGATCTAAAATAGTTTCCAGTCTGAAAATGGCTTAGATACAATATGTGTAGCTAAGAGGGTAAAAAAAGGTTTGGATTTAGTGCAATATAGATTAATAAATTTTACCTGTTGAAAAGATTTCATAGAATTCAAGTAAAATGTAAAATCAAATGATTATTAAAAAGTTTTTTTTTTTTTTTTTTACAAGTAATAAAATGTTACTGTAACCATGCAGCAAAAGAATAAAAAAATAAAGACTTAAGATATAACTTACTCATTAGAACTAGTTATGATTCATTCTGATTACAATTAATGCATGTACACAGGAAGTTGTTGGGTAGAATTGTCACATCAGTCAGCATTCCTGAAGAAGTTTTACTTGATAAGCACAAAATAGCCTCTCTGAAGTCTTACCGTGTAACCAATTATCATACCACAAGAGGGCAACACAGTTCTTTCTTTTTGAATTTTGTAAAATTACTGAGAGCTGGCCAACATCAGAAGTATTTTTTACTTGTGCACAATTTTATTTGGCAACATGTCTATTATAGTTATATGCAATATTTCATCAATTGAACTTTCTTTTTGCTGGTTTTCAGTGATCATAATTTCATCTTATTTGGATCAATAGTTTATTAATATCTTTATCAACAACCATCTCTCTATCTGTCTGATATGCAGCTCTAAAATTCACATTGCAGTAGTCATATATTTAAAGTTAATCTAATTTTATAAAATTTATCGCTATTTTTAATATTTAGCATTTTTTGGTTGTGGTGTTAAAATATAGACAATATATAATATATATGAAAAAAAATCATTTTTGAAAAATAGAGACCACCTTATTTTGGTCAAAACTCCAGATATTTTCTAATCCATACATAGATGACGAATAAGAAATGCCAATTATTGCAATATAAATTTAACCTGCCCAGAATTTTTTTTCTTTGTTAGTGTACTTGTTCATATTATAAATGATACATATATTTTTAATCAAATAATTAAAAAAAAATACTTATGAGTGAAAGAAAACTTAAGCTTGGTAAATTTACTTGACACTTTTTACTCAATAATGTTCTAGAGTATAACTTATTTTGATCTTGTCAGGTAACAAAAGACCACATGTTAAAGTCAATTGCTAAATTTATGAACAAAGATGGTTGGTTAATTTTTTTTTAGGAATCATAATTATTACTACTTCTGAAAAATCATTAGCAGAAAACTAAAGAAAAGATTACATTAAGGTTTGAATCCATTGAATAATCCAACACAACACCATAAGAGTAATGAAAGTGAGAAAAAAATGTATTAATTGGGAAAAAACATTAATTTTTTTATTGTAGAAAAAATATAGAATAAAAAACAAATTGACTGATGGAATTTGTGCATATTCAAACAGGCAAAACTCTTTATACGTATTGCCACTCAGTACAAGCCAGAGTAATCAATGGATGATGCCGCCTACTCATCCAATATCCCCTAACTAGTTTCTGGCTTGTGGCCTTCATCAGTGAGGAGCCTTGGATCTGAGAGCACTGCACCTAGATCCTAGGATCTAATGCAACCCTCCAGCAGCCATCTTTTATCTCTACTTAACTATAAACTATGAGACTTGAAAACACTAATATTTTCAATTCAAGTTCATCAGTTTATATAATGATATAGATCTGAACTGAGTTCAGTACCTATACATTACCATAGTCACTACTATCCTATTAGGCAGGATTGGTTTTATGCCAATAAACAACACATGATCACCATTTCTTATGCTTGTTCTTAACTGTTACTCAAACAGACAAAACTCTATTCATATTGCCACTCAGTGCAAGCCAGAGTAATCAATGGATGCCAGTGTAAGCTTGAGTAATTAGTAGTTGCTAAATGGTAGTGCTTATTAAATTCTCAACAATGCTGTTCTATTCAATATCTCCAAACTAATTTCTAGCTTGTGGCTCTCATCAGTGAAGAGCTTTAGATTTTGGAGCAATGTACTTGGATTTTTTGGATCCAGTGCATTTTTCCTCTAGCATAATTGACTGATGTTTATGTCTTCAGAACAACTGGTGAAAGTATACTCTACCCAAAATGTATTTAATCTATTTGAATCCATTTTTTTTTTCTATTATATCAAATAGTATTTATCAGTATTTAAGAGAAGCACTACAAGAGATCACTAAGATTCACCCCAAAAACAAATAATTTGTAAGTATGTAATTCTTGGCTATATATTTAGTTTCGCATTTATAATATTTTCCAAGACATGAAATTGGAAATGAGATTAGAAATTGTCTCTGCCTAAATTAGTGTTATGAAATTGGTTTGAATATAGAATTTAAATGCAATCATCTGTTACAAATTTTTATATTATCAAATAGATTGCAAACTTCTATTAGTATAAGAAACGTCATTATTCTAATATAATTGGTGGCTATTTAAATCTTTAGCAAATGTAACAAAGATATATTTATTTGAAATATATATATATGAAAAATATATATCGTTCATAGGTATATTGGCATTTGGTAATTTTTTTTTTTTAAAAAAACTTTTTTTAAAAAAGGTAAAATTTAAAAATCTTTAAAAGATGCAATTGAATTTTTTTTACAAATTAGTGTAATTTTTTTTTTTTTAATGTACAATGAAAGTTAATTTTTTGTTTCATATTTATCTATGTAATTTAATTAAAGTTGAAATTGAAAGGAATAAAAAAGACACGCAGATTACTAATGCAGATAAACAAAAAGAAATTCCAAAATCTTTCTAACACTAATTAAAGATGGTGGAAATATTTTGTAAAAAAGAGACTTTATAGCTGTAAATAAGAAGGAATATACAGGATTACTGACATCTATTTTTATGACAATGCAAAAAATAGTATATGCGCAGAAGTCTAAAAACTGACCCAAGGCTAAACAAAAGATCAAAAAAATTTCATACTTGGTCTTGTCTGTTTTTTTTTTTTTTGCTGTTCCTGGATCATGAAAGATCCATGAGCACTCTATGCTGTAATAATTTGTCATGCAAGAGTGGACCAGAGCTTTTGCTGAGATCGTTCATCATGAAGATGTCAACCCCCAAAAACTTTCATGATTAGCCTTGGGAAGGACCAAGAACAGTTTGAGACCAATGGCCATGAGCTCATTCTGCCTCTCATGAAAAACCATGTGTGGTAATCAATGATCTATGTAGGATCACTAAGTTTGCCAGTAAGATTGTTTATATCCTGATTTGTGTCCAGAAAAATGTTCGCAACTAGCATTGGCTGTGGACTTATGGTATCGATGGAGACATTGACTTTGAATATGAGGCTTCTAACACCCATAAGGACCTTCACCATTTTTATTATTCAAGGAGCTTTATGGAGGAGGTGTGAGAAATTTGTAACAAGAACTTTTAATTATTTGATCAATATTATTTTTTGGATTAGCGTGTATGTGCTTTCCAATTTTATTTAATAATTTACCCTTTAAATATTTTAATTTGTTATTAAAATATTTACCTTTAATGTTAACTTCACTATGCATTGTTAAGGTTAGTTTATTATAATTTAAATGTATAATTTACCTTTGCCAGTGGTTATTAATTAGGCCCCGGGAGTAATATTCTCTGAAAATAAATTAAGTTACGGGAAATCATAATTCCTGATCTTTTAGATTATTTACTTCATAAGTTACAATGTGCTTGATGCAGAATCAGTGAGTATAACAACTTTGGCGCCTTCTTCTATAAATTAAAAACTGCTTCTGCCAGCAATTCAAATTGTAATAATTATTAAGTCGAGTTAATCAAGAAATATAGCTATGATTTTAGAAATATGAACAAAATGTTTTTCTTCTTCATAGCTTGATTAATGTGTGTATTATAGTGTGTAATAGAAGGCATAACCGAAAGTGAAAAACCTTACAGTATATTTATTTAAAATATATTGTCAGGATGGCTTACAACCAATGAACACACCTGTCATAATCTCTCCAACATCTTAAATCAAGCCAACTGGTGATCAAATAATCTATCCTATATATATACCTACACTAAACATGTATATAAACATACACAAATGTCACGCTAAATAAACTACTACTTTTTATTTTTTGAGAGATGAATTTTTTTCTCTTTACATCTCTAAAGCAGTAAAAATTAATATATACACACATACGTCTAATATCACTAACAACAAAATTCTTAATTAACTGATTAGTAAGACTGTTTTAAGCAAAAGTTAAGCTAAAAGGATAATGACCTGAGGTCACACTAGTTGCCAGATGACCAAATTTGAAAACTGAAAACAAAAAATTGTAATGAATATTTATAGATCTGCAACAATGAACAATCAAAAAGTTGGCATGGGAAAGGAAAAGCCATCATGCGATTCTCACTTTCTCTTTAACAACTGAATAATATGCACGATGAAAAGAAAACTTCTCAACAGTTATGTTTACCAAAAAAAAAAAAAGAGATGATTTATATAAATAAGAATCTGGATGCATAAGTGATCAAGTAGTTTAAACATACCATGATAAACATAGATAAAGAAATTATTTATAAATGAAAGAAAGAACAATTTGAAAACATCAGAAGCAATTTGATAGTTTTCTCATGTCCTTTCTGACGTACAGAAGCTATTATATTGTAAACGTCAAAGAAGATACTGCAAAGTGATCTGGCTAGGAAGGAAATACACTGTAGGCGATCAACGTCAACCTCCATGCTACTAGAAATGTGATTGTCTCTGCAAGATGTCTATCTCATTAACGGCATGAATCTTTGTAGCAGGTCATCTGATCACTTCAGCTGATTGGTTGAAATTTTTTTTTTTTTTAAATGCACAAAAACTCTAAGAATAACACCAACAGAAATCCCGGCATTCGTTGCTCTTCATTTTACCTTTCGAATGATATTTCTTACATTGATATAGGATAAGATTTGAATTTTTTACGATTATTTTTAAAATTAGATGAATTTATTTTTTTATTTTCCGGTCAATTTACTAGTTTACACGAGCTATGGATTAAAAATACGCTGATAATTCGGATATGAAGGCCTTCAATGCGATATAAACATAATCGTGGAATATCATAAGTTATTAATTTTAATTTTTAGTATTTTAAATTTTTTAAAATTATTTGATAAATGGTATATTAATTTGTTTGCATTTGTATTGGTGCATGTGTATTATATAAATTTTATAATATTAAATCATTTATGCTCTTTATTATACAGTATATATAATTCAAATATAATGTAACGATCTGGAGAAAGTAGACTAAAGGTATCTGCACTACAGGGCACCATCTAGGCATTTGAACCTAGAAAAATTTATAGAGTAGGCAGATACGTAAGTCAAAAAAAAATTTTTTTTTTTTTATATTTTGCATCCGGTCGTTAGCCCATGTCACTAGCTCAGTGGAATAGCAGAGATTTAATAATATAATATAAGAGTATATATAAAAAAAGAATAAAATAAGCCACTGCCAGTAATTAACACACAAACATTTATTTATGCACATATATATAAGATTGAAAATTGTTTTAGTATCAGTTTACATTTTAACATCTAACATTATTTTTAACTTTACTTTGAATTTTAATTTACATTTTAATTTCTATTATATTATAAGTTTACATTTTAATTAAGTTCGCACAGATGGGATTATAAAAGCTTGTTTTAATATGTTGCGTATAGATCGGTTACATAGATTTCAACGGTTAAAAACATTTCAAAATAAACATAAACGATCAAAATATAAAATCATTGATACTGACAATTGCAGAGGGAAATTTATAAGTAACCCAATAGTATTCACCATAAGATACTTGCATTGTCACCAATAACTTAAAAGACATCCAAATAAATACATTTTAGATACTCACCGCGAGGTATCATTATTTATCAAATGTCTATATATTTTGATCAAATATGAAATCCAAAACATAATTAACCGATAACGAATCCATGCAAACGTCTATAAACAACTTAAATTTAGTGCATTTTTATTTAGTGTCGAGTATGAATAGACTACATAGATTTGCATTTGAGAATAAACATTCTATCCCTATTTAACCTTAGGCTAAAATTCATAGTCAAACTGGCATCAATTCATCTGATATATCGATGTATTCAATGTTATAAAATACGGCAGCACAAAAAGTTAAGAGATGAAATTGCTTCTCGTCAGATAGAAATATTACATCTATCTGCGAAGAAGAGCAATAAAACAAAAAACTCCATAGAAAGGGACTGCGGTATCCGACTTATAATTCCTTCCATAGGCAAACGGGTGTGTGCGGCATATGAAGTGATTCTGCCCATAGCAAATCTGTACTACATCTACTAAATTACACCAATATATCCAATCCATTGACCCAATTTAACCACGAAACAAATAACCTAAGATTACCCTCCCCTAATATAACTTTACAAATCTATACAGCCATTCATGCCCGACTTAAGTTTATCATTTATATAATTTAACTTAATGGAAAACAGAAATCATAATAAAACTTAAAGAACAAAAAATAAATAAATGGAAATGATTTTAAATAAAAAAAAATATCAAATAACATTATTAATATTAATTTACGTTGGTCAGATAGGATTCTATTTGTATTTTTTATATATGGAAAGTTTTTAATTTAATGTTCATAAATTATAAAGTTCTTACAGTTTTTTAAACAGTTCATCTTTATATGTTCCTTGCCGTTTGAACGTGAATTCCCATGCTGTCCTAAAAAGATTGGTATCCATTTAGCCGTTGTTTTATTTATTCATTCGGAGGTTTTTTAGTTTAGTTGGTCCTCAATGTAGAAAACGATAGTTCATTTCTTTTTCTTTCTTTGGCAAAACTGAAGGGATTGAAGAGTGCATCTTTTCAATCCCTTCTCCTTCACTTCCGCACTAACACATCTGTCACATCGTAAATAATCAATAACTAATAATTTTCAAACTTGTCCTTTTATATTAATTTGAAGGATTGAATTTACATTACGTCATCGATGCGATGGTCCTTTCGCTGAGGTCCGATTCCATAGGGATTTCTTTTTATTTGCTAAAAGTTTCTATTGTTTTCCTATCTGATCGATGTTTTTACATTTAAATGCCCAAGGCTGGTTTACATTTAACTAATTAAAACAATCATTTCCATTTCTGATTAATTAATGTGTTTTCCAAGATTAAAGATATATTTTTATCTCTAAATCTTTTTAGGTTTTTGTTTTTAAAATACCTTTCTATTTTTAATAAAGTTTTATTTTAATAATTTTTTTTTTTTTATCTGTGCGATTTATATATACGAGTTTAAGATGATATTTAATTTTAATTTTTAATTCTTAAAGAAAATTTTTAAATGCGAACATGTTTAATAATAAAAAAACAATGTAACGTCGTCTGTGCTTATTACAATAACAAAAGTTGTTTTTGTTGTATAATTTTGGGTATAGTCATAATGATTCTCAAAAGGTATATGTTTATATTTGTATTAATGTGTTTGTGCTTTTCTTGCATTGTGTTTGTATAACAAGTAATGATTTACATATATAGAGCAGTCAATGTAAATTTTAAAAACTGATTATCTAATGTACAGAAAGGTTGCAGTTGATAAAGCAATCACAAAATTTACTGGGCATAGTAATATGTGAAAATATAAATGCTTAAAACTAATAGAAATTTCAAATAGTATATGTATAGTGGTAACCACAATGGTTATGCATATACCACATGGAATTGTATACAGGCAAAGAATCAAATTCTGATTCTTGCCTATGCCTTGATACTCATGCTGTGGAGTCAGTAGTTTTGCCACATCTTGCATCACATTATTTTCAAGTGTATAGCAGCAAATGAGCTATATACAAATAAATTATATCTCTGTGGGACAATAAATATAACAAGATAGCATCACTGGCGTGCATAAAGAATATAAACATCACTGATGTACACAAAAAATAAAATGAAGAGATGAAACTCAAAATCAGTGATACAGACAGTAGCTTACAATTTCTAGTTTTAGATGGACAAGAATCTAATTGCTATGATGACAATTGCATATCCACCTTCTGGAAATGATTTGCTTTGTATCTTTTATTAGAATGAATCTTTTTCTTATAGACACCTTTGAGATTTGTCAACTTGGGGTACAAGATAAAAATGAAGAATTCTTATGCACATACTTTTGGAGATTCTGAAGCCATAGATTATCTCAGGTAAGAAAATTACATATGGTTTTAAAGATAATTTTGTGAGGAATACAAAGAAATTATCAATGAAGATGTAATTTAAACTTAGTTAATGATAAATGAGAAATTATGAACAAACAAGTAATAATTATGTCGAATGTTGAAATTTATTTTTTTCCTTATTTTTTAAATGGTTATCACTATTAGACTTATTGTTTTTCTTAGTTTTTCTAGTTTCTATCAATGTAAAGTTTTTTGCTCTAACATTATTAAAATTGAAGTTATTGTGGAAATTGTGTCTGGGGTCAGTTTTTTTTTTAAAATTCTATATGGCACCTGGAGAATCAACCAGTTAAATGGCAGTGAACACTGGTCTTCAATGGATTTTCTGCCATGTGTCCTCGCTTGGAGTGCATACATGTCAGCTAAGCCAATGGACAAGTACATCGCCTCTGGAGAGTTGGTACCAAAATTCATTTGACTGTTAACAGTGGACAATGCTTGCTTACTTCAAGAAAAAAATTTTTTTTTTATTGATTTGTAATATATAGGGTATATATATTTGTAATTTTCTACCTTGTGATTTTTTTTGTTAAACTTCGTTTTCAAATTTGGTTACTTATGCTTCAGAAATGGGAGCATTCATTTTGAGTATATAGGTGGGAAGGAATTGGTATAAGAAAATGCTTATGACATTAAATAAAGTTTAAATTCGCAGGTCCTTCCAGAAGTTTGATACTGCTCTTGTAAAGTGATATAAAGTAAGATTTTGACTTATCCAACATTAACTGCATATTTTAGACTAAACAATTGCATTACTTGTTAACAATTCTTACTAAAATTTAGATATAGATATTTTCTTCTGGATGCATGATTAATCACTTTGAATGAATAGATTTTTCATTAATTTTTTTTGAGTTGCAATGTGATTATAAATAACATCACTAGTAAGGTAGATTTGGGATTGTTGAATTATTAATTTTTCGTTATACACATTCTTTGAAATCTTTTATTTAGCTTTGTATATACATTTTCTGAATTATTATTATTTTTTTATATAAATAAAGATTGCCAAGGCATGGATTTCTATCATGAGATTTGAGAAGCGGAAATTCGTTGCATTAAGCTCTCAAAATGATAGCAAGCAATCCGTGCCATCTCAGCATTCTACATGTAAATATTATTTCATCATATATTATGTGGTGTTTAATAAATGTTACTGAATTGTTGAAATCAATCTGATTTCTACTTGGTCACCATCATTATGTACTTACACCCCTAAGTAAATACTAAGTGAATAAGTTTATCTATAATATCCACACAACACTAAATAATTATGCTGACTCTATATATATATATTATTCAGTTATACCTGCACAGTGCTCTTCATGCATATATGAATGTTTGGGATATTCTAGTGGTAAATACGCATTGGTCTCCACTTATATATAAGTGCATTTGTTTCTAAGTTAAGTAAGTCCATTCCTAAAGAGAGCTGTTTGCGAATTCTCCTTAAGTTCGAATACTGTGGCATAATGGAGCCTGAAAGGAGATGAGGATGAACTAATCTAAACTGTACCTAAATTCTACTAGTAAATATTGAGCTTTATTGTGCCATCGCCAGCATCCTACTCGAAGATCCTATGTTCGACAGTAACAAGATGTACTCCCTCTTTCTTGGGTCATCTGCGGTCCCGTTACAATATATATATGAAAAATTGGTCTTTTTTTTTTACGGGGGATCTATAAGCAATAGATTTCATTAATGTTTTCTGGTAAATGTTTTTTAATATAATAAGTTTACATCTTAATGATAGAATGATCATCGACATTTTACAACTCCAAATTTTAGATGTTGAGTACAGTTAAGGGCCATGACAATTATTTGCAAACTACTAACTGATCAAAATATTAGGAAGCTGTCATAGTACCTTATTGCTTGTGCTGTGTGAATTGACTTTAATGTAGAAATAAGTTTAACTCTCCCTCCTAATTGTCTATAAAACTGTCAAAATATTTGTGATTTTAACTTTTTAGATGTCTTTTTAATTGGTCTGGCAAGCTTATCTAAATGCATTTTTTAAAAAATGTCTTGGGACTAGTGTTGCTATTTATTATTATTTTTTTTTAAAAAGTAAAATGTACATTTACTTGTCTTCCTGTTTCATTTTATTAATCCAATTAAAGTAAGAAACAGGGATGTGATTTTTTTTTTTTTTACCCATCTGTACACCACCTTTTTCGAAATTGTTGATATTTGCAGATTACTTGTCAGTTATCTTCATCAGAGGGTTGCAAGCAAGTTGCTTGAAGCAACGGAATATTTTTTAAATTACTTTAATCCGCATAAAGAATTTAATTGATAGCTAGAAAAGTATGTAAGGTTGTCTTCCTGAAAGCTGATGGAGTAATTAGATGCTACAACCAAATAATACTTAATCATCATCAGTAGCAGTTTGCCATTGTTTTATTTAATTAGGTATAACAGCTCAATTTTTAGAGTTATAGAAATTTTTGTTTTATATTGTTAACAAAATTATAGGTGGTTTCTATACATTAGAAGATGAATCTATGCACATGCACTATCAAATGTCAGTACATAAGATGGTTGTTTTTAAATAGGATTTAATAAGAATATAATTCTGGAGGAAGTTATTCCTGCAATAAAATACTGTGCTAGCATGAATGTGTGTGCATTATCTATCTGAAGATAGAAAACATGAACAGCAATTTTAATTTGAAAAATATTGCTTTGACAAACTTTCTGAAATCGGATAAGTCATGAATTTCTTATTGTGAATTCTTGAATTTCTGTTTATATAAGATGGTAATATGTACTAAGCAAAGTTTCACATTTGCTTTAAGAGCATCAATCCATTCTATTTTTCTTTTCTAGAGAATGATGAAGTCTGAAGATTTGGATATACTATATCATCTAGTGTTGGGCTTATCTAACTTTTCCACTTGTGACCTTTTTTATCTGAGCAAATATTTTCTGATATTTAAAACATTTTCTGATAATAAATCATAAAGAAAATTTATTTGAAAAACAATTCTTTGGTATACATACAAGTATAATATTACCATTCATTAAAAAGAAAGTCAAATATTCATATTGGGGTGCTTATTTACTTTTAAGAATTAAATCTTGGATGAATATTTGATACAGTAGGTTATAGAGCTTCTTCAACATTTTGCAGAGTTGACCGATTTTTTGATTTTATAAATTTTAATGCTGAAAATGCCGCTTCACATAAATAGATAGGATAAAATGTTTAAAAATATGTTTAGGTTCATTTCAGAAACTGAGGTTTAAACCTGTGTCTCTCAATAACTCAGCATTTTTTTTTTTTAGCATTTAATGGCAAATTAATGACATTAATTATCTTAATTGAGTATGGTTTATGAACCCATTTTTTTTTTCAATATCAAAAAAGGAAAGTATTTTTGAAATTGTGTCCCAGACATGTCATAATGATCAGTTATAACTTTTAGAATTAAATCTTTAGAAAAGTTATTTTCAATTATAAAAGCTTCTATAGCTGTAAACATTTCTAAAAATCCATTTTCCATTCTATTTTTCCATATGTTCATTTTTTTAACAAAACTTATGTCCTTGAAGTGACATGTTAAAATCATTCAGTTTTTCAAAAATATCTGACAAATAACAGTTTTAAAAACCATAATTCATTGTGAAAAAAATCAACAAAATCTAATTTTGGTTCCATTAAAAATATATCAACTTCATCTTTCTACTGTAATAATATGTATAAACTTTGTCTTATTGAGAGCCACCATATTTCTGCATATAACAGTAAGATTTGGTAAGCAAAATTAATATCTTTACAAAGGTTTTAAAATAGACTTTTAAGAACTCAGATTTTTATGAAATTAGTGATTTGATAGCACAGCAAAACACAGCATTTAAATCAATTTTTTGGGTTGCGAGTGCTTCCTGGTGGATCATGCATTGAGTAAAAATATGTTCATTACTATTAACTTTAACTTTTGATACAAATCTTACATTCTCATCTACCTGTATAAACCTTCATTTGTGAAAAATTCATCAACTTTTAAGATAAATGTCTTTCCCTCTTGTGCATGCTCCCAAAGGATCACAAAACAATAATTCTTCATTTATACTCTCTTCATAAGCAAATGTGCCAAGTTAGAAATATCATTTGTTTCATCCAACCAAATTGCAAGCTTTGGACTGTTCTTAAGTCTAGTAATAAGCTGATGCAATTGGTTATTACTAATTTCAGAAATTCTTCTGGAAATAATATTATCCAGTAAAGGAATTTTACAAATTTCATCACCATATTTTTTTCTCATGAATTAATTCTGATATTTTTATTGCAGTAGGCAACACAAGATCTTTTTCTATATCATGTAGGGCTTTTTATTTTTTACAATTAAATGTTTCATAAGATTTAAGAATACTTTTCATTGACAGCAACAAATTTCTCAAATCATTGTTTTTCTGTATTTTAGGATTTTAAAAGTTGTTCAAAGTATTCCTGCAGTACATCATATGTTTGATAGTAAGATGTCGCTTTAGTTTGGACAGTTTTATGCTCTCAGCAGCCAAAACTTAAGTAAATAGGTTGTTCCACATCATTATAATTAACATAAGAAAATCCTAATTCCAAAAATGAATTGTCATATTTTCTTTTTTAATTTAAGTCCACTTTCTGAGTACTGCCTCCTGCTAATGAGGAATCTGCTTCAGTGTCATCACAATTTTTAATTTTTCTGGTTAAATTTAGCCCTTATCAGTAACAAAAAATATATATTTTTCTTTGAAATATAAACATCATAATTATTAGGGGTTTTAAAATTAAATTTCCACCTTAGAAATTTTCAAGAATTTTAAATTTTTTTAATGTATAAAAATTAAATTCTTCAGAAAATGAACTCACTTGAAAAATTTTTGTTTATTATTTGTGTTTAGAAACTTATTATAATTAAAACAAAAAATGAAAGAACACTTTATTAGAATATCCATTTTTTACTTTTAAAATAATATAGAAATCAGATTTATCTACACATATGCAATTTATTCTTGAAATAAAAAGAATGTATATATATACTTCAACAAAAATCAATAAATTAAAAACTAACTGTGATAAAACACAGTTGCTGAAGCTTTAAACATAAAATTACAAATATAAAGCTGAGTGCTTTCGGGGGACTTAAGCCTCCATAATCATAGCCCAATACAAAATATAAGCACTTATTCAAAAGCAAAATGCGTACCTCATATAAAATGTAACTAAATCTAAATAAATAAATAAAATAACATGAAAATAAAATACAATAAAAATAAATATTATAATGTCCATATTTTAGAAATACTAAAACAAGAATCCTTTCTATTAATAGCATTGGGATTACTAGCTATAAAATAAGCTTCTTTAATCTTATGCTTTACGTCATTCTTCTCCGTACACACTAATTTTGCGACTACTGGTTGACATAGGTGTCCAGCCTTATTTTCATGTTCCACAAACACTGAACTACCCAAAGATTTAGTTTTAGTACGATGATATAAATATTTATGCTGTGAAACTATTTAAAATATTAGGTTTTAGTTTCACCATAATAAATAGAATGACAATCTTTATGAGGACAAGAAACACTATAAACCACATGCTGTGTTAAATTAGATTCAATTTTAAATTTTGAATTGTTAATCAATCTATTCATATTTGGAAGTGAATGAAAAATTACTTGAAAATCTGGAGATAACATATTAATTAACTCTTTTGCAATAGAATGAATATATAGCAAAACTATATGAGGTTTTCCCATCTTGTCAGGTTTAAACCGCAAATTATGTAAAAATTTCACAACTCTATTATTGATAAATGAACGTTTATGTCCAAGTTTCACTAATAATTAAACAAATAAGATTTTCTTTCCTATGTGCCTCAAATTTACAAAGATGGTGGTTTCTATATAAAAATTAATTCAAAGATGCCAACTTGTGTTGAGGAGAGTATGAATGCGGATGGATTAAACCCCTAACTTCCATAGGTTTCACAAACATACAGTAGTCCAAATGATTTTCTGTTCTATGCACAATAATATCTAAATATTTCACTTCCTGTAATGCATCTTCCCAATTTATCGTAAGATTTAAACTGATAGCCTCGTGAATACTACTTTGAATCTCCAAAATGATATTTTCAGGAGTCACAATAAATATATTATCTACATATCTAGTGTAGATAATATCTCCTCAAGTGTACAAGTTGGCGTCTTTGAATTCGTTTTTATATAGAAACCACCATCTTTGTAAATTTGAGGCACATAGGAAAGAAAATCTTATTTGTTTTATTGAGCTTAGTGAAACTTGGACATAAACGTTCATTTATCAATAATAGAGTTGTGAAATTTTTACATAATTTGCATTTTAAACCTGACAAGATGAAAAAACCTCGTATAATTTTGCCATATATTCATTCTATTGCAAAACAGTTAATTAATAAGTTATCTCCAGATTTTCAAGTAATTTTTCATTCACCTCCAAATATGAATAGATTGATTAACAATTCAAAATTAAAAATTTAATTTAATTTAACACAGCATGTGGTTTATAGTGTTTCTTGTCCTTATAAAGATTGTCATTCTATTTATTATGGTGAAACTAAAACCAATATTTTAAAGAGTTTCACAGCATAAATATTTATATCATCGTACTAAAACTAAATCTTTGAGTAATTCAGTGTTTGTGGAACATGAAAATAAGTCTGGACACCTATGTCAGCCAGTAGAGGCAAAATTAGTGTGTACAGAGAAGAATAACGCAAAGCATAAGATTAAAGAAGCTTGTTTTATAGCTGGTAATCCCAATGCTATTAATAGAAAGGATTCTTGTTTTAGTATTGCTAAAATATGGATGTTATAATATTTATTTTTATGTTATTTTATTTATTTATTTAGATTTAGTTTAAATTTTATTTGAGGTACACATTTTGCTTTTGAATAAGTGTTTATATTTTGTATTGGGCTATGATTATGGAGGCTTAAGCACCCAAAAGCCCTCAGCTTTATATTTGTAATTTTATGTTTAAAGCTTCAGCAACTGTGTTTTATCGCATATTAGTTTTTAATTCTTGAAATAAATAATAGCTTCAATTTACAAATTTAAATTTGTTTTAAAAGAGTGATTCATAATCTTTTCTGATTATTGTTTCTGTTTACAACAGATATTCTTGAAAGGAAGCATTTCATATAGGTGAAAATTTGAAAGGGGCTGTTAAATTTATACTTATTTATTTTCAACGAATAACACTAGAACAATTTTATGATAAAACATTATGATTCGGGCTATACAATATTCTCTACTATGCAAATAGAGGCAACATCCTGATTGCATAGATCAAAAAATGGGAATACAGTGACCAATAGCATGTGGTGAGTTAGTGCTAATGCTCTTTCACTATCATAGACCCACAGGTATACTACATTGGGTAGCGTTGCCAAACTGATGTTGAATTAATTTTTGTTCATTGTGTTTTCAGAAATTTTTTAGTTTTGCTAAAATTTCTGTGACCCTCAACTTTAGTTACAGGACCTTATATGGGTTGTGACCCACACTTTAAGATGTCCTGATCTAGTGTGCATTGAGTTTTTAAAATAAGTAGTCTCTGACATAGAGTTAAGAAAATCAATTTTCATTAATATATGTTAGTATATTAATAAAGTCAATTTGTACATCTTTTATGTATTTAATGATAAAACTAATCATTGTGCTTATAAAGATTTGCAATACATTGCAAAATACAAAATTATATTAATAAATTAACAAGCAATGACAACTTATAACTGACAATTATCAAAAGTTTTATCATTTGGTCACAGTACTATGTTATTTACATAAGATAATAAAATAACCTGTTTTCAGCAGAGAAAACTTTTAAATATAACATGATAGTTTGCAAAGGAATCCAAATTTTAAAAATTGTTTTGTGATTAGACTATTTTAAACTACTTTTATTAAAACAAACTAATATAATTCTGAAATGTTTTAAAGATGTGTAAAAGAAATCGCATTTCTGAATTATTTTCAAAAATTATTGTCACAATCAAGAACGAGTCTTTTATTGTAAAGTTTTATCTAAAAACTTATTTGTCAGATGTTCAGTCATTTAATCTTATTGTTTCGCACTCCATATTCCTTCATATAAATTTATTTGCTATATATTTGATATTGAAATTAAAAATCAATTCAGTCATCATTTCCAATATAATTACTGAAAAATATAGATCTTTGACCTTGTATGTATGAGATTTAAAAAAAAACCTTTTTCTCACCAAAATTTTTGAAAGCTACAAAATAAGTGCTCAAATGGTTTATTGCTAAGAGATTCATATTATGTTTGCTCATTGTGTTAGTACCAACCATACAGGAAACTATGTTAACTAAATACAGACTATAAAAATACTAAAACTTGAAGTGATAGTTTTAGTGAATTAATAGAAAGTGACATTTTTAGATTGGATAATATTGTATTAGTAGTTTAATGGAAGAAATATATTTTGCTTGATCCAAGTTGCTCTGATTTAGTTAATAGCATGTAATTCATTAGATGCATTCTAAAATACAAGTTTGAAAGTGATCATATTTGGGCTCTCAGATTTATAAGAAGTTTGAAGAAATCATCTAATATATTGACCATCACACAATCAAGTTAATTGGAACATTACAGCTGACAGGTCAGGGTTGATTCAACTAGTCTAATCAGGACTTGTAGCTGACTTTTTCAACAGCTTTATATAATTTAGAATATTGATCATAAGACTTTATATAGAGTTGGTTAGCCTGCTCATCTTATTGCATCACATTTGCACTGGATATAAGAATAATTGCATATTATGCAATTGTTACAGAAAAACATTAGTCAAACACATTTTAGAGAGCCATATCTATTATGGATGGTATTGGTAATAGCAAATAAGAGATTTTCTTAAAGTGAACTAAATATTGCACAAAGCATGCCTGAGCTGGTAACTTTTATGACAATTCCTAATGATATAAGACATCATAAGAATAACACTTTTTTTATATTTTATTATCTGCTTGTTAGGATAAGCCCTAAAGTCTGTCTTATCTTTATCATGCCATTATTTTTCAATAGGATATTATATGGTAAATTAGCTATAACTCCAGGATTTACCAAGATTCCAGACACTTATTAAATACAACTATTGTTTTTGTGTACATAAACTATATTGATTATATATATATAGATTGAGATTGCTATCGATATTGGGATTATGTATGTGTTGACTGATTTTAATAATATACTTATATATATAGATGCATGTGTGTGTGTATTTAATCTTATTAGATAACACCTAAAAGTAGCATTTACAGATGATCCTCTGTAAACACAAGCTGTATAGGATTAGGTAAATAGTAATTGTAACATTATAGATTTGAATTTTATCAATTCTCACCGTATCTCATATGAAATGATTTTTTAAAAATTGGTTTAGTGTTTTAGAATTTTATATACTCATCAATTGCTATTCTGTTATTGTAAAAAATGTGATCTGCTAAGTAGGTTAGCTAATCTTTATTTGAATCTCATGCTAAAATTTTTTTTTAAGTTGAAACCTAGTTATTGTTATTTTTCTTCATAGTGTTATATTAAATGGATAGGCTAAGTAAATTTTCTGTATTTCCTAAAATAAATTAAAGATGTGAGTGGCAGTGATAAATATTGTCACTTAGCTTCTTATTTCAATTTCTTAGATATTTTAATTTTCTGCTTAGACAAAGAATCATTAAATACAAGTTCAACATTCATCTGATGCCAATATTATATATAGAATCATTTGCAACTGTTATAAATAATATAATTTAGTATAATTATATTTCTACTAATATTTTTATATTATTAATAATAATTTAACATTCTTTTGAGTTCTGATAAATGTAAAAAAAAAAAAAAATTATGAAATGAACATATATTAAGTAGGCAAACAACATTGACTAATTTTTTCTCTCTTGTTTATATTAAGTCTTGTTTCATTTTATTACTAATGTAAAATGAAATAGCATGGTATTACTAATACTTGGTTAGTAAAAGATGAACTTAGGTTTATTAACTGCCATAAAACTATCTTCTTTTTGCAGAGTAATGCTGAAAATTTTTAATTAGCACTGCTAACTTGACTTAAACCAACTTTATTACTAATTTAAACTTGTTATGAAAGGCAGGACCAATTTTGAAAAATGTGCAAAAAATTAAAATGTTGAATTTGTTTTTTTTTATACATATTAAAGTTGGTGAGATGTTTATAAATCTGTGTTATAGTAAGCAGAATAGTTTTGTATGTAACATGTATGTATATACCATAAGCACAAATAGTCAGAATGTGTTAACCACTTTGTTAATTGAGATTGTCAGTAAAGCATGAGACATTTGAAAGAACAAATCTACTCACACACTCTTTTCCAAGGATCCTGTCATCTGAATTATGATATATATATATTAAATGGTAACTTAGGTAATTGTTAATAGTCATAAAATCAAGATTGATTTTTTTTTTTCTAAATATATGTATACAGCACTGTCCAAAGTTATGTAAGGATTTGAAAATCTTATAATTTTTTTTTACTAGTAAATTACTTGATTTAGAAAACTTGTATTTCTATTAGTAGTTGTTCAGGTGTGATTTCCATAATTTTCAGAACATAATTTGAGAAATTACAACAGAAATTAATAGTGGCAGCGATTGTGACAACAAAATGCAAATAAAATGATTAGTCATTTTTTATTACTTTATTCCCGTGATCAAACTTCTCCGATTTTTGATGCCAAAGCAGCATGAAAGCTTATTTTCTCAGTAGTATATTTTAATAAAAAAAGATTTATTCATTTATTTATATGTTTATAATGTATTAAAGGATTAATATATTCTGCTTCATTCTCTGAAGGAAATTGAGAATTTTTTGGCACAATTTTTATTGACATTTTAACAAATAAGATATTACAAAATGGCTGGAAGAACTATGTATAAATGTAACACAATATCTAATATGAAATTTATTGTGATACTTTTCCCTCTCCATTTTTTTTTTTCATTTCCCTTTCTTCTGTTGTTTATATTTTAATACAAAGCTTATATATTATTAATCTCTCAAACCAATGATTATTTCTCTGCACTAAGTATAATAATAGGATTATATGTTTGGTGTAATCACATTTTCTCTGTTAGTTAATACATACTGCAATTCTGATAGAAATCTTTTTTTTTTTAATTTTTCTTTTTTTGTCTTTTTTTTTTTTTTTTGGAATTATTATCATACTCATTTATAAATGGCTGCTAATTATGAAATGTCAACAGAAATTATAACTTGTTCTCGATATTTTGTCATAAATTCTTTTGCAGATTTTTAGATCATCATATATCATAGAATAAAGATAATTTTTTATCCTTATATTTTCATAAAATTGTAAGCTTTAAATATTTGTAAAATGTATTGATAAATATTCATATGCTCATAAGTGCATATGCATATAGAAACATATTGTCCAAAGTCTATTTGGTTAAATTAAATATTGCAATTTGAGATTTAAGATTCAAAAACTAAAATATGAGGACATATATATATTATAACAGGAAATTAGTGTCTAATAGGGTATAAAGCCAAAAGTCAATAAATGTAAGTAATGATATCTGATATCTTCATACCTAACATTGGACACCCAAATATAAGAGGATGTAATCTGTGTCAAATGATAGTTATTTATGCTAATTGTTTAAGTGAGTGGTTGAACTAAGATCCATTAAAGATAGCCTTTTATTTGTACTTAATACTGAGAAGGGTCATGTACTGAGTACTACTTTTAGAATGAAAGTTTACTATCTGCATTGATATTAATTCTTCACTTTTATTGCTTTGGGGTTCTAGCTAGTATAAAGCATAGATTCTTAATTAATTAATCATGGGAGAAAATGTGTGAGAATAAGAATAAGATGAAAATAAGCTGCTTCAATAAATTAACTTTTATTAAACCAAATAAAATAATTCTATTACTATAGTTATAGTATTATTTTTAGGGTGCTTATGAGTTTGCATGTAAACCAAAATGGCAGCCTGTATTTTTGATAAATCTACAATTTCTGGAGACCCCAAAAAATATTTATAAAAAAATGCCTGCTAGGAAACATTCTATTTAGTAATTACATTTTATTTTTTATTACTGTTATTTTATAAAAAGAAATCATTGTGGAAAAATTAATTACAATATTTACAGGTTATTTTAGTTTATTTTTTGGATTAACTTATTGACAGAAAAATGAAAAATAAATAAATATGAATACAGTATTTACACTTTATTCATTTTGGCAGATTGCAAATCATATTGTGACCATTAACACATACTTTTTGGGAAGGCATGATCTTGTACCTTCGAAAATAGTCCACTGCATCATGTTCTGTGATAGCAAGCTTCCAAATTTTTATCATTATAACAATTTACCAAAGAAACTGCTGACAAAAAGAAATATACTGAATTGAACCAAAGGGTGACAATGTTAAGAATATTTCAGCTTCCCATGTTATAAGTAAAAAAAATAAAAAAATTGAAATAAAGCTTCTTAATAAAATTTATCAGAATGTATTCCTTTTTATAAAATTTAACAATTGATCTATTAATTTTGTTTTAATTTAACAACTAACATATCTTCAGTAGATTATAGACTCTCAAGACTGTACAATTATCAAAAATATGGGTTGTCATTTTAGTTTCTTGAAAACTCACAAGTACCATTTTTACTTTATTATTATGCACTAATATCCATGGAATTACTATTTATTAAATTACAGATTTGGCAATATGTAAGAAGAGAGAGAAAAAATATTTGTATAAAAAGAAAAATCATTAACTTTCATTTTCACATATAAAATCTTGATTTATTTTTGCAAGAGATAATAATACTCTCTCCCCAATCTCAAAATAATGTGAAAAACAAAACAAAACAAACAACCTAAATTATTTGTATAAAAAAGTAAATTTTGACTAAAATTACAAATTGGTTATACTTCATATCTAGGCTAGTTTAAATAGAAATAATTAAATTTCTTACTAATATTAATTACTGAAATGGTATGTCCACATATGATTATTATTAAGTATATATGTTGAGTCTTGAATCAGAAAGTCTATTAGCGTATAGTAGGGTTGATTTGGTTTCTTAGCACAATTTTGTTTAAATCCATGAGTTTCATTATCTTATTGATATTTTTCAGTCTTGATTAGTAAACATAAAACAGGATAACAAAGTAGCTTAATTTTGGACACAGTTAAAACATTATTAGTTACAGCAAGCAACATACTACAATTTAAAACTTCAGAATAGGTCTTGGGAAAATGATGTATATCTCCCAAGTGCTACATGGCTGGAAAGCAAGGAATATTATACATTTTTAGTAACGCTTACCGAGTCATTTTATAAAGTCTATTCTTGTATGATTTATTATCATTGCATTGGAATATACTTGATACTGATAGCTAATTTCATTACTTCTATGTACTCAAGGGCAATATTTCTTCTGTTGATGCATTCAGGATTTATTGTCAGAACCAATCTATGGACATTGTTATCCTTTTTATTTGATTAACTTTGCTACCTACAGCAAATACTAGATACTGATTAAATATGTTTTTTAATATGCTTTTTAAATCTTTCTATGCCACCATCCATAAGTTGTCCAAATAACATTTTTTAAATCTCAGAAGTTAATCGACTTATCTGCTAAAGGTGTTTTTCAAAAATCTCTCTCTCTTCATCTTGTTTTGCTTTCTGTGAATAATTTGTTTTTTTAAAATATAGCTTTTAATATTTTTAATTTTACATAAATTAACAATTTATAATTGGATATATTTTTGTTTTACATTAAAACTGTTATAAAAAACTGAATTTATACAATAAATTCAGAACATAAATTATTTTCTCGGTCAGTTAAAAGCTTTTAAATCTATATCTTTAGCAATTACATTTTTTTAAATTGATCAACCTATTTTCCATTACAGGATAAGAGAGTGTGTATTTAGAAAAATCCTGTATTCATTCTAAAGAAAGATGAAATTCCAACTCCTGTGGTCTTTGCAAATGCATTCTACAAAATTTACATATACTTTTTCAAATCTTAAATGTGAAAATTATTTCCATTTGTTAGTCTATAGTTTTTTTTTTAAAAATCCAGATATCAATTTCAAGATCAGTGTTCTTGGAAATAGATTACCTATTAATTGATCAAGTATTACCAAATAAGCAAGCTGATTCTATATGTAATTTTTAAAAATAAAACTAAAAATATAATAGTAGACAATTGAAAATATGTTACTGGCAAAAAAGAAAGAAAAAGATTTAGATTACAAATGAAAAGTTAGAAGAGTAGTGTTTTTGATCAAACAATAAAGCATCTCTATGGATGAATTAGCATTTTCCCAAGAAATCTCATTTATTTAAAATAAACCAAGTTCTTAATATCCTTCATAGTTAGTTATGTTTCTTAAAAATATGATTTACAATGAAATTAATTATAGCAGACATTGATTTTCCATTGAAATTGGAAATCATAGTTTAAATATAATTCACACTATGTGGAAATGTGGTTAAATTTTGTGTATAGAATATTGTAGCAAAGTTTTATTCAGTTAAAATATGAAAATAAAAAAAATGTTATTGGATGAATCACTGACTCATGTAAGCATCAAATTTCTGTATGATGTATTCCCTAATACATTTTTCAACAAGATTCGTAGAGGGTTCTTTGACACAATTTGTAATTTTTGTGGATTGGATGGAGAAACTTTTCTACAAATCATTTTGATCAAATTCAATTTCTAATAAACCAATAACAAAATTTTGATATCAAGTTGTGACAAAAAAAATAAGAGATGCATTATTACTTGTGAGACTTATATAGCTAGTAAATGGATATTTTTCCAAAACAAATATTATATTGTTTAACAGTTCCATGAATACTATTAGAAACAGTATATTATAGAGACCTAAAATACAAAAAAAAAATAATATCAAAGTTTATAAGATGGATACAGGGATGATTTAAGTAAAAAGCAGATTCACAACTGCACCATCATCAGTGAAGACCGGTTTTCTATGTAGTAATGCATTTAGGTACTTGTGTTGAGAATCATATAAAAATAATCAACAAGGTATATCAATATCTTTTCTAAAGGTAACATGTTAAATTTTGAGTTTAAATATGTAATAATTTTTTTCTTGATATGTATAGATCATTGTATTTAGTAAAATGAATTAGTTTTTAAAATAAAAATAGTCATTTGATTTTATAAAAAATGTTATTTGAAGTACCATTTATTTCATTTGTGACAAAGCTGAGAAATTCTTTAGAGAACATAATTTTTCCCTGCTGATTGAACTTTGGATTCAAATCAATCAAAAAATAAATTGAATTTAAAAGTTGTTTGAGCACTGTAGATTATATCCCAATAATAATAAAAAAAGTTATAAAAAGGGCCAATGAATATGAGTTGCAAGTGCTTTGAATTTTTAGATTGTGAAAAAGTATTTAATTCTAAATTTTTACAGTGATTAAAGCTTTGGACTAATAAAATGTTGACTTATATTCTGAAGAATATTTCTCAAAATGTAGCAATAGTGCTAGATTACATAATTAACATATAAGATTAACATTAACAAAGATGAATCATAGAGTGATTCCACATCTCCAAAACATTCCAATAGTTTTACAATAGAAATATTTTGTGAATGTAAATGGCAATCAAAGGGAATAAAAATAATGGAGATTATTATTGAAAATGATGTTGTTTTCGAAATTTAATGTTTCAGAATGTTAGGAAACATTAACAAGTATTATCAGATAAAAAGCAAAAATGTAAGTTGGACTTGTATATATGTTAAAAATTATTGGTCACTGATTTGTTAATGATTGATAATCATGAAATAGAATTTAGCAACTACAAGTGCCTTGTTCAGATTATTAATACAAATGGAAAGATAATGGATGAAATTAATAATAGAATTAAATTTGGAGAGATTTATCAGTAGAAATAATTAATTATTAAATGATAGTTAATGCATTCATCTACCATGCACACAGTCTGTATTTCAAAGCCAGTAAACCTATTTTTTTCCAGTTCAGAAGCAATCTTGTGATTGTTAGTTAGAGGATAGAAGTCTGGATTAATCTGAGTTTATCAGAAGAATTGATGCACAACCTATAAAAATGAAAATTTCAAGAACACTTTGCTCTATTTCAAATTCATGTACAATAAATAATCAGGGAATAAAAGATGGTATAATGTTATAAACACTCCTGTTTCTTCAGTCCAGTGTGGCATTTGCTTTTGTCAGTGAAGATTGGGATCGAAATCTGGAACTAATTCATTTATGAATTTAGCAATTATCCATTTTCCCTCTTACTATTCAAGCTAATTTCCTGAAATTAAAAAACAACTAGCAGCTACTCTCTAGCATAGATATATAGCATATAAGAAAATGATGTGATATTGTTATTTGGTATTACCTTTCTTAGCCAAGTATAGAAGGAAGCTAAGTATCTAATATGTGTAGAAACTGAACTGATATCAGATTTATATAACTGTGTAAGCAAGTTAGTCGAGATTCAAAACTTTTTTTTTAAATTTCAGAATCCTAGCCTTCAGTGATGAAGGCAAAATCCAGATTTGTAGCATTTTGCTATCTGGTGTCTGTTACGTATTTAAGTTTATAATAGATAGCTCTAGATTAGGTAAATATAATAGCTATTAGAAGTATATATTAATAAGGAAGCATGTGTGACTTATGGGATGATATTGTTTGGTAAAAAGTATGATTGTAATATAAGCATATGAGGAAATCTTATGATGTTATGATTGTAATATGATGTAGCCATCAATTATCATTTGTGGAAAAATGGGTCATAATTCTATATCGTTGAGCTCTGACTTCGACTTATTTTGCTCCTGGGGGGATGGGGTTGATTTATTTTCAATATATTGACAACATAATCAAATAAAATATAATACCTTGGAAATAAAATTATAAATATACATAGGAAATAAAGTTAATAACAAGATTCAATATATATGTATTTGTGTGCGCGCGCGTGTATTTATATTACAAAACAAAAATTATGAATATGGTAAAAATATAAGAGAATCCTCGCCCATTCCTTTGGTTTGAGTTAATGGTAAATAAAGAGCATTTAATAAGGCTGTAATTATTTTTTGTTAAGTCGTATACAGGATTATGTTGATTCACTGTGTTTGAAAACTCTGGAGGGAGAAGATAAATGTCCTTTCCCCCTAAGTACAGTAAAAACAAACTATCATATTTTACAATTTATAAATTAAAATTAACGCCTAATATTTAAAATGTACACAGTTAACAACACACGCTCACACAAAGAATAATAAATAAAGGTTTTTGCCGATCATTTATATTAATTACAAGAACTATTATTCTCGCAATCATTTTGGCAGTTAGTTATTTGAATAATGTGATGTAGCGTTTGCCAAGTTTTAATCATTCTAGGCGGACCACCTGCGTGTGGACGAATCAGGGTTATGATATCTAGATGGGTTTTGACTTCATGTTTTTTAAACTTCGTGTATATATAAAAAGTAAATAGTGACATGTTGCATTGATTTGGGATAAATCTGATCATACTTAATATTTTTAATACTAAAGCTTTTATTCCATAACTTGAATTCTAAGCTCTAAAATTTAGCACGAACGATTTCCATTCTGTTAAATAATCGAATGGTTTTTTTGTGCGGAGTTCGTAAGTGGTTGGAGCGTTAGAAATGACCGAAGTGGGCACGATCCGTTGATTAGAGTCTGCCGCTGCATCAAACCACGCAAGATTTCATTCTATTAATTAAACCGCAATCTAATTTTATTCAGATTCTCTTTTTTAATAAAATTAAATAACTGCTCTAGGCAGTTTAGTGGAATGGTAGAATAACAGACTCATCTCTAGGGTTTTTTTTTTAAATATTTTTTACCTCATCTCTAGGTTGCCTACAGTGTTTGTATATATCATTTGACCTCCCGAGCGACGAGCCACTCGATAATTTTAATGTAGATGAATAATTACAATACTATGGTTGCACATTTTAATTTAAAAAAGTAATAATATTATTCCGGAGAACTGGTTTATAAATGCTACCAAGCACTTAAAAAAAAATGGTAATAATTTTGATAGTATTAATTAATAAATCTTTAGGTTGTTTATAGTTATTATTTTTTCTTTCTAAAGAACATCTGGTAGATCTGACTTAAATCTGAAATAATAAAACATGTTTTGAAATTTATATGGTGACAATTATATCCTTTAAATTAAGACGAGTCGATTAATTTTCTGATTGCTCTTAACACAAATGAATTCTTAATAAGACGAACTATTGTAATGCTTCTTTGTTCTAGTTATATAGTATTTTCTGTAAATACGCTCACATGTATACATGGTATATAAAAAATTGGCTCACAGGATAGATAATATAAGAATATATATATAAATTTTGATAAGATGGTTAGGATTTTAGTAGAAAGCATTGACTGCATGCATTCTATTTGTATCATCATTAATTAGCAGTTTTTCACAAATAAATATTAATTATTTCAACTCTAGAAGAAAAATGACATCTTTGTATAATATCTGCAATGATCTCACCATGAAAATTTTGCTGAAGTTTACCATAAAATACTTTTAGGAAATTTTTAAATGTTTTTTTTTCTTTTTTTTCCCAGCATGTGTCATAACATCAGCCGGGAACCGAACTCGCTAACCCGGGGCAATTGCTTGTAAAGCGGCTGTCGCTTTTCTCTCGACCACCAATGCTTGACATGTTTTTTTTTACTTCATATATCTGCCTGTCCAATCTAGAATCAATAATAGTGGCATATAGTGAGATTAGAGAAGGGAAACAATTCATTTTGCCGTTGTAAATCAAAATAAGAAACAAATTAAATGTTTGAAATAAAAGTATTGCTTTTAAATAATTAAGCAATATTTCATGGTTTTTTATTATTTTTAAAATGAATTATTTAAATCATTAAAACCAGCTAATACTGAAATGCCGCCAAGAATTTTAATTTTCAGGTTTACATATTTAAATATATCAGTTTTGATTTTAGTCTTCCTGTCTTTAGTATTATTCCTTTTTTTTTTTTTTTTAATCAATAAAATTCAGAGATCCAAATAATGTATATGAAGAATCAATTACAATGGTTCTATATATTATTATTGTAACAATATGCACAATATGAAGTGCAAAGAGCATATTGAAATATTTTTAATAATATTTGCATGAAAATAAATCCAATAATTATTTATTTATACAGAACAGTATCTATCTGTAAGTAATCAGAAGGAAATTAACCTTCACACGTGTTGTTTAATTTTGACTGTCTGAATGAATTTATGCACACTCACTCATAAGTAAGAAGTTTTAATAGATAGAACAAGTGAATCACTTGTCCTTGGAATGTATCCATATATAAAGCAACTCTTACTGTGCTTAATTCAGGCTTGATTCATCTAATTGTTGTATGCTTGATATTTTGATTGACAAACAAATTGTACAAACTTAATTCATATATTACAGGAAATTTTTTTATCCTTTTTAATTTAGAGTATATATAAATTGATAATTATTTATTTAAATTGCACAGTAACTATCTAAGTATTCATAAGGAAATTAATCTTCTTACTTGCTGTTTAATTATTGATTTATATATATTCTAGATTAATATCCACTTAAAATTGCAGGTGATTAAAAATGATAAACTTTCTCTCTGTAATATATGAATTAATTCATTTGTCAGTTGAAATATCAGGCATACAATATAATCAAATTCTGGATTAAGCATGGTAAGTAAGAGTTGGCTTATGTATGGATAAGCTCTAAGAATAAGTGATTCACTTGTTTTTTTAAAACTTCTTACTTGCGGGTGAGTGCGCATAAATTCATACCTTCAAAATTAAACAGCGCATGTGTGAAAGTTAATTTTTATTCTGAATACTTAAATGAAAATAGTAAATTTATTATGTTATTGTATTAAATATGTTATTCAGGATGTGAAAAAAGATGTATAAATTTGATTTAATTTTTTTTTTTTTTAAGTTTTAAAGGGTTTTATTGTTAAATGTTTCAATGTTACATCATTTTTTTTTATAAAATCATACTTAGGATGGCAATAAAACCTGCAATAGACTTACAATTAGTGGAATATAAGAATTACTTATAATCATGTATATTACACTTTTACAAAAAAAAAGCAAAAACATTGTTTTTCTTAATAGTGCTTCTGCTTATTAGAGTTAGCATTCTACTGCCTTCAATGCTGCTGCATTAAGGGCCATATATCAGATTATATATTGAGTGTGGAATTTTTTCATCTCTTGTTCTGAGTGATTCTCATTTAATCCAGAAAGTATTTTATTCTGCATTTGGTGCACCGGAATACATATAGAAAAATATCAAAGCTCTAATTTCAGAGACTACTCCTTTTGAAAATGATTTAAATGTTGTTGTAACATTGCAATTAGGTATGTAAAATAGTCTTTTTTTTTTTAAGTGTCATAGCATCAGCCGGGACGCGAACCCGCAACCTGGGAAACTGCCAGCAAGTGCAAGGGAGTCGCGCTGACCTCTCGACCACCAATGCAGTTAAACCATTAAACATCACATGATCACCATCTCTATACTAGCATCCATTGATTACTCTGTTTGGCACAGGATGGCACTACTGTATGGAGAGTTTTGCCTTTGTTTAGTCTTGAAGTTATGAAACATATATTTTCTAAATATTGACATTCAAAAAATATGTGAAATTGAGTTTTTGTATCTCTATGACAGAGCCCACATTGAGAAACAACATTTGCACAGAGTCTTTTATGCTTATAAAAATGTAGTGTTGATAATGAGTGTAAATTTAATTTTAATAAAAAATCATAATATTTAGGTTCAAGGGGATAGTGTTTAAATTTTCAAGTCAGTTGCTTATTATTTATATTTAGACTCCTCGTATTATTCGAAGATGTGCACAATAAAGTGTAAACGTATTTGTCTTCAGATGGCAATGACTAACAGTGAGAAAAGGAGTGATTTTTAGTAACCTATCATAGGTGGTAGTTTGTTGGAGTAATATTAAATATGATTTCCAAATTTGATTTAATTTTCATGAGATAAAAGTGCAAAAATTAGAGTATATCATAAATGCTTAAAAGTATTTGCTATTTTTTTATGGAAAAAATGTTGAGAAAACTATGAAAACATTATTAAAAAATGGAAGCAATGCTTCCCTTGGATATCTGGATTGCATGCAGTGATTGACATCATCATTTCCAGAAATTAGAAAGTACTCATTGATCTTATGATATTGGCATTGTCTTATTTTAGAATTGTTATAGAACATCCTTAAATAAATATTTGCCATTATTATAGTGATAGATAGTATATTCTCACTTCTATAAATGGTTTCTCTTTGCTATGATTTTTTTTTAACTTGTTAAATTCAATACAGCACATTGAAGTCTATTTTACATTTTATATCTTTCTATTTTTAAGTTATCAAGATATTTAAATTGACTAATATTCTCAAGCAGTCAAACCAACTAATTTGAAAAGTTGAAGATTTTTTTCGTACTATTGGTGAATCATAAGCATTTTGTGAATTAGAAAGCTAGAATGTGAAGTTTTTGTTTTGCTTTATTTGGATCACATTAAAAATTCGATTGCCAAGCTTATATCATATGCCTCTTTATTGAAGCCTCCTATAAATTGATCCATAGACTGATGTCTACAGTTGAATAAAGTTGAAGCTAGATACATATCCTTGTTTAACACCAGTTTTCATTTCAGTTACTTTTGTTTTTCCATTAACAGTAATTTTTTTCTTTTATTCTATTATGATATGAATAAACGTTGGTGCACTTTTTAAAGTATAACGTTTTTGATTATCTGAATCTAATATTTTGACCATATCATTTTGCTCAAAGTCATTAGATTAAAAGCCATATGTATAAATCATAATTTAGATTAAGTCATTTTTTTGCATTTTCCCCACAACAGAATTTCTGTTTATAGTTGTTTCTTAATTCACAATTTTCCTTTATGACTATTAGCAATCTATTTAATAAAATATTTGAAAGTATTTTCCTGTAGAATATGATACGAATATTATATGAAAATTACTAGTCTATTTTATCTTTATAAAATGGAACAGGGTGAGCATTCTTAAGGTCAGATAGCAAAACTGTCATAGGTCTACATATTCCTCCATAATTTCTGTAATATTGTATATCATATATTCTTACAGTATTTATTATATGAGCTTTGATATTTTCATCGAGCTTTTATTTATTGACCAATATTGGATCACTGACTGGGTTAACATAATTCCACTACCATGAAAAAAAATCTGAATTCTAGAATTTTTTAATCATGCCCACTACAAACTTAACCCTAGTTCGTAGGGTTTCATTCATGTAAGGGGGGGATCCTTCATTATTTAATTCTACAAAGAATTAAGCTATATATAACAAATATTAGTATATATTACAATTCAAGCATAATTTTTTCCATGTGTCATAGCATCGGCCGGGACGCGAACCCACAATCGTCTGCAAACAACTACTTGCTTGCATGGCGGCTGCGATACCTCTCGGCTAACAACGCAAGACAATTCAAGCATAATTTTTACTTGCAAATTTATATTAAATCGCGCATCCCCCCCCCCCCCAAATTTCATTTTATTTCTTTATTACAAATGTCGGGCATTTCATCTTGATTATCTTTCCGAAAAATCATTGAAAGATTTGTTAAGGATCCCCTCCTCCCTTTCGCTTTAACTCTTCCAACATTTTTTTTTTTTAAAGATTGTCAAAACGTTCCGGTCTGCTAATTCAAACAAGACCAAAACTTTGGACTTCCACCTGCTCACACCTGTTTCTCAAATATTTTTCACCTGCAGAAGTTTGAAAAGTGCACACTTCAGACGTAAGCATATTAATTCTTTCCGGTTTTTATAAAATTTGTTGTTGTTATTTTTTTAAATCAATTAAGTATTTAAATAATTTCATTTTTAAAATCTCTTTATATATAAACTGATATATAAATAAAAATAGATTATCAAATTCTAATCTGTAGTAATGGTATTAAAAGTACTGATAAACTACTATCTTAATAAATGAAATTTCAGTCTATTTTTAATGATGAATGGTGGGTGCTTCACTTTGTTAAAAGTGCGTTTATTTCTCATGAAAGCAAGGATTAAATATATATACTGTAATTACATTTTGATACTCTGTCATTACTATAAAAAATACTGAAACAGTTTAAATATAAAATTTAGCAAGATTTATTGTGCCAAGTATACTTTCAACGCTTTTGTGTCATTATAGTTAAACTCTGTTTTAGTATTTTTTTCATTAATATATACAGTAACAAAAAAAAAACTAAAACAAACAATAATCATCGAATGATAAAAAGTTAAAGCATTGCAAAAGTGACTCTTCCACTTTTTCAATCTACACTAGGCACAAAAACAGACTATACAATTGATACCTATTTAATACTATTGTAACACTTATTAATAAAATGGCTTAAGTGTAACAAGGTACACAGATATCATAAGAGCAAATTATTTTATATAAGCTTTGCCAGAATGGAGGTGAGGGTATATTCATAGTCTATCATTAAAATTAGAAGAGTTGATGTTTTGAGTAGGGCTGCATGACATTCACCTTTGTACAGATATCTTCAACCCCCTCCCCCTAATCTGACACTAATATCAAAAAACCAATATTAGTTCAGCCCTTATTATATGATCTAATTAATCTGAAGATACTAATCAAATAGCTGCTCCTCCATTAAATGGTTGATGCTCAGAGTGATTATGAAAGGCAGGTTAATGTGATTTTTAATCTGCCATGACAAATTTGCCTTGTCCAGGGCCTCATATTTGCAGAGCTTGTATTCCAGTAAATATATAATTTTAATCATATTTTTTATAAAAATGTTTATATGATTGTGTGTGTATAAGTTAGTACAATTTTTATATTGGAATTTATTTTTTACTTGTAAAACATCAATGCATTATATGTCATGGAATGTTCTTGGTGGAAATAATTTGATATTAAAAGATTGTCAATATTTTATTAGTCCCTCCCCCCATCTTTTTTTTAAAACATTGGTTGTAAGAAACTTGGCAATAAGATGTCATCCCAGGGCACCCCCTTGGTCTGAGGTGGGCCTCCTTAAAAAATTATATCTAAATTTTGCCCATTCTCTTTACAGTTTTATGATTATATAAGCAATTCATCATTCCAGGGCAGCATCTGGGTCTGATGTGGGTCTCACATGGGAATCATATAGAAAATCTATATCTAAATTTTGCTTATTCTCTTTACCATTTTATGTTTATATGAGGAATATAATTTTATTAATTTGTTTAAGCATCATCTAAATTTTTTACAGTAACTTTGCACCCATTAGTTAATAATTTTCATCATTTATATATTGCATAAAGAGAATGGGAAGTGAATCTCTGTGATAGTTTATCTTTTTAGTTATGTCCATTTTTTTTTTGTCATATATTGTATAGTGATGGGATTTATATATGATAATAACAAACAAAATATATGCATCACCATATTAGTAATAAGCTTTATTAAAGTCTGTGCTTTTAACTCATCAAATTGGCCTTTGCAACCCTCCCACACTTAATCGGCTAATTAAAAACACCAACTATACTCTGCCCTTATACCAGGAGACACAAATAGTATATAAAATTGCATGCAGGTGGGGAATTGCATGCCAACCTATCCACCCAAATTGCACTAAACTGATATCTATATAACTGTGCCAAAGCTCAAACTGACACCAAATCAATTTTCTATGAGCATGAATATAACCTTCATGATATCTTCAAACCTACATCTGCCAAGTCTGCTCTGAACATAACAATGCCCAGCGCAAGGTGAAAGATGCCTGGCACATTGCCAGAGATAAACACACAATTAACAAAAAAGATTCCTGTATCCTTCTTTCAAAAAAACGACCAATATAAATTATTTGCCATTCAAATATGCAAATTATTGTTTTGTTTCTTTAATAAATGCCACAATTTTTTTTGACTGTCAATGCCATGATTAGGACTATTATGATTAAGTAATGCACTAGGCACACTTTGCTAATTTTACAATTTAATTAAAGCTTATCTTGCATATGGTTATGCATATACACCCGAGTCTCGTTTTATGCGGATTTATTTAATGCGATTTTGAAGTTATGCGATTCATGTTTCTTCTTAATATCTTTGTATGTGGTTTTCTTTTATGCGATAAAAATTATTGGATCAGAAGTCGAGCTCCGATAATGCGCTATTACTTTAAATATTATAAATTTCGTGCACTCACGTCATATTTAAAGTAATAGTGCATTATCGGAGTTCAACTTCCATCTAATAATTTCAATATTTTCAGCACTTTATAATAATAGGTGTAATAGATTTTATGCAATAAAGAAGTTCATAATTCATTTAAAATCAGAATTTCCCCATTTTATATAGACACATTAAATTTTATAAGACTATAATGTAAATCTGTTCAAACGTTATAGATGAAAAATACTTATGTATGTTGTTTTTGCATTTTAAATCACGTTCTATTTTTGCTTTTTATAAAAAGAGTAATCATTTAGTGTCCACAAGTTTATTTTTAAAAGGTGAGTAACAGCGTTGGGCACAATTAAATTTGACAATTAAAATCTGATTTTTAATTGTAATTAACAATTTAAAAATTACATAACGTGATCTGAAATTAAGGTGATGTGAAACGATGAAATTTGATTTTTAAATGAATTGAAAATTAAAAGTTACAGACAAAAATAAGAATTTAATTTTTAATTGTTAGTTTTAATTAAATTTTATCTAACAGTGGTGAGTCGGTGTCTTTTTATTATCGTAAGTCTTAAGTTCTTTATTTTATCTAACAGTGGTGAGTCGGTGTCTTTTTATTATCGTAAGTCTTAAGTTCTTATTTTTATTTTAAACTTTTAGTTTACTCTAACGGAGAGAAAAAGAAACACCCATGAAAATGAAATTCTTTGGAAACAAAAATTTCAATTTTAGATCGCTTAGCTAAATGGGAAGGATCAACCGTGATTGGAAACATTTTAGTTGTATTTCCTCTTGACTTCGTTTAAGGAAAAGCTACAGTACCTCACATCACATCACATCATGATGAATCTGATGTCTTAAATAGCGATAATGATTAAAATACCGTACATGTATGAAAAAAATGTAAATTATGCATAAAAATATACTGTTTTGAATAAAATTAAATACTGTAGTTAATAAAAAAAGTAAAAAAAGTTTGTCTTGTATCAATTTTTTTCAAATTTGAAATTTTTTATTAGTCATTTTATTTTCTTCTTTTTTTTTTTATGCGAATTTTAAAATAATTTTACGTTGTTACTTTGCTTTTATGCGATTTTTGGAAAATTATAGTACATATCCCCCATTTTTCAAGGTAAGTTAAGTCTATTTTTGTGCGCGTTTTCTGAGGAACCTATCTATCGCATAAAACGAAACCCAGGTGTATTTTGTTTGTTACATTTTCTGAGATATAGCTCACTAAATTTTCGAAATTAAATGATTAATAAATTGATGAAAATTTTTTAATTAGATTCTGGTATGTTAAAGTCAGGGAAATAATATGCGCTATTGTGAAAGTATGTTGTAGCAGAGAATTTAAACTAGATTTTGTAAATCGCAATGAGTTCCTAATTGCCTATAATAAAAAAATATTTTTAAGAATTTGGTTAAACCCAGATAAGAAAATAAGACTTGGAGGTGGAATAAGAAAATAATATTTACTTGCTTCATATCTGTTGTGTATGTTATCAAAATTGGAAATAAAGTGCGAAATTCCACTATGAAAAGGCTAAGTTACAAGACAAGGGAGAAATTCTCCAAATACTATAAAAAGGAATGTTTTTTTTTTTAAAGAAAAAAATCTTTTTATTTCTAAAGGAATCTATGCCATATTGTCCAGCCTGATACAGCTGATTTCCTTTGGGAACTCCTTTCCCATGGCCGACCTTACATCTGCGAACAGAAAATGTATCTGATGCTCATAGGAAGAATGCTGCAGTCAGTTAGTCGAGGTTGTAATTCTAATTTTGGTGTGAACTTTTGAAAGTGAACTACTGCAAATAACAATTGATGTGTAGTTACCAATAGACACTGTTCCAGGTGAATGATCTGCATTTTGTTTTAAATTATGATATTACAAACAAAAATGTTAATGAAGGAAAAGAGAAGATAGTGTATTATTATATAAATTGTGTTAATTGACATGTACTTTATAAATCTATTATATTGTTTATATATATTTATTATTACTATTTAGTCACTAGATAATTTAATGAAAGTTGATTCAATCTCTCCAGTAGGGCTGATTATGTGTTAGAACTTTTATATAGAGTTTGAACTATCTTTTATGGAGTATTATTGTCTAAATAAACTATGAGGGAGAGACATTTGGTATCCTTACCAGCTGCCATCTTCTTATGTGCGCCCAGGTTTCTTTCTAATCCAAAGAAGGATTTACTCATTTGCTAATTTGAATCAAATTAATCTCTATGCCCAGATTAAACCAGTTTGCTTTTTTTTTTTTTTTTCTGGTGTTGTCTTCCCAGGATCAACCTATTCCACAACAATTTACTAATCTGTGGCTTAAATTACAATTTGCATATACCTCTTGGGAATGTTATTGTGTATACATAATATTTATTTAGAGCAAGAATCTATGTTTAGTAATAATTATTTGTAATTGACTTTAAGTGAGGAGAAAGAGGGTTGTTTCTGGGTGCATTTAGATAATGATCAAATCGCTTCATTAGATTTTCTTAAAGTGTAGAATTAACCAACTTAATGTAAAACTAATTTTTACATTTATATACGTATTTTTTTATTTAATATGTTAATGGAAGTAATAAAAGAAAAATTATTGAGGGGGGAGTGTTTGCATACATAAACAACAGGTTTATTGGGACAAATATAATTTCAAGAGAAAAATAAATTATGACCAGCAATCTAAAAATGGAAGTGAGGCTATCCCTGTGAGTCTGGTTCCAGATTTCAGCATTATCGCATACATTAGTGTTCATGCATGTTTAGTTCATGTCAACTTATACTATCATAGTAATAAACATCGAAACATTTAATGTAAATATGTTGGGTGAACAACAAGACAAGCTATTTATGGAATATACCTACATTTCTCTATCATTATTGAAATCAGAAGAATCCTCTACCTTTTTTACTGAAATTTAATAACTTACCAAAATACATTCTCTATGTTCAACCATATTTATATTGCATAACAAGATGCTGTGTCTGATTATATATTATTTACATAAGAAATATAAATATTGAGCATTATTACCTATATAATATATATTTTATAATTTTTTTATATATCAAAATATTGTAAACTCTCTAAATTTACGATTTACAAATGGAATATTATTGTGGTAAATAATAAATAGTACTATTTAAATATACTTTTGAATGGGACCTCTTAATATATGATTAAATAAAATGATTTATTATTGCCCTACAAGTTTTAGTATAGTAGTAGAATGGTAGATTGGAGAGCTAAAGATTCCATGGATTGCAGCTAGACCTTATCAATTCTGGTTCTCAACATTGTATGGCCTCTTGAACGACAAACTATTGGAATTTATTTATGTAAAATGTATATATTTTTTGTTTGCATGCATGTTATTTTACTAAATGCTTTAAGCCCCCCCCCCCTTTCTCACCGTGGACCAATTTTAAGTGTTGAAGAGGAAAAAAAGTAACTAGATTTCATCTATAGCATGACATAAGCGCTTAATCATTTTTCAATAAATCTATCATTAATTATTTTTAGTAGGTTAGAAATTATTATTCAATATTTCTTATAATCTCGGATATAAACATTAAATTTAATAAAGATCAAGTACATCTATTGGACTTTTTAGACAAATGCATTGTATTTTAACCCGTGTATTTAGAAATTGTGACTAGCTCCATATATGCATGGATGTGTGTGCAAGTATTATTAGTTAAGAAACAAAAGTTTTACAAAAAAAAAATTTAAGATTAATTACAACTAAGAATAAAATAATTTTCCAAAATGGTTTATTATTTGGTATCAGTCTCTCATATACAGTTGATATATCTATTTCTTTTCTTTATTCTTTTCACCTGCTTTCATGTATATTTGGTTTCTTAGAATTTGTAATTTTATGAAAATAAATGTTTAAAAACGTAGCTTCAGGGTGAAACTGAAATAAATAATTGCTATATATCACAGTTAATTAGGCATATCAAACTTTGAATGCTTTTGTGCATTATATTTTAAAATGTTATCTGCATGAAAGGCAACTTTGAAGGGATGTCAATAGTAATTTCTTTAATTGTATTTAGAATGTTATATAGATGTAAAAAATTTGAGCTAGATAAGCAAGTACTAATTTATATATATATAAACAAACAAACATGTAAATATAAAGAATTTCAATTATCATTATGGTATGTATGTTGATCGATCCCAGATTATTTTAACTTGCACATTGATGTTTTGATTTTTATAATTTTTCTGTAAAGCTTGTAGAAATTGAAGCAGTTCTTTCAATTTGTTAATTGATTTTTAGGGATGCTCTGCATGATTTAGTACAATGGTAATGGCAGATTCAAGAACTAAATATATAATTGATTGAAGCTTAGTCTATTGCTCTATTACTCAAATATGATCCAACTTTCAGAGTGACAAACTAGACATATTTTCAGAATTATTTTAAATGTTAAACTGCATTAATATATTTGTATACAGCAGGAAACAAAGTTAAGATTTTCAACAAGATTTCCAAATATTATCTAACATATATACATTCTCGAGACCAAAATAATGTATAGAACAAGTATAGTATCTTTGTGGCTTCACAAGTAGTCTAATGAATGGAGAGGTTATGTTCATCTGTCTTATATATGGTATTCAATGTGAAAACTATATCCTTAAGAATATCAGTAATACAACTTTTAATAATAATGTGCTCTATTTCATTAGATATATCAACTAGTAAAATTATCTTTAACAATCATTGTAAATTAGCAATTTCAGAAGGGTTTTCATTTTTCTAGTGCTTAATGCATTCATCTGCCTTACCCATTCAAGTTTGGGTGCATTTGGGAATTTTTTCAGTTAACTCAGAATTTTCCAAGCAGACTTAGGATTTTATATTAGCTGACCTATAATAATTTAATTTTGATGTTTTAATATTAGATTCTATATCAGAATGGACTGCCAGGAAATTTTGGAATGGTCATCTGAATTAAAAAAAAGTATTGGGAACTAATTCTACATTATGCTAGAATAGATAGCTTTACATAAAAGAAATACATTTTTTGTACACTTACAACTACTATAGGTGAGTTCACAACTGAGATGGCTCTGTGTAGTTGGGCACTTGTTGATGAATGGTTCAGTGTGTGACCTATGAAATGCATGATGATGCATATGCAACTGGAAGCATTGAATATATATATTCAGTTAGTTGCGAAGCTACTAACTGCATTTTTTGTTGTGATGGGTGCATATATTTAATTAATTTATTATGAAAAATTTGTATTTTATCATATTTTAAATGAAGGATCTATTGTCAGAAACAATTGCAAAAAAAAAAAAAAAAGACGTACAGTTTTAATAATACAGAAACGTTTTTTTCTTCATAATGAAAAATGTAGAATCTGTGTAGTATTATATGATGCATATGTGTCACCCCCCCTCCTCCAAGACATTTTAAAACTATGCATGTAATGGTATAATGAATCATGATACTTGGAGAAAATTATAAGTAGCTCTTGCTTTGAAGAAATGTGCTTATCTCTGCTCTATATGTTGCAGACAATCTTGTCAATTAAATAAGTACTATATTCTTGTTATAATGAAATATGAGGATAACATGCAACTTTCAATATTATTGAAAGGATTGTATACCTGCAAATGGAAAAAAAAACCTTTTATTTGAATATGTATAATGTTTTCGGGAGCAATTGTATTTAATAAAATAGAAATAAAATATCTATGATTGCACTTGTCCTCACATGGTGAAAAAACAGTAATAATCATGTGATTGTAGGGGAGATAAAATGTAGATTGATTTAAATTGCTAGTATTTTTAGATTTGCATGAGGAAACTTTCATACAGTTGGTAGTTTTATTGTTTCATCATTTTTATTAAAACATTTTTTTTTAATATTTCCATAGCCTCCCTAAATGTTCTCTGAAAATGGTTATTGCATGTGGATATGATTTTAGTATTTGAAAAACTGACGTGACGGCTAGTGTGTCAAATGCTGAAGATGTTGAGAATTTTTTCACTGCATTAATGTGCTCATCTCTTCTAGCACTTATACATCGATTACTCCTTATGTATATGTGAAAATGGGGTCTCACAGACTCTTTCCAGAGTGATTACATCCTTAAGTTTGATCAGAAAGTTATTAATCTTTAGTTCTGTAGAGAAGATTGTTTTTATATTATAGTGTTTCAATACCCTTCCAATCTTGTCTATGATTCCTTTTATATCAGGAATGCAAACTCTAGTAGAAGCATTTGCTTTTTTTTTTTTTGAAACTTAATTTGCACACTGCCCTATTTATAGTGTTAGTATTGTAACCATTCATCAATAATGTAGATGTATTTGGGAGTAAGAAAGCCCTTGTAAAAAGTGACTTAGTTATAGAGAAGATTTGAGAGCAAGTGCATCTTATTGACATGTCGGTATTTTATTTTATTAAACATAGTTGTTCCCGAAAACCTGATTTATGAAGCATCATATACCATGAAAATATTCATTTCAAAATATTTATATATTATACATATTAGTCCATGAAAGGGAACATGTGGAGAGAGATGATAAGAAAAGAAAAATCAAAGAGCATGATATATTGTGAGCAACAATAACATTAACAAAAGAGCAAACAGCATCCAACTATCAAGTCATTGGAATATGTAAATTAGGGCATTTTGCTAGTAACAGCAATTGGGAATGCTATATCTAGATTCAACAAGAAATCTATGCTAAGCTCAATTAAAAACTGGAAACTATTATATACTTCATAAAGCATATGTACAAATGTATGCACAAATTTCTTACATATATAATTAAAAAAAAAACAGATTTTTTCTTTATTTTTTTTGTCTATGTTTTTTTTTTTTTTGGAATGTCTATAATTTCAATCCATTAATAATAATAATCAACTAGTTTATTACTCTGGTTCATAAGAAGTTCATGCATTGGAAATGATAGATATGGACTAAGATCAATGTACTTTGAGCATTAGAATCTGCCAATCTCTAATTTCCAAACCATTCAAACAAACTCAGTCCATTAATAATGGTGTTACTGCACCCTGTTTTAGCTTTTTTGTTGAGAGAGGTTAATTATGTCTTTTGCAAATCATCTAGTAGTTAGGATTTTTTTTTTTTTTGATCTTGTCACTAACTTTTTTTTTTTTCAATTTGAATTGAGTCAGAAGTTTTGCTCACATACAAGCTATTTTACTACTGAGCTTACTCCTCCACAAGTTACTGTTAAAACATACACATAGCTTACTATATATCTATAGAACATATCTTAGAATATGTCAGGGGGGAAATGCAATTACAGTGATTTTAACAAGTTGCAAATCTATTACATATGTTATCAAATCAGAACCAGTGGCAATTTCCTGTATTGACTTCTATTTAGCTTTTCAATCCTTTTCAGTAGAGCAAAATAATTGAATCTTCTAATAGTCTATAAATTTTTGAGCATTGTTATTTTATATGATAAGATTGTTCTCTAGGATATGCATTTTGACTCAGAGATATTATTTATTTTCTCTATCTTGTTCTATTTTCCAACTTTCATATCCCAAAAAGTTGAGAAAATATTATAAATTTATATTAGTTTAAAATCACACAAGTATCTTAACAATCTTTATTTTTATTTGTGTTGACTGTCAAAAGTTTTAAGTTTATTTTCCATTTTTTCCTTCCTCACATTTCATTATATTGTTCATTATATTTGTTGAAATTAAAATCTGGCAAATAGTATATAAACAAAAAATTACTAATATTCTTTTCTCAGAAATTATAGTATAGAAAATTAGATCATATCAAAACATAATAAAAAAGATTTTGAAAAAGGATTAACAGTATAATAGATTGACTTAAAAAATTGTCAAATGAATGGTCACCAACAAGGTACAGAAATGGAGATCCCATGAGAAGAGGAAAAGATAACCATTAATGGTATGATTTAAAGAAATTGAAGTTCTAATCTCAATCATAGTTTTAAGCATAAAATAACAACAACAACAAAACAAATATAAGATACAGTTTACATTAAATGCAATCATTATAAGAAATGTCTAAAAATGATATAAAATGCTCTAATTATGTATTGAATCACTTTTGAGCTATTTTATCAAATGTTTATATAATTCACCTTTTTTACTTTTGCCAATGTAACGTTAAAAGCTTTTAGTGGGCTGAAAGATTTTTTAAATAGTGAACAAGGCATAGTAATAATTACCAAGCTAGTATAAAAGAAAGATTGAACTTTTTACAATACAGGTGCTGTTTTGCTAAGGCTCTTCAGTTAGAATGAAAATTTAAAATAGAGAATATTTAATAAATGAACGGCCCTTTTAAGAAAGAAGTCAAATCTTATTTAAACTCATTTGATTGAAATGCAATCTACATATCCAAGTACACAAAATTTATGAAAATAACAGGAATCTACAAGTTTTGAATCTATAGATATATACATTTTCATTTTAAGTTGTCACTAGACTGAAATTGATGGAGGAGAAATTGGTAAATATTAAATATCATAGAAACATTATTGCAAAAGAAAATACAATATAAATGAAAATTAAGCACTTTCATTATTAAAAAAAGAATGACTAATGGTCAAAAAGTTGCATAGATTCATCAGAAATATGCAGCAGAAAAATAGTTGTAGAAATTGAAAAGTAAAAAATATATTTTTAAAAAATGAATGTAACTTATAAAGTTTGCACCTTACAATTATTACATATTGTAAGCTTTTTTTTTTTTTTTTGTATCATCACCATTAATATTGATACACTTTCTAGATTATAATGACCTCCAATCCATGTAGCCATTTTTTTTTACCATTGTCTTCACATCATATTAACACTTGTGCTTTGCCCAAAATTGTCTCATGTGCACGATGAGCTGACACCCCACATATAATGCAGTTTTTACTTGTAGCAGTTATGATCTAAATTTTATTTATTTGAATATGTATTAATGGTGAAAATGTGGAGTGAAGGAGGGGGTTCTATCCTGAAGGTAAATAAAAATTATCTTATTCTTAATGCCTACAGTAAGCATAGTTGCAGTGTATTATAAAAATGAAATTTTAAAAAATAAATTCTTATTTTTGGTATATCTTATCAGTGCTAATATATCTGAATGATGTAAAGTTTATAATATAACTATAAATATTAAAATGGTATAATAAATTGTGTTAAAGAAGTGGCAAGCAATAAGAACACAGTAAATACCATATTAACAATTATTCTATTTGGACAAAGATCATGCACACTATAAAGTATTAGTACACATACTGACATACAACCTGAACATATGTTTAATATACACAAATGAAATATGTATTCACTAATTTTATAAACACAAACAATTTAACATCAATAAATGTTAAGTCAACTTTTGATTTATTTTTGAAAATTAGTCTTTTTTTAAAGCTATTAATTTTACCTCCATGAAATACAAGTCATCTCCAGATTGATGATACAATAGTATCTTGGGTGTTTAGTTCATTTCCTGCCTTTTTGAACTTTAGTTCATCTGGTGTCATTTATTTTTCCATTATGTTTTATGATCAATTCTTCACTAACTGCTTGTGCATGGTCCACTTAAAAACTGCTGCCAGGAAAGAAAACCTGTCACTAAGACATTATCACTTAGTCTCTTCATGGGGTAAAGAGATCTTGTCAAGAACTTCCTTTCTAAAATAAATGATTTTCAGATTTCAATTGTAATGTTTAAAAAAAAATTTTTTTTTAAGAATTTATGACAATTCTTATAATAACAATAAAGATTAAGGTTCACTAGTCTTTGAAGATCCCCCCTCCCCCCTCTTTTAAAAAAAAAAAAAGAATGTTACTTCAAAGCTGTACATTATAATCTTTTTTCAATGTATTTTTTCAAATTGTCTCAGACTTGTATATATACTTTTTTGGACTTAATAAAAAAAGATCATTTATATAAAAAGATTGGTTGTATATAGATACATATCGGAATTATGGAAAATAGTTTCTGCAGAATGTTATACGTTTATACAATTTATAATTCTTATGATTTTGAAATAGCTCTCATAACTGAAAAAGAAAAGATAGTAATTCCTCACTCAAGTAGGTCTCACATGTCAACGTGACCATTTTTTTCAGTTAGGCAAGATTTTGATAATTTGTCACAGGTAGTGATATGTCCTGAAAGTAGTTTCCTAATGAACACAGGTTATTCTGCCTGTCTTATATTGCACCAATTTGCTTAAGTTCTTCTTAATTTCTGATAATGATTAATTCATTATTGATTTAATATAATTTCTTACAAATTGTTGCTATCGTATCATGTCTTATTCTCATCATCATAATTAATGTAATTGCTGCATTTGTCTTCTATACTGCGAATGTATTTAAGTTTCCTAGTTTTTGCATCTTCTAGTGAAAATTGTTTAGAAAATCTTCAGTAAGTAATATCACAGTCTTGATTTTGTGTTTTGCCTACAATGTAAAATTATCATTACTGTTTCTGATGAATGAATTTCAGTGTGTAACATTTTTTAATTTTTTATCACAATGTGAATATTGAATATTTCTTTGTCAGTATTTGAATATTTATATATTTTGTAACTTTAATTTACTACAGGCATTTTAAACACAAAAGCATCTTAAAAAGATTAATGATCCCAAGATGCATTTCTAGATGAACCAGACTCTTCAGTTGGCTTAAGTTATGATCCTTCATACATCCTCATCAGCTTTGTTAGTTCTTTATCAATATCAAATTACTGCAATTTAATTGACTTGTATCATATAGTATATAATAATCTAATGTTAAAAATATGAATGAAAGATATTGACTCCTGTAGACTAAATTGTAGTAACGGTTTATTTTTTGTTTTTTTATTTTATAAGCTAATAGATTTAGCAATTGAAAATAGTTATATAAATAACTGAAAGTACTTTATATGTTTTAAAATTTATATAAGTAATAATTATTATTGTCATTAATACTTTATTGTTTTTTATTATTACAATACTTAATCTATAATGAATATATTTGAATTATAAAGTAAGAGATACATTTAAAATTATATAAATGTAGCACACACACAAACAATATCATCATCATCAACCATTATCAATCCACTGCAGGATGAAGGACTCTTCAAGTTCAATCCATCTCTGATCTTTAGCTTCTCCACATCAACCCTGCACACATCCATCCATCTCACATGTGGACTCTTTCTGGGTCTTTTACAATCTTTTGGAATCCAATTTAAGATTTCAACTGTCCATCTATTATCATCTCTTCTAGCAATATGTCCAGCCCAACTCCACTTCAATCTTTTAATTTTTTTAATGATATCAGTAACACCTGTTTGTTCACCTACCCATATATTGTGTTTTCGATCTCTTCTTGTTATTCCCAACATGCATCTTTCCATACTTCTTTGAGTGGTCTGAAGTCTCTATATTGCTCTTCTATTAAGTGTCCAAGTCTCAGAATTGGTAAAACATATTTATTAAAAACTTTCTTTTTCAAACACATAGGCATATTTCCTTTTAGTATCAAATTATTTCTACCAAAAGCACTCCAACCAAGTTTAATTATATGATTAATATACATTTAGATATAAATAAAGAATCTATTCTACTGCTCATTATTGAAACATATGACTAAAACGACCCCAAGTTGTAGTACCTTCGAGTGGGGGGGGGTATTTGTCTTATTTCACATGACTTTATTCATATATTTGAGTGGAACATTTTATTTGTACTTAAAAAGTTATTACACATGGAAAAAGAGTGACAAAATTGAGTTAATCCACCTGCTTACGCTTAACTAAAACATACATATTTGTAACAGAATTTAAAAGTTTATATCTGGGCTAAGAATGATCCCTAGTTTAATAAATGATTAATAATAATCATTAATGTATTTGTCTGAAATGGTTGTTGTCAAAGTTATGAAAAGGTTGGTGCTTATAGATCAAAGTGTAATAATATATATATTAAATAAACACTCATATATATGATTTTATTTAAATAAAACAAAATGTAAAGATGCTACTTCATACAAAGATCTTCTTTACCTTATTTCATAGATAATAAGAATCTCTGTAATTTAAAGTAGTTGTAGAGGGATGGATGGATTAATCTGCCGTTTCTGATGTCTGAATGTTATATTTCCTGAGCAACAAACTATTTGATCATCATATTTAATGGAACAATTCACAACTAATGATTAAAGTTTGTTATCAGTTTATGATAATATAGGTCTTACATTTTTTTTGTTTGTTTGTATATATGAGATATATTACTATATAATCATTTTGGCTAATCACTATCAAATAGCATGTAAAGTCTGTCTATATATATATAGGAGAGTATTGAATTGATAGAACAAAGTATTTTTTTTAATTTTATTACGTATACATATCTATCCATTTTTAAACAATCTGTTATAAATATAATGGGTTCCTATCTTTTCTAGAGTTTTAGTTGTGAATGCTTATAAATTGGAAACTAGCTTTTTTATTAAATATTTTGACATTATTTGTGGTTTATGATACAAATGAAATCTTTTTTTGTCAATCTCATTTCTTTATGCCCAGTTGCTTTCTCACTCTGATCTGGCAGATTTCAATTGTATACTTTTGAACTACTGTGTTCATTCATGTCATTGGATCAACTTCTGTTGTGGGAAGATGGGACTACATTTTTATATTATGTGATTTACTCCATGCATTGATAATGTAATAATCATGTAAATAGTCATTTATACCATGTTATACATATATATTTTTTTAAAATAATAGTTTATAAATGTATAATTATGCACTTTGCAAAGGAAAATAAAAATCCTTCTAATCTCTCACTTTTGGCCATTGCTAAATCCAAGTCTGCACAATCTAGTTCAGAGTGGGGAAGTAATTTGTGATATAATAATAAAAATAAAAGTAGGCCATTAAAAGTGAACATATGTGTAATGTATGTATACTATATACATATATTTTTAACAACATCAAATATGTAATAATATAAATACATGAAAGCAGTCAACACTAAAACAATACCAACACCAGTCAACAATATCAATCCATTGTCAAGGCAACCTTCTTTAAACAGTAAACATGAAAATTTACCTTTATATATATATGGTTTAATATATTTGTATAGATATTAAAGATTGCAACTTGACTTCAAAGAATGAAATTATTAATTTAAAGAAGTTTAAAAAAACCTCATTAAACAGGTAAATATAACTTGAATGCAGACTAACAAATAATATCTATGTGAAAAGTGTGTTTATGTAAATGCATGTAAAGTATATAAATGAATATATATTTATTTTGGAAATTTTCAAATATTTGACAAGTTATTATTTCTCCATGAATTATTTTACCCATCACTTTATTTTTTCTAATTTTTTAGGCAGTCTTTAACCAAAAACCAATCATTACCATTAAAAATTCTGAATACTTTAATATCATATATAATAAATGAAGTATATTTTCATTTACAATGAACTGTGGATTTTAATCAACCAAAAGAACAAGCTGGGTTTAAAAGTGCTTTTAATACAATGGATCATATCCAAGTATTGAGATGTTATAAAAAGAACTATGAATATGAATTGTCATTATGCTTTGGATTTATAGATTATTCCATAAACATTTCATCAGTGATTAAAGCATTAGATCCTCAAGGTATAGATCCAGAATATTGTCATATTCTGAAGAATATTTATAAAAATTCAATAACATTAATTAGATTACATAATAATGCTGAGAAGATTAATATTGAGAAGGTTGTATGACAAGATGATTCCCTATCTCCAAAACTTTTTACAGCAGTTTTGCAAAAAATATATTGTGGATTAAAATGGGAAACTAAGGAAGGAAAAGTAAATGGAGATTATTTAAGTTGTCTAGATTCTTCAGCTGATATAATTGTTTTTGCAAATAATGCTTGAGTTTTAGATAATGTTGCAAGAGTTATCGGATGAAAGTAAGAAAGTAGGACTAAAGATAAATGTTAAAGAGTAAAATAATGTTAATTGATTTTCTCAAAAGAAGAAAATAATTATTGATAATGATGAGTTAAAAGTTAACAACTAGAAATACCGTGCTTAGATTATTAATACAAATGGAAACCTAATGTACAAAATTATTGGTTGGAGTGCTTTTGGTAGAAATAATTTAATATTAAAAGGAAATATGCCTCTATGTTTGAAAATGAAGGGTTTTAATAGATGCATGGATCTGTGACTTGGACAATTAATAGAAGAGCAATACAGAGACAGCATACCATTCAATAAAGTAAGGAAAAATGCATGTTAGGAGTAACATGAAGTGATCAAAAATGAAATAAATGTGACAGAACAAACAGGTGTTATTGACATCATTGAAAAAATTAAAGAGACTGAAGTGGAATTGGGTTGGACACAGTTCTAGAAGATTTGATAATAGATGGACATTTGAAATCTTCAACTGGATTGCAAGAGATTGTAAAAAAACTTTGAAATAGACTGCATATGAAATGGATGGATGAAATAAGGAAGTATTCTGGTATGATGTGAAGAAGAGAAGCTAGATATCGGAGATGGATTGAATTTAGACAGATCAGTAGATCTATAATGGTTGTTAATGATAAGGATTATGTTGCATATATATACGTGAACTAAACTGCACACATTAATGCTGCATTGTCAGTCAGTTGTGAACAAAAACACAGCCATTATAACTAAAGAAAATAAAAAAAGGCAAAAAAAATAAATAGGTAATGATTATATAATTCAATCTTTGAAATACAATTTTATCTACATATCTTATGCTGGACTTCAGTTTGATTGAGGTATCTTGCAATGTAATATTTTAAATCTTCTGCAGCAAACTAATTGTATAAAGATTTCATTTCTGAATCTCTTTGGAATATTATCAAATCATTTATTATTTGGGGAATTCATATGAAGTTTGGCACCAGAAGTCATAAAATTGAGACTGTGATCCATGGATTTTGAACCCCTGATTCTATCACTGTAAGAAAAGTTTATGAGTTAATTATAATCAAATGGTCTTCTATCTAAAGATTCATGTGAAATGTAAACACTAGAAGTGACAGATCTGGAACTGCCATCCATGGATCTTGAGTTCCAGGATCTACCATTCTAATCTATATTAAACTATGCAGAGCTTTTGAGATAATCTTTCTTGGAAAATCTAGGGCCTGTCTATCCTGAAAACTACGCTCAATTTCACAGTAAACACTTTAAAAAAAAACCTAATTCAGCCAAGGTATGCATTTATAGTTATAGATTCAATATTATTACATCCAGCAAGAAAATACTGATAGACCTTAGGATCTTGTCATCATATTTTTTAAATATTGTGCAACATCCTTAAAGGAAAACTGTCAGGTGACTTTATGTTGCAATAGTTTATTTTTCATTTTTTTAAAGTAAATTTAGAATAATAATCCTATGCACAACTTATAACTTTAATAAGATACTTTAACTTTCAAACTGTCAAATAATTCCACCACACATTGAAGTCTGTTGCATCTCAATGTCTAGGTCCACTTTCTACTTTAAGAACTATCAAGATATTTAAATTGATGAACATTCTTACTAACTGATAAAGCATCTGAATTTTTTTGTACTCCTTCTGTGGGTCATCTTTTGAATTGGGAAATAGCTTAATCATCAGCTTATTGTAAATTTAAGAAATTAAGATGAAGTTATTGTTTTTGCTTTTAATTGTTTCAAATAAAAAAAATTTGCCAACTACTATAAAGCATCTTGATTTCTGGTTTATGAATCAGATTATAAATTGCTCCATATAACGAAACTATGTTATATCCCTGTTTATTATTAATTATTAAATGTAAGTTTTTGATTCAATAATAATTTTTCATTGCACAAAGACATTTCATTGATTCAATTAATCTAATGTATAGAGAAAAATAACAGATATTGATAATAGAGTATTATAATCAGGTTCTATAATTAATCTTAATAACTGAAGAGAATATAGTAAAAAAAAAAGGTAAGAGTTTGTAACCAAGAATAGTATTTACCCTTTGATGAACCAACATCTTATTGTTGATAGGAGGTAAACTTGATCAAAAACTGGTTATTCAAAATGATATCTAATTTTTTGAAAGTCATTTGCCAACCTTAGGATTCCTCAACAACCTGAATTCAGTATTTGATAATATATATATATAATCTTTTTATTTATTGGTTTAAAATCCACCATACAAATAAGAATTGCCACAAATATATGACATCTAAATATATTTGTTTAAACAGCGTAATTGATTTTACAATTTCAAATGTACAAATTCCAGAAATACATTAGTGAACTTAAATTAAGACTTGCACATAGTTTTCAAATAACTGTCTTTGAAGATAGTTTAGACTTGACTGGGATCAATAAGAAGATAACTAATATTCTACTCAAAAAAACACAATTCATCATCAACAAATCAAATAATTGATTATTTGAATACTTTTTCATATTATTTATCTTCTGGTAAGTATTAAAAACTTTTGCTTTACCAGTTTTAATCAAATACAGAAAAGAAATTATCAAGCAAGATCAGAAATCAGTTTGTTTACATTTACCACTAATACAATTAAATCATAGATTATTTTTATTGTGTCATATATATATATACTATGTTACTAACTACTAATAAGCTGAATAAAATTCAATGTTTCTTAAGAAAATGTTTTTAATGAGGATAATTAAAACTATTTTCAATCATTGAATAATAAAAATGTCACCCAAGAATTTATTTTTAATTTTTTAAATATTATAATAGCTATTGAATTGACAATGTAAGTGATTGATATATAAATTAGAGACCTATTCTCATGAAAATACAAATTATACATGTCTTTCTAAAATCTTCATTGTCAATATTTAACATCATCTGTTCAACCCATTTAATGGTACATAATATATATTGGGTGTGCTCATGAATATGACACACTATATTTCATTATCATTATTTTCAACCATTATTAATCTGCAAGATGATCTGTCCAAGTTCAATACAGTTTGTCTGATTTCTAGCCTCTCTTCTTCATATCACGCCACCCCAGCACATTTCATTGTTAATGGATATTAATCTTACATATGATCACTTTGGATTTAACTGTCCATTTAATATCATCTCTTTTAGTAATATGTCTAGCTTAACTCCATATTGGTCTTTTAATTATCTAAGTAGTGACAATAACACCTGTTTGTTCTTTCGCCTATGTATTTTATTTTTGATCTCTTTTTGTTATTATTAACACACATTTCTCCATATTTAGTTGAATGATCCGAAGTTTCTTTATCGTTGTTCTGTTAAGTATCCAAATCTCAGATCCATAGGTAAGAACTGCTAAAACACGTTTATTAAAAACCTTCCTTTTAAACCCATACATATATTTTCCTTTAATATTAAGTTATTTCATCCACTTTGTTCTCATCTGTAATAATAATCTGACCAAAGTATTTGTAGTTGTTAATTTCTTTTAATTCATCATTATCAATTTTTATTTTCTTCTTTTAAGAAATCCATTAAATATTACTTTAGCCTTTTTAACATTTATCTTTAGTCTTACTTTCATTTTATAACTATTGCAACATCTTCTGAATCATTATTTGCAAAAACAATTATACCATCAGCAAAATCAAAATGACTTAAATGTTCTCCAATTATTTTATTCTTTTAGCTTTCCATTTTAATCCGTAAAATATTTATTGCAAAACTGCTGTAAAAAGTTTTGGAGATATGGATTTATCCTGTTATATACACTTCTCACAATGTTAATCTTTCTAATATCATTATGTAATCTAATCATCGCTGTGCATTTTTATAAATATTCTTCATATACCTTGACACCAATGCTTTAATCATTGAAGAAATGCCTATGGAATCAAATTCCTTTTCATAATCTAAAAATCCAAAGCATACTGGCATTTCATATTTGTCGGTTCTTTTTATAACTTCTCTCAATAATTGCATTACAGAACATTCTCGTTCAAAATATGTTACTCAGAATTATTTGGCAGGTGAACCCAGAATAAGTCATTTTGATAAACTTGTAAATACAATTTTACTTTTCATTTATCAATGCTCATTCATTCAGTCTGACAAAAGAATTCCTTTTTTATCCGACTTCCCACCATATATTGTAAGTAAATCAACATTGATATCCGAAAAGGCTGAAAGTTATTATTAGCAGAGATCTGAGTTCATAAATTAATTAAACCAGCTTAACATGTCATTTATTATTTTACTGCTTCAACTTAGTAATATTTAATTTAAAGTAATAGATGAAATGTTAAGCTGGTTTGATTAATTTATGAACTAAGATTGCCATTAATAATAAGTTGGAGCTTTTTCAGATATCAATGTTGATTTATTTATAAAATATATATGGTAGGAGGTCAGATGAAAAAGGAATTCTCCTTTTGTCAGACTAAATGAATGAGCATTGATAAATGAAAAGTAAAATTGTATTTACAAGTTTATTAAGATGACTATGGGTCTGCTTGAAAAATAATTCTGAGTAATGTATTTGGAACTAGAATGTTCTGTGATGTGATTATAATCCTAAACATATTACATTCAAGCAGCAGTAAATTATTTACATGCTGTTGAAATTAATAACCTCTCTCTATTTTTGAATATGATGCACTGTATTAAAACCACTTTTGAATCCAGTTTGTTCTTTTGGTTGCATAACTATGAAATGAAAATTGATCATAATGTAGAGGCATCCTTTGGCCTGTTTATTTGATTTATAAAGATATTGTCTTGTGTCAGATCGTGGTGACAAGATTGGAAATATAATCCAGTTCTTCATTAAAGATGGCCACTAGCCAGGAACTATTTTGGGATGTGAATATAGCATTGCCATTCAATATTTTTTAATTATTCAAGCTTAACTAGAGTACATAAAATGAGTTAGTATTTGTAAAGTGTAATTTGTGCATTAATATAAATTTTTTGTACAAAGCAAAAAATTTTAAAAATACATAGGAATTAATGTTTAAATACACTTTCAGTGCAGATCACTTTCTTAAAAAGTAAAGAGTAATATTACACTGAACTTAAATGTTTTATGGGAATTAATTTAAGTTTCTTTGCACATACTCCTATCTTGATTTAGATATTTTGATCATTGCTTCATATACTGAAAGCTACTAATAAATCTCTCTATTTTAATTTCCTGTCACCCTGTTCCACATGACTATATCTTCTTTCAGAAATCATGATATTTTTTAGTTTTGTTATACAGATACACATGTACTATTTTATTCTATATTCATTCCATGTTTGCTCTTGATTCTCCACACTCCTGGTTGTTTTTTTGCCAGTGTTCTGAACAGATTGTTCCATGCCAAAAATGCGTTTAAGGATTTTTAATAAATATTTTGCATATACATTTGAAATCAGGTATGATTTCTTCATCTCCAGCCAAATGTGGCTGCACATTCATTTAAGTATCAATATGAATGACTATCTTAAAGCATATGTGAGAATTGTTCAGTTATTTGAAAAATTTCAGGCTTTGGTTTTATTTTAAATACGGATCATGTGTGTTACAGGCTGGCATACTAACTACTAGATCTTTCAATGTTTTATCTTATATAGAGAGAAGGTGATTGGTAGCAATATTTAAATTTAATGTGATTATAGATTTTTAAACTTATGACTCATCTTACCGGCCCCTAGTGTTATTTAAATTTGAATTTTTAAAAATACAGTGTTTTCAAAAATGATGAGCAGTTATTTTGTTTATATCTATATATTACTCGTGAAATAAAAAGCTTTAAAAGTTGAAAATCTGTTTAGAGCTCTTCTTTTCAAGAAGTATTTTTATTGATTTAGTATTAAAGTTATTTTTCTTCTAGATGGAGAGTTGTTTATTCTTGTAGTTTCTTTACTGCTAAGCTGGAAGAAACTCTGACTAGAGCCACCCCTCTATTTCAGATCAAGTCGCAACAGGTTTTCTATGTAACAAAAGATCCAAATTTTGATGCCACAGTTCAGAGGAAGGCCATGGAAAAAAAATTCTCTATCAGAAGCACTAAACTTGCTTTGCCCAAGTAGACTGAAGGGGTTGATCTCCAGGAGGTCACAAAAACTTTTGTGGGGAGGGTGAGGGGATTTTAAATTTTAATATTGTCACTATTTTGAATCAGATGCAGATCAATTTATCTAGGGTACAGTGACAGGGCAACCCCCCACCCCCCTTAAACAATACCACTCTTTCTTTCTGTCTGCTTTTTAAAGTAAGATACAATGATTGGCCTAAAAATTTTTGACACATTTGTATAACGACCATTCATTGCAAATCTCTTATAAAACGATTCTAGAAATAGACAGATTCCAGACAGACAAGGGATTCTTTAAAGAGTTTTTTAAAAAAGTTGGCTATTCATGTATAGTATTTTACTAGTGATTAAAACGAAATGTTAAAGCATTTTCTTATCAAACGTTGATTTATTTGATGCTTTTAGAAACAAGATTATCTCTCTGTTAATGGCGCTTAGTATTGGTATTCTAAATTAATCTAGAATTTATTTTTTGTGCATCCTTATCTTTGATAAATATGTTTTAAATACTTAATTTCTAAAATACGAAAATCTTTCTTGAAATAAAAATCCAAGAAGTTCTTTGGATTATATCTAAGCGAAAAATTTGTCACAACTATTGCTATTAGATTATTATTATTAAAAGTTTAAATTAGCCTTTAAATAGTCCATCGAAGGACAAAGGCTGCTCTAATATTCCTGCAAAAATGAACAATAAAGAATGACTCACAAGACTAGCTAGCGAGCCATTCTTTTTTTTTCAAGTGTCATCACAATGACTAGAATTTTTTCAGAATGGTCATTATCCGTTTGGTTTTTCAGTCAGCTCAAAAACACATTTGAGGTATTAATATTCATCTGATTGCTAATCTTTTCCCTCCCCTTTATTTTTTTTCTCCCTCAATCCATCTTATTCTAGCATTAATATATATATTTTAAAAGAATTACAACACCTTATGATACCATCAAAATAGTCTAATTTTAATCTAGTTACATGTGCTTCAGCATTAAGATCTGATGTGATCAAGTTTCCACTTGTTCACTTTTCCCACTGTCTATGATAATCTCTAAACTCTGTTGCAAGCATCACAATTTGAAAATACCAGTACATTTTTATAGTTGTCAGCATCCAAACTTTCATTATTCATAGAATCACCCGAAACGATTGTTTGAATTATTCTAATTTACTTTTTTTTTGAAAGTAGGTTTCTCCCTAAAAAAATATTTTTTCTGGTTTACTCTTACAAATTCTAATCATGTTATTATGCGATGAATCTCTTTGTTACTGGATCCAGGCAGAAATTGTTGATCCTACAATCTTAGCTCTTTCACATTCAGTTTATAACTCCATTTCGTGTTGTCAACATTTACAAAGTTATTATTTTTGTTTATCAAACCAGAATCTGTTTTTTTATTGTTTATCTGGCTTCTCTCTATTCCTCTATATATTTAGTATACAAATTAGATAGGATGAGAAATTAACCGTTTTTCCCTTTATTAGTATGAAGTCAATTTAATTCACTGAACTCAATTTCTCTTACAAAAACAAGAACCAGTTCTACTATATTTCTCTTTCAGTGTAAGAAGCTGAATGATTTTTAGAATAGTATGACATATGTTGATAAGTTATCTGTGTGAGACTGCATATTGTTAAGATATTTTGATATAATTTTTTTTTTTAATCAAATAGATTGACATAATTTGATCAATTTCTTGCAAAATTTATATTTTAGTGGCATCTGGTTCCAATGATCTTTTTTTTTTTTTTTAAGTCAATGATCTTAAGATTAATCAGATTCCTTTTGTAATTGAAGATTCTTTGATATAGAGTATTATTTTGATATATATTTTGATTTTCATTGTTTCATTCATTTCTTTGATTTATCTTTATTTATTTAGCCTCCATTCTTTAATTAATTCATCATTAATTATATTCAAAACCTCAGGTCAGTTTTTAATATTATTTTTGATAACTAATTATATTTTTTAGATTATTTGAGGTTCATTAAATGATTTTTTAGATTTTTTTCCAGCTCTGATATGTTTAATAGAGAGTAATTTATGCTCTGCTTGTGACACTTCCCCTTCCTCCATTAAAATGGCAGTTTCCATTACTAGGTGCCAAGAATGTAATGTATTTCTGTGAATTCTATCTTGTGATATCCATGCGAATAGTTAATAGTTTATTTGATTAAAAAAAATTTTGCTATTAAAACAGTTATTGAATTTACAAATCATTTATCATTCTCCCACTGTTTTAACAACAGCATTTTCAACCTTTCTGTTTTGGCAGTCTACTCACTAGTAATAAAAAGTATCTTTTCTACAATTTTTTTAAAAAATTTAATCCTTCCTGATTATAAAACTTTTCTTTACTTGTTTGAGTTATTAGAGTACAGTTGATATCAATTAATCATTCACGGAATTGTATTCAATGGCAATTATTGCTGTTGATCTTAGCAAATAAGTAATACTATTTTTTTACTTGTTATTTCATGTGAATTTTAGACATTTTGTTCTTACAATTTAAAATCTCATAGTCCAGTTTACTTTATTTTTTTAATTTTAAGTTGCGAATGTGATCATTTAAACTGTCACCACATCAATCATTTTTTGGTTTCCAAATTTCAATGATGATCTCATTGCAGATTTTTGTTTATTTATTTTTTTGTCATATGTAGCGACATCAAAAATTAATTATCCAAAGTGCTTTGAACTTGCTATGTCATTCAAATAAGTAGTATTGAAGAAATATTCTCAACTTTTCCTGAGCAACATGTTTATGATTATTTTTCCTGTGTAGTTTGAAATTGTGATTAACTGTTCATATGACTGTGATTGACTGACTATCATCATCTTCATTCTATATTGCATTTGCAAGTATACATTCAGATAATGCATTAAAAGAAAAATTCAATGCAAATAAAAAATAGTAAAGAAAAAAGCATTACCTTCCTTATGAAGATTGTCGAATATAAGTCATTCATTTACCTCTTCACCACATCAAAGTCTCCTTGGTTCGTAATAAGTACATTCCAGATTTCAGTGGTAATATCTTTGTAGATTTTCATTTTTTTTTCATGTGTATCAAATATTAAAAATTAATTATTCAAAACGCTTTGAACTAGCTATATTATATAAACAAGTATTATTGGGAAACTAGAAGCACTTATCTAGTTTTATTATTTATGACTTTTAATATAGCATAGATGAATAATTTATTATTGCTTTTCCTGTGTTTTGAAATTGTGTTTAACTGTTGATATGATTGTGATTGATTATGACCAACATCATCGTCTATTGCTTTTGCTCCATATACATATAAGCAATGAAACATTGATGCCTAATATATAAATAGTAATGAAACATTGAGAAGAAGTCAGAACAAATAGAAACAATAAAGGAAAAAATATTGACTTCCTTGTGAAGATTGTTGAAGGAAAGAAAATGAAACTCAGTTTATATTTTACTTGTTATTATTCATTTACCTACAAATAATTGAGTGTCTAGATAAGGTAACTATGCTAGGAGAAATATATCATTTTCACTTAGATTTGGTTCCAAGATGGTGGAAGGAAATTGAAAATATATATTTTACTTCTGTGAGACCACTTACTTATTTATAATTGGACACATAAATATATGAGATGATTGTTGTTAAGGGATTTTTCACCTGACTTAGATTTGAATCCATGATCAAAGACAAAAATGAAACTCAGTATAGATTTTACTTATTGTGGGCCTATTTACATAAATGAGATGATTGTGTTGGAGAAAGTCTCTCATGTCTTCCTAACTTAAGATTTTAACCAAAAGGCAAGGGAGGAAAGGAAACACAACATAGACTTTACTTACTGCAAGCCCATTTATCTACATGAATAAAATCGTTAGATGAGATGACTGAGTTGAGGAAAAAACTTTCATATTACCAGACTTAAATTTGATAATTTTACATTTTATTTACTGTGAGTCTTATTTACTGATAATTGGATGAAATGATTATGTTAGTGAAAAAAATACAAGATATGATTATTGATTTGTAAATGTACTTTTTAAACTTATTACTACTGAATATCCATTTTGAGGTGGGAAGTGATATTGTGATTACAGATTTATGTATAATAGCCTCAAAATATAATAATCACGTGGCTGTGACAAAACAACAACTTAAAAAATTTCATGGGGGGGGGAATTCTTCTGCCAATTCCAATTCTTCTATGCTCTTTTCATAACACTTCAGAGCTATTCTTTTCTTTCGCCGATCAGTTCAGAGTTAACTTAGCTAGCTATCAATCACTAGCTGTTCTTATCTGGTGATTCAAGATTCTATGTTAATCTAGGTTAGAAAGATGTTATGCACTAATCATAAAGTACAGTAGTAATATTTTGCAATCATCATATTCTTACTGGCACTAGGGTCATAAAAATCCAACCATTTTAAAATTCATGTCTTCCATCAATCATCATCATCAAACATTATCAATCCACTGCAGGATGAAGGTCTCTCCAAGTTCAATCCATCTCCGATCTTTAGCTTATCTTCTTCACATCACCCCTGCACACTTTCTCATCCATCCATCTCACATGTGTTTTCTTTCTGGGTCTTCAAGAGAGGAATCCAGTTTAAGACTTCAATTATCCATCTATTATCAGCTCTTCTAGCAATATGTCCAGCCCAACTCCACCTCAATCTTTTAATTTTTTCAATGAAGTCAGTAACACCTGTTTGTTCTTTTACCCATACATTGCATTTTCGATCTCTTCTTGTTACTCCCAGCATGCATTTCTCCACACTTCTTTGAGTGGTTTGAAGTCTCTGTATTGTTCTTCTATTAAAAAGTCTCTATTGTTCTTCTATTAAGTGTCCAAATCTCAGATTCATAAGTAAGAACTGGTAATACCCATTTGTTAAAAACCTTCCATTTCAAACAAATAGGCATATTTTCTTTTAGTATCAAGTTATTTCTACCAAAAGCAGCTCCAGCCAACTTTAATTCTATGATTAATTTCCTCCATTGTTTTCCATCTGTATTAATAATCTGACCAAGGTATTTGTAACTGTTAATTTCTTCTAATTCATCATAATCAATCTTTATTTTCATATTTTGAGCAAATCGATTAAACATTACTTTAGTCTTTTTAACATTTATCTTTAGTCCTACTTTCTTACTTTCATCTGATAACTCCTGCAACATTTCCTGCAGCTCTGAAGCATTATTTGCAAAAACAACTACATCATCTGTGAAATCTAAATGACTTAAATAATCTCCATTTACTTTTACTCCTTTAGTTTCCATTTTAAACCACAAAATACTTCTTGCAGCACTGCTGTAAAAAGATTTGGTGATATGGAGTCACTTTGTCTTATACTCTTCTCAATGTTGACTTTTCCAGTATCATTATATAATCTAATTGTTGCTGTTGCATTTTTATAAATATTCTTTAAAATATAACAATATCCTGGATATATACCTTGATGATCCAATGCTTTAATCACTGAAGAAATGTTTATAGAATCAAATGTCTTTTGATAATCTACAAATCCAAAACAATGGCAACTCATATTCATTTGTCCTTTCTATAACTTCTCAATACCTGGATATGATCTACTGTACTAAAAACACTTAAATCCAGCTTGTTCTCTTGGTTGGTGGAAATCCTATGTTCTCTGTAGACGAGTTGTAATGATCTTGGTAAAATTTTTGTATAATATAACTGATAAAAGGCTGATAGGTCTGTAATTTCGAATATCTTCTTTATCACCTTTTTTAAATATTAATATTATTACTGTGTTCTTCCAATCATCTAGTATATCTTTATCATTTAGACATTTGGTATATAACTTTGCTAAAAAAATTTCTATTTCTTCACCTGCTTCTTTTAATATATCAATTATAATTCCATCATTACCTGGAGTTTTTCCTTTCTTCATACATTTAATTGCATGTCTCACTTCTTCATTTAAAATTCTGGGCAATTTGGAAGATGTAATAGATATAGGAGGTACTTGTTCTTTATTACTATATAATTCTTGATAAAAATCTTCTACCAATTTCATGATGTCATCTCTCCTTTTAGTAATAATTCCATCTTTTTTTCTTATTGCAGATATAAATTTCCTACCAATACCAAAATGTTGTTTTACATTCTTAAGACTTATTTTCTTCTACAACTTTCCTTGCTAGTTCACAGTTATACTTTCTTATATCATTTTCAACCCTTTCCCGCACCATTTTACAAAATTCGAGATATTCAATCCTTTTTAATGCATCGCTTCTGTATATCTTCATATTCTTTCTTTTGTTCATTAATTCTCTAATCTCAGTAGAAATTTTATTGGTTAATTGTTGCTTTTTCTACCAGCTATCTTTGTTGTAGTTTTTAAAAGTGTATCAGTTATTTTCATATTAATTTTATTCAAATCTGAATCAAGTTCAAAATCTACTAATACTTGAAACCGATTTGTAAGTTCTAATTTAAATTCATTAGAATGTTTCTGAAGATTAGGAATATCAATTCTAAATACTGTTTTTCTTAATAATTTTTGTCTCTCTAGTTTTGCATTAACACATATCTTACATCTTACTAATTGATGATCACTTCCTGTGTTAAATTTATTAAGAACATTACAATCTTGAAATATGTAATTTCTGTTAGTCAAAATATAATCCAATTCTGCTGTACCTTCATTTGGATGCTTCCATGTCCATTTCCTGTTAACCTTTTTCTCAAAAAAAAAGAATTCCATAATATGAAGTTTTTTTTCCTGCAAACTCCACAAGTCTATGTCCTTTCTCATTTCTATTACCATAACCAAAATTACCTACAGCATTTTCATCTTTCATTTGTTTACCAATTCTAGCATTAAAATCCCCCATAACAATTTTAAAATATTGTTTACTCTGATAAAAATCTTCTGCTACTTCATCACTATGAGAACTTGTTGGGACATAAACCTGAATTATCTGCATTTGATATCTGCTATTAAGTGGTATAACTAATCTTGCCACCCTATCTGATATACCATCAATCTCCACAATGTTGTTCTTTCACTTTTTATTTATAATGAATCCTACTTTACTTGTATTTCCAATATTTGTGCTTTTATAATAGAATACATGTCCACTTTTTAAATCGTTTCTTCACCTTCTAACTTCACAAAGTCCAACAATGTCCTATTTAATATAAGACAATTCTTTTTCTAATTCTTGCAATCTTCCTTCACTTGAAAGTGATCTGCAGTTGTAAGTACCTAAATAAAAAGTCATTATCAAATGGTAGCCTGGGTCCGCAATCAGGGGATTCTTAGCACCTCCGCCTTCGGCCACCAACCGCTGCCTTGGTTGGTGACTTTACAATCTCCTGGGAATAAGGGCCATGATTTATTTTTGCCTGTCATAATTGTATATATGTATTGGAAAATTCAGTATTTAGGGAAATGAAGATATTAAAATCAAGTCAATGGTATTTTTGATTACTGTTGGGGATTACTAAATAGTGTTAAGGAATGAAAACAAAAATCAAGTATGTTGTTAATAAGATTGCTGGATCTCATTACCTCAGTGTTGATCTTTTCTGCAAACAAAAAATATAGCATTTATTTTTAATGTTACCTGTTAATGAAAAAGACAAGAAATAGGTTTTAAACTCTTTATAATTGCTATGTAAATATGAAATGGAAATAAAGTTCTAAATGTAATAAAAATAAATATTTTAAATCTTTATAATGCATTTTTCATAAGGCTTCATTTATTATATGAGAATTTTGATTATCAGTTTTCTTCAGATATAAAATATAATTATAATATAATTAAGTATTACATAAATGCTTGAATAAATAACAAGTTGTAATTTACTAATAGTAAGTTGTTTTATAAATTGAATTTTGAAGCTCATTAAATTTCATGACAAGTTTAAATATGCCAAAATAAAATGTATTTAAGGGCTAGCAAACATTGGCTATTAGCATGGATGATAACATGATCACATGCTTGTTCCTTGTAGTTTATTGCTAGTTAGGTTAATCTTGGCAAGGGTTGATATCAATTTATTTTTTATTTATTTATTTCTATTTAACCTGACCTTTAAGGAACAAACTTGAGATTTTTTACTTACTTTATATGTTGGATGTTGATCGGGTTTTAAAACTAAATGATAAAGCTATTTTATAAAATAATGAACTACGCATCATTAAAATCCTTTCAATCATACCAAGCATTTTTTTCCATTCCATTATCAGCTTGCATAATATCTCCAAACACTTTCAGTATTTTAGCTTTCAATGACCACTGAGGATTAATTTTCTGTTATTTGATTTATTAGTCCCTTTTCTATCTGGAAAATTAGAAGCTCTTTCTTTAGCTTTCCCCCCAGTTCATTGGCATTATCTTTTAAACATTTTTATATAAAGTCCAATTTTTCACATTCACAAATTAGTACAGGTTGAACACTATTATTCTGAAACTCGCAAATATGAAAATTTCCTGTATTTGAACACCTTATAGCATGGATAAAATGTATATCCAAGACTTTGACTTCCATAGTATATTTATTTACAAAAAAAAATTGAGTTGTTAAAATCCAGATCTTAACCATATTCAAAACAAAAAGCGAAACATACTTCTACACTAAGCACTTATCCTCCAAAAAATGATAAAAAAATAAAACAAAGATGGTAAACCTGCAGTTAAATAAGCAGACCTTGAATTAAATAAAACAAAGATGGTAAACCTGCAGTTAAATAAGCAGACCTTGAATTAGAGGTAAATAAATTTGAAGAAATGCTAATTTCAATCATAAGTACCATCACAATGTAGAAAATGTATGCATAGACACTCCAATTTATATACACTAATTAATTTTTTTTTTATTAAAAAAACTTCAGGTAGTTTGCATTCAACATTAAATACAGTGGATTTGAACACAGACTTTCAAACACCCTTCAACTATCCACACAATCTCATACCACTGATACACATGACCACACACACACATGTAGAAAAGATAAATAATCAGCAATATACGTATTTTGTGCTGAACCAGCACTCATCTGTCGGTCCAGATTATCATCTCCCCCACACATATATAATCAGTGCTCAATTTATATTAAGATAGCAAACCTTCATACTTTAATGGACAGGCTTCAATCTACTCCAACTTCCAATTCTTCAGCCATTTATACCATTGAAAATCTGAAGATGGAAAACCAAAATCCCATGCTGATATTGGTGATTATTTATCTTTTCTACATGTGTGTGGGCATGTGTAACAGTGGAATGAGATAGTTGAATGGTGCTTGAAAGTCTGTATTCAAATCCCCTATATTTACAATTAATCCAGGTATATGAAGAATACCTGTGTGTCAAATCTTACACATTAAGCCTGCATCCTTCCCATCCCTCTTCTATGTATTTAAATGGATATGGCAATAACACTGGCATCAGCATGGGATTTGGGCTTTCCATCATCAGATTTCAAAGGTAAGGATGGCTGAATAGTTGGAGGTTGGAGTAGATTGAAGCCTGTCCATTAAAGTATGAAGGTTTGCTATCTTAATATAAACTGAGCACTGATTATCTATATGTGTGGGAGATGATAATCTGGACCAACTGATGAATGCTGGATCAGCACAAAATACATATATTGGTGATTGTCTTTTTTTACATGTGTGTGGTCATGTGTATTAGTGGTATGAGATAGTGTGGATAGTTGAAGGGTATATGAAGAATGCCTGCATTTCAAATCATTCAACATTAAATGTTTATTCTTAAAAGAAATCTCAATATTTTAGAATTATCTAATGTGTAGTCATTTTTATATTTTTCATCCTGTTAGATATTAATTTATGTAAAGTTGGATTACAAAAAAGAAAACGAGTCAGTTTAACAGTTGTTGATTCTCATCTGTGCACTAGATATATCTATAAATCAAAAAGTTTATACTTTTATGCTAAACATTTGTCCTCAAAAAAAAAAAAATAATAATAATTGTAAAGTGTCAGCATGAATACTAAAAGATAACAGTTTGCAAACTAGTAAACAAAAAAATTATCACTTTGATTACCAAATTTAGATTTTAGTTTTTGTTTTTTATTTATTCTACTTTATGCCTTATTTAATTTTCCTTATAAATATTTGAATTTTTTTAAAAAAAATTTCCCTCCATTTCTGATTGATTTTAAATATTTTTTTTAAGCTTAATCGATTGTTTAAAACTATTTTCTTCCTTTAATATATATATTGTTTTTATTGTTATTGATTTTACATTTCTCTTTATTTTCTTCTATGCTTCTTTGGATTTTTTTTCAGGTAGCAACCTTCCTTTTATGCATGTATGTTTTTTTTTTTTTTTTTTTGCAAACCATTCACCAAAATGACCCATTTTGATTATTGAAACTCTTTTTAAGGATTGACTAAATATTTTATACCAAAACTATATTATATTATTTGTTGCATAATTGTTGGAGCAATTGCTATCTACCTACTCCATAATTTATATTATTTATCTCCTATATCAATCATCTCTTGCATAATATTTTTCTTGCTCTAGTACCTAGATATTTTTCTTGCTCTAGTACCTAGATATGATTGACTAATTATTTATAACTTATTTATCAAGCCTGCATATTGGATTGCCAATGTTATATAATAGTAAATTTAGTTTAATCCTCCAAATATGATGGAATTTATGGACTATCATCACTTTCCATACATATTATCTCCAGTTTCATTTTAGTTTTAAATATCCTTAGATCATAATAGTATAATGGCATAGAGAAGATGATCAAATGCACATTATAATCATATCCTAGTCACAATTTCATTGTAGAAATGTGAAATTATGTTAATCACAGGAACAATAAAGGCTTTGGAAAAGTAGAGCAAAAGAATTATGAATTATATAAAATATTTAATTAATTAACTAATAAAATAATGATAATTTGTACATAAGTTGGTTGTTAACAATTTAGATTTTAAGTATAAATAATAAAAAAAGTACATACTCATAATTTAAAAGTTAAAATTGTTATCAATACAAGGTATTGATTTGATCCTGAGTATTAATTTTGATATAATTAGCTTAATTTTTCTATACTGAAGTACCATAATTAAATTGAGACTAATTTTGCAAAATTTAATTGTTTATATTGGTAAAATTATTGTTAAAATTAGTTTTAAACATAACTAAAAACAAAAAAAAAAGTGAAAAAATTGTAAAGGTTTCAAATTTATTTAAGAAAAAAAAAACAAAGCTTACTTTTTACATTAGCTAGAATAATATGTTTGTTTTTTCTTATATTATAAGTTTGTCTTTTTAAAAATATTAAATAATTGTAAAAATAAATACATTTTATATTTATTAAATAAAAACATTATTCAAATTATTGAAAACAATCTACAAACAAATTTCCCTTACAGTTATTTTGCTTGACAAAATATTAACAAGTGCTATTATTTTGTTCAATTCGAGAGTTTAGCAATTTATCTTTTGAACTATAGATCTTGATACATTTTGTTGATAACTTCTGCCATTTACTATTAAAGACAAAAGTAAAATATATAAGCTTTACGATTCATTTGCAATTCTTTACAACAAGAACGCAATATAACTATTGGCATACAGACTGTTCAAATGGCGTCTTCATAACATTATGGCCATAAAAGTACATTGCAAGTGTTACTCTGAGTTAACAAGAATTTTGTCAAGAAATACTTAATCATATTATTTAAGATTTAATAATAGGAAGAAAAAAAAAGAACCAATAAAATATTTATCTTAAATAATGTATTAGCATTAACATAACTATTTTAAAAACAGATTAGTAAAATAAAGATTCAAGAGACATAGAATGTAAATTAAATAAATTATTTAACAAAAGCTAACATACTTTTCAGATGATAATTTATTTGTATTAAATTATTTTTCATTCATTTCTGCTCTTTAATATAGTTTAAAGATGATAGCTAGTTGTCAAATTGATTGTTATAATATGATGATTCATAATTTAACAGCAAATAATTGTCAGTATACTTTTTATCCAAAGATTCTTCATATAAATTTTGTTGAAGCTTACAATTTAAATTCTGGAGGAATGCCTAGTTCTGCTATGATGGCAGATAACAATGCAGAGAAGATAATTTTTACCTATTTATCCAAATGACTTACTTGCCTTAATCATGTAACATTTTAAAATCAATTCTATTCAGGGTTCAGTTTGATGTGTGATTTGCAGAATTATCACTCACAAACCTTGACATCTTGTCTACTCTTTTGTAGGATTTTTTTCCCAACTAAAATGCAAACTAAAATTCCAGTCTTTTATTCTATTTATCTAACTCATTTGACTAATTCACAAGACTGGTTGCATTTCTTTTTGCATATATATGTAATTTGTCTACTAATGTGCTCCTCAAAATTAATAGACATTTTTTTTTTTTTTAAAGTTTTTTTTTAAGTCCTCTTACAAAACAAGCTTATAAATACATACAAATCAAATAAACATAAAAAAAGTAATAATTATTGAAAATGCTCAACCTTATTTATGTTCAGTAATTCACAAAATTGCAAATGAATTATTATATTCTGTTCCTAAAATATAAAAAAGTCATATAGAAAGAAAATCTGATATAGTACAGCTTTGTGTATATCAACTTTTAAAAGATTATTTTATTGTAGAGTATAATAATCTTTCAGTGGCATTATTGCTAAGAATTTATTGTTTGAGCTTCTGAAATACCACCACTAGAATCAATCTTTTGATCCCACATTTCAAATCGGACATGATACCACTGTGCTAAACCACACAGGCACAGTAATAGAGTGTCACACTTTGGAATGTGGTATCCTAGGATTGATTCCAGTATTGGTATTTCCTGCACTCTAATTTCTTATGAACCCTTGAGCAATAAAGCCATTCAAATATTAATAGATCATTTTATTTTAGAGTATAATCAAATTAAACTTTATTATCATTATGATATAATATAGTCTCAATATGGATATATTAATATATATAAAGTATGAGTATGAAATATATTATCATTAGCAGCAGTCATTTTCAAACTAGTATGGCCATTCCTACTCAAAAAAAAAAAAAACCCAAAAAACAAATAGTAATAGTATACAAGAGATTAGTTTTGCCATGAGTATAAGCCATATCTGAGAATCACAAATATATTCACGTAGTCTGTATCTATATGATATAGAACACATGGCTCAATACGTTGTGATTCGTTTCTTTTAATTTCTTCTGCATATATATAGCTTTATGATAAAATATTTTTGTATTTAAACATTTACTAATATGTGTTTTGTTAGTAAACATTGTTTATTTATGAAACCGTTATATATAGAGCTCGCCAAACAAGTTCTTAACAAGCTTTGAGGTGCCAGGATATTCATTAGATTAAAAATACTAGGACAAGCCCAGCACTTTATCTAATGTATAACTATTGAGAAGAAAATCTGAAATGTTCAGACATCCATATGTCTAAAAATCCAGCTATCTAACTCAAATAACCATATGGGGCTGAACTAAGTTCAGATACATCTAACTTAATTTTTTATCATTTTATTTATGAAACCGTTATTCCATGTTCTTTCTGATAAAGTTTTATTCATTATTTCATAAAAGCTTATCAAATATATATATTCAATTACATCCAATGAAAAGTTTACTAATCTGTGTGGAAATTACATCCAATGAAAAGTTTACTAATCTGTGTGGAAATTTTTATTTTTGAGGCGTTGATTGGCACGGATGAGGGAAGTTGTAATAATCTGATTATTTTAAATTTCTATTTTGTGGTTACATTTTAACTATCTATAGAAGAAATAACCTTCCCTTTACTTTTGCAAGTTATTCCGTTTGTGCTATTTGCAACTTCATAAGGTTAATAGATTGTGTCTATGCTTTCTTTCATCAAAATTATAAACTACCTCAGCAGTGTACTCAGAGTTGACCCTTGAAAATATTGCTTTGTATTGTTGAGAGAGGTTTTTTTTTAAGACCACCCAGATGACATTTTATATTTCAATTTTATAACAAGAATCGCTACCTGAAGTGAATATTTTTTATTTAAAGTGAACAGTTAGGAAGCAAATTCAATCAGATGTATTTGTGCATCTTAGTTTTATGGAAAGCCATTTCTTTTAATGAAGATTTAAAAACATGGAAGTTAACTATCTTCTATTGGATACAAAAAGAGCCTTTTTGCATGAGTCAAATCTATTTTTCAGCATTATTTATTTATATATAGGACCAGATTTATTAAATAGGCACACATCTGCTTCTCCAGTTTAAAACTTTCTTATAACATGCAATATATATAATATATAGGGTATATGAGCACAGACGTTCATACGACCCACCATTCTCCATTCTATCTCAACACTGATACACTTGAATGCATATATGTTGAAAAGATAAATAATCACCAATATACGTATTTCATGCTCAAACAGCTAGTCCAGATTATCATCTCTACCCATATATGCATAAAGTATAAAGTATGAAGATTGGTTATCTTAATATATATCTGAGCACTTATTGCATATCTGTGTAGAGATGATGATTGCTGGTTTAGCATGAAATATGTTTATTGGTGATTATTTATCTTTTCAACATATATGTGTTCAAGTGTATCAGTGTTATGAGATAGAATGGGGAGTGGTGGGTTGTGTGAAAGTCTGTGCTCATATACCCTATATATTGCATATATTGATGCAGGTATATAATAAGCCTGTATTTCAGTCATGCAATATATGTATTTTGAAAGAAGGATACATTGTTATGCCTTCTGTATTTATTAAAAAAAAAAAAATTAAACCCCACTTCCATCATCTTATAAACACACAATTATATTCTTAAAATCTATAATTGTGACATTCAAATTAAATGACTTAAAAAGATAGCAAATAATAAAATCTGGCCTGATACAGATTGATACACACACACATATATATATATACATAGTACCATAATAAGACAGCCTCATTAAGTATATAAATAGACCATAAGATGTTTGCCCATCATCTGTCTCATAGTTAATCCTCGGTCTTTGTGAACTTTCTACCAATATGTTATAATGTTTTGGATTTTTAACAATATTCTAATAACATTATATCAGTATGATAATATAGAATGAGAAGTTCAGTTAATCCAATTGATTACTGTAAATGCCATTGGCTTAGGATAAAGAAAATTGCTATTGAATGATGTGTTAAATAAGTCATGTGATGCTTTATTAATATAAATATTATGTTAATACAATCATCTTAAGCATGAAGAATTCTTTTCAAAACGATGTCATATATCTCATCAGATTCTCTTCAAAGATATCTAGATTGTTTGCAATGATTATAACTACTGAAGTAACACATTGAGATCTAATGTATATGTATACATTCTTGCTTATATTGATAATTTTAAGTATTGATTGGTCATGTCTGATGATTCTTTGTTTACATTCATGATGGTGTGTAACACAATTTTCTGCTTGCTTTTGCTAAGGCAGTGCTATTGCCTTTAATCATGATTTATTATACATATTAGAACTACAATAGATCTGTCTAACTTGGGAGTTGGGGAGTTGCCACTAATATCTTGAACATTACTGTTCTCTCTTATAAATTTTTAAGAACGACAGTTTCTTCTTTTATAACCAGTCTGAAATTGTATTTTCTTTTCTTCTTTCACAGTTGGGAAATAGGCTAGGAATTCAGTCTCAACAGTCAATTCTTGACCATCATGCTTTGGGACATATTTGCTTAACATAGATCGAGGAAGTTGATATAAATTGTCACTGACATTTGTTGACTGACTAATAAAAGACATGTTAATATAATTTGGGCAGCTTTTGTTTTTATATATAGTCATAACTTTGAAATTATAGAATTAGCAAGATAGTTGTCATCTTATTAATATTATCATTTTTATATATCTGGATTTTATAACAGCCATAGATTTTTATCATAAAAATTTATTATAATGTTTGACCAGAAAAATAAGTGTACATCAGTATACCTAATAAGATTGAATATTGTTAGTCCAATTCCCTTGCTTTCTGATACTTTTCAGATTAGGAAAGTTTATAAATGTGAACAAAATTGCTCAGATAATTGAACAATTAAAAAGAGAAAATATTCCTTTACTTGTTGCTTTGATGAAAAGATTATTAAAAAAAAAAAAAATTCAACAGTATTAATTCACAAGTTAAACATATTATAAATTACCTAGAAATGATTAATTAAATTAAAAGTAAGTTATCACTTTAATAATACATATAAATCATCACTTACATTTACATTGTTATATAAAAATTGAGTATAGCATATATATATTGTGGAAAATTTAAAATTAGAAGTTGCAGTCTTTTTGTATCCTTTTACAATTTCCTCTTTGTACATCTATGTGACCTAAAAGGGACTAATATTTTTATGTTGACATTTCTTTTGTGCAAAATTGCAAACTTTTATTTTTATAGTTCATTCACAATTAAAAATTAATAATATGTAAACTGTTTAAATTTTTTTTTTTCAATAATTAAAATTTTCATAAAAAAATTGGTCTACAGAAACTGTTATCTTTGAATGCATGTTTTTATTACTTTCTGAAAGCTGTTTTGAAAACAAACTTTTGATGAAAGTTACAAATTATTTGCTTTTATGTTATATACAGTTGGGAATTTATAGATATTATGGGTATTCATGTACTATGGCCAATAAACATTTTCCTCTGATTTTTTAACAATTTAATTTTTTTTACTATCAAATGCATTATAGGAATTGTAGTCTTTATGTATATTTTTATAATACCATGATTGTGTTCTAAAATTAATAATTCCAAAGTTTGTGGACTTCGAAATAACTATATTTAATAAGAGATTAGACAGAAGTCAGCTTTTGATATTGAATAAATTGTAGAAATTAGAATGACAGACCCTATTCTTGAATTGCTATTTATAGATATTGAAGGCCTAATACACACATATAAAAAAAAAATTCATTTAATTGAGAATCACATGATAATTATTCTTTGGTTAATTAAGACTAAGTATGCAAATAGTATGTTAATTTTTTTAAAAGAGATTAATATTCAAAAATTTCAGAGATTATATTATTGTTAAATAGTTTAACTTATTAGGTAAATTTTGATCATAGAATTTTAAAAAATCATAGAATTTTAAATGTAAAATTTTTTTGTAAGTGCATATATTTTTATTTTTACCTTTAAATGCATATCGGCATCTTCAGCAGTTACTTGTAAGCAAGTATGGATATTTGTGATGATTATATAAATCAATCCATGAATGACAAATACATTCATACATAGAACATACTAGTCCGTTATTCTGTTTAGTTGATATGTGTGAAACTTATTTATCTTTTCTGCAAACTTTTCTGTCTGAAAGACTTCAATCCTTTGTCAAATTAGTTCCCATTGTATTTCATTGTCACTCATTATTCTTTCAATTGAAGCAATATAGAATTTTATTAAAATGTCTTTGACATAATCTTTATAATGTAAATAGACTCTGTCTTTTCCGTTAAAACCCCAATCAAGTTCACCATAAATTAAATTTTTTAAAAATCATTCATTCATTTTACACAACATATTGATTGGTTTTATGGTCTTGCCATCATAAACTTTACAAGCCTTTATTTAAAAATATACAATGAAAAAATATTTTCCTTCATAGATATAATTATAAAAATTTAGACTTCTTATGCTTTTAGATTTTTTTTTTTTTGTGATAATATTATAGAATTTTAGGAATTAAACATTTTATAATCTATCTTTGTATGATAGTTACTATTGGAAAAATGAATTGATGCTTCCCAAATAACATACTCAAAAAAATTCTTGGCTTTTTTTTTTTTTTTGTTTTAAAAAGGAACCCCTCCAATAACAAAAAAATACAAGATAAGGAAAATGTGATTGTTAATATATGGTAAAACTTGAAACAAGAAGATTGAAATTATCCCAAAAAAGATTAATGCTGATTGCAGTTCACTCTTTTTTTTTTTTTACATATGGCTGTTTTCACATTTAGTGATGGTTATATAAAGCTTTCATTATGACAAGTTAATACTTCGATGTTTATGATAGCAAGTTGATGATTACTTTTTCTTTTTCTTTCATACCTGAAGACTAAAATTTTATTAAAGCTAGATCAAATGAATATTATTTCAAAATAAAAAATTGCTTTCTTTATTATGTAGACGAACTCTGCTAATTTTGAAGTAAAGACGACAGTAGGTTTGGAGTCCATGTAAGTCTGACATTTTTTCACCAATAATAAAAGCCACGTCATATTACAATCCTCCTTAGTTTTATATTTTAATGTTAATGCTTATCTGATCAATCCAGATTAATTTCTGATCATTACTTTCTAGTCAAGAATAGCTAGATATCCACTTACTGATCACTGTTACATAATTAGGTGAATTAAGAAAATTCCTATGTCTATTTATGATCAAAAAATTCAAATTTTGTCTGGCTGGATTTGAACCTCCTTGTCATGGCATGATAGGCAGATGCTATCATTATAGTTACTGAACATTGTAATGATAGTTTTTTAATTTTAAATCAAAATTTTATTATTCCATATTAACAAAAGAAATTAATATTTGTAAAATATCTAATTAGGAAACTACTAGAATTTAACTTAATGCTGCCTGCCTTCTGTCTGTTAAATGGTGAAAGATTGACATTTTTTTCTGATCATTGTCAGAGAATATATTACCATTTATAATAATTCTACACATGATTATTTTTTAACTTGCTGATATTGTAATGTATTTTTTCCTCTTTCCTTGGTTTTTTTTTGTCTATTTTTTTTTGATTAAAACAAATAAATATATATTTAACAAGTTACCAGATGGTTTCTGCAAGTAATTATTATTTAAAATAATTAAAGAGTAAATATAAAATTTAAATCAAGCATTTAAACAATATTTATATCTTGATTAATTTTTTTATATTGATCAATTAAATATGGTAGTGGGTTGGGGAGCTAATATTCTTTTTTTTACTGAATTTGTAATTTTTATTTAAAAGAGTCTTATAGTAAGATAGTTAACACATCTGCTTGTTAAACTTGAGACTTGTGACTAGGTTGGATGAACATCAAAATTTTTTAAAATCATAAATAGGCTCTTTTTTTTGCTTATGCATAGAGCGTAGCTAGTTAACCACTAGTGATCAGTAAATGGATAACCAGCTATTCTTAACTAGAGAAAAGGATGACCCCCCCCCCGATGAAATTGTTTTAATCAGATCAGAATTCATATGGTTTACTATATATTCACCATACTAATGGGAAGTCACATTTCTTTAGATGCTAAACTTGGAAAATGGCTATTTGCCAAAATTATTGTAAGAATCAATTGTTGGTTATAATTTAAACTAGTCTCTTCTGAACTGCTAAGCATTTTACATTAAATGTAATTTTTTTGAGGAAGTTTTATAATAAAGGTTCTTTTATAAATTTGATAAGCCGTATACCAACAATAACTCATGAATCTCAGTTGACTCATATGGTTGGTTCCAAGACCGATCATTTCCATCCTACAATCACTATAATGCTATAATATCCACATTCAAACCTAATTTTTGATCTTGCCTTTGTTAATGAGGACTTGGGGTTCAAAATTGGAATTACAGCCATCTTTTATTTCTTTGTATTATTAAAGCTGATATCCAGAAGTTAAAAAAAAATGCTTAAAGTTCATAGTTATAATTCTAACACTAGGTAAGATTTCTACATAATGACTTCATATACTTTCAAGCCTAATTTGAGAAAATAATGCAGTTTGGTTTGTACTAATCTTCCTGAATAAAGAATGCACATGCTTTAGATTTATTGCCATAGTAAATATTACTTACGTAATCAATGTGCGTTAAATAAATTTATAATTGCGGCTTTAAATTATCGTAATAGATTTCTAGCTATAAGATCTTTCCATTGACTCGTAAATCGAAAGATTTCACAAGTACTAATGTATAATAGGAATTGTGGACTTAATCAGTGAAGTATTGAATAGCTTCACGCTCTCAGATCTAACCGCTTCAGTTTCACCTATTTATATAGAAAGTAGATTGAAGTAAAGAAGGGTTCCCCTCTTTTCTTCCAATGCGTAAGCTTGTGGTTAAGACCTGTAGAGCTCCCTACTTTTGCATTTTCAACAGCACATGCTTTAGGTTTATTGCCTTAGTAAATATTACTTACGTAATCAATGTGAGTTAAATAAATTTATAATTGCGAATAAAGAACGAGAACCTACAGTTGGCATAAAATTGATATCACAAAAAATATATATAACTAACTTGGAGTCAGATTTACATAACTAATACAATCAAGCTGACTTAAAAAAATCTGAGGATTTCCTGAATTTAAGGAGTTGCTAGATACATAAACATATTAGTTTCCACTTTGAATTCTAATTTCTTATTGATCAAGATGCAAACCAGAAACAGAGCTGACAATATGGATATCTAATTCTGTTGTATCTGGTATCCATTGATTACTTTAGCTTATAATAGATGATTCTAGAGTAAGGTGAAGAGAATCGTTTTTGATCAAAATTTTTTGTATTAAATTATAAAAAGAGAGTAGTGATTTGATAATAAACTAGCCAGTGTTTATGTGATTTTTATTATATTTTTATAATACGGTTATCTTATAACTGGAATAGATGATTTTTGAGAACTATGTACTGAAAGAATCATGATGTTGCCCAGTAGTTACTTTTTATAGTACTAGTTAACATTTATAAAACTTCAAATTTCTGGGATATACAATGAAATATATATATATTTATTTTGCATTGTGATAAGAGTTTACCATTAATACCATTCTATATATAAAGTTAATAATTAGAGGCTTAGCTTTTTTGATATATAGTACTTCTTTGGCTAATAATTAAGATTGCATGATCATTTTTTTTATCTGTCAGATTCTGGATACTCTCCAGCTATATGCCCTGACAAAAAATATTTTGAAAACTATCAAACAATATAGTTAATAATGCATTGGCTATTTGAAAAAATTGTTTTTAATGGAAATTTATCTAATTTTTTTTTTATAATTTATAGTAATGACTTTTTCTAACATTTCCATTGATCTTTTTCTTAATAATAGTGCTACTATCACTCATAATTTCAATTAAGATTTTTTACTATTGAGTAGCTAGTATATTCAGAAGTCTGAATATTTTAGTAGTTAGACCAAATAAGATATCATTTATTCATTTTTTATTGATATGTAAGTTGCTTTTTGATATGAACAGACTCTAATCTACTCCTCACAGAACTAAAATGAAATTATATTATATATATTTGTAAAATAAAATTATGAGAAATAGAAAAACAAAACTTATATGTGATATTTGGCATATTCAAAGAAACAGATAGCCACAAATATTAATTCAGTATGATTAGTAATTGTGTTTTCGTAATATATTATTTTCATAAAAAGATTTTTTCTGTAAGGATTTGCCATAGTTTTTATTCGGACTTTGAAAAACAACTATTCAGTATAGCACTCTTTCAAAAAATGGCAACCTTTTTCATTGCTAGGTATTTCATTATTGAACTATCTTTCACTGTTAAACTTTCATTCACTTAAAATTAGCTATGTTGAATGTGATTGAAAGTCATTATCAATGTAATTTTTAAATTTGTTATATCTTCAAAATATAATATCCAGCAATTACTTTTGTGAACATTTAAATGAATAATTATATCATTGGGAATTTATATAAAGTATATCTCATGCATTTATAATATCCAACGTTATTGTTTTTTATAATACTACTAAATAAAATTAACTATTGTCTACTGTCAGATTGATTAATATAATTATAAAAAAATAAAAAACAGGATTCAACAAATTAAATTAAAAAAATTTTTTTTTAAAAAGGAAAAAATTTTATTTTTTAAAACCAATTTTAATAATAATAAAAATATAAATATTTTTTAAGATAAAAAAAAAAATATAATTTTTTTTTTAAAAAAGAAATCTGTCACCCATGATCAATAATAATGCATACAGTCTTGATATTGATTTAAGATGCAGCATAGATTTGTCAAGATCAAGTAAGAATCCAATGAAATGTTGATGGCCCATTTAAATTTTTTGCCTATGGATCAGGATCTTTTTTTTAAAAAAATTGAACATCTTTTGATTATTGATGATAGAAATTTCTCAATGCAAAGGATTGATAATTTTTTACTTTCTAAAAACTTATTTTATTTCATATACATATGTATTAAAGATCTGAACATTGCTTTTGATTTGAGTTTCCCCATTTCTGGTTAATAACTAAAGTAAAAGAAGTATTAATAAATTGCTATATTAGTATTACAAATTTATATCTATTTGTAATTATTATATTATTAGTATTTTGGATATTTTGATTATCATTATATTTGCTAACAAGTAGATCATTTTTCTATTTTTACTTTATAATACTTAATAGTGATTTTTCTTTATTAATAAGTCATCATCATCATCAACCATTATCAATCCACTGCAGGATGAAGGTCTCTCCAAGTTCAATCCATCTCCGATCTTTAGCTTCTCTTCTCCACATCACCCCTGCATACTTTCTTATTTCATCCATCCATCTCACATGTGGTCTCTTTCTGGGTCTTTTACAATCTCTTGGAATCCAGTTTAAGATTTCAGTTGTCCAGCTATTATCATCTTTTCTAGCAATATGTCCAGTCCAACTCCACTTCAGTCTTCTAATTTTTTCAATGAGGTCAGTAACACCTGTTTGTTCTCTTACCCATATATTGTGTTTTCAATCTTTCTTGTTACTCCCAACATGCTTCTCTTCATACTTCTTTGAACGGTCTGAAGTCTCTGTATTGCTCTTCTATTAATTGTCCAAGTCTCAGATACAGTATTGTCTATTAAATCCTTTTTTTAAAAGTAATCATTTACTATTCACTGTTAAGTTCCTTGCCTGAAGCCACTACTGCATCTAAAATAGTATGGCTGTTAAATGTCATTGTTTTGATATTACCTTTATTAATACTACTATTACTTAAAATTTTATAAAATTGATTTTTATGATATTATAATATGACTGCATCTGTAATTGATTTAATGTGTCTAATATCCCTATGTAATTTTTTGTTTAAAATCTTCCTTCTAGTTAACTGATATAATAAGAATCAATGTTTATTGACATTTCAAAATCTATTTATAGTGCATAATGAATATGTAATTACATGTATAAATTTAAACTTTGCATTATATATATATATATATATGTAATTTAGACCTAAAGTGTAACAATGACAGATCTAATTCTAATTTCAAATGATTAAGAATCACTGTTTCTTCCTTCAGATTATTAGTATTTATTTGAGAGCCTTTTTGCTCATGTTAAAAGATTATTCAATTAAATATTAAGAATCTAAAAGAAGTGCAATTCTTAATGATCTATTAATAAGGTTATAATTATCTCTCTGCTTATTAATTTTCTTGGTCTACACTACTTGCATAAACAATATTTATAATATTTAAAAGCATAATTCATTTTGATAAATAGTGAATGTGGAAATATAGTTTTAGAAGCATTCATTATTTTTAATAAGCACAGAAGCTAAACTCTCCATACAGTGATGCCATTCAGTGCAAGCCAGAGTAATCAATGGATGCAGGAAGGTTTTGTGCATAAAATCCCTCTCTAGTGTCTACTCATCCAATATTCCCAGATTAGTTTTTAGCTTGTAGCTTCCATCAGTGAGGAGCTTGGGATCTGAAAGCCTGCATCTAGATCTTAGGATCTACTGCGACCTTCCTACTGTCACCTTTTTACCTTATCAGCTAACTATATCTGAACTCAGTTCAGCATCCATACTTTTTTGGTGTCTTTGGTTCTGTAATAACCACATTCACCATAATCCTATTGGACGTGATTGATATTAAATACCATTAAACATCACATGATCACTATTTTTTATGCTTACACAATCTGTTTACACAGAGCCTAAACTCTCCATACAGTAACCACTCAGTGCAAGCCAGAGCAATCAATGGATGCAGGAAGATTTTGTACAGTTTATAAGATTGAAAGGTTGGATTATCATATATATTTCATTAGAATTAAAATGAAATGGTTTGGAGAAGCAAATAGAATTTTTCTCATCAAATTGAGAAACATTTGAAGATAAATACTTATGAAATATATTCAGGCAAAAAATTATTAAGAAACAGTATGCAGTATTTTATTTTGTATAAAGCTGAGTATAAATAAGATTATTATTATTTGACTTGTTTTTGTTTTTTCAGTGCCTCTTTCACCTTTAGCTCAATTCTATCACAACCATCCATCAGCCCAGAAATTAGACCAATCTGTCACACTCCCATGTTTCAGCATAAAAATGGGATTTCTTATAAAAATTATTTAATTAATATAAGGTTTAAACAATTTGAACAAATTGTGCAAATATTCATAGTAATAATATCTTTAATGTAATAATAAATTAATATCAATCAAAAAAAAACGTTCATAAACTTTTCTAATATATAAATTATCTTCCATATACCTATTTTCTTTACAAATCTTGTTTAATTGTATGAATCAAAATTTTTTCTGCATCCATATATATCAACATAAGCTTCACTATGCTTCAGTCATATCCTATGGTCATTTTAAAGTTCTATTTTTTCTCTAAAAATAGGGCTGTATGTTGATATTTATATAAATACGGGAAAAATTTAAGTTCATATAATTAGACAAGATTTATAAAAAGAAAATATGGAAGATACTAATGGAATCAATTTTAAAACAAAATGGAGATACTTAGATGCTAATTGCATATATGTAGTAACTGTTAGTGGAGTCACCAATCACATATTAAAGTGGACAAGAGTAAGCTAATTTTTCTTTTTTTTTTCTTTTATAAAAATCAAAAACAAAAGTAAAAGAAAACATGAAAATATTCTAATGTGTTTGAAAATATGAAAATAATATAACTTATCTAGAAAATAAACTTGACAGTAATATATTTAATAAACAAACAATGATTGAAAAACAAATATTTTCAATAAATGTGATCATGTGAACATTAGGTTAGAAATTTTATTAGCGATCATGACAAATTGCTGTTATGAAAGCAAAGCAAAAAAATATGAAAATAAATGTATTTAGTGAGCAAACAGTGATTGTAAAACAAATATTTTTTATTAAGTATTGGCAGTGCAAACATTCTGAAAGCAATTAAATTAACATTTGCTATCATTACTAATTAAATTTCTTGTGCAATTTTTGCATTCATCACAATTATTGAAAATATTTATTTTTCAATCATTGTTCATTAAATATACAACTTTAAGGCTTGTTTCATACATAAATGACATTATTTTCATGTATTGAAACATTATTTTCATTGTCCTTTTTTTGCTTTGCTTTCATTTAAGCTATTTTCTATGATCCCTCATAAAATTTATCATCAAATGTTTTCAGTGTTCACATTTAGTGAAAATATTTGTTTTTTAATCATTGTTTATTTATTAAATATGTCTTTGTTCTTGCCACTAATTTAATTTCCCAATTGTTAAAGTTATTAGTTTCAGGTTAGTTTTCAAATATGTATTATTACTATTTTTGTTTTTGAAACTTATTGATTAGTTTATTCTTTACTTTAATGTGAAGATACTAGCTCCACCAGTGATAGCACATAAGAGCAACTAGAGCTGATATTTGTTGACTTAAAAAAGTACTAAGTGAATACAAATGTGGGTATGCAATCTGTTTATAATTTTTTTTTTTCCAATAAACTGTTTTCTCATAGTGACTTTGTATTGTTGTTAACATCTTTTTAAAAATAGCAATGTTAAATAAATAAATAAAAAATTGAAAAGGTAAGTGCACTCAGTTAAAATCAAATGGTTGCTACAATGAAATCATTATGATATATTACATTGGTATTATTTCATATGTACCAAAGTTCGAAGTATGATGATGTTAATTTTACATGATAAAATAAAATTGTTTTAATAGTGAAAGAAAGTTATATGCTGCTATATACAGTGAAACTGCGATGTACTACTTAAATTATACATTATTGAGATATATACAAACAAACAAAAATGTGAACAAGAAAAAAATAAAAACATTGAAATTTATATATTTATTAAATTTGATGACATGGCAGAGCCATTTTTTTTTCTCAGAGTACAATATACAACTGAAAACATTAAAATAAACTAGAGAGGCTGTAATTTACTGATAAAGAGACTGCTGTTTCATTAAGTTAACAGGATATTGTCCAGAGTATATTTAATGGCAATGAATGTATAACATTTTGCTATTTATTTTAAAAAATAAAGATACAATGCAGTAAGTTTAATATTTTTATTTTTTGAATAAATGAATACACACAATAAGTATATATATAAAGGCGCTCTTTCAATTTGTTCTTAATAGTTTTCATTAATTTTTAAAATTTTTTTGTTTATACTATCTTAATTTATATATGTGTACTATATATGATGAAAAATATTGCACATATGCAGTTTAATAGACAATACATATTCTATTGTAATCAAAGTTTATTGATAAAACATTAGCTATTTATTATTTATTGTACATGGGGGGACGGGACAAAATAAGTGAATATTTAGGTCTGCTATATGCAATTAAAGATATATAAAATGAAAAATATATGATAGAAAATATATAACACAATATCAAATAAAATTACATAATAAATTGTTTAATCAAAAGTATTGCTGAATAATTAAAGGAATTAATTATTATAGTAAACAAACCAGATGTAGAACTTTAACAAAGTCAAGATAAATTTGGACAAAATAAATCACATTATAAGGTCTTATAAACTAAGTAATTGGGTTATAATTAGTGAAACTAGAGAGAATATGACAATCAGCCATAGACTAGAATCATTGTTTTAGAGTAAAAAGAAGCGCTTGCTTATATAGTAAAGATAATAGGTGTTGCTTTACCTGATACATTAAAATAAATTAAATTTTGGTACAATCTACTCCCAGTATATCAAAGGTAGACCTAAGGAAATTAATAAGTAAATTATACCAACCTACATTATTTTTTATGTAAGTTCTATCTATATGAATTTAACTAGAATTGTATATATATAATATCTGAATTATTAAGTATGTATTAAAATTATTAACATTTCATAGAATATTTGTAATATCATCATAGTCTGTATAGTTACATTTTTTAACAAACATGCACTTAGTAAGATTAAAATACATAGTATGTCTGTAAAAATAACTTAATATACTTCTCCAATAATCATAATAGTATATACAAGCACTTCAAAATACTGGGTGAAAAAGCTGTTAATGGCAAACAATCAAAATAAATTCATGTAGGCGAAGCACTTTCAAGGTGTTATCCCTCATAATCATAGTCAAAATATTTTAAATCATTGTTGTGATATTGTTAAATGTCAATGTATGCAAATGCATGTGTAAATTAATCAACTAATGACTGCAAAAGGAAGATAAAAGAAGTGTATTTTATCATCAATGACAATAATGCTATTAATAGACGCGACATATGCTTCGCTATCTCCAGAAAATGGACAAGTTGATTAATTTACATATGCATTTGCATACATTACCGTTTAACAATATCATAACAATGATTTAAAATCTATTTTAGCTATGATTATGAGGAGTAACACCTCGAAAGCACTTAGCCTACATTGATTTATTTTGATTGTTTGTTATTAACAGCTTCACTCAGCGTTTTAAAGCGCTTGTATATACTGTAGTATGTCAATGTATTTTTTCTCACTTTTTATAGTAACATCTTTTTCATATTTATGTTATTTTATGTTTGTGTTAATTATTTATGCTGCACTTGAGTATATATATATGCATGCATCTTATGTTAACTTATTACACAGAGTTTGGTATTATCAGCATTTTCAGTCCCTTGAATAAATAGTTGGAACAGGGAATTATTGAATTTTAATCAAAAATTTATAAATAAAAAAAACAAACCTATTTTATGTTGTCCATAAGGATTCTATCACATTTTTCTCTGTATTTCACTGGCAACATTAATATTCAAATGTGGTCATTATGTGTATTATTTTTATATTTAAAATAAATATTACATGTATAGTTTTTTTCATTGACATGCCCCAACATATTTGGAACATTATCCTATTATATTAAATCGATTCTCAATTGAAATGTAACTATTTATTTTTCAATGATTGTTTTGTATTAAAACAAATAATAAAGCTATTCATCTCAAGTTTACTTATTCATCTATTTATTTGAATATTTTGTTTTTATACTGCTGATTGCTTCAAGTATATTATTATTATTATTATCTTTAGAAGAGGACTAAATATACTTTGAGTTAACCACTGTCAATTTGTAATAATAAAAAGCAATTTTAGATAAAGAATTATCATTCTGTTCATTGTTCATCTGATTTTTATTGCTATTAAAAAAAGTTTTCAAAGAGACTGTTTGCCATTGCTGTTATTGCTTTCTTTAAAATATTTCTGCATATATATATATGTTTGTTTTACTTTAGTAAAGGACAATGTGCTCATATATCACTTCAAGAAAAGGACAAAAGGATTGACAAGAGATAGTTTTTTTTTTATAAAAGGAAGTGAACTATTAATCTCTAAAATGGTATTATAGTTATCACATATATACATTTTAGAATTATTATATCTATAACTTACAGGTATTATATTATGACTATTATTAGTTATTATGTTATAAATATATTTGTATAAACAGTGTTGCAGAGGTGGCATTGGTAAGATATACAATAGGTTTTATTTTATTTCTTGGTTTTATTATTCCAGAATTTTTCCAAATGAGTATTTAAAATTATGAATGACTATACCCAGAGATATAACAGCCTTTTTGTATATTATGAATAATATTTCATGATTGAAAGTATTATAGGTATCAGTAAGTGTATGAGAATTTCAAGTAGTTTGTACATAAAGTATTGTCACTGTTATGCAATAATAGATTTTGTCAGTATACATATAATCTTAAACTGAATGAATGAATTATGTGCCTCTTGTATGTGCATGTGAGATGAACAATTATTTATATGTTTAATATTATTATTAGCTCCATGCCTTTTTATTAGTAATAGTATTTCTGAGGCAATTTTAAGTGAATGTTATATTTTGTATATTTAGTCCCTCCACGAGAGTGTGGTTTGTTTATTCATCAGCACTGCCTGCATATAGTACCAGGTGCTCGATTGTATTCTGCTAGCTCATATTTGCCTTGTTCACTATGCCTAAAATTTCAATATTAGAATATATTATGGTGTATATCCACAGATGTGTTCAGCATTGCAATTTATTATTAGCTCCACTGTTATTATCTGTGTCAAGCATAGTTATTTCCTTACCCCAACATTAATATTGCTAATGTTACATGTTTTTCTATTGCATATTTGTTGCTATTGTATTAACATTTATTAATCATCTCAAAACTGATTATTTTTTAGTACTAATTTTGTCTAAGTAAAATGTATAATATCTCATAGTAGGCTTGACAAAGGCATAGAGGTATATTGTTTTACGTTATGGATACTGGATTTGTAAATAAAGATTGTATTTGGTGAATAAGAGAGCTATTGGGTAGTAAATATAACTTATATGATAAAATTGTAGAAATGGTTTTAAGAAAGGTACAGCATTGTATTAGTTAATAATATCTGTAAATTATAAATAGTAAATTAAAAGAAATAATAATAATTATTGTAAATAAATATTTTATTAATTAGATATGTTTTATCTCATTGTCATTATAATATCATTGCATAGGGACATCTATTTATTAGAAAATCTACTGTAATAAAATTTACATTAATAATTCTTTTTAAGAGTATATTTCAATGGTCACATAGTGTTTGCACATTTATTTTGCTTAATAGTTATTTAATTATTTTACTTGCATTATTGGAAGATAAATGTTATATTATTTACTTCATTTCAAATGCACTTATGTGGTTGGCAGCATAAAAGACATCCGCATTGCCTTCTACATTATTTTGATATTCCTTATTCAAATTCGCATCAGAAAATATAAGTTTTCTGTATTTTATGGTCAGTGGAAGTGAAATTGTAAAGGATTTAGAAATGTTTTTCAAGTTATTAATCATATTAATTAAGTATTTGAATATTCTGTTATTATATCATTTCACTTCTACTTTCTTAAAATATTAATGATTCCAAAATAAATTTTAAAAAATGTCAAATGTTCCGTGTTTAGTTTAAATAATAATCATATTTTTTTGTTAAGAAATTAGCATATTACCATTAACTTTTTGTTCCACGTGCATTTTATTCTGAATTTGAACTCTGAGATCAACATATCTTAAATTTGTAAAAGAACTTATATTTTGAGATAAATGTTTTTTAAATCTGGGATCAAGATATTCTAAACTTGTAAAAGAACTCATATTTGAGATTCAGATATTTTAAAACCTAAGATGTGATATTTTAAACTTACAAAAGAACTTCTATTTAAAATAAGATATTTAAGATTGAAAGAACCTTTATTTGAATCAAGATATCTTATGAAATAAGAAAATATTTTGAAGTATTAAAAGAATCTTGTATTTTAATAATCATATTTAGCTGTGGCATGTCATATGGTGCCTTTGCATGTAACCTTGGATTACTGGCTGGTGAATTTATCATTGATTACATGGTTATTTGGTTTTTGATGATCAATGACTTGATTGTAAGGTTTCTCGTGTGTTTCCATCTTTGTCAGTTCCTGAGGTTACATTATATATTGGCACCATATATTTTTAAATTTATCATTTATTTAAATAATTTTTCTGTAATGTAATTTTCACTATACCACTCTCAGCAATATAGGGACTGCTTTCTATCTGCTTTTTTTAACACCTTGTGGCGAAAGATAATCACAAACATATGATCAAAGATGTGGAAAAGATCTAAGACCCCCAAGATGCACATTTTGTGCTAAACCAGCACTCATCCATTGGGTCAGACCAAAATCTTATACATATTTTATCACTGTTCAGTATATATATATATAGATAGCAAATTACTACAGTTTAATTAATGTGTCAAACATGCTGTTCTAACAACTTTGATACAAATCACTTAATGAAAGAATATTAATAATTTGTATTACTCATTTATTAGACTAGACATTATTCAACAATGAATAATATTTCTATATGTAATTTTCACCACACCACTCTCAAGCAGAGTTGGGACTGGTTTATTTCCTCTTTTAATGCTTTGTGAAGTGTAATCATAAACATATGACCAAGGACATGTGAAACAGATCTATGATCCCCAAGATGCACATTTTGTGATGAACCATCTCTAGTCTAATGAATGTCTAATAAAAATTATTAAACATTTGTGTTTGTTTGCACACATGACACAAATATAAAAACAATGTAATTGACTTCATTATTTCATAATATAGCTTTAATTTCAATGTAATAAAATAAATTGTGCATATAATACAATAGACATTTTCCATAATCTTTATAGTTCATAAATATTTTAGGCAGTGGTTGATTCTTCCCTAATCTTGTTGCTATTTTTTTATTTTTATTATTGTATATACAGTATATGAGTGCATTTGTTTTAATATTGTAATGATATATCATATAGTGTGTACATATTTCAATTTGTTATCTGACAAAATTCTGAAAAAGAGGGTTAAATTTATTTTATCATTTCGTGTACTGCACTCTTTATCTTGTTGACCTCTGACTAACACTTGTTTGATTAAGTACTCCCTTAAGAGATAATTTTATCCATTCAGTTAGCAAATTATTTATCCTCAATAACAACATATTGTGTATATATAAATATTCTATGTAAAGTATACATTTTTTCAAAATTAAATTCTATTTATTAAATGGAATGAAAAAATAAAGGATATTCTTTATTGTTAGCGTTTTATACCCACATACATTTAACGTATAGTATATCTTTGCTAATTTTACGATTGATTATCACTGGTAGTAGTTTGCCATTGCTTGCCACACCTCTTAACACAATTTTAATTATAATTTAAACCGATTCACCTTTATTTTTATAAATAAATAGTCAAAGATATCAGAAAAAATTGTTAGTTAAAGTAAAAATGTATTGATTCAGATCGTAATTAAATTACTTTTGAGTTAATGTCTTTATAATCAAATGAAAATGTATATTGTAGTTTGAAATTTAATAATTTTGTATTTAAAGAATAATAGTTTAACATTGATGTATAATAACTTAGGTTTGTTAATACTTAAAATTTGTTTTGGATGCATTAAAAGTAAAGCCTGTAGCTTAAAAAGGCATTACTTAATTTGAGAACTAGATTTTACTGTCAAGCTAATTATACACTTGTTCATCATTGGTGATTGTTATTACTTACTAGTTAACTAATACCATAAATTAAAACTCTTTACATCATTAAAGATCAAATTTGTCCCCAGTGAAATTTAAATTTCTTTATAGTCAGCCTATGAAATATTTGACTATGTGAACTTTCCAGAAGGCATGCTTCTGGGTTAGTAATTTAAATCTGGTGTAACTAAAATATTTAAAAGGCTCCTAGCTCTTTACTATCCCATTTGTATAATAGTATGAATTTTGCCTAGTTCTAATTTTGGTTCTCCACCTTCCATCATTATGGTATATTTTATTTAATGCTCTTAATGTCAAGAGAAGTTTGAGATTCTCTTATGTATTATCACAATCAAATCTCATCTACAAATACTCCAATACACAGAGACAATTTGAAATTTTAATAATAAACAAGATTAATATTTTATTGACAGATAGATCAAATAAATATGATTTTTAACTACAATTTTGTGGAGCTCAATTATCTTTTATATAAAATAACTAACAAAATGAAATGGGATTGCTTAATAATAGTCTATCTTGAATTAAAGGGCTTTGATCATATTAAGATAAATTAAGCTTTCTTGACTAGCTCATTTTTTATCTTATATAAATAATTAACAAAAAGGAAAGGATTGTTTAATAATACTCCAGCATGAATTATAGGGTCTTTATCAAATTAAGATGATGAATTTGTCAGACTATAGAAATTTCATGTTTAACATCTATGATTTATTATTAGGGATGAATCTAATTTATATATAATATGAGAGTTCCTATTAGGTCTTTAAACCTTGACAATAATATCATTTCTGTGCAGTTTTTTTGTATCTATTCTATGATTTTTTTTTACATATCTAGTAGAACCACTGAAGCTCTAGTGAACATGGAATATTTCCCTGTAGTTTCACAAAATGGGAGTTAGACATTACTGTTGACATTAAATTTGATGTTTACTTTTGTGATAATGCAAAATATGTGTTTGAATGTTAATAAAATCAGATCAAAACAAAGATGTAAATAATGAGAGATATTTTCAATTTGATCGGACATCTGATTTCTGCAGATATTGTCAATTGATTAAAGGATGGGAAATGAGGAAAAAAAGAACCTTATGTTGATCTTGTGACTAAAACTCACACAGAGGCAGTTGCATTTCTTTTTGAGGACTGAGGCCAAAATTTGGAAGATGGGAGATGCAAATCACCAGAATTATTCTAGTTTCATCTGGTCATTTCAGCAGCAATCTGGACATCCATCTAGCTTTCCTTCAGGACATTCATGCTCTTTAAAAATAGGCATAAAATTTGATGTTGATATTATTTCTTTTCCTTTTTTTGTAAAAAATAAAAACTCATGCTCATACAAAAGAACATACTGTCTCCAAGTCATTGATAGTTTGAGTTCTTTGTAATTAGGATTCCACAGTATTTGTAAGATTATTTTAAGAAAAAATATTTTTGGCAATTTTATTAAATATTTCTGATCATTTTTACATAGTAATTGTATAATAATTATTTAAAACAAGAACAACAAAAAATCTATACATATACACTTTGATTTTATTTGTAAATGTTTTATTTTTAAAAATAGAAGTTAATAAATTTGATCATAATGTTAATAAAGAAAATTGCAGAATAATATAACCACACACACCTATGTGAAACTGATCATGTAACATCATTACCTGTTAGAATTGGTACTATGTTAGAATTGTTTGGGATATTTTAAAAATAATAAAGCAGTTCTGATCATTGAATGACTTTTTATGATCTTTGTTCTTATTACAATTTATTTTTCCAATATCTGCAATGTTCAAGTATGATTTTTTTAAAATGTTTTTATTTGTAAAATTAAATTAAAAAAGAAATCGGATCCAATTTATTGAATTTAATAATGGAAAATGTCAACTTATTACAGGATTAACAATAATAATTCAATATTGATTAATAATTCAGTCAGCCATTCATATGGATATTAAGACAACATATGCGAGATGTAAATTGTCAACACTAAAGCAACATAGGCAGGAGGATGCAATTTAGACTCATCATCTATATGCAATAATATTTCATATCTTAATTCAGTTCACTAGTCATGTTTGCACATAAGTAAGTAAAATTATATTAATAACAAACTATTGTACACCATGCCTTTAATGTTTAGAATATATTAATAAAGCAAGTGACAGTCATATATTTTATATTAAATCTCTGCAAAAATATATCTGCATATGTAATTTTGATATACTGATGTTTAGCATAATCAATAATAGCATCCTTATTTTAAATCGTTAATAAATTGATGTATTCATATCTGACATTATCATTAGTCTTATGTAAAAATAATATTATATACAAGCATATTTCAGCCTGAATATCTGTAGAAACTACTGTCAAATAAATTCTCACACTTAAATTATTTATATATTTCTTTTTATATATATATAAATATGTAAGTAGAGGTATTTGAATTTATAGGAAACTTTCAGTATAAACAAATTGCATATTGCCTTATAAGCAAATTATATAAAATTTTATAAAGTTGATAATTTTCACATGTATAAAAATGAACTTAATTGTCACTTCAGACAATTCTGCTGTTGACTAATTGCAGCTCTTCATTATGCATATATTAATTTGTCTTATTATAAATTTATGCAAAATTATTATTAGATGATTTGGTACTTAACATATTAGATCTGCTATGCCATTTCACATCCATGTCGTTCTGCCCATAAATTTCTAATCTTACAATCTCCTCAAATAAATCCTGTGATCTCATCAAATAACATAAATATTGGAAATTCTGACAAACTTAAGTGATAAATTTATACACAATAATAATAAAAACACATTATAACATTAAATAAAAACAGGTAGTTGTTTTTTTAAAAATGGCACTTTGTGCTGTCAAAGCCACATCTCTTCAGCATACATACAAGGTATGGCATTCTGCCATCACAATAATGGCCACCAATTACTAAATATTACTTAAAATTAAAAAAATATTACATTTATTAACTTTGGCATGAAATTACAGAACGGAAACAAAAAAGATGATGCGTTCATTAACTTTGGCATGAAATTACAAAACGGTCACAAAAAAGATGATGCGTTCGTAAGTCCACCACATTGTTTCTGTATTTTAATAAAAGTTTACAAATTTTTTTTAGAACCACAACCTGCTGGTTGCACGAAGAAGATGACACTTTCGTTTGCATTCTGGACCATATTTAAAAAAATCAATTCAAATCATTGATTCCATTTTAATAAAAGTTGAATTTTTTTTTTGCTTTGATAAAAGTTTATTAGTCTATTTTTTGTTTTTTTAATCAAATAAATGTACTTGACATTTCTCGATCAAGATCCTGTGCAGCCATTTTATCATATAAACAAGTGGATTAACTCTTCATTTTTTAAAAATTTGATATAGACGGAAGTTGTTGTTTTTTAATCTGTCCATTTTTTACTTTTCTGCTGTAATTTTGAACCTAGCATCATGTCTCAGATAATTTTAGTACCGGAGTTGATTGTTGATGGTCATCAAGGTAAGCATCAATTTGGGCAATGTTAAATTGTTAGTACTAACAGAAAAGAGATTTGCATAGATTATTATATTTAAAGTTTCAAATTATATCATATGATATGTTTCTGTTTTGAAAATTTTGAAATGTTAGAAAAAAACAAATATAGATGTGAGTAAACAAAAAACTTGAGTATCTACAGCTTTGACAAATACTATTTCTATCCTTTGCAATATAAACAGTGAAATTGTGCTTGCACCCAGCTTTATAGTCTTATTTCTGATAAACAATGTTATATGTTGGGACATTTACAGGAGATTCACTAAATTCATTTATTAATGTTAGAGGGGATTTGAACCAGACTCTTCAAGCTCCCTTCAGTCATCCACTTCATCTTATATAACCAATACACGTGACCACATAGTATGAAAATGATAAATGATCTCCAATATACATATTTCATGCTGAACCAGCACTCAGCAGTTGGTCCAGTTCATCATCTCCCACACATATATAATCAGTATTCATCTTATATTAGGATAGAAAATCAAACTTTAATGGACAGGCTTTATTCTTCTCCGCTCTTCAGCCATCCATAACATTAAAAATCTGATGATGGCATGTTCAAAGCCCCTGTTTGCCAATTTTGTTGTCATATCTATGTTGACCGTAAGTATTTCTGACCCTTCATATGTAGGATTTTATGGCCATTTAAATACATAGAAAAGGAATGAACAGAATACAGGCTGAATCTGTAATATTTATATACGAGTATAGTATATATACACTTAAGCTAAATGTAATTAGAGAGGATTTGAACTCAGACTTTTGAGCTCCTTTCAGTCATCCACTCCAACTTATACAACTGATACACATGACCACATATATGTAAAAAAGATAAATGATCTTCAATACATACATTTCGTATTGAACCAGCATTCATCCTTTGGTCCAGATCATCATCTTTCACATATATATAATCAGTGCTCTGTTTAGATAGCAAATCAAACTTTAATGAATAGGCTTGGATCTGGACTAACTGATGAGTACTTGTTCATTACAAAATATGTATATTGGAGATTATTTATCTTTTTCATGTGTATGTGGTCATGTGTATTGATTGCATAAGGTGGAGTGGAAGACTGAAGGGAGCTTGAAAGTCTGGGTTCTAATTCCCTCTAATATGACTTAAGAATATATACTATATTTGTATTTAAATATTAAATAACTTTGTACTAATTTTTGTAAGTCTTATTTACAATCAAAATTTATGTAGAGATTCTGGCACACACTTGATAAAACATCTTTAAGATTTCCTCATTACTGAGATTATCTTGAAATTTTTTCCTCCATATATCTCTATTTATAAAATATGCATTTGATAGTTCATTTGTAACTATACTTTTCAGCAAGTCTTTATTGTTTTTTTTCCCCCTTCACTTTTCAATCAATCATTGTCTCTGGTGTTGTCTTCTTATTCTTATAAATTCTTATAACATGACCATATCATCATAATTTTTTTTCTTCAATGACTGCTATCATAGTTATTTCCACCTCACCAATCTCTTCAATCCTTCAAACTTGTTTAAATTTTAGATTTTGTAGCAATGTTTTAGTTTTTCTATACTAGCTAGAGACTGACTAAATATATTAACCCCAAATTGAAAGACACTGTATCTCTTTTAATTCAGTCATTTTTCTTTTGACCTAACTGACTCGGGTTACCTTTCTAGAAGCATTAATTTCCACTGGTATAATTCTCAGTTTTGGTATGACACATGTGCCTTTTCACCTGACCACCAGGTCTTCAACATAAACTACTTGAGAAAAAGATAAACACATTAGATTTATTTTATCGTTTGTAAATTTTTGCATACATTTTATTTATATTCATAGAAGTATAAATGAATTACAGAATAATGAATGATGATATAGCATCTGGAGAATAAATCCATATTTGCATCTTTTATAGTATTTAATGTGAAGCCTTTAATTCTAGATTTTTTTCTGGATTAGCAGATTTTATGGATTTCAAAAATTCACTTAGAAGAAAGTATTCCTGTACTTAGTATTTTTTTAAAAAAAAATTATTTCAATAACTGATGATTGCTGGTTTAGCATGAAATACATATATATTGGTGATTATTTATCTTTTTGACATATATGTGTTCAAGTGTATTAGTGTTATGAGATAGAGTGGAGAGTGGTGGCTAGTGTGAAAGTCTGTGCTCATATACCCTATATATTACATATATTGATACAGGTATATAATAAGCTTGTATTTCAGTTATTCTATAATTTTAAAAAAATTAAATTTTGCTTCAGGAAAATATTGCTTCACATAAGATTGTGCAGTATTAACTAAACAAAATTAAATGTAATTTATTAATAAATATTGCTTTAAAAAGATTATTAAAATAAATTCTTTATAGTAACTACATATTTTGGTTAAAAAACTAGGGCTAATATGAAATACAGTATAGTGATTAAATATTTGTGAACCTTTTTATTTATATTCCATTAAAATCTTGACATTAATTTTACAAATAATAAAACATAAATTAAAGGATTTTTGAGATAATTATTTAAGACTTTATAAAGTCAATACTTTTATTTTTTTTGTACAAATTTGATATGCCTCAATCTAAAGTTCATTTTTCAGGAATTATAATTCTACATTGTTATCATAAAGTTGTATGTATAAAATATGTGATACATTGTAATTGGGAGCTATTTTTATCATCACTTCATGAATCTTGGCAATGCTCATGACTTGAAAGTTCATTGTCTGCTTTGATATTTACCTATTCATTATTCTTGATAACATTGTTTTTAAATCTTGACATTGATCTTTTTTGAGACAAAAAAACAACTATCCATAAGAAAATTTACAACAGGACTATAATTTAAATCAGTGATTTAATAATGCAGGTATAATAAAATAATATTTTTTCAGTCTTCAGGTAGAGATTTTAATATCATGAAGTTACTTCTCTTACGATGCAATTTTTGTTTGCATTAAATGAATGACCATCATTTGCTTTTCCATGATGAATGTACATCTTCATATCTGATTTAATCAGCCAATAAGTTATATGTTCTACAAATTTTAATCTCTTCACATATAAGCTAGTGTAAAAGTGCATAGATATTGGAATCTTCCATCATTTTTCTGTATGTAGTTATTTGTTTTGAGGATAAAGTTTAATTAGATTAGTATTTTTTTTATATGTTTATTAAATAACCCCTTTTGATCAATTTAAGCTTTTTTAATCAAATTTTAATATATTTTAAATTTAAAACATTGAAACAATTGTTCTTTCCATCTGGGGTAAAGATGTATTTATGAAATGCAGTGGAGTGGATTATAAAGGTATCTATAATACATAACAAAGAATGGATATGTAATTTCTGTTGCATTATAATAAAAAAATATAGAAAATTTAAAAATAAAACTTATTTAATAGTATGTTTTTGTTTATAAATAAATCCAGTAGGGCTATGAATTATGCTATATTTTGTTCCAAGCCTCCCTTACAGACAATAAAAATAGTATATAATATTTCACTTTTTGTTGATAAATGACAATTAGAATAGAATGTATATTATACTGTGCATTTCAACATGTATATACATAGAGAACAAACGCTTTGTGCATATAGTGTATGTACTGTATATAAATTAAAAGTACACATTATATAGACAAAACTTTAAAAGAATAATCTAGTAACATACTTCTTAATAATAAATTTAAAACACATATTTACATATATATTTGCAGAACTTCTTCCTCTTTACAATTTCTTTAACAGAAGATTAATTTATTTTGGTACATATGGCCCACTACTGAGTAAGACTTTTTTTTTTATTAAATGAGTAATTTTCTTTTTTAATGAAATCCCTTTATGATGTTTTTTTTTTTTTAAATTCTCACTCATGATTTTAAAAAAGTACAGTATGTACAGAATAAACTTTTTTTGAAAGGGGAAAAATGCTTGGGAAAAAATCAATAAACTTGCTTTTAACTATGGTACAGAATTGAATAGGTATACTGTATAAATTATGAAGCAAGCATGATTTCAGTACATAAATTCATATTTAAGAATGTAGTATTTATCGAGGGAAAAAAAGGCTGCTACTGCACCAAAATTTATAAAATGTAATGATTTGGAAATTTTGTTGTTTTATTATTTATGTTGTTTTTTTTTAATTTACATTTATTTTTGGTTAAAATCATACAGTTTGATATTGTGTAGTTTGCAGCTCCATTGAAAATGCCAGTATATATGTAAAACTATACATGTACTGACGTAACATTAACCATTTCGGTAGCACTACCTGTGTCATCAAAGTTTGAATTAAAGTCAGAAAAAAGTCAACTTTGTTCCTACTGCTGTTAAGATCCTAAGCAGTCAGAAATAAATGAGCATGAAACTAATTGAGCTGAGATGTTTTCAGTTCTTTTTACATTTACAAGATAAGATCAATTAATAATTCTAGAGTATGAAATATTCCAAAACTAACTAACCTTGTAAGAAAATTAATCAGTGTATAATGCCATCTGGTTAATTTTCTCAATTAGTTTTAGGAAGTTTCCAGCTTTAAAAAGGATTATTATTAATTTTACTTTGCATATGTCAAATGGAAAGTTGCTAGTTTATATGGTGATAAAATCTTGGCTCATTTCTGATTATTTATGATCTTAGCAGCAGTAGGAAAGAGTTTTAGTTTTCTCAGGATGCTTAATTCGAATTTTTGTGATGCAGATAGAGGTGGTGATAAATTTTACATTAGATAAGTTTACGTTTTCTGTGCTTGATTTCAGTATAGTATTATCCACTGCTTAATTTTTATATAAATATAGGACATTTTTATAAGCAGTTTGGAAACTATGAATTCTTTTAAAATAAATAGGTGTTAACGGTAGCATTTATTCTTTTGTGGCTGCACAATGTTGGTGGGGTGAAAATGTATATAATGTTGTCTTTAAATGTAATAAATATTGATAGATGTCATTAGTTTGCACTTGAAAGAAAGCAAAAAGTCATGTGACATTGTTGTCTCTCACTCATATTTATAGCTAAGTAAAGCAAGCTTTTTTTAAAAACTCAAATATCTTTGCATTAGTATTTTCCTTCCTTATTTTAATTAAGTGAACTAAAAATAAGCTAGATAACTATCTATTGCATATAATTGAATGACTAGATGAGTTGGTGATCTGACTTTCTAGAAAAAATTAGTAAGCTTGCTTTGGATGCTGTAAAGAATTATCCGTTTTACTCAGATTTTAATCTAGATCATAGGCACAGCGGGTGATGGTATAATTACGTAAATGCGGACTGCGATGTACATGTGTATATATTTTTATCATTTAAACGGAAGTAGCTCGTAAATTGTGTAAAATTTATTATATTAATGTGTGTGTGCGCGTATCCATATAAAATTAGCAAGAGTGCTAGGAAATGCCTTAAAACATTGTTTGCTTTTCCTAGAAGTGGTTGATGTTCAAAGAACAGGCCTGGAGGTGAGGAGCTTATTATATTCTTAGAATTCCCTTTAGTTTAGGCTTCAATAAAACCTCCTGTTATCTCCATATCAGTCGAAATTATTGAAACGGCAAGTTTTGAGAGCTTAAGGATTCTTTTGTGTTATCAGAGTGGTAAAGTTCTTTTCTTTCAGGTTATAAAAAAGTAGAGTGTTTAAGAATGATTCGTTAAAAAGTTTAAAGATTTTATTAGCGGTATTAATAATAGTAAGCCATTGATTCTTTTATGAAATACATTATTTGAAAATATTAAACATGTTCTTAAAAATTGTCCTTTAATATAAAGTATTTTGATTTTCTTATAATTATTTAATTAGCATACAATGTGTTTGTGTTATCTAAATTATAAGATTATTTTCTGTAAACATTAAATAGTAAAAATAAAAAAATTATAAGGACATGAAACAAGGATTAATATTATTGTTTGTTAATAAAACAATTCAAAAATATGCATCAATTAGTCCATCTATGTTTGCCATTGAATATTATAGTCATTAATTTAAAGGTAAAATAGTCAAATTCCATCACAAAACTCACTAGGCTCATGAAATAAATAAACAGATTGAATGATTTGTCACTTGAATGATCTATATATAAATGAGCTATATATATTCATGGACTTGTAGCTCTCGAGCAGGGCAAATAAGTGAAGAACTCTAAAATCTGCTGAGTGAAAACATTTTCCAAGTTTTATATAGATTCAGTGGGTGGGTAAGTTGACATTATACTACAGAGTCCTTCTAATCATTAATGAAATAAATTAGAAAATTTCAAAGTTGTAATTTTTTCAATAAATATAGAATTGTGAGCCAGTTTACTTTTGTTTGAAATATAATTATGTATGATAGTATCCAAAAAGTGTAGGAAACATCTTAGTATTATGTTCTGTAAAATTTTGCTAAGAAGGATGTGGTGAGTGAAGAGAGAATTTGTTTTACAATACAGTGTATCTTTAAAAAGTTCAATAACCACTGGATTGTTAATGCTTAGATAATACCAATACTATTTATTGGTTCCATTTCTAGATTTACCAGCAACTCAAAAGTAAAAACATCATTTTACCTTATGATTGTAAACCCAAATTCTGCTAGATAAACAAACAAAAAAAAAATATTCCCCAGTTTAATTCCTGTAATTAGGCTTATTATTTGTAGATGTTTATTGAATCCATTTTTTTAATTTTGAAATCTGTGTACAAAATAATCTGTTTATCATAAAAGATTAAAAATCATTTTTGAAATTTTTTTTGAATAATGTTTCTGAAGAAATGGCATTTGGATTAATGGTGTTCTATCTGTATATGATTTAAAGTAGTACTACAACTTAAGTGATTTCTACATAAATGTAATTTGATTATGATACCTGTACTTAAGAGCATACATTTGGTATTTGTATTTTGATTAATGTGTCTGTGATTGATTGTTTATGAATTTGGCTGATGATGTATTAACTATTTTAGTCTCTTTAATACGACTTTTTGTAATGTCAAGTTTACTATTTAACAGTAGAATTCAAATGGTAGATGTTGTTTCCTGAGCAGTTGTCCCAGTGATGATAGTGATAGTTCAAAAGCTAAGGATGCAAAATACATATACATTGGAGCCATAAACTAAGTTATATTTTGTTCCTTCTTGCTTACAATATATATAGTGTATAATAGCTAATATTTTTGTTAGTAGCCTTGATTATAATACAATAACTATTGTTCTCTATTCTTTTCAACATGGATATATGTATATAACAAATGCATTATGTATATAATGCATTTAGAAATTAAAATTATAATACAATTTTTTTTTTAAAATAATGTCAATAATAAATTGAGAAAGCACATCTACATACATATTTACAGTGCTGTGTGTGTTCAATCGCTCATAATTCTGTTTCATAACAATTAAATACCTGTTCTGGACATTTTTTCCTTCAATAATTTTTTTAAATTTTTATGAAAATGTAGCAGCTTCATTATAGGCAGATGCAACTTTGCCAGTTATTTAATATTTTTAAGTCTGTAACACTTTTGGAGTCTATTCAATCATCTTTTTGCAGTGGTTAGTTTGGAATTGTACGATTCATATTTCCAGCTAAATTCTTTATAGTCTTAAGGCTTTTTGATGTAATACAAAATCATCAACCATAACGTTCTTACAATTCATATCATTAACTATAGATGTAAAGTTTTTTCATTTTAAACAATTATCCCTTAGTTTTTAGTTACATCTGGTGTGAATTTGCTTTTTATAATTTCTGTGATTGATGACTCATTCTTTAAAAATGTGTAGCCAATTTTTTATTTTTCCTTAATTATGTCAATAATTATTATTTTTTATTTAATGAAAATCCTTTACAACTTTTAAAAAAATATTTATCACTCCTTCTATTTCAGTATATTTTACTAAAGATATGATATAGTATAAAACTTTTTAGAAAAAAAAATCCTGTGTATATGCTTTTCTACTACTGCACTGAACCACGTTTAAATTGCAAAGAAAACATAATTAAATAAATTCATGTTAGAGATTCGAGAATATTCAATTTACAAGAAAAACAAAAAATGGCTGCCACTATATGTGAGCTTTGTAAAATTTAATAAGTTTGTAAATTTCAATGTTTTTATTATTTGTTTGTTCACCTTTTTTTTTTTGTTTATTTACAATTTGATTTGGCTAGTATATAATGTTGTATATTTTGATGCAGTGTAGTTCATGGCTTTGCTGTATATAAAAGGGATCTGTAAAAATAATCATTGTAATACATGTAGAGTAAATATTACACATTTATTCATTATTAATTTTTTATTTAATATTGATTATAATGCAGATATCTTTATTCGTTTTTGAAGAGATGATCACTTCAAAACATTTATAATAAATTACTGGCTGGATTAAAATGGAGGTGAAATTATATCAATTTTAACAAATTATTTTATTTTTGCATACAAAGTAATTAACATTAAATGTTTATTATTTGTTTAATGTGGATTTTTTTTTGGTACAATTTAACTATTAAAAAAGTATTGTGTATTTTTATAATTTGCTATTTTTAACCATCAAGGTGAGATCTGATTTCTATGTGTTTATCCATTAGTTTTACACACCAGTGCATCCTATTTACAGTATGGGATAGGGAAAAACTGATTTTTATTAATAAAGTATTATTATTAGAAAGTTTTTATTAAGAAAAATCTTTGTATTATAAAAAAAGAATGACTAATTTGTGATTCAGTATTAGAATTAATATTTATAAGTTCTACTTGTAAAAATTGTGTAAATGTGTTAAAATTTATGTTAAAATTTGTAAATTTTAAATTTTATAAATAATAATAAAATTTTTAGCTAAAATTATAATGATATTAATTTAATTATTATGTCTTTTTATTTTTCCAGTTAATAGATAGGACTATTATTCAGAATCTGAACATTATCATTTATCGATCATTAACTAATTTAGTTTTGATTTTGTTTTATTGACAATTACTACTGTAATTACTGATATTAGCATGTTTGAAAATCTATATAATTAAAATGAGATAGGCTCTTTAACATTGCAAAAATATTATAGAATTTCCATCAAATAATAACCAGAATTATGCAGTTAATATAAAGAACTGATAGATTACCTATATTTGTGCTTAAAGTTAGAAGACATTTAATGCAGGTCGAATACCAATATTTCAAACTCTTGTTTATTTTTTCTTTAGAAAATTTTAGAGGTTTAAGTAAAATTATTCAAATAATTATAATTATGAAAAGGGTAAATGTGCAAAAAGTATTCCTGTAAAAAGATTTTTAATTAAAGAAAAATTAAATTCAAAACCATATTAACTGAACAAAATTAAACACATTTTCTTAATATACTTCAAATATAAATGTATCAAGATAATTTGTTAGCAAATATTGCTTTTAAAAAGATTAATCAAAGAAATAATAAATTGAACAAAATGAAAGCTTTATTAATACAATTTATTAAATGTAATTTAATAATGAATATTACTTAAAAGATTAAATTTAAGTAAAAAATTAAAATTCATTAATTAGATTTTCTTCTACATGAAAAATTGAAGTTATATCTTTTTTGGGGCTATTTGTGACCTTTAGACTTGCATGCTGACATAAAATGACCAAATATTAGAATCATTTTTTTTTTGTTAGTTTTATACTTGTATATTTTAAGTATAGTTGACAAGGCTTCATACAAAATTAAAAAAAAACAAAACCCCTTGATATTTACATATATCTTAATATATTTTTCATTATATATACAAAACAAAAGAAGAGTCTATATACATTGCTTTGATTTGCTTTACAATATCTATTCTAAGGGAATGAAGTAATATGTTTTTTTTTTTACTATTACCTTTTTCTTAAATAGTGGATCTTAGATAGTAGATGATTCACTGTCATTATTTTTATGTTGATATTCCTTTCGAGGATATTTGACAAAGAATTGCATACTTTTTACTTTGTATTTGGTTGATATTAAGAATCAATAATAGACAAATTGGTTTGATTTTTTAATAATTCATTTCCTTCATAAACAAATTTCTCTATAAATTGTAGGCTGTACATGTGTTTGCTACATTGTAATGGTGCGCATAAAAATGAATAGATATTAGATTATCATCTTTTATGTTTCATTGTTATTTATTTTGAGGATAAATGTTTAACTTAGAATTGCAAACTTTTTGCTTTATATTTGGAATAAATTTCAGAATCAATATATATTATAGGTCTTCACATAGCATAGGATAAACATGATTTTTTTTCAAATATTTATTAAACAAGTACAATGTTTACAGTGACAATTATGTATATAGGATAAACATGATTTGAATGAATTTTAACAATTGATTTCATTAAAGAGTGCACTATTGAAATTGCAGTTTTTGCATATATTTTTACTGAGATAATTGATTTGAAAGGATTTGAATATTCATGCGCTTAGAAATAATGATATTCTATCTGTATTAGTATTAGTGACGCAAGTATCAATGTTCAAAGAATTTCCTCCCAAATTTGTGTGTGCTTGTATATATTCGTCTTGTTTTGTATACATAATTTTTATTTACACGAAGAATAAATATTAGCTGATTTTTTGGGGGGGGAATCAGATCAAACCTATAGATTACGGTTTAAAGCTCCCAGCGCTTATCTTATGAATACTATTATAACTTTATATATGTCATTGATGTACCTGAAGACACAAATAACAGTTTTTTCTAATATAAATAATATTAAAATACTTAATGCATTTAATATTATGTAATGTAATAATACTTACATTAAATTTTTAAATATATTTGATAGTTTCAACCATAAGTAAACAATATGTAAAAACGTAATAATTATTAAATATTGTATATATATAACAAATTGTCTGTACATATTTAAATACACATATTAATTATATAACAACTTGTCAAATCTAATCTAGTCTCTTTCTATATATTTGAAATATGCTTCAATACATGGAAATATTTGTTATGTATTTTAAAGCAAATCATATGTTAGCAAATTAGAAAAATTGTTTGCAAAAATATTAAATATTAATAAAAAAATGAAGCAAATACAGATTAATCTTCAGATAATGGGAGAGTATTCTATTGTTGTAATGGTTGATATGGGAATTTTGACTGTTGCTAGACATAGTTGTTTGTTTACCAGATATATACTACTCACAAATTAGCAGCTTTGAAAATGATTTATATTCACTTTTATTCATCTTTATTTACCTTTTGGGTTAAAAATTCAATTTGTGCTGAAAATTTATTCATTTTCTGGAGCCACTTGATACTTGAATATTGGAAATAAATGGTTAGTTATCTCCACCATTGTCAGATTTATTTATCATGCTGTAACAAAAACCCAATAATTATATAAAATAAAGAAGTCAAAAGGAAAAAAAGATTACAAGAGGAATGTACCAAGGAATAGGAACTTGCACATATATTGAACATTCATTAAGCACAATTAAAGAAAATTGTATCAGAAGAATCTGCTAATTTTCATTATGTATATGTGAAACCATGGAAATATATGAATAACCTTAACACACACATTGAACATTTATTTGGTTTTCATCTCTGCAAAGTATTACTAAAGAAAGTTGTTGGGAAAATCTACATTTTATTATTTATATATGTGAAGCCATGATAATACATAAATAATAGCCAGAGATTTCAATGTTAATTCCAAACCTTAACTCAAGAAGTAGTGTTGTAGTGATCCCTTAAAGAGAAGAAAAACTATTGGTTAAAAGTTTTTCACCATAGTTTGGATTGCCATGCCTTGCTGATGTTAAAAGTATTTTTCAAGATTAAGATCCACCACAGCAAGTATGACATTAGCTAATGGAAGACTTTAGCATGTGTTGCTAGAAAACCAACTACCGTACCAATCAAAACTCCTGGAGTGATGCAACCAGATCCAGAGACTAATTTTGAAGTTTTCTAAAACTAGCCATTGCCTGCTTTAAACTTGCCATGAGGAAAGAAGTGGACTGTGCCATAAGAGCTACCAAGACCTATTGTATTCTATCCCCAAGGATGACTACTAGCATGAACTAATTAAGACATCCACAAATATAGTAAAACAACAATATCTGTAGAAAAACATGGTTTCAAACTTTATACTTGGTAAGATCTTATATAAGTATTATTTTTATTTTCTTTACTGTTTTGTATTATATTTTTATACCTAGTATTAGTTTCAGATTCGCATTAGTTTTTCTTCTTGCCATATATATTTCATTTTATTGATTATGTAAATATAAAAGATGTTAGATTATTTATATTTTTATTGTTGTTGTAAATAAATTGTTTATTTAAATTATTATTTCGGTCCAGTATGTGAGAAAAGCACCATTATTTCTAATCAATTGGTCATCTAAGAGACAAGTATTTTAAATACCTAGAGTAAAATTTATTTTGAGTTAGTATTTCTAACAATATGAGTTTAAACACCTAATTATTAAAATAGTAGTACATATGTAGAGAGGATGATAATCTGCAAATATGATTGGGTTTGAATGAACACTTATACATGATGTAGCTTTCAACTGAGGCTGTAATCACATATTTTAAGATATAGACACTCCATCCTGTACTTAGTTGCCTGCTGGATCATTGATGAGCAAATAGACATTCCCTTAAAGTATAAGTCATAATAATTTGTGACAAGTGGTTCCAGCAATTTGATTACAATATTATTTAACAGATTATGGACAAATTTTATTTCTTCTATTGTATATTTGTTGGGAAGTCAAGTTATGTTTTTTTTTGGTCATAGTTCCACCAAACAAACATTTTTTTGATATTTTCTGTTAATAGTGATTATTGATCCAGGAACCGTTACTACTAGATTAAAATGCTTAGGCCAGTGTTTAAATAGGTATATACATTGCACAACTGGACATGCAAATTCAAAAGGATATTCAAAAGTGGAATCAATTTTTTTTCTCAAAATTGCTGAAGGTCTAAAAATAATTTAGTAGATATTTTTAGGTTAAGAATAAGATTAGCCCCAGATAAAATTTGTTGGTGGAAAAAATCACTTGAAGTAACTTTTACTTCTGTTTAAGGGGATATATATACTGGTATTCTATGCCTATAGTATAATTGTCACCTGTACTTGAAGGGACATCTGATATTGCCTGCATGTACTCTAGACTGCATTGTTATTTAAAATTAATATTAGAAAGAAAAAAATGAGTGATTACATATTTAAAAAGAAAAGATAATACATATATATTATAAATATTCACATTTGAATAAGAAATACTATATTTTAAAAATTTACTTTGTTATTGTAATTATTGATTCTAATGCAAATGTTTAAATAGCATGATATGATTTTAACAATGAATAGACTGATATATAATCTAGACCATTAAAAAATATCAGCGTTTATTGAAGCATTTTTGACTACTGCACATTTTATTCTATTATTAATATTTGTAGAATAAATTTTACACTCTTGATTCTTTATACAACATATTTGAAAAGAGAAATAATGCAAACATTTGAGCAATTGTTATTATAGTTAAGCTGATTTTTTACATTCACTATTTATTAATGAAAAAAATTCAAATTATTGAATTTGTTTGATTATATGCAGTCAAGTCTATTCTTTGACATAAATGGTGCTCACACCCTTGAGAAAATTTTCCATAGTATACTATATACATTTTTTACTTTAAAGGCAGTAATTTTAGTGCAATTTTTTTTGTTTTTAAAAAAAGCCTCAAGCACCTGGTTCAATGATGAGAAAGCTTTCTACTGGCTTTACTATTTTGGCTATGTAGTTTGGTGTAATAGTTGAATGGCAAGTCTTTTGGAATTATGGATCTATGAATTGTGACTTCAACAGTATCATTTCTAGTGCTTGAACTTCTTATGAATTTCTGAACAATAAACTATTTAATTTTTATTATTTTATTTTTTGACCTCAACTTTTTACTATCATAAGAAAACCTTGCATAAGATTTAAGCTGGAAAATTAATCTTAAATGATAAAATCAACTTGTAAACACAAACTAATATACTGTACTGAATTAGCTATCAGAAACATTTTATTAGTCTTTTTCTTGATGTACTATTTAGTTACCCTGTTTCCAGATTTGACATACATTAAAACTGGTAAAAAACATTTAAATAGAGTTTGCAAGTCCACATAAGGCCTTTCATTAATGGAATGGTGCACAAATATTGAGAAGGCCATATTTTAAGTTGTGAATAGTGGGAGAATTCTTTTTGTTTAGTATCAGGTTCTAATTTTAAGTATGATAGAAATATCCAGAGTTTTTTTTTTTTTAGATTTGGATTAGAATTCTTAATTATTAGAGAATTTTGATGGTTTTGAATTAATGCAGTATTTTAAAATACATTATTTTAAAGTGCATTTTTATTTTTTATAATTTCAATGATATGATATTTTTTCTTTGTGGCAATATGTTAACTCTTAAAGACAAATCCATTTATTATTTTTTTAAAAAAATACTTCAGAAAAAATATTGATTTTGCACTGGAATTCTTCAGAAATCATAATTTGTTATTTGTATGTATTTTGTATTCTGATTTTTTATATAGTTTTTCATTTATAATACAAACGTATCATGTTTATTTTTGATTAGTTTATTTTTGGGAGATAGTTTATCATAATATTGAATTTATAATAACAAATAATTTTTAAATTGTGAGTAGACTTTATAAATTATATATCACCATATCTTTATTTTATCACAAAACGAAAAGACAGGAACTAATGTTTAGATAAAAGTATTCGAGTTTATAGTGAGTTTTCATGTAACATTTAGAAATTTCTTTTGATATCATAAATTCTTGTTTAAATATATCATCCCCACTATATATATATATGCATATTATATTGGGAGGGGGGATTTACATTTTTTTATTGTCTCCATCTATATGTTTGAAGTGTAAAAGTGATAATTAAGATTTTTAAAATCTTTGTGCATGAATGTAAGAATATTAATGATTAGATAAAAGATCATGCATACATAAATAAAATATAAACAAGTTATCCATTAAAAATATACTATATATAATGCTTTTAATTTATAATAATGATACAAATGAAAAGTAATAAAAAATATTTAAATTTTTTTTTTTTTTTTTATAAATATTTTTTATAAAATATATAAAAAATATTTTAAAAAGTTTTTTTAAAGAAATGCTTTTATTCACATAAACACGCTGAAAAGTAATAATAATATTTATTTGAGTTTTCAAAGTACTCTTGATATTATGTGACCAAAATTAAAAGCATGGAATATTTCTAAACACAAGAATACTCTGAAAGTGAAGAGAATTTTTTTTTTTTTTAATTTTTAGTGAATTTATGTAATATATATTAAGGCTATAATCTTGAGACTATGTGCCTAAAATGTGACAGTAGGGACCTCTACAAATCTAAATACAAGATTAACAACTTTAAAAGACAAGAGCAGCCACTTTTATCTTCAACCTAATTTTTAAATATATAGGTGAATCTAAAGCATTTTGATTTGAGAGCGTGACTATTTCACTAATTAAGTCCACAATTTCTATACAAACTAACATACATGAAATCGTTCGATTTACAACGAATCAGTATGAAGTTCTTATAATTAGAAATCTTTTAAAACAATTTAAAGTTGTAATTAATAATTTATAAAGCGCATACTCATTATGCTCTCAAATCAAAATACTTTAGATTACCTATATATTTAGAAATTAAGTCGAAGATAAGAGTGGCACTCTGATCTTTTAAAGTCGTTAATCTTGTGTTTAGATTTGTAGAGATCCCTACTGTCGCATTTTATGCGCATAATCTTAAGGTTATAGCCTTAATATATATTACTTATGTAATGAGTATGTGTTTTATAAATTATTAATTGAATTTATGTGAATAAAAGCATTAATTTTTTTTCTTTCTACTTTTTAATTTTATATATGGTCAATGCCATAGTTCCAGTTTGTGGTATTGTTTATATTATTTTCTTACCACGAATGAGTATAGTGACAAAGAACAATCTATATTTTAATAATTTCATTATTTGTCATGGTGTAATTAATTTAAAATATTTTGAAGACAGATTGCTGGATAAGCTAAAAATTGCATATATTTTCAAGAAGTCATTTATTATAAAGTTACAAGGATTTCTGGTAGATATTATATATTAAAAATTTAGTTTTTTTTTATTGTTTGCTAAAATGTTTGTAAATTCTACAAAATATACTGTCATCCATTATGTATCCAAAGTTACAATTATGTTGAGAATTAGATGAAAATATAGCTCCAGATTTTATTAAGACAGATTAATTATAGTAATTTAAATAAAAGTAATAATAATATATAACTTACAAAGATATATTTTTGATTACTTAAATCACAATGATAATGATCTAAATAATCAAAAGTGCTTCTGTATAAGTTGCATATTATTACTGTTTATTTGCAGCATAAATATAATTTAAAAGTATTATAACTAGAAAAATATACATTTGATTTTTAATTAAAAAAAATAAAACTTGTATCTAAGGTTAAAATAAATGTAATTTCTAACTTTTTACAGAGAAATTAGTGATTATTTGCTTATTAATTTAATTATTAACATTAAATACTTATCTGTTTTTTATTAGTTAAATTTTAAAAAAACAAAAACATTATCTTTGCATTTTAATTCAATTATGTTAGAGTTTTACCTATCAAACAATCCTTTTCAGGATAGTTATATTAAACCTTCTTATTCACATAACCACTATAAGAGTTCAATATTCTTTTTTTTTTCATATGTCAAATGCGTTGACCAGGAAGTGAACCTGTGCAGCTGCTTGAAAGACAGCTATGCTAACCACTAGACCACCAACATTTGACCAATTCAATATTCTTTCATTCTTTTTGCATTGCAATATATATATATTGAGATTTATTCAATATAAGTGATAAAAAAAAAGAATATTGAAAACATTTATGTTGATTTATAATAGCCAAATTCTAAATTATGAACTACGGCAATACAAAATTCACAGGACCTGTTTTAGGGGAGTCTTCTTCTATTAGCCATGCTGAGCATAATCTACTTCAATATACTTTGTTGAAAAGTTTATACATAATTAAAATATCATTTATATAATATCCAGAAGTTGATGACATATAATAATAGTAATGTATATACATTAATGTCATGTTCTCTCTGTGTGTTTGTATGTTATATCCATTTTCAGAAAACTAAATGAAGTTATTTTGCCTTTCAATGAACCCAAAGGAAAAATGTTGTGCACTATGTATGCATATGTTATGCCATTTTTGTGAAAACTTTTTTAAAAAAAATATTTTCTTATAGGAAAAAAACAAAACAAAACAAACAAGCAGTCAAGCATTGTTAGCCAAGAGGTCAGCACAGCTGCCTTGCAAACAAGCAGTTGGTTGCAGACAGTTGTTGCGGGTTTGCCTCCCAGACGATGCTATAACATATGGAAAATAAATAAAAAACATGAAGAAATCAAGTACAGAAATTTTAGAATGAATTAATAGATACTTTAAGAATAAATGCAGTATTAATAATTACATTTTAAAATAAAAATTTATAATATATTAAATATCTTACACTGAAATGATCTTGATAAAATTATTTCAATTTTGTTCTTCAAAAAATGGAACTACTTCTTTTTTTATAAAAATCAAATTAAGTTTATTAATAGTTTGTAGAAGCATGTGAATGAAATGTATATGTGCATATATATAAATTGCTCTATGCAAATAATGTAGATTTGCTCTTACAAAGTATAATATATCAATGTTATTATTAAATAAATATTTGAAAATATTATGTTAGAAAAGAATAACAAAACTTATTTTATATTTTGAATTAAAAATGAAATAAGATGATCGGATTTTTACAAAAGAAATTGCTAGAAATTTAATTAGTAGTATAATGTCATATAAATCACAACTTTATGGAAAATCATTTTTAGAATGTTTAACTTTTTATTTTTTACAATAATGATTACATTTTCTCAGTTTTATTGTTTTTTATGATTTGTTAAGTTTATGGAACATATTTATATAGTGGAACTATGAACTACACTATATTTTATTCCAATCCCCCCTGCATTCAAACATATTTAATGTATAATAGGTTTCATGTTTTGCTAATATACATTGATTAAAATAGAATATATATTGTTTATTGAATTGCAAGTGTACAGTACCTTTTAATACACACATATATAACTTATTTTTTTTATATGTATAGTATACATATATAAATTAAATTATAGTATAAACAAAATTTAAAAAAGTAATAATTATTAAGAATAAATTGAGGGAACACATATATGTTTTATGGAGTGTGTTCACTCATGTATCACTGAAAACATAAACAATAAGAAAAAAAAACTGACTATCATTTTTTATTTTAAAAATTAAGTAAATAGTAAAATATTTGACTTTTATTCTATTAAATATGCTCTGGATGATATCTTTTTTTTTTTTTTTCAATAATTTTTTCTCTTATAGAAATATAATAAACTAATCCCTTTATTAAGCAATTACAATCTAATTATTTGGATATTTTAAAATCAGTATTAACTTTAAATATGTTCAAAAATTTTGTAAAACTTTTAGCATTATGCTTAGAGAAAATATTTTATTATATAAAATACTGCACATTAATTCTTATGATATCTGACATTTTTTTGTTCCATGTGATGAGAGTTTTTGATAATGTCCAACTTTGTCTATTATTTTATATTAAAACTCAACAAATTAGATTTGATTTTTTTTTTTATCACATTTGACCTTTATAAATATTTAAAAATTGATTTGTGAATCAGAACAATGTTACACAATGTCTTCAACTTGTTAATGTAAACACTTTTAGAAAATGAACAAATTACTTTTATTTTTTAAGTTGTTTTTTTTTTTAATGTGAATGAATAAAGGTGGATTTAAATAAATTATCAAATTCTGCTCTAAAATCTGACATTTGCTTTATAATAATTATAATGTTTGAAAATATTCTAACATCTTGTCAATTCTGACAGATAATGATGTTATAGACCTCATTTTTTTCTTTATATATTATCTCAATATTTTTAAGTTCTATTTTTAAAAATAAAAGGTAAATGAGTAAATTAAAAATATACATGTGTATTTTTTTATATTTTAAATAACCAATTAATGTGTAAAAGTAATCAAAAACATCTTGTAAACAAGCAAAAAAATCATATTTGCTTTATTACAAAAACTGGTTGAAAACTAGACTTAGAAGGCAGTAAATGTTTTCTGGCCATTTTTTTTTGTCATTAACAATAGAAGAGTGTCATAGTTATAAGCTGACTTCATATTTATACTGACTTTTTAAGATTTTCCCCCCTAAATTAAAAGATCAATATAAGCATTCCCGTAGAAACTATTTTTTTAAAAAAATCCTATGCTATTACTTATAATAATATTAAAACAGCAATGTAAAGTCGGAGAACTACTATGCTTTTTTGGAAGTAAACAAGCATGTGCTCTAAAGAATTTAAAAATCTAATTAAATTTGGAAAGGATAATAAAAGGAAGAATATATATAATAGTGTAGTGTTCCAAGACTTAAAAATAGTGTAGAGTGTTCCAAGACTTAAAAACAGCTATTGGCATGTTGTAAAATTTGCAAACAAATTTTACTTTTTTCCTAAACAGTAGTACTTCAAAGAAGAAAAAATGACTGCCAAATATGGTAAAAATTTGTGTTTTTTTTTTGTTATTTATATTTTTGTTTGTTTATATAAATTTTTTTTGGGATAATATATAATTGAAGCATATAGTTACATACAGCATAGTTTGCAGCTCTATCGTATATATATTTTTATTATATCAACTAATGTTATTGTCAAAATTACATCTTCAAACAAATTCATGCAAAGTCAATTGATCATATGTGGAAAACAAAAAGTTTAACTAAAATATTTTATGCAATATTTGCATTTCAATGAACATGTATATTATTTAGTGAATAATTCTATAATTTATAATCTTTGCATTATAATATAGTCTGAAACTATCCTAGCGCCTCACTGAGGAGTGCCAAAGCATGAAACCATTGGTTCGAGGTTTGGGAGTGGCTGTCAAGATAGAAATTTTTAAATGCTTTGTTTAGCTGGCCATTTATCAATAAAGCTTGTTAGAGCAAATTAGCAGAGTTCTTTAAGAAAAAAAAGTATTTTATTTTTTTAAAACAAAAATCTGAATTTAATTTGGAATTGATTACAAAAGTACATTTTATTTGATTGATTGTTTTATTTCATTTTTAAACTCAATAATATTTTATTAAAGAACACATATTAAAATTATTATTTTCTAAAATCAGTAATTACAGAAAGCTCAGTGCTTAGTTTTAATTAATATTAGTATTAGTCTTTAGACAGTTTATTAAAAAAACTAAACATTTGTATCATAAACTTAGATCAAGTTATTGTAAATTATACAAAATATGTATGTGATATATATGCAGAAGAGTTTATGCTTTGCATTATTGTTAATTTTTCAAATAAAATAAAAAAATTAAGTGGAGTAATAATCAATGAGAATTATTTCATTTCTATAAATATTTCTTATCTCAATTATTTTTTTACTAAAGCTTAATTTAGAAAATTATTAGAAAAAGTTATATATAATATTCATCACCATCAATATCCATTGAAAAACAATTATGACCACTAGAAATGAGTTTTGCAATGGCTGTACAAACTAATTTGTAACTATCAATGCATTGATATATAGAACAGCATCATCTATCATTTTGTTTATATTTTACAATGCTTTCTTTTTAACTTTTTCTGCTGAAAATTTTTTCTTTTTGAAAAATTTCAGTACTTATCTTATCTATTTGCAAATCTCTATTATAATCTAACATCAGTTTTATCTTCCCAGTAAAAGCAATCAAAATATTTAACTATTGTATAAAGGATTTTGTGCATAATGGTTAGTATATTTACATGTTACATTCAAGATCTAGAATGTGAGTCTAGAAAGAATCTTGAAAGCTTTTTTTTAAGCTACAGGCAGATTTAGGATTTTATTTCCATGTAACTAATCTCTAGCCAATCCAAGAAATACTAGAAGAACATATTTTTCTTTCATTATTTTTTATGCAGGCATTACTCATATCAAAATATATTTATGAAGAAATGTTCATTTTGGATTATTATGTTTGTTTTAGAAATCTTGCACTTAGGGATTAAAATATGAGCCAATTAATTTAATTAGTATATTAGTTTTCTCATTTATGCTCTTAAATATGTTTATTCACTTATGCATAAATTATATTAAGTTTTAAAAAATCTAGTCTAATCATTATTGTTTTATTTTCCAATTGTTTACTAGTTTACTTTCATTAGTGTAAGATAAAATGGAGGATTGTGAGGCTGAAAGTCCATTGTCCGCAGTTTCATTTTTTTAAATTTCTAGTATTCCAATTTCTTATTATGTGGGTATAGTAATTTATTAAACACTTTATATCAACCTTTGGGCATAAGATTTAACATAACACATTTTGATAGAATTATTATTTTTGAGTAGTTGGCTCAATGATAAGATTGCTTAATTGTAAAGTAAAAAAATACATTGATCAGTGTTTAATTGAGAAATATCAAAAAGTAGAAAATTCTTAATCTAAAATTAGACTTATTGCACTTTTTTAAATGTTCCTGAACTGTTAAGCAGGGTTTGTTTAAATGTCACTGAACAATTGTACTTGTTTAAATGTCATTTCATCTTTCAATCATGACACTGTTTAATAAAATTCACTTTGTTTTGTAACATTTCAATTTAATACATTAGTTCTAATTAATTTGATACTATAGTATATTTATAATTTGCATTTTTTTTTTATATTACAGGACAACAGTAATATTTTTTTATAGTACACTGATAAAAATGATATATATGATCTCTAGCACAGTGTTTCTTATTTTTTTTACACTGCAACCCAATAAATTTGTTTGTACTGACACCATGACTCAAATATTATAAAATTGGTATATTTCACAATCTAACAAAAAAGATCTAACTATAATAAAAAAGTTATATTTGCATTCATGCTAATATTTGTTCAAGTCAAATAATTACATTAATTAGACAAAACTGATTGTTTTAAAAAAGAATTGCTAAAATATTTTTGAATTATATTTATCTCAATCTCTTGCTGCAAATAATAATAATAATAATAATAATAGAATAAAACAGAATAACTAAGAAATAAAATTAATGATTTAATGACTCTGTTATTGTTGTCTATCTTCTTCTATTAAAGTATTAATTCTACTGATTGCTAGTGTTTATATAACTTTTCTATCATGTTGAGAAACACTGCTCTAATACAAAGTGTACAATTATGTGAGATGGATTCTTGGACAAAGAAAACTTAGCAGTAATTGTTGACAACAGAAATGGATTATTAGAGATCAGTGAGGAAATCAAGACTGGAGAAAAGGACAAATCAAGAGATCAGAGAAATGGTCAAAGTGTAAAAAATACAACATTCATTGAAGAAAAGGAAGAATGAATAAGAATACTAGAGATGATGATTGGTTGGAAAGCAGAGGGGGAGGAAAAGGAAAGACAAGCCAAGGAAATTATGAAAAGACTCAATAAACAGCATGGGAAGGAATGATATGTAAAAAGTAAATATTATTGGTAGAGAGATATGGAAGATGAATATGGGAAATATTTTGTTGAGAGCACCATCTGCAGTGAGAAATCTTGAAAACCTGAGACTACTTTATTATTATAATTATATTTATTTTTAACTTAAGGATGAGAATGCAGATTTTTTTAAAAAAAAAAAGTTTGGATACACTAAGCAAATTTATTACAAATTAATGAATTATCTATCAAAAAAGATGTGTTAGAAGAAAAACGGAAAACTTTATCAAGTGAATTGTATTTTCTAAAGTTATACAGAATAATGCAAATGTCAGATAATGCATGAGTGAAAAAATTATAATTAATAGATGATGATATTGAATATTTATAATGGATTCATATACCTATATTTGTCTGAAGGTTTGTAATGATGGTATATTATAAGATGTGATATGTTGGACTATTTCCATCATTTATGAGTGAATGTTGAATGTACAGAAAATTTTAAACTATTTAAACTTTCCAAATACAACAACTTGTTAGTAATAACACAAAAATAGATAATACAGGTTAGTAATTTCACAACATTTTGTGTAGTAGTATTCTCCACTCATCTTCAGGTGTTGCTGGCCTATATGCATAGTGACAATATTCGCTTAGAAGTTGAACTCACACCTTTGACAGAATAGCTCAGTTGGTAGAGCATTTGCCTTAAAATTCGATATTCAAGAATCTAAAGGTGCGAGTTAAACTTCTAAGCGAATATTGTCACTATGCATATGGGCCAGTAACACCTGAAGAAGAGTGGAGAATAATATTACTCAAAATGTTGTGTAATTACTAACCTGTATTGTCTATTTGCGTGTTATTACTAAAAAGTTGTTTGTATTTGGAAAGTTTAAATAAAGTTATAAATTTTCTGTACACTCAACATTCACTCATAAATGATGGAAATAGTCCAACATATCACATCTTATATACCTATATATTTGGAAATTAAGTAAGTATACTTTATAATAATCATTTTTAGTTATAATGGGTAATTAGAAGACTTTCTTTTAAATTTAATCAATTTTTTTTTTTTTTTTTTGATATGTGGACTCTTTTCTGTGAATTTTGTGTGAATTAACTTTTTACAGAATTGATTAAGCATAGACATTAATCATTTGAACAAAAATTTGATAAATCACTATTATCCCTGTTGATTAGATTTTTAAAATAGAATATTGTATTTTCTTGGTGTATATATCTTCATTCCTCCCTTCCCCCAAATGATTTGTAAACATCTATCATTATGAGAGAGATACAGGCCATGTCTTCTTTGAAAGAAATGAAATAAAAATAATTAAAGAATCTTTATTATTAAAAATTTGTGACTATGGAGAAATTTAATTTAAGAATTCTTTTAATATTAAGAGAGTGGGGAATGTAATTGAGATTTGTGGGTCATCATCATCATCAACCATTATCAATCCACTGCAGAATGGTCTCCAAGTTCAACCCATCTCTGATCTTTAGCTTCTCATCTCTACATTATTACTGCACACTTTTTTATTTCATCCATCCATCTCATATGTGGTCTCTTTCTGGGTCTTTTACAATATAATATAATATAGTTAATATATATTTGGTTTTTTTTAGACCTTTGCACTTGAAAAGTCTACCTTAAGGGAAACCATTGATTGTGTTCCAGAAGTTATTGTTTTTGGGCTAGTCTTGTTTAATTTTGAATTTGGGATAATTTTAGTTATAAACATTCGCGTAGTGCTGGAAAGAGAAGCTTAAAAGGGGATCATCTTGCTGTATATAGATGATACAGTAATCTGTAATGGCTTATTCAAAATTGTTTTATAGTTACTAATAATAACTGGTTAAAGGGACATGCAACGATTCAGGATCAAATAAATTAATAAAGACAACTAAAATAAATGTCAATAAACTAATTTGATTCAGGTATTGGTATTTTAATAGAAACAAAAGAGATTGAAATATATTTAACTTTTATTTAAAAAAAGATTAATTTGACTTCTTTCATAGATAACAAAAAAAGAAAAGAAATGATACTACAAATCTAATACATAATAGTAATTAAAAGATAAAAGAAAAAATTAGTAATTTATTATGTACTTTTAATTAAAAGCAGAAATGTTAAAAAAGAAAAATGTGGAAGAATTCTTAAAAAAATTAAAAGAAAGGAGGGGACATTCTTTAGCAGTGGACTGGAGGATTAAAAGAAAAAATCAATCTATTTTTAATTATTGAAAAGAATATAAAAAAAAACTGCCCATGAAGACATAATATTAAATTCAGGAAAACTTTATGCTTTGTGAATTATAAATGTGGTTGAAATATACATTGCTGGGTTGGAAAGAAATGATTTATAGATTATTATCTATTGATACAACTATAGAAAATGCATTTCTGATTAATTTAAACATGTACCAGCCTGCCTAACAGTAGCTTGAACATTAAATGCCACAACAGATAAATTATAACTTATTTATTCATCTGAAGAATGTGTGCCCCTATCATTGTTGGAAACTGAACACTTAAATTGATCAAATTGGGAAAATAAGAGACATTGCAATTTTTAATCCCATACTGATGAGTAATGGAAATTATAAATATATATATATACCATGATAAGACTGTTTCTTTTAAAAACTTTTAACAAAAGAAAAGCATTAATAAGTCAGTGTAAACCATTTACTATATTTGAAGTTATTTCTTTTATATTAGTAATTATGTGACTTTTATTTAGCTTTTTTTTTTGTTTTTTTTGTTATATGCTTAACAATTGTATGAATTTATTCTAAAATAATTACTGTATTTTTATTTTACGTGTGTGTAAGTTAATTGTATATTATAAATAAATTATTAGTTTATAAAATTCAAGTTGTCAGTCCCATTTTATATCACATTTTTCAATATAAATGTTCACACTAGCACTTATTAGTTCTGTATTTATATATATAAAAAGTTAAATCGGAGAGAATGCTTAACCTGAGCAAATGCCAAATGTTTATCTGGAATTGAGAAAGTATAGGAGTTGAAATTGGTCTATTCAGCATTTTTTCTTTTCACAAAGAAAAGATGGCACCCTAATAAATGCTGCAAAAGCATGCCTTTTCATTTAAACAAATTACTTTGGAGTGGTAAAGCCTATTTCGAATCCCTAGTGTTGATTTTGTGGAAGTGATTAGGAAATATGACCCATTTTTAGATTCAATCATCTCTATCTATTTTATATATAATTTGATGAAAGTTGCACCAGTTAAGTTGTATTTAAATGTAGTCCCTTCACATCCAACATATTCCATCTTTTAAAGTCTTGTTTATTCATCATAAATTATCTGATATTTTGGATATTTTAATATGATTTATTAATTGTTGACAAAGCTTTTAATTCTTGTCCTTCATATATATCATAAAAGTTTTAATGCATGTACTTCATATGTATATGGTCTTTTAATAAAGGTCATAATGTGGCGGTCAAAATGTCAAGAGGTGAATATTAATGATTCACTGACAAACAAGTCTTTAAATGATGGAATATGTGTGTATTTTTATATAGTTAACCAATTACTTGAGTTGATTGTAATCTTGATCGTATTTTATCTTCAGTGAAACCAAGTCAATATTTATCATCAATCTGTGAAGATTTCACTGTGTGGACATTTCTGCCTTCAGTTTTACAAGTTATCAACATTTTTTTTTATTAGCAGACTTCTAATTATTTATTTGGTGTAAAAGTCTGGCATTTTGTTTGTGTGCGTATATATATATATTCATTGTGCACATATACTTATACATTAGTAGTTTTTACCATAAAATAATCTAGGGTCTCCTAATTTAAATCACACACTGCAGAAATATATTTAAAAGACAAAACACCTAATACGTTGATTCATTTTTGTTTCATTATCAAATGAAGTTTAATATTATTAATCAAGATAAAATAGAAACAGTTTTGCACACATACATGACTTAAATATGCTTAATTTTAATCAATCTTTACTAGTATGGTAATATAGAAAAATTATAAGGTGTCATCATCATTTTTAACTGTTATTGATCCACTGCAAAATGGTCTTACAATTTCTCTGATTTTTAGCCTCTCATCCCATCATACTTCCAATTATAAATATCAAAAATATAATGTGTCTCATATTCCAGATATCTTTGTCTAATTTTTTATTTCATCTGTTATCTTTATAATTTTCTCCAGCTTTCACAGTGCGTCATGTTTTTATGATAATGTAGAAGCCTTCAACAAGTTTATTGCCTTCAAAATACCAAATTTGGTACTAATTTAGAATGCACTCAATAACCACTCAAAACCACAAATAACACTGTTGACAAAAATTAAATATTCTGTATTCTGAAGCTAAAGACTAAAACCTTATCATTGTCACACAACACTGTAAAAGCTGCAGAGCAAACCATAAAAAAACAAAACAAAAAAGAAACAAAACAGATGAAATAAAAGATTAGACAAAAAATCTGGAATACCTGCCATTTTTTTATATTTTTGACATTTGTACTACGGATTACATAATATAAGTTTTTTTTTTTTTTATCACAATGCAAACCCTAGGAAAGTTATGTGGAATATATGAAAGAAGTTATCAGCTTTACTAGTCTTTAAAAAGAATTTGTTTTTTTCAGATTTTATCATAGGTTTAATTAAAAGCTATTACAACATACATAGGATTGGAAGTCATTGGTAATACAGAAGTTTCACTTCTAATACAACTTAAGCAAAATTTAAAAATAAAATACCAAGTTTTCATATATAACTACCTACTTGAAAACTTGTCACTTCAATTTCAAATTTCAGCCAAAGTCAATAGAATATCTTTTTTTTTTAATGTTTATTTTTGATGATTTTAATGATCAGCCAATATTAATATCTCAAACACTTTAATACTAACAATGGCAAGTTAGCAATGATGATTATCCATATTGTTTTATTACAATACTATTTATTAAGTGTTTTTTGTTTTATATTTAGTTTTTCATGCATCTGTTTATGGAAGTCAGTTGGACAATAAAATATATCTTCTTAGAAATACAATATAACAGTCCTTTTTCAGAAGATATATATAAACTAGCACATATTTTGAGACATGCATATTACCAGTATTTTAAAAATAATAATGGTCTTTTTTTTAACAACATCAGAAATATTCCTAGAGAGATAAGATTTTTTTTTTTTTTTTAGCTTTTAACTATTTTTCATTTCTTTTGATCAAAGGAAGAACCCTGTGATGTGTTTACCACACCATCTTGAAGTTTTTTTTTAAAAAAAAAATGTGTAAGAAATTTTTTATGTGAACTATTCTTAAATATGGTAAGTAGCTTTTATCAATGTGTGGTTTTTGCTTTATTAGACAAAATTTTTGAAAAATTGTTAAATGTATATATTTTTTTATTTAAAACAATTTTTTTTTTAAAAAGAATAAATGATTTTAATAAATGAATTTATAATTGTGTAAAATTCCATTTTTCTCTCTTTTTTTTTAATATTTTACTTTTTGAGTGCAAGTCTTAGAAAGCAATGATGGGAAACAGGTTTATTACACAGAGAGTTCTTAGTTGTGATCTTTGTTTGAAATAATACAATCAGATTTAAAACAGGAATTTTAACTCTACATTTAAACATGCCATTTAAGGATCTTTTTGCTTACTATGGAAATAAATGGTAATGGGGATTCAAAAATGTCTTATACATTCTGATTAGGTCACCATGATTGGCAGATCATTCACTATAGCTGAACAAATAATTGTAATTGGTCATATTAATGTTAAAGCAAGAAGTAATGATAGTAACAAAGATAAGTATTTTTTTTTTTAGATATAGATACATGGAATTTACACACTTTGCTTGATGTGAACTTAAGAACTAACCAGAGGACAGCACTAGTAGCTAAGGAACTGTCAAGTTTTAAAATGGATATAGCTATTTTTATGTGGAACTTGTCTTTTGAAGAATTTTTTTTGTATAGTCTTTAGTAGGGAAATCAATTTTGACTCCAAAGTTAGAAAAAAATTGTATTAATGCTGTCAATTCAAATGTTCTGCTGTTATTAATTTTTTGATATAGCATGGATTGACTATCATGATCACTTGTTTAGGAGGAAAAATTACTGTAAAAGAACTTATTTGTAAATATAATTGAACTGTGTAACAGTATCGGAGAAAATGTGCCACAAAATATTGTATATATACAACTTTTTATATATAATTAAGGCTTGTATGTCAGAAAGAAAGATTATTGAATCTTTTATTAGGCTAGTCTTTTAATAGGAAACTGAAATTTTGATTTTGTCATTAAACAGAGATCAGTGGGGTGAAATATGTTTGGATGCTTTTGATATATGAATACTAGTAAAACATTATTAATTTGAAATCCTTGATTCAAAACTGTTTTTAGATCTAAAATATAAGCCTTTACTTCCTCATTGTAAACTAAATGATCTCTAAAAAGCCAGAAAAAACAAACTGGCAGCTTTCTGTAATTAAATCTTACTAATTTATAGGCATTTATTTGATGCTTTTCCCCCTCCTCTTTAATTTTGTTTGAAATTTTGTGCATAAATTTATTTATTTATTTATTATAAAAGATTAAAAGTTATCCTTAAATTTTTGCTTAGTTAATAGAAGTTCTATATAATTTGGATCATTGATATTCTATCTAGTATACAGAAAATTAGCTGGTTTATTCTATAGATAAACTTGAATATTTAAAGCCTTGATTTGGTAGAGAAGAAATACATTAAGATAAAGAATTTACTCAGATTTTATTTTTCTGGTGAATTTCTTCAAATAAAATACTGTATTATGATCCACATCTTTATTTGATTTTCCAAAGTGAGTTACTTATAAAATGTCATATGAAATGAAAATTCCATCATTGCCATAAGATTTTTTTTTTTTTTAATGAAAAAGATTGTATAAAAGTGAATAATTAAGGGACAGCTTGATGGAACTGTTTCTAGTTTGATTCTTGAATAAGAATGAAAAAATAAATCTCAACATCTACATTTTATATGAATCCACATATCTGATAATTATAAAACTATTTTACCTCTAATGTTATTTTTAGTTGTGAATAAACTTTTATGCTATATTACAAAAGATTTAGCATACAGTACTTATGTATTAGTCCGGCTATAAGATTTCACATACATATTAGTCCTGCTAATCCAAACTAAAAAATATATATGCACGTATATTTAACCATGCAATTCGTTCCATTTACAAAATGTTGTTTCTTAGCATCGCTGTTGCGGACTGAACTTTCATACGTCAAACCATGTTCTGTTATGAATGGCTATTTTCTTTCGACAATCCTGAACAAAACCCTGCCATTGTTTGACTGTAAAATTAACAACAAACCCAACATTTTGACTAATAAATTTATTCTCATCAGAATATTATCTAATATAGTATTCACTTACAAAATTAATTCATTTTCTCTTTAGATTATAAATGTCTTTAATTCAGTCTTTATATACATATTTGTATGTGGCAGTGATTTCCATCACTGCTGGATTAATACATAAGTACTGAGCATACAAGTAATTTATCAAATTTAAAAGTCATTCCATTGTGATAATTGAAGTAATAAACAGTCTTACAAAAAAGTGATTTCTTAATCATTCATTATTTGCAATGCAGTTGAGCAATTACACTTTTTACCAAATGGGATAATGCATGCATATGGACATTAATATTAAATTGGCAGTAAAAATTTTAAATTTATTATAAATAGTTAGAATATTCTAAAATAGGTATGTGCAATTAGAAAATATATGTCACTTTGAATGTGAACATGCATTTTATCACATCGCTGATAACCTAATATGATATATTAGTTTCAGGTCTCTACATATACTTGTGCATGTATAGAACTATAGGATTTCTATTTTTTTCATGTTATTTGATAATAAATATTTTACATTTGTGATAGACATGCATGACTTTCTAAAAGATATATAAAATCAGCAAGGTCATGTCAACTGTAACTATATGCCAACAGAAACGTAATGACTGAAATTGGATTTTTTAAATTTTAACCATAACATTTACTGAGTCACATTGCAGCTACCCTAGCATTGTGATTATGAACTAAATTATGTCAGCTGGACTAGAACGTATGTATGGGATATATTTATGTACATATTAATATGAATCTTTAGAAATATATTTTAAAAAAAGAACAAAGTAATAATAATCAATTTATTTAAAATTTTGAATTGACTGGAATCTTTATATTGCTAAACCTCAATTAATAATTTTGAGTAATTTCCTTTTTTTACATCTTTTGTATTTTAAATGTTTGAAATAGCAAAGTTTGATATAATTTCATCTAAAATGCAATTGTGCTGAAATTTTTTAAAATGATTTTTGTCATGTAATGATGAATATCTTTTTTAGACTTCTTGATCACTATATTGACAGAATAACCAATTTGTTTTATATGAAGTTTTGTACACTTTTTAATAACTCTTAAATAATCTAGCTGCCATCTTTATTTTTTTTTAATAGCAGTTATCAGAATTATTAAAGTTTGTTGAGATGTTTGCACGTTAATTTTTTCTGAATTCTATACTCGAGTAGATTTTTGCAAAGTCATGTGATTCAATAAAAGCCAATTATTTGCACTTTCTAGTTGTTCTTAAGCCTCACTCAGATTATGTGAATATAATAAATTACTAAAAAAAACATTTTTTGCGTTTTTCACAATGCTTTTTATTTGTGATTTTTAATTACATACTATATATTATAATTTATCATTTGTTAATTTTGATCATTAAGACTTATCAAAAGTAAAATAATATATTTTCATATTATAGTCCTGAAGAAAAATCTAAAACAGTTGAAACTGCCAGAAAATTGAATAAAAGTATTGTAAAAGATGTAAAAAAGTGGATTTTAAAAGATTTATTTAATACTGCAATGTAAAAAAATTATGAATAATTTATGCATGAGCACAGTATGCTACTGACAGTTTAATTAACTATAGTTTTATCTGTTTCATGCATTGAGAATAAATAATGAGGAATCTTTAAAAAAAAATAGTCTATTTAAATTTTTTTTATAATTATTTAATAAATATTGAGCATCGAGTGATCATTTGCTAAGATTGCCCAGTTAATTATAGCTAATAGTGATCATGCATTTTCTTTTCTTGATCACATTTGATTGATACTGATTTGTGTATTTTCATATCATTAGATTGTAAACAGTATATATTTATATAGTAGCCACTCATAAACAAGTATGACTTTTCAACTCAAAGAAAAAAAATTGCTCTAGAAATAAATTTTGCATGCTAGTTTGTTTTTCTGTTTTTTAGTATTTTGTGGTACATACTGTCTTTTAATCTCTTCAGTAGAAAACTTTTCTTTCTAAAATGCTTTAATATTATGTCTAATTGTAGCTTTCCAAAATATTCTATTTTTTGCCATACTTCCCATTGGAAACAGTCAATGTTGCTCTTTTTAAAAATGTCTTTGAGATAATTCTTAAATCATAAATGGGGGGCTACCTCTCCTCTGAAAACCATGCTCGAGTTTATCATAAAACATCCTTTTACAAAAACTTATAATGTCCATTTGTTTTATGTATCCAATCCAATGACAGTGTGATTTTACAATGTGGACTTTTAATATTATATTCAGCGAGTTGAAGAACATATTGATTGGTTTTATGATTTTGCTATTGTATTTTTAAATTTTATGGAGCATTCCTAAATGAAACTTTTTTAATATTTTATATTGCGTCTGTAGGGTATCCAAATCTCACTTTTAAACAGTAAATTAGATAAAATAACAATTCTACATATAGCTAACATAGTTGCGATAGTTACTTCCCTATAATAAAATACTTTTATCTTTCAATTTGTTAAAAGCAGCAGCAGTTTCATTGGAATCTGTGTCACATCTCAACATCTAAGTCCATCTTTCTATTTATATAATTACAAAGGTATTTAAATTGGTTTACATTTTTAAGTCGGTAACTATCCAAGCTAAAAGTTGAAGATTTTTCTTCTGTCACATGCTGATAAAGAATTTGGATTTTTTTAAACATTAATTATTAAACCAAGTCTTTAAATGTTGCATTCAAAGCTTTAAGTATATTCTTTTACACCATCTTTTGAAGTGGGCTAGCACAATCATCAATATACTGTAAATCCAGAATCCAAGAAGATGAAATTCTTGATTTTGTTTTTAATCTATTCAAATTAAAAATTCCATCATCGAACCTGTATCATATTTTGATTCCTATTTCATTAATCCACCTACAACTGTTTCAAAGAAATCTGCCATAAAAATTGAAAATAATATTGTAAGTATATATCCTTGTTTAACAAGTTTTCATTTCAAGTACCTCAGATTTTCCACTGTAATAACACTCCCCATCATTCTGCCACATAGTATAATACAAATAAATTTTGATGGATAATCAATTAATTTCAAAGAATACCATAAATCTGTTCAATTAACTAAATCAAGTTTTTGATCACGTTTTTATTTCCACTTTTTTGTACATTTTCTTGCCAACAAAAACCATATCTAAAGTGGTTCTTGATTCTGTAAAAGCACTTTAAATCTCTGATAACCCTTTATTTATAAATAAAAGCAACCTGTTCAACAAATCATTGAAAGAACTTTTGCTTTAGTGGAAAATATTGATATTATACAATAATTATTGCAATCTCATCTATTCCTTAATTTATTTTAAAAATTGGAAAAATTAAAGCATCCTTAAGATCAGGCAACACAACATCATGGATTCATATATTTAAAAAAAAAAAATCCCAATTTTTTGAAGCTAATATATCATTGCTATGTTTGAAAACTTTTAGGTATTTCATCAGGACCTACAGCCTTTCCATTTTTAAGATTACAAAGAGCTGTTTTGACTTCACTAAAATCTTAGTCCAAATCAAAAAGAGTGGATAAAATGGATATATTGTTAAAAATCATCATCTCAATTCTATCATTATTCAAAAAATAATCAAAAAAATATCATTGTCATCATATAAGAGAATATTATTGCTGCATTTAATAGGATTGTGATACCATTCCTCAGGTCCATATGTTGCTTTCAATGCATCAACGAATGTCTATATCTTCTTTGAAGTTTTAATCCTTTAATCATGTCTAAGCCTTTTTGTCAGTCATTGAACTTTTACCTTCAGATTTCTAAATTACATTTATTATTCTGTCAAGCAGAAAATGCAATGTCTCTTTTTAATCAAATTACAAATAATAAAAACACTGTCAGAAAACCTTGTGATTCTTCTTTTTAGTGAACTTAAGAATAGATTTACTTGTATTTATAGCACACTCCTTAAAAAAATTGCATGCTTCAGCAATATAACAATACTGGAGAATCAAATTAGCTATTTTAGTCTTTAATAGCTTTTGAGAATACCATTAGAATAAAATCATTTTAATCATGCAGTGTATTAATCTATGATCTATTCAGCAATTTGCACTTCTATTCTTAAACATTGATTTTGAATAAAAATGATTGTGGGAATCTATATCATTTTAATATTCTAATTACTCAATTCTTACATTTTCTTCAACTTTGCTAAAGTTTTGTTTAAAATCTACTTATAATTTTATGCTAAACAATATCTTACTCATACATAGTATTATCTTCAAGGAACTGAAATTAAATCTGCTCAGCAGTACAAATCATTTGTGTAATAATAAATAATCAAATGATTTATTGTTTTGGAATTAAAAACTGTTTGAGTACTGGAATTGCCTACTGCTCTACCACTGCACTAATCCATATAGGATACAATTGATGTTATATAAAAGTTGCCTTTTATAAAAAAAAAAATCACAAATATATATATTAAATTTAAATATTAAGATTTGGGTACAGTTTTTATATTGTTTGATAAAATTCAATATTTTAAAACAGTTGCAAGAAATATTTTATGAATTAAAATGGAAAGGCTAAAGGAATAAAAATAAATGGAGATTATTTAAATCATCTAGATTTTGCAGATTATGTAATTGTTTTTGCAAATAATATTTCAGAGCTTCAGGAAATGTTGCAAAAGTTATCAGATGAAACTAAGAAAGTAGGATTTAGATAAATATTGAAAAATCGAAAGTAATGTTCAATGGATTTTTTCAAAAGAAGAAAATAAAGATTGATGAGAATGACTTAGAAGTTAACAATTATAAATAACTTGCTCAGATTATTATTACAGATAGAAATATAATGGATAAAGTTAACCATAGTATTAAACTTAGTTGGAGTAATTTTGGTAGAACTAACTTGATATTAAAATAATATATCCCCATGTGTTTGAAAAGGAAGATTTTTAATAAATGTGTCTTAACAATAAGATGAGAGAATTAAATCCTGTGATAGTTTATTTTATAAAATTTTGTATTTTCTACAGATCATTTAGTGTCATTTGAAGGTTTTTTTTATTAGAGAGCATTTATCAAGTAAATTAATGATTTCCTTGCACTTAATGGTTTCAGAAACTTTTACTAGACTATTTTTCCAAATAGAATCATAAGCTGATCATTAGTTTTTAATTTATTTTGAAAGTCTTTTTCAGTGTGAGTTATTAAAGATAAAATTTATTCACAGTAGCATTTTTTTTTGTCTAAACAGTCTTTTCTACAGATAGATAGCTCTCAACTATTGGCAAAAATATTGTTAATGATATTGGATAGGAGACTGCTACATTTTTGCTTTTATATCACATTTTTGGAAGTTTTTGAAATGTTGCTGGATAGTTTTGACCACTTCATTTTGGCTTCAGGTTCTAAATTTTTTAAGAAGCTGTAGAAGTATTTTATATGCTCCTGGGCTTTTCTGATTTAAGACAATCAACGGCAAGTTCAAATTCACTAATATCTATTAGTTTTATTAGATTGATATTAAAGGAACATTGGGAAAAAGAAATTTGCAGTTTTGTTTCAATGTTGCTTTTTTCATTCTGCCAATTTAGGGTTTTGGAGTCTGGCAATCGGATAATTTTTTTTGATGATATTTTTACAAATAACCATATCTTTCAACAAAGTTTTTTTTTTCCCCGCAGTCTTTCCATATATTTTTTTTTCTAGCAGCATCCATTGATTTTCTAAGTTTGTTAGCAATTTCCAGATTGTAGATAGACAAAAATTGCCTATAAAGAGCACTGCTACTTGTATTCCAATCTTACTTTCTGTATTCTTAAGGAATGGAATCTTTGGCAGTGTTTATTAAATTTATTATAGCTAGAAGGAATTAGATTCTATTTATATCGATGAAGTTATTCGGTATACCAATTCCCTCAGCTTTCCTTAAATTTCATCTCAGAACAGAATAACTTTCAACTAAAGAATATAAATTCCAAGAGATGATTAGATTTAATTTATGTTAGCTATGGGGTGAATGACCCCCAGAATGAAACATAAATCAAAGGTTCTTTCTGCCATTCCTCCACCTAAATGGAATACTCGTTCTAACTTGACATCATAAAACGAATGCATGATGTTTAAATTTGTCCATTCTAAAAATTAATAATAGCCTGTTTCTATTCAAAGACTGTTATGAAAACTTAAATTTGTAAATACGGAAGATGTAGGAAGAACTGGAAGAAAATAGTAGACTCAATTATTTGGGGAAGTTTGTAATGGTTGCATATATAAAAATTATCTATCTGGTGATTGCAATAACTTTTGAATTATCTTCAGTAGAAATTGTTTGTTTTACAAGCTGGTTTAAAACAAAATAAACCAGCCTACCACATTCACAATACACTCTCAAGAATTAATGCAAATTAAGGAATTTTGAGAAGATGCACTGTATTAGAAGAATGATGAGTCTTTTGAAATGCAGTATCATCAATATAGTATTGAAAATTTACTTTGTAGAAAAACACAATTTTTGATTTTGAAATATTCTCAATATTAAGTTGAAGTAATTTTTTGTGTGTTTTTAGACAAGGATAAAATAGCTTTGTAGAATATATACTTGTAGTATTCCATAGTTGCACACACTATGTATTAATTTTTTATTTTGAGAGTCAGGACACTGATCTTTGTATTCCTGGCACAATTATCTCTCATGATAGTACTGGAGTTCACATTAGTATTCTTGTTGTATTTTTTCATTAAGATGAAATCTAATGTTCACGTGGGGACGGTTCATTTTCCATTAATGAATGCTACTTGTAGAATGGACTAAGAGAAGCTTTGTTGTCCATTCACCTAGAACAGGAATGAAGTATATATTCATTTATGAATTTTAAACATCTCTCTCTCTTTTAATATGCTTTTCTTTATTTTACTCTGTTGCCAAAATCAAATTTTGTAACTCATTGTTCATCCACTTCTCATTTTCTAATCTAGGTGAATCTTTATGTACATGCATATTCTTGATGACAATACATTGTTTTAGAGTCTGTTAACAATTTTAGCAAAAAAGTTTAAAATTTTAATTTTGTATGAAGCATTGATGCTAGGAAGCTTAATAACTCCTTGTAATTTAAAACTAAATTATTCATTGAAAATTGATATCGATAACTTAATGTTACATATATAAAACTAAAATGAAGAAAATACATTTTTTTCAGCTTTCACAAATAAAAATGTGAAATAATCATGTTTAGAAATAGTGCTTGTTCCATTTTTTATTAATTTGTATGCACTTCTTATCAAACAAAAATTACAGTTTAACATTTTAAATTTAATATTCTTTATTATTTTGCTATTATACATAAGAAAAAAATATATATGTAATTTCTATAAACCTATTCATGGAACAATTAAGTTTGAAATGTTACTATGATAATGTATAAGATCATATTCTCCCCAAAACTATTTAAATAAGCATGTAAATAATGCCCATTTTGTATTTATGCCAATCTATTTGTCAGATTAAAAATGGTTTTTTTTGAATGTTTATAAACAGATAATTCACAATTTAATTTCTATTTTAAGAAAGCTTATGTGAATAAAAGCATTACCCTTTTTTTTGTTTTTTTTTTTAATCTAAATTTTCTATTTTGCAAAAAAGTTAAGTCTATGAATGCTTTTAAAATCTCCTGTCCATATGAAAATTAATATGCTTGCAGTAGAAACAGTGATGTGTTGTTTAGCTTGATTCAAAACTCATAGAATCTTTCTTTCAATTTCTAAAGTCATAGTGTAAGTATTAAGTAAAATTAATGGTAGATGATATTGCAAACTGTGAACTGTTGTTTCCAGTATTATATAAATATAACTGACTTTCTTCAGTAAAAATACAAATTATCTAAAAGGAGTTATAGAAATCTAGTTATAATTTTTAGTGATTTTACTTTTTTTTTTACACTGGAGTTTTTCAAGTTACTAATATCAATAATTATCATCATTAATAATTAATCATCAATGAGTTTATCATTTTAAAAAAATAAGAGGGAAAGGTTAGAAAACAAAGAAGTAAGAGAAATGATTTGAGTCAGAATTGTATTTACACAAAACCAGTCTTATTGTTGCATTACCCTAAGTGATTTAAGAACATAAGAAGAAAATGGTGTGAGTCATTAGTGAATTATGTTGAGAAGTTGATAACTTTCATTCAGTTTTACATATGTATTATAAACTGCACATTTATCTTTTTCAATTCCTTTTCTGTTGGCAGTTAGAAAATGAATTTTAATTAATTTCTTTAATTTAGTAAAGGTTAATTCAAGAAACTATTTCAGATCTTAGTTCAATCCAAGTTTTTTATGTCATCTATCCTTTTTTAAAAAATTCTTTGTATGTAGATTGTTTCTTTTATGATATGCTGTTGATGTTAAAGCAACTATTTAGTATTCTCTCTAATTGTGCCATTGAAATATTAACAGTCTATAAGCATATCACAAAGTCTAAAAAAAGTATGTCAGTAATTAATATGGGATATTGGACTATGCATACAATCTTACTTCATTCTTTGATGTTTAGATTTTATTTAATTTTCATTCACTGAGATTGAATCAGTATCAGTTTCAATTGAGTTCTGATAGTTCTGCAAGCAGTCATGTCTTTCTGGCAGCTCACAAATAGTACACTAGAAACAGAAAAAAATGTTGGTTTCATAACAAGTGTATTAAAATAAAATTGTGTGGGAATGAAATGTATCAGGAAGAACAAAAGATGAGAGTTTGAACCTGGATGAAACTTGTTCAGATTTTCAAGTTGTTTGTAATTTTTCTTTTACATAGTAGGTCCGTAACCTAGTTTATGGCTCATTAACTAGATATCTACCTATTACAACTAGAATTTAAACATGAATGAGAAACTGCAATTGATTAGCCTGATATATCTTCTCATTATTTCTCTATAGGGGGCTCTGAAGAAATCTTTAACTTCCCGATTTTATTTTTAAAAAAAAAACTAATTTCTGGTAAATATTTTGGTCTTAAATTGTATTTTTTAGTCTAGCACAGAGTTGTTAATAAACTAAGTTTGTTATACTTCTGTTTCATTTTATTTCCAGATATTTCAACTTATCAGTGGTCTTCTTTGGAGCTTATCTATATATATATTAAGATGAGCACTAAACTGCTAATCATTTGAAATATCAAGGAACATTAGGAACTCCAGAGCAAAGTGTGAAATAATATAATCAATAAATTCACAATGTTAAAATTAATAAAGTAAAAATATAAATTAATATTGAACTATTTTCCTATAAATAATTGATAATAACTCTATCACAGAAATTTAATAAATTAAAAGCAATATTTATATATATTCTGAGAAAATACTGAAAATATTAAATAATCGTTAAATCATTTATTAAAAATGCATTAAGATGTATTTAGTATTTTCAATGTTTTCTCTAAATATAATGCTAATAGTGCCTTTAATTTATTTAACCTGTAAGTAATAAATCAAATATTATTTTGAATAGAATCTTGAAATGATATATATATTTTAAAAAAATACTGCCTTTAATCTACTAGTTGTAGATATTAATTAATTCAAAGAGATTATTGTTTATATTTTTAAGATTCAGTTTTAAATGATCAACTGTGATTTTAATTTTTGTCAATGTTTTTCTTTCAATTTTTTTTCTTCAAGTTCAGTTTTATTTGATTTAAACCAAACTGAGAATTAACTAGAAATAACTGAAATTCACAAAGGAAAACAAAAATCCTTATTTTGACAAATGTCCAAAAAAATATATTGTTTTGTAACTAAATATTTATCAAATTTTTCACATGTAAATATCATTGAGTCAAATTAAAAATATATTAACAGATTAATAATTTTGTCAGATATCATGTTCTTCCTTTATTCATCTATTTTTAAAAAGTTCAAATTTTATGCAGAATCAGTTTTTCCATTTAGTGTGTGTTTTTAATTTTATGTATGCAAATCATAATGATGGATATTTTTTTTTAAATATACTCTTAAAAAAAAAAATATGCTAGAATAAATTAGGTCAAGAAATTGGCAAGCAAGGGTAAACTGCTTTTCAAAGTTATTGGCCGTTATCACTTGAGCTTAGTAAAATAGCCTTGCATAGTTTAGTTCAATGGTCGAATGCTGGACACGAGTTTAAGATATATGGATCATAGCTACAGCACTGTCATTTCCTACCTGTTCGAACTTTTTATGAACTATGGAGCAGTAAACTATTTGATTTTAATAAGATAAAATTCTGATTAATTCAAATACATAAAACTTCTATTTTCCAAACAAAATGTCATGCATATGATATTTAACTTTTTGTAATAATTTGTTTGTATTTACATTTACAAACGAAATTAAAGAAAGAAAAAAAAACCCCATAAACTATATATATATAAAGTAAATATATTAATAAATTTAATAGAGTACTAATATTGTATTTATATTTTTAGCAGAGTTTGGAGTTTATAATGATGGGAGAGTTAAAAAGATCTTTTGAAGTTTGCAAATTTTACAAATCTGAAAGAAAGCCCCAAATCAAAAATTTCATACTAAATCATATTCTCTAGACACCAAATCTACTTCAGGCAGAAATTCTCTCTTATACATATAGATTTTCATAATATATATATATATTAGTATATATTTTCTATATAGTTGGTTAATATTTATTGAAAAATGATAAAATCTTTTTAAATTATAGAATCAAATTCTTGAATAATTGATAATGCATCAGCTGAGATCTATTGAGAAAGTGCAGAAATATTTGATTTTTATATTGAAATGTAAATTTTAATGTTTTTTTTTTTTTGTGTGCACTATACTCAAATCTAGATAAATATATTATCTGTTTGCTCAGAACAAAACCATGTTTTTTTTTTTTTTTTAAAAAAAAAAAGCATTCATGGATACTATTAGGTTTAACAGAATTATGATCACCATCAAACTGTTAATTAAAACAATAAATGTAATGATCAACTAGCTGTTCATGGAATTGAGTGGCATTAGAGTATGAAAGCCATGGACTGAGCATAACTTATTTTATTCACCAATTAGGATTTTATTATTATTTTAAATTGCAGAGAGCAACCCATTTCTTAATGATGGTTTTTAATTTTATCACACCTTGTATATGAAAGAGAAATCAAAAGATTGATTAAATTAATAGTAATAATTTAATCTTATAAATTATGTTGTCATGGTCATACCTGTCTGTAATTTATTTTTAAAAAAAAATATCATTTATCTATTCTGACTTCAACACAAAAATAAAGACATAGATTAAATTGTAATATTTCATTACTTTTATACAATACATAGTAGCCAATGAAGTGATCTTGATTTTATATACAATATACCTTTTGACATAACCCATTCAAATGAACTAAGTCACTTGGAAGTGTGCTAATCGGTTTTACATTATTTTATCCATAAAATATTTTATAGCATAATGAGTACTTAATATCAATGATAGATACATTGTACCTAACTAGGAAATAATCTAATGTTTATGTCACTAGGGTGTTATTGTAAATTTGACAGAAATTGATAAAGCACTTTTTTTTTTGAAAAAAATAAATAAATTCTATAAGGTATATACAGAGACTTCAGACCACTCAAAGGAGTATGGAGAGATGTATGTTGGGAGTAACAAGAATAGATCGAAAACGCAATGTATGGGTAAGATAACAAACAGGTGTTACTGACCTTATTGAAAAAATTAAAAGATTGAAACGGAGTTGGGCTGGACATATTGCTAGAAGAAATGATAATAGATGGACAATTGAAATTTTAAACTGGATTCCAAGAGATTATAAAAGACCCAGAAAGAGACCACATGTGAGATGGATGGATGAAATAAGAACATGTGCAGGGGTGTTGTGGAAAAGAAAAGCTAAAGATCGGAGAAGATGGATTAAATTTGGAGAGACCTTCATCCTGCAGTGGATTGATAATGGTTGATGATGATGATATTTGTGGTTTATTTTTTATTATGTATGTAATAGGGGAGGGAGGATAAAATTAGCATACTGGTTCATAAATACTTTGAAAACCATTGGTGCGTATATATGAAACTTGGATTTATAAATGGTATTTAATATGTTAAAGTACAACTGATAATGTATATATATGGTATGTATTTTTTTTAGTTGTCTCAGAATTTATTACTTAACATGTATTGATTGAGTGGTATAATTGAGTATTTTTTCTAAAATTATTCTAAAAAATTAATATTTGTCAGAAAGAAACAGTAGCAGCAATACCACTTTATATTTTGAATAATGATGATAAGTGTCCTCTATAGAACATTTGAGTGAAGTTTATGATCAGAGTGACTTCATTTTTACAAATGTTTTAGTTTTCATAATTAAAATTTGATATATTAAATCTTAATTAATGAGAGCATATATATATTATTTGCTTATTTATTAGATCTGGAAAAGGTGCCACTCTCTTGTTAAATGCTACTTGCAATCTTTGAAATGATCACTACTGCTATAAGATATATATAATTATAAGGGATTTGAACTTTCAAGCGCCGTACATCTATCCAATCTTATACAACTGATACACATGACCACATACATGTGAAAAAGATAATGAGTATACCAAGGTCCTATGTGTGAGGGGTCATATTGATATAAAGTCAGCATAGATATGACAATAATATTGGCATCATTGAGGGCTTTGAGCGTTCCATCCTTGGATTTTCAATGAAATGGATGGGGAAGAGTTGGAGACTGGATAAGATTGAAGCTTGTCCATTAAAGTTTAAAGATGTGCTATCTTAATATAAATTAAGCACTGATTGTATATATGTGTGGGAGATGGTGATCTGGACCAACTGATGAGTGTTGGTTCAGCACAAAGTACATATATTGGAAATCATTTATCTTTTTTACATGTACGTGGTCATGTGTATCAGTTGTAAAATATAGATTGGATAGATGTAGACAGTTTGAAAGTTCAAGTCCCTTATAATTACATTAAGTTTAATATAGACAATATGTATATTGAGTGTTAACTGTTTTCTAATGGTTATATATATATATATGTAACATAGATATAATAAAATAGTGCATATAAGAAATTGAACTGTAATGACATGCAAAAAATTATACTGATTAAAGTTTGCTCCTTTCAACTGGTGAATACTCATTCAACATTAAATCTGGATAAGTTGAATAGAATGGACAAATACAAAAGAGAAAATGAGAGATTGATATTGTACACTGTTTAAATTGTAATACAATTATTTAATGAAAGAAAATCCTGGGTTCATACTTATCATGGGAACATTTCATATTTAAATCATGATTTTTTAATCAGTCAGTGTATATGTTCTTTTGACCAAACCATATCCTTAAATTGTTTGTTACTCTCTGAGTTCTTAGATATTAATTTACTGAACACTATTGGATGGTATTTTTACCACAGTGATATATTATAGACATTAAAAAAGCTTATTATAAATATGTGTATAGTAATCTCAAAAGTGAAATAATTTTTATCAAAAAAGATAAATGGAAATTGTTTTCTCTTTCTTTTTTTTTTGAAATGGACTTTTTTTTATAGAGGATCATCATCATCAACCATTATCAATCCACTGCAGGATGGTCTCTCAAAGTTCAATCCATCTTTTCCTATCTTTAGCTTCTCTTCTCCACATCACCCCTGCACCCTTTCTTATTTCATCCACCCATCTCACATGTGGTCTCTTTCTGGGTCTTTTACAATCTCTTGGAATCCAGTTTAAAATTTCAATTGTCCATCTGTTATCATCTCTTCTAACAATATGTCCAGCCCAACTCCACTTCAGTCTTTTAATTTTTTCAATGAGGTCAGTAACACCTGTTTGTTCTCTTACCCATACATTGCGTTTTCGATCCCTTCTTGTTATTCCCAACATGCATCTCTCCATACTTCTTTGAGTGGTCTGAAGTCTCTGTATTGCTCTTCTATTAAGTGTCCAAGTCTCAGATCCATAAGTAAGAACTGGCAAAACACATTTATTAAAAACCTTCCTTTTCAAACACATAGGCATATTTCCTTTTAGTATCAAGTTATTTCTACCAAAAGCACTCCAACCAAGTTTAATTCTATGATTAATTTCATCCATTATATTTCCATCTGTATTAATAATCTGACCAAGGTATTTGTAACTGTTAACTTCTTCTAACTCATCATAATCAATCTTTATTTTCATATTTTGAGAAAATCTATTAAACATTACTTTAGTCTTTTTAACATTTATCTTTAGTCCTACTTTCATCTGATAACTCCTGCAACATTTCCTGTAGCTCTAAAGCATTATTTGCAAAAACAACTACATCATCTGCAAAATCTAAATGACTTAAATAATCTCCATTTACTTTCACTCCTTTAGCTTCCCATTTTAATCCACAAAATACTTCTTGCAGCACTGCTGTAAAAAGTTTTGGAGATATGGAGTCACCCTGTCTTACACCCTTTTCAATGTTGATTTTCCTACTGTCATTATGTAATCTAATTGTTGCTGTTGCATTTTTATAAATATTCTTCAAAATATGACAATATCCTGGATCTACACCTTGATGATCCAATGCTTTAATCACTGAAGAAATGTTTATAGAATCAAATGCCTTTTCATAGTCTACAAATCCTAAGCATAATGGCAACTCATATTCATTTGTCCTTTCTATAATTTCTCTCAATACCTGGATATGATCTACTGTACTAAAACCACTTTTAAATCCAGCTTGTTCTCTTGGTTGGTGGAAATCCAGTGTTTTCTGTAGACGAGTTGTAATTATCTTAGTAAAAATTTTGTATAAAACTGATAAAAGACTGATAGGTCTGTAATTTCTAATATCTTCTTTATCACCTTTTTTAAATATTAATATTAATACTGCATTCTTCCAATCATCTGGTACATCTTTATCATTTAGACATTTGGTATATAACTTTGCTAAAAAATTTCTATTTCTTCACCTGCTTCTTTTAATATATCAATTACAATTCCATCATTACCTGGAGCCTTCCCTTTCTTCATAAATTTAATTGCATGTCTCACTTCCTCATTCAAAATTCTGGGCAATTCGGAAGATATAATATGTATAGGAGGCACTTGTTCTTTATTACTATATAATTCTTGATAGAAGTTTTCTACACATTTTATGATGTCATCTCTCTTTTTAGTAATAATGCCATCTTTTTTTCTTATTGCAGATATAAATTTCCTACCAATACCAAAATGTTGTTTTACACTCTTTAGACTTTTATTCTCTTCTACAGCTTTCCTTGCTAGTTCACAATTATACTTTCTTATATCATTTTCAACTCTTTTCCACACCATTTTACAAAATTCGAGATATTCAATCCTTTTTAATGCATCATTGTTGTATATCCTCATATTCCTTCTTTTCTTCATAAATTCTCTAGTCTCAGTAGAAATTTTATTGGTCAATTGCTGCTTTTTTCTACCAGCTATCTTTGTTGCAGTTTTTAAAAGTGTATCGCTTATTTTCCTATTAATATCATTCAAATCTGAATCATGTTCAAAATCTACTAATACTTGAAACCGATTTGTAAGTTCTAATTTAAATTCATTAGAATGTTTCTGAAGATTAGGAATATCAACTGTAAATATTGTTTTTCTTAATAATTTTTGTCTCTCTAGTTTTGCATTAACATGTATCTTACATCTTACTAATCGATGATCACTTCCTGTGTTAAATTTATTAAGAACATTACAATCTTGAAATATGTATTTTCGGTTAGTCAAAATATAATCCAATTCTGCCGTACCTTCATTTGGATGCTTCCATGTCCATTTCCTTTTAACATTTTTCTCAAAAAAAAAAATTCATAATATAAAGTTTTTCTTTTTCTGCAAACTCCACAAGTCTATGCCCTCTCTCATTTCTATTACCATAACCAAAATTACCTACAGCATTTTCATCTTTCATTTGTTTACCAATTCTAGCATTAAAGTCTCCCATAACAATTTTAAAATGTTGTTTACTCTGATCAAAAGCCTTTTGTACATCCATATAAAAATCTTCTATAACTTCATCACTATGAGAACTTGTTGGGGCATAAACCTGAATTATCTGCATTTGGTATCTGCTATTAAGTTGTAAAACTAATCTTGCCACTCTGTCTGATACACCATCAATCTCCACAATGTTATTCTTCCATTTTTTATTTATAATGAATCCTACTCCACTTGTATTTCCAATATTTGTGCCTTTATAGTAGAGTATATGTCCACTTTTTAAATCAATTGTTTCTTCACCTTTTCTTCTAACTTCACAAAGTCCAATAATGTCCCATTTAATATAAGACAGTTCTTCTTCTAACTCTTGCAATCTTCCTTCACTTGAAAGTGATCTGCAGTTGTAAGTACCTAAATAAAAAGTCGTCATCAAATGGCAGCCTGAGTCCGCAATCAGGGGATTCTTAGCACCCTCCACCTTCGGCCACCAACCGCTGCCTTGGTTGGTGACTTTACAGCCTCCTGGGAATAAGGGCCATGATTTATTTTTGTCTGTCATGATTGTATATATTGAAAAAATATTCTTAAACTTGGAGGTAAAAAGCCAATAAACTCACCACGCTGGCTAATGCGCGTTGGTGAGCAGCCCATCCATGTTCGTATACTATATGAATAATCACATAGTAATAACAGCTGCAACGACAAGAACGTATGGGGTGGACATTAGGAATTTGCCCTGCTCGGTTTCTTTAAGGCCTCCAAGAGGAATCAAAGGATCTCCTTTCAGTTAATAGCAAACTCCTTTCTGCAGAAATGTAGCAAGACGTAGCAGAGAAATTAATATCTACAAAAACTGCATTGCTAAAAGAAAAAATAATCATAAACATCTTAGAATTTCAGAAGTTAAAAATAATATTACAAATTAATTAAGCTTACTGATATAAAAGATTGTAATTATATTGCTAAGCTTATTTTAGTCAGTAAAATAAACGATACTGATTTGAGATATGGCTTTTTTAATATTAGGGATGTTCTTGCTTATATATAGCTCTTTAAACTATATTGATAAGTCTCTTGTATTTAGTTATCAGTGATCTATGAAAGATAATGTGAGACATTTGTAATGCAGCATTAAAAGACTTAATATCAAAAATGTGCATATATATATTAGATTGTGAACATTCAAAAAACAATGACAACATAGTCAAAATATTTAAATAGAAAGTCAGGCTATCGTTTCTGGCAAGAATAATGGGAAATTTGGTATTTAAATCTGTATTTGCTTGATGATTGTAGATTTTATTCCAAGAAATATATACCAGAAATGATTATTATTTTAATATACGTGTATATATCATTTACTGCAAATTATAAACATATAACAAGGGATTGAGACAATTTCTATCCACATTAGAATGTCTAGTGATATGTAGTCACACTTTAATAAATATATATAACAATAAAAATAATAAATATAATGCTGATTACAATATTTTTTAATTAAGACATTTTATTTGTATTACATATTATATATATATATAATTAAACGTTATGCTGGAAGAAAATATTTAAATTTCCAAATCTTTCATTTGGCATCTTAGCAGAGGAGATTCCTGTTCTAAGTGTTATTAAGATTTTAGTAAACTTTTTAACAATCCAAATAGAATATTCAAGGCCAGTATGATGAAATAGATGTGATTAATAACAAACTGTTAAATGTGCATAATCTGTAAATAGCAAGGAAGTTAAGATACTATTAAAAGTTGTTTTGTTATCCTATGTCTTTGTTGAACATTAAGTAAGAACACACTGTCTATAATTAATATTTAATCAGTTTCTGCAGTAATTGTTCAAGGCTGATTTTTGTCAAATATTTAGGAGAACATTAACTAAATCAGTCTGATTAAACAGATCATATATTTTTATGGGATCTGCCAAACAAAATATGTCATTATTTTGAAGAATAACAATCATAAAGTTAAAAAAACAACATCGTAGAATGAATACTTTTTCAAGTTTCATAGAACAGTGGAGAAGACCCATCAGAATTTCCAGGGGATAATAGTTCTTGTATTTTCATTTTTATTGGATATTAGTTTACCAGCTAATATTATATGACATTCTGCTTTGAATATGGACAGGAATAATTGTTATATCTGATATTTTCTACCAAATGCTTTTGATCTATAATTCTTGCTCAAATAATATATGGTATAATGGATTAAAAAAAGGGTAAATATAAGGTAAATAATGATGGTTCATATAAATTCAACTATGGAATGTAAATATTCAGTATAAAATTCAAATAAAATTGTTAAACTCAAATATATTCAATAATATTAACCAACCACCTGTGATGATAATGATGATAATATATAAAAATTAAGTGTAATTATTTCCAAAGTATTTTTAATTTGTTTTTATAGAATCGATTTAAAATGAATCTTAAGGTTCCAAACTTCCTAAATAGAAAGTTTACTTCTGGAAATCTTAATAACATCGATCATTATCATTTATAAATTATTACCATCATCCGTGCATGACCCTCAGAGATTAAGTGATTTCTCATGATTGTAGATATTAAGGCTAGAAAGTAAGACTAAAGTTATAAGATTAAAATAATGTTCAATGGATTTTCTCAAAATATGAAAATAAAGATTGATAATGATGAATTAGAAAAAATTAACAACTACAAATAAATACCTTGGTTAGATTATTACTATAGATGGAAACATAATCGATAAAATTAATCATAGAATTAAACTTAGTTGGAGTGCTTTTGCTAGAAATAACTTAATGTTAAAAGGAAATGTAAATGTGTGTTACTAGTTTTTACTCATGAATTTGACACTTGAAAACTTAACAGAAGAGAAATACAGAGACTTCAGACAACTCAAAGAAGTATGGAGAGATGCATGTTAGGAGTAACGAGATCAAAAACAAAATACGTGGGTAAACGAAGAAATAAGTATTATTGACATCATTAAAAGAATTAAGAGACTGAAATGGAATTGGACTGGATATATCACCAGAAAAGATGATAATAGATGGACAGTCAAAATCTTAAACTGGATCCAAGAGATTGTAAAAGATCTAGAAAGAGACCACATGTGAGATGGATGGATGTGTGGAAGTGATGTGGAGAAGAGAGACGAGATTGGAGAAGATGGATTGATCTTGGAGTGACCATTCTGCAGTGGATTAATAGTGGTTGAAAATGATGACGATGATGTTTGGAATGTGTTCGAAAAGCAAAACAAACTAAATTGGTTAATAATAAAAAAATAAGCTAACAATTTATTTACAAAAGGTAAATACTATAAATATAACATAAAATATTGAAAAAAAAAAAATTAAGGCATTATGATGGCTATAATGATAAAATCTTACCGTCTTAAATTCATAAAGTTTTAAACTAATTACGGTTTTCTGCACATATACTTTTACTAAATATATGAATATCTTTAGCAATCCATTCCTGATAATGTTTGCCCTCTTTGGATAGTAGTGATGATAGTGTATACATTTGGCCTTTCAGAAAATGACTGGTTTCTTAGGCTTGAAAAATGTCTAGACTGAAGTATTATTTATATTCATTCTCTGTTACTAGTGCTTCTTATCTTTTGCCTCTGTCTATAAAATCAGTCTAGTACATCCAACAGATGTCTCAATCAACATTTTGTTTTATTGCCTGTTTGGTGTGGTAAAATTTGCTTTCACCATTACCTATACCTTTCTGATTCTGGAAGCTCATGTTGATGATATTTAAAACCCAGCCACTTGTTCTATGATTTTTCAGTTTGTGCAGATGAATACCTGTTCTACTCTACAGGGTAAATTATATTGAATTATCCAGATGATTTCACTATCTGTCATGCCACATGCAGACAATGTTTTAATTTTGACATTTGAGTTGAAAGAATTGGGTATAATTTTCACCATCTCTTATGCAAAACCTTTTTTTGTATAATTTGATACCTGATGCCTTGTTAGTGCTCTTCTGACCAAAAATTTAAGATTTGCTCTGTATCCATAATAGATTTATATATATATTAATGACTTCTACCACTCCTTAGTAGGTCCTTGTGGATGATTACAGGCAGTAGCCACTTACTCTTTTCATTAACTGGTTTAATTGGAAACAGTCCTCCAAACTATTGAGGTATTTCATGTATTCATGGGAGTCTCCTATTTCACCTCTAAACATCTGAATTTCGAGGAATTGATTGATGATACAACTAAAGGTAAAAACATATACTAAAAACTAAAGGCCTCATAAATTGTGTTGTCCTGTGATTTTTGTATTCTCATTCCTTTCTTTTGGTTTTGTTATCTCATGATATCATTTTTGTTATTTTCTTTGGATATTTCTGTCCATTCTGTAGCCAGCTTTATGTATTTTTTTTCATCTTAATAATCCATTTTTTATGTTATTTATGACTTTTTTCTGAGTTTCTTGCATTTTCTCTTAAGTCTTTTGGAATTTTTTTTGAGTGATCACCATTTATCTTCACTTCTCTCATTTACTATGCCTTGCACATTTTCCTGCAATGTGTTTTTGCTAAACTCAACAGATTTTTGGACCATTTTCTATTGTGCTTTCTCTTGGATTTGACCTGCTATTTCCAATTTTATGCTATTTATAGTCTCATGTACTGTTTCAAATTTTTCTTTTACTCTTTGTTGCATTTTTTTTTTAATTTTATTTCTTGATACATTTTATTTATCTCTCTTTTTTTTTGTTGCCTTTCTTCAAGTTTTTGTTGCAGCATTGCTTGATTTCTCTGTTGTGTTAATCATTTTCTGTTGCATTTCTTTGATAAATGCATACAACATTTAAATAATAAATATGTCTAGTTTCTCATCTGATGGCTTTTGCACTCTCTGAATTGATTCTTAATTTTTTCAACTTTGGTTCCATTGGCTGCACTGGTTCTTGTATAGACGATTGTTCTGTTTAATTGTACATTCATTTTTCTTGATATTGAATGTGTTATCATATTTAACTAAATGTTCTATTATACTCTTGTTAATTATCCTATTTATTATTTTACTTATATTTTTTTTTTGGGTTTGCATCAGTTACATATTTTTATTTACACTTTATCATTAAATAAACACACTAGTCTTAATCCTTCCTGTGCAATCCTATCCATTATAACATGACTTACCTGCATTAATTATTATTTTTTTCTAAATATACTGTTGCTTATTAAACTTTTCCTCTGCCTATCTAGATTCAAACTATTCCTTTAATAAAATGTTAATTTATATTCTTTTTATAAATGCTGATCTTAGTTCTCATTTCAAACATTTTAAAATCGATTTAGATAAGCATATTGCATGCTACTTAAAATTTTGTATTCCACTATATGTTCAGTTTATATATGCTGTAGTGAAGTTGAGCAGAAACTAGTGAATGTTCAAGCCATACATTAATATGCCAGCAACAATAAATATAAGTAATTGTTAATATAAATTGAAATACGGAATGTAAATATTCTGTATAGAGTTCAAATAAACTCAAATATATTCAATAATATTAAACCAACCATTCATAATGATAATGATGATAATATACAATCTTATAATCTAGCAATAAAGGTTAAGTAATAATTCCAAAAGTATTTTTAAATTGTATTTTGAGATTCAATTTAAAATGAATATTCAGGCTCTAAACTTACTAAATAGAAAGTTTACTTTTAGAAATTTTAATAATGCCAATCATCATCATTTATTAATTATTACAATTATCTCTGCATTTGTATGATTTCTCAGGGTTGTGGGTATTCAAAGCATATGTTTGGAATTTGTTTGAAAAGCAAAACAAACTAAATTGATTTATAATAAAAAAAAATAAGCTAATGATTTACTTGTAATCTCGATAATATGGAATCATTGATTGTACATGTGCAACTACTATTAGATAAATATAATACAAAATATTGAAAATAAGAAAAAGTAATAATTATAATATTAAAACTTAAGGCATCGTGATAACCATAATGATAAGAATCTTACCAACTATTTTAAATTTAGTTTTAAACTGTGGTTCCTGCAGATATCATACTTTTACTACATATATGAATGTCTTTAGCAATCTATCTCTGATGATGTTTGCCCTCTGAATATCGGTGGTGATAGATGGTGGATTCAGTTGGTCTTGGTAAGTCTTATGGCAGTCTTCTTCTTTTCTTACTGCATAGTACAGGCAACTCATATTTTGATTGGTGTGATTTTTTGTTTTCTAGTCTCACAAAGTAAATAGTCTTTCACTAATTAATGTCTCCATGCTTGCTGTGATGAATGAAGTATTGAAAAATACTTTAAAACTGTCAGCAAGATATAGCTATCCAAATTATTATATGAGAAAATGTTTTAACCAGCGGTTTCTCCTATCTTCATGGAATCATTTTGCACTGCTTTAGACTGGACTACGATTATTTTTCTTTTTATCAGACCTAGCTTATAACATGTTTTTTTTTTCTTAACACCTTTCATATAATCGAGGATGTTTCCAAAAAATATCTTTATCATGTTTAATCAAAAGCATATCTATCAGCAAATAATTTTGCATATATATTTTTTACATTATATGATTATTTTATAAATGATTTAACAGTTTTTTTTTTTATGATAGTGATAAGCATGACCAACTTTTAAAAATTAATCTATCTTATTTTAGTTCCCCATAATTTTCAATAATATATTTAAATTTATTCTTTATTTTACTTAATATAAAAGGGCAAATTACTTCTTTGAAACCCCATCCAATAGACAAATCTGGGTCACAAAATACTATACATTTTCATAAACTATGCAATTCAAATTCATTTGCACAGCACTCAATTTTCATAACATGAATTATCATTTTATGGTTGTTTCCTTTTACTTTCTTAAACTAATATACTTAAGTTACGGATATACTATCTCTACTATGAGCGCGCATATGCACATGACAATTTCTACAGTTATTAATTAATCTACAAGAGGTTTTAAACATTTTTTGACCACACACTTTTGTAATGTAATGAATTCAAGCTGAAATTGAATTTGCATGTATTGCTGCATAGTAATGTAATAGTAGAGTGGTAGATTCAAGAGAAAGATCCCGTAGTTGAGACTCATTTTTATCACTTTCCTGTATGGAAATGGGATATGGAACCTCTATTATTGTAACATAGAGGCACTGGAAAATACATTTGCAGGGTCTAAGCCTAATGTATATTTTCTTCAATTTCCTGGATGTCATGATGATATGTATGTATCTTCATTATATAGGATATGTGTAGTGGATAAATGATAACAGATTTTCTGAAGAAATGCTTTAAAATGAATTTGATAATAGTTTTCTTGTGAAAATAAGATTCCATTTACATTATAAAATTATTTTAAAGATACTGTAAAGCAGTACATTATTGAATGCTTTCTTTGAGAGAATATGACAAGATAGAAGACATATAAGCAGAATGTTGAAGTGTTGCAAAAGGAAAAATTTGCTGTACAAAAAGTTAAAAGACAGTATTGCAAGATGTCAGCATCAAATTAAATCTAGCATCATGAAATATCTGTGAATGTATCAAATATTTTCTGGATAAATTTGTATACCTATTGCAAAAGTTTTAACTTTTTGTTCTTTGTTTATATTTTTGATTTTATTCTGTAGTTAGTTAGAATGATCATATTCATTTACAAGTGGTTGCTTGTGACTTTTTGTTGTTGAACAGTATTTAGAATGCTTAAATTGAAAAAAGGGAATAAAAAGCTGACAGTATTTTATATCTATTTTGATAAATTCTTTAAAAGCTTTTATACCAAGAAATGAAGTATTTGCATAGAATTATTCAAATAATTTTTATAGTTATTAGTAGGAAATAAAATTAAATATTTCAAAAACAAGCTTACCATTAAGACTTTAGTTTATAGAAATATATTTTAATCTCCTATGTGGTGTCTTTCTACTTCTTTTACAGTGTCTTATGAGCCACTTTAAATATTCAACTGTCTATTTCTTATTATTTTTTCTAAAAGTATGACTAGCATAGCAACATTTCATCCACCTAAATTTTTTATGATGTCAGTGATCCCTATTTGTTCTCATCCAAATATTTCAGTTTTATTTTTTGTTATTCCCAATAAATATCTCGTCGTATTTGTTGTGTGAACTTTTATCTCAGATTCATATATAGTATCTAATTAAACACATTTTTGTTTTGATAACTCACATATAATATTTCTTCAAGTTCTGGAGCATTATTTGCAAAACCACATCTATATTGTTTGCAAAATCTAGATGATTTAAATCATTTTTTATTTATTTTTATTCCTTTAACATACTATTTTAATCTACAAAATATTTCTCACACTTTTAGAGATATGGAATCATCTTCTCATATACCCTTATAAACATTTAATATTATATTGTTAGCATGTAATCCAATACCTCTCACTTGCACTTTGATAAATATTCCTCAGTATATGATAATATCTTGGATCTGTATCTTACTAGTCCAAAAGCTTTAATCATTCTGGAAATGCTTGTAGAGTCAAATACTTTTTCATAATTGATAAATCCAAAACACAAAGTTAACTTATTCTTATTGATCCTTTTTATAACTTCACTTAATATTTGGATGTGATCCATTGTGATAAAACCATTTTTAAATCTAGAACGTATTTTTGATTGATTTAAGTCAAAAATTAGCTCATTATAAACAGAAAATATTCCTTGAACTATAAATCATATTAACAGTTTTATTTATATTTAAATTTTTAACTTGTTTAAACCGATATATTTTTGTCACATGCTTTCCAATTTTTATTTATTTTTAGTTAGACAAGTATTTTTAATTACATAGAACAAAGATGGACAAACTTCAGTCTGCAGACTATATACAATCTGCAACAACAATCAATATACAAGTGTAAGATTAATTTTACCACAAAAATGTTATAATATATAGCTGATTATGAGCTGGGAACTACATTTGCATTAAGGAACCTTATCCTCATACCTTGAAATCAAATTATCCCTTCCTTAGAAGAAGTTTCCTTCCAGCAAATCCTTAAGTAATGCAGTGATTGTGAGCTATCTTAATACAGTATTTTGGTCAATAGTCATAGATATTACTACGCTGATCAATCTGTGCTTAATACCTGTGTATCCTCCTGCTTTAAGTTGGATTGGATGATTTATCTGTTATTAATTATTACTGCCCTGTGTATTTTTGATGTTATTCTATTAGCTTAACAATGAGTAATGTTATGCAAAATTGAAAGAGGGAATGCTGTGTTTTTTAATAAAGCATGACCAGACAAGTTTTTTTTTTTTTTTGAAAAGGTTGATAACAAAGTAGGATGCCTTATATATTTTGATGTTTTTAAAAAACACAATTTGAAAATGCATTTCAAACCAAACAAGCATATTTAGAAAAAATTTATCTAAAAGTGAATTACAGCAAAAAGTTAATGATTTATTGAAAAATTTGAAGTGACAACATAGTGTTTTTGTAAAATAGATACCAATATAAGAGGCTGCCACAAAGACCAGCTTTATATTTATTATTGGTAAACATAGCAAACCTTTTTCAGAAGGAGAATTTATAAAGAATTGGATAATTCATGTTGTTATCTGGCCAGAAGTCAAAACAAAAATTGATATACTGTATATCATTGTCAGAGCAAACTATTAACACTTTATTTTCTGAAAATTTGTTGAAAATAGAAAATCTATTTCTGGCATAATCATAATACTTTTCTCTACTACGAGTACCTCATGTCAGAAAGTAAAACTTTTTTTTTTTTACAAAGCAGCCTGCTAGAGACCTTACAGAAATCTGTGTGGCTTGCAGTCAGAAGAAATGTTGTTGCCCAACTGTAATATAGAACGTAACTAATTCTTAAGACACATTTTTAAATAGAGACAAATCAGAATAAGGGAGTAAAAAAGAATATCTTGGTCTTAATCATGAGTTTTGAAACCAATGAACAGTTTATATTTTCTTAACTGTAAGGGGAAACATATAGCCTGAAAATAAAATATATATTCAAAAGATATAATCATCATCATTAGACATTTTTGTCTAATGGCAGTCCACTTTCTCCAAGCCTTTTTATTTCAGATACCCATAGCTGTCTTCTTTGTTTAAAATTTTTTCCTACATATAATTTCTATTTCTAAACACATGTATAATACTCTCTCTTTTTTTTTCATTTTGTTTTATTTAATTTCTTCAATATATTTTTTAATACTTTCCAACAATTTCCACCTCATCTTATCAATGAATTTATTTCTTTTTTGTATATTTTTCTAAATCTATTTTGTATATCTAAAGCTTTCAATTTTTCTATTTTTATAAACGTTTTCCATTTAAAATCTTGTTTAGCAATTACAATTCTCATTCTAATTTCTTTATAACTATTTTCATTCTTATTTAATCAACTTCACAATCCTTCTTTATTATCTATAGTATTTATTTTAATTTCAAATTTTGACAAATTCTATCAGTTTTATTTAACATTTTATGTTCATCTTTGTTATTTGCAAGTCCTAATTTGTTTGTTGTTTAGAAAACTTCCATCTAAAAAACATATTGTTTAGAGCAAGAGTTCCCAAAGTGATGGATATCGACTTCCTGGGATTGATTTGAACTTTCCAGGGGTCAGTAATGTTAACAACAACAAAAGTAGACCCCTTTACTACTGTTATTTGTTTCTTCAAAATATCTATGATTCCAATAGGTATCTAATTAGGAAGTAAAATAATAATAAAAAAAAAAACACCTTTTTGATACAAACATATTACACACCAAACTTGCGAATGAAAAGGTAAAATGTGTCATTAAAAGAGTTACACGTAAAAATGCATGAAAATACATTTAGACAAACATGTCAGTGCATTGTCCTATTGAATGTATTACAGCAAGTGCTGACATGAAAACCCATTGCATGTCTGCACTTGTGATGGGATGAGGCGATATATGATATTAGCAGAATAATCTATCAGTCTTGTACAGTCGTGCTTTCATAAAACACTAAAAATTGGTTGGTTTGATGTGACATGTACTTATTTGTGATTTGAACTTTGAATATAATTATTTATTGAGGAGTAGCACTGCAAAAACAAAAATCAGAGGACACAATTTACTTATTCAAGTTTGAACACAATTCTTCTGTTTCAAGTAAGTGCATACTTTATTGTTCGTTAATAAAAGTTTTTTATTTCTTATGATAATAATATGACAACCAAAAAAGAAATGCAGACAATATAGCTTGGACTATTTGAAGCTAGGATTAGTCCTGTCATTATCAAGCAACCTTCATCAATGTCCCTCATATCCAAAAAAGTCTTTAGCAACGACATACACTATGAAACCATAAAAACTAGCAGATCACTTGAATAAAATTGACTCTAACAAAAAAGAAAAAGATTTGTCATACTTTCAATCACTTAAAGATAAAATTCTGAAGAGAACTATAATAGATAATATGTCTGTTTCATTATCGAAGCAAAATGATGATGGATTAAGGGCATTGTACAACATATCCCTATTCATTGCAATGTCTGAAGCATACCATAGGGGAGAAACTGATTCTACTGGCTATTGCAGAGGTATTGAACACTGTTCTCCACAAACCTGCATAAGATGTTGTAAAAAGGATTCCTTTGAGCAATAACACAGTTCAAAGTTGTATTGATGAAATCAGTTATGACGTAGAAAACAAGCCAACATTACCCAGTAATGAAGCTTTGTTGCAGGCATATGTTTGCTTTATTCAAGATCAGAAAATGCACAAAGAGTTGCTTTTTGCTAGAACTTTAGAAACTGTTACTAGAAGAGAATCAATTTTGATTTAATGGAGCTATTTTTCAGGGGAAAAGCGATTCCATTGACAAATATATGTTGTGACAGATCTCACCAGCTATAGTTGTTTGTTTTCGTGGTTTATAAATTACCTGAAACAATATGTCCCTGAAGTGCTTGCACTTCACTGCAAAATCCATAGGCAATATTTAATAGCCAAGAACCTTAGCGGCAAGTTGCATCAATCACTTCTGTTTATTATAATAACTGTGAATAAAATTTGAAGTAACTTTCAACACCAGATTGTTTGCTTGATTATGCGAGGAAAGCAACAAAGATTTCTGTTGATTGGTTCTTCATACTGAAGTCTCATGGTTTTCAAAAAGTTTACATTTGGCGAAATTTTTTGCACTTTTTCAATCTGGTTTAGAGTTTTTGGAAGACGATAATTCCAGTTTGAAAGAAAATTTACTAAAGAGTAAAACAGATATTGCCTCTTATTTAAATAACTTATTTGGCAAATTAAAGATGTTAATTTACAACTGCAAGGAGACAATATGAATTTCAGGTCACATCAGCTTTTGTTGCCAGATTAATGTTTTTTAAGCAAAATATTGCAAGATCTGAGCTCTCCATTCTCCAACTTATTTAAGATAGGCACAATCCAAGAAGAAAACATCTTGCTGTACGTCAATCACTTGGATGCTCTTCATTTAGATTTCAAACCTAGATTTGAAGATAATCTATCATTGGAAATACCGGACTGGATAAAAACCCTTTCACTATTAGGCAGAACCAAATATAATTTTGTAAGATGTGCTGATAACCAGCATGAATGAGGATCTCAGGGTATAATTCCAACATGGTTATCAAAAGTTTTGGCTACAACAAAATATTCCACTTCTTTATCCAGCTCTATGGACTGTTGGACAAAAGTATTTGCTGGCATTTCCATCATCATATCTTGTAGAGAGAGGCTTCAGTGTAATTTTAAACCTGCTTCGCACAGACATCGATTGCATATCACTAAACATGGAGATTTGAGAATGCAACTCACTAATTTAAAACTGGACATAGATGAGGCTTCAGTGTAATTTTAAACCTGCTTCAGAACAGACATTAATTGCATATCAGTAAACATGGAGATTTGAGAATGCTATTCACTAATTTAAAACTGGACATGGATAAATTGTTGACAGATCACCAGGTGCACCCATCTCATTAAATTCAGTTTTCCAAACTAATTTATTTGGTATTTTTATAATTCTGATTAAAATCTTTCATTGTTGTAATTTTGTTGATGTTTAATTCTGTCTGAATATATTGCTTATTTCATTTCATTTTTATGTTTAATAATTTTGAATTTACATATCTATTTCATAAATATCAAAAATTTAAAAAAACTCTGCTCATATTTTTTTGCTCTAAATTTTCGTTAGTGCAGGTTTCGATATTAAATGTTGCAGAAGATAATGATGTATTTTCAATCAAAATGAAAAGTTTGATATCTAATGAAATATTTAAAATCGAGTACTGTACAAATTTATTAATTTGAGTAGGTAAGTTAAATGACTAGGGGGTCGATGGTTTTAAAAGTTTTTGGTAAAAAAGTCTGCAGCCGGAAAAGTTTGGAACTGTTGGTTTAGAGAGCACTAAAAAATACAGAGACTTCAGACCACTGAAAGAAGTATGGAGAGATGCATGTTAGGAGTAACAAGAAGAGATCGAAAACGCAATATATGGGTAAGAGAACAAACAGGTATTACTGACCTCATAGAAAAAATTAAAAGCCTGAAGTGGAATTGGGCTGGCCATATTGCTAGAAGAGATGATAATAGATGGACAATTGAAATCTTAAACTGGATTCCAAGAGATTGTAAAAGACACAGAAAGAGACCACATGTGAAATGGATGGATGAAATAAGAAAGTGTGCAGGGGTGATGTGGAGAAGAGAAGCTAAAGATGGGAGAAGATGGAGTGAACTTGAAGAGACCTTCATCCTGCAGTAGATTGATAATGGTTGATGATGATTGTATGCATCCAATGCTTGTTTCTAATCTTTCAAATTAATATCTTTGTTTGAGTATATTTTATTTTAAAAACTTTTATTTTACTATATACATTAATTTGTACATGTCAAAAAATACGCTTTATATTTAAAATAAAAATTTGATTCGATATATATTTACAAAATATATTGAAGTAAAGTTTGGCAGATTATTAGTTTTCTTGTATGACTCTAAACATAAGTACTTACATATATTAATACATAAGAAGCAAATCATTGATGATGATATGATTGTGAATCCGCATTCCACTTAGATCATGTACATATGCGTTCGTTGATAAATTCTCTGTAAGTAATTTACGATCATACATAGTAGTTTTCCTAACGAAAATTATTCCTTTGTATGTTTTAGTTATTGACCCAGTTTGCTTACTTTAGCTCTTATTCCCGGTACATATTAGCTTTTATTTCTCAAAAATGATTGCATTTACTATTCAAAATTCATTATATTTTTTCATAAAGAAAATATTTTTTTTTAAAAAAAAAATCCTGCAATTTCATGTTAACTATCCGCATTAGTATCTGAAATACTGTTAATAATTAGCACTTAACGTAATTGTAATAAAATATTAGGACAATTCAAAACTGTAACATAAATAATGAACGTTTTTCATATTGCTGGAGTAAAAATTATTTTCCTAGTTACTGTATTTTCTGATTCAGAAATTCTTTCAAAAAAATATTCTTTTCCCCACTCTCCAATTCTATAACAGGTTTCTTATCACATTTTATGTCGGTAGCTGGAAGCATTCGCCCATGACGTAATGAAAATACTGTTCTAGATTCCAACCACTAGAGGTGATTTCTGTTTGAACGTCACTAACTTGTCTAGAGGCGATTTTCCTGTAATAAGTAAAGCTGTACTTTTTTAAAAAGTTGTAAAATGCTCTTGTTAACACTGCAGTTTTTTTTATTTATAACTCTCGTTTATTAATGTTTGTTAAATTTTTATCAAGGGCTTGTGTTTTTTATTCTAATGATTGGAAATTAATATTATAATTTGTGAAAATATTTTTAAAAAATATTTACATTTATTAAATATGTGGGTAAGATAATAGTTCGACACGTTTTGATAAAATGGGATTAGGTACTTCTAATTAGTTCATCTATTAAATCGTGTGCATTGTTTTTACTTACATTTTCAAACAAAAAAAAGATTTTTATTAATGGAAAACTGAAGTTAAATTATCTTTAAATTCTACCTTCATTAAAAACCAGAAATATATTTATACAGTTTAATCCGCTTACTCAATACTATATATAGATTAATTGTTAACAACCTTTTAAAAATGTGTGAGATATTTTATTAAACTGTTTCATAAAGTGCTGCGTAAACTTATTCATAATCATCATCATCATTAGCATTTATTGGTAACCGATTATGACTTTCTAATTCTTAAAGTAAAAAAGTAAAGGTAGAAAGATAAAGAACAGAAATTTAAAGATTAGTGTTGAGCTGTTAAAAAATATTTATTAAAATTGCCTGGAATTTGAATGTTGGATTCTTTATAATAACATTTCCAATAAATATGTAATTAATTTATCTCATTGCATTTTGAATATGCTTTAAAGCAATAGCTTATTAGTTCCATTGCAGGCAGTAAAAAAATCTAATGGAATTCATAAAAGTAAGAGGCATCTGAAGTGATAGAGCTGGATTGCAATCATAGATTTTGAGTACCAGAATCTGCCACTTATTTATATGATATGTCACCTGTGGTGAAGAATATTTTTTTTTTTTTTTAATAGTCATTTTTTTGATACTCTTATGAAACAGCTCAGATTGTCTTTTGAATTACTTTATTCCTGTTCTCTAAAGCAAATTAAATCATAGGTATAACATGTTAGTCCATTTATTAGACTACAGTATGTCCTTTTCCCAACATGCTTTATGAAATATCATTAGTTTAGGAGATGTATGAATATTTTTTCATCTTATCTATTACTTTAAACTTGAGTAATCAATGGAAATCAGATGGTATAGTGTTGTAATACACTAAGACTGTTTTCTGATTTGATTTGGACCAGGATTCAAAGCGTGAACTAACACGTGCATCTAGCAATACTCTTTTACTACTTTATATTATTCAAGCTAATAATTCAAAATAACACTCTGAACATTTTGAATCAAAGACAACTTGGATAATTTTTGTACAGGTCAGTTTTTATATATTGTAGAGACCTTGGTTTTTGTTTTGCTGTGTGCTATTTTTACCCTTTGTTTAGGAAGATTGATAGAATCCAACAGTAATTTCATATTACTTTTTTATATGCTTTGAAAAACTAGTTTTTTCCCTACCCTAGTTTAAAATCTTTGCTATAAGGATAATCAGCGTAAATGAAATGACATATTGCTCTTGGAAGCCCATGAAAAAGCCATGTGATGCTATAAGGATAATCAGCGTAAATGAAATGACATATTGCTCTTGGAAGCCCATGAAAAAGCCATGTGGTGCTATAAGGATAATCAGCGTAAATGAAATGACATATTGCTCTTGGAAGCCCATGAAAAAGCCATGTGATAATATTGTTGGTATGGTCTATAGTTGGCAAAAAAAACAATGTCTAAAATACTTAGAAGTGAGCTGATGTCGAATCTATATAATTATGACTTGAGTCCAAGAATTTAGAAGGCATTTTAATTTCATGCTATTAATTCACATAGTGAAAAAAGAGATGCATAAGTACATTAATTCTAGCTCTGAATCCAAATTAGAAACTAATTGGAAGGATGAGTATTAAAACAACTGTATATCATATGGTATTCATTGATTGCTCAAGCTTACAGTAGCTTGTTCTAGAATAAAGTAAAAAAATAAAATAAAAACTTTGAAAGCAATCAGAAAGTCATGTGGTATTGTTAAAGATATATGTTAAGTTTATGTGATAAGTTTGTGAATACCATAATAAAAGGTTGAGTTGAAAGAATTTGGGATATATAATATATTTATCTTCACTTGGGCTTTGCACTTGAATATTAATTAACCCATATTATTATTTGATAAGGCTTTCATTTCAAATTTTAGACTCAACTGTTCCTAGATAATTTATAAATTCAGTTGAATTCCTTTTCTTTTTCCTAATAATATCAAAGGCATCAAGTTGAAAGATAGTTTATCTGTAAAGAATATTTGTACTTTTTTAAATATCAAAAGTCAAATTCGGTTAGTATTCATATTTACATATATTTCACATTATTACATATATATGAAAATAAAAATGTGAATCTAATAAGATCTATTGACTCATAATAACAAATCACTTAATTCTTGATTTTTTTAAATTTGTATAATATGTGGATAAAACAACCATTTCTTTACTGTAATGCCATCTACAGTAAGCTTGTACAATCAGTAACCATCAGATTGTAATGGGTTTTAAATGCCCAAACGAGTTTCTTGTTTTTGCTTTTATTAATGATGATTTGGGATTTAAAACAAGATGAAATTACACGTCTGACAACAATGACTTTCTGCAGATGGCACTAGAATAGATAGTGGTTTTTGTTTTAGCATTTGGTTCACTTATGTCTTAACTTCAATACTTTTTATGCTGATGCTGGATTATGAAGAAACCAATCATATGACATTAAGAAAAAAATGAATAAGTTAAAATGCAGTCTGTATTGAATTACAATCTAGATTTTGACTGAAACAGGCACAATGTATTTTCAGAATTTGACAATCGAAAGAGGTTTTATAATTCAGATTATCCAAGCAATATATATTGTTATCAAATAATGAAAAAAAAAGTCTTATCACCAATAACATCTTTATAGAAATATTTTTGCTAAAACTTCAAGAAATATAATTCATCATTATTATTATTTTGAGAGGGTTCTTCTTTCACAAACATTTGCACAATTATATTTGATGAATTTTCTCTGGAAGGCAACACTTTAACCGTCCAATGGCCATATTTTATTCATTTTTATATCTTATTTATTTTTTGCTGATGAAACTGAAGACTTAAAAAATTTCAAATACCATAAAGTTTTGAGTCCAAGTCTACTGTGATTTTTTTCTTATGAAACAGTTAAATATATCTATTATTAAAATTAGTTAAATTCCCATCATTGCAGATTAAATGTAAACTATAAGAATCTTATAGTGTTTTGTTTTGATTATACATATATTTTGAATTTATAGATTATGAAAAAGCTATATGATTGTTTAAACATTTTTATAGTGATTAAATCTTGGATCATCAAAGAATATTGCCATATTTTGAAAAAATATTTATGAAAATGCAATAAAGAAAATTGTGTTTCAAAGGTATTTTATTCATTCTGTGAAAAGAAAACATTGGTTACACTTACTTTTTTTTTTTACAACATTAATTAAATCATAGACATTAGATACAACAAATCAATAAAAAAAAAAAAAAAATCAGATATTATTATTGAGGCAAGTGTGTCATGCTATAGCTTTGAAGATTGAGAGTCTCGACCAGGTGTCTATATATACCTTGCATTCAGAAACTTTTCTATCCCTTTTATTGTTTCTAGCTTATCTCTAAAAGCAATTAGTGATCTTCTTGAACTGTTTTCATAGACACATATGTATCTTGTATACCATATAGTATAGAGGACAAAGATATTAGCATGTACATTCAAAAAAAGACCTTTACCAAATTCCTTAAACACATATCCAATATTTATATTTTTATTCATAAATATGACTGGTATTTCCGCCCTGATCTGGTCAAAGCTGGGACATGAAGAAATAAATGTGAGATTGGGTTTCGGACTTCCTTTTACAAAGACCACAGCAATCATCCATTGATTGAATCTGTTTTTTATATTTGTAAAAAAAATTAGTAGGTAATACTTCTAAATTGATCCTAACTAGAAAATCAAAGAATTTAGGCTCAAGTGATCAATATCTAAATTTGTGACATAGTTGTTTATTTGTAAGTTCAAGTATAGACTTTTCATGAATTTTTGTGGCTGGGGAAAGTAATAAATATACTTCCCAATATTTACCATTTGGGGGAATATAGACAAGATTTTGTATTTCTAGGACTATATCTCTAATGGCCTTTAAATATGCTATAAGTGAAGGTGGTCTATCTTTACGTATGATTTTAAATGCTATTTCCATGTAAGAGAACATCTCAGTACATCTTGAGATGATATTAAGTGATTTTTGTATTTCAAATATTTTTATTGAATGTAGACTGAGGCCATTGTTTGCCAATGGACACTAGAGTTTTCTGATTGAGATTGATGAAATCCTTCTATCCCAGAGAAGTTTTCTCAGTAGTGTATGACTATGGTCAATACATTTCTTTGTAAATTTTATTATTGGTGTATAACATATCATTTCTAGTCATAATCAGCATGTTGTATAATGAAACTTTTGCATATAGGGAGTTAATTATGTGTTTTATTTTATTTGTTAGTTGGTTTTGAATACTTGTTTTCATTTGTGTAGGATTTAAATAAAAAGGAAAACCTAAAAAAAAGTGCTGAGTTTTCTTTAAAATGTTCTATAATACTGCTTCCTGTGTAAATTTGCCATGCATTTGATTTTTCTATATTAAACATGAGTTTGAATTTGTCAGTGTATTGTTTTAGCAATTTTATTACAGGTGGAATTTGTTTTCTGGATGATAAGAAAATTACAATATCATCCATTTAATTAACATACTTTATATTGGTGTTTAAGTCTGGGATATATATGCCTGCCATTTCTTTTTTGATGGCTGCTAGTAAAGGGTTTATGTATATTGAGAAGAGAAGTGTGCTCAATGGTGAACCTTGAGATATAGAACAATTGGGAATAATAGACAGTGATGTTTGTCCATTTATAGTTACATGTATCTACCTGTTCTAAAGCAAATTTGTCAAGACATAAAGTTAAGCTTTAGATATATTCATTTCAGCTAGAGTGTTAATCAGAATGTCAATAGGAACTGTATCAAATGTAGATTTAATATCCAGCTGAATCACAACAGGATTATATTTTTTCTTTACCCTAACCATGTCAGTAATAATTCTAAATATAAAGACTGCTTGATTAGTGGATGGGCCCTTTTTTTGCATATTGGAAATTAGAGAACATAGGTAAAATGTATGGCCTTATTCTTTTAGAACAGCAGCCTCCATGATCCCCAATGGACTCTTAGTTTTTCAATGGTCTTAGTTTTTCAATGGTCGATATCTTTTTTTAAAGAAGTACTAGTAATATAGAATATAAATTTTGTATTGCATATATTTTTCTTTTGATAGGAAATTTGCTAGGTAATTGGAGGTAAAGAAATTTGAATGTCGATATTCAAAGTGAGGTATCCCATGAAGGCTGGGCTGGCAAGATTCAGCTATGGACTCCAATTTCCTTGTAAATTCATTTGGGAAGAATTTATCTTCTTCTTTTGACTCGCGAAAAGGCTTTTTTTGCAAGATTATGAGTTTCCAGATTGCAACCTATCCCTATAATGCAAGTAGGCTGTTCCAGCATGTAAATCCCACTAACTGTCCCTGTTTGTGTTTGGATGACTGTTGGCTTATCTGATTGAAGGAGGGTGACCCAAGGCCCATCTGATATAGTTTCTAGACCATGTATGAGTTTGTCCAATAAATATTCTCTTCTTTATTGCTAGATATTCTTTGAGTGTTGATTCTGTTCCATTATATACATTTTTAAGGTTCTTTAAATTTGTTGTTCATTTTCTGAGGAAGGAGGCCGAATTAATATTTTTATAGATTTTTTCCATTAGTGCCAATAGGCCTGTTGGTGATGGTGTGGCTCTGGTAATATGGTGAATCATGTTTGATAATATGCTTACATATACTATCCAAGCTTATGCTGAATCCATATCACTCTTGCTCAATTTATTTAAATATTTGTAAATTTCTGAAAACAGAAATTCAGGTGTTCTAAATGGTAGTAATATTCTAATAGTACGTCCAGTGGATATTAAATTTTTATTATTGAAATCAAGATCAATTTTAATGACAAATGTAGTATGGTCTGAAAAGAGTGCATTTTTTTATTTCAAGATTAATAAAGTGATGAATTGATGAGATCAATTAGTGAAGAATGCTTTCCATTATTAAAGGAAATGGTACCATTTGGCAAAAAACCTTCCTCACTTATCAGTAGGAAGGAAAAAAGATGTAACCACTTTTTAATGAATTTTTCATATGACAGATTAAAATCACTCATAAGTATGCATGAGTAGGACGACAAGCCAAGCTTGGAATTTAATGTGAGGATCGGCCTATTCATTGTTGTAGGTCCCGGAGGAATATATACAAAAATTACATCTAGTAGCATTGCTTTATGTCACAATGAAATAGTAGTAAAGTGTTCATCAATATATTGAATTTTAAAAGGGCTAAGTTTTTCTATAATAATCCCCGTACCTGCAGAAGGGGAATTGGGAGATTTAGAGAAAGCTGCAAAACCTTTATTTACAAAGTAAACAGAAGGGTCAGTATGTGAACCATTATATATTTTGGTTTCAAGTAGACCTATTTGATGTGGATGGACAATATCATACCATTGTTTCTGTTGAAAATTTTATTAATGGAGTGGATGCAATTTTTAACTTCGTTAACATCTATTATCAAACCCACCATTTCTTAAACCAAAAACACAAAAAATTACAACTGACTAGTGATAAACAGTACTAGTATGAAAAGGAAAACTAAGTATGCTCTCAGCAACAAGCACATTACAATTATCTTCTAATTATCAACTGTTTTTGATTGACTTACATTAATAGAGGTGCTTGATAGATTCCATATTCCCACAACTTTTTATAGCAGTTCTTAACAAGAAATATTTTGTGGATTAAAATGGAAAGCTAAGGAAATTAAAATACATCAATTTTATTTACACCTTTATGATTCTGCAGATGATATAATTGGTTCACAAACAAGGGTTCAGAGCTTCAGGAAATGATAGAATAATTTTTAAAAATGAAAATAAGAAAGTAGGATTAAAGATAATTGCTTTTTTTTAAAAAAAAAAAGGGAATTAGAAGTTAATTTTTTAATATAGATGGAAACATAATGGATGAAATTAAACATTATTTGATATTAAAAGGAAATTTATTTCTATGTGATTTAAAAGAAAGATTTTTAATAGATGTGTTTTACTAGTTCTTATTTATTTATTTATTTATGGATTTGAAACATAGTCACTTAAACATTGAACAGTACAGATGTTGGAAGTAACAAGAGATTAGAAGTAAAATATGTGGATGAGAGAACAAAGAGATATTGTTGACATCACTGAAAGAGTTAAGAGACTGAAGCTAAAACAAAATCCTGTAATGGATGGATAATGGCTAAAAATGATGACAATGGTATATTAGATCAGAGAGGACCTAATAATCCAAAAAAAAAAAAAAGTCTTAAGAAGGAACATTAATTATATGAATGGTGTATTCTGTGTTAAAGTTTTACAAGCAAATTTATATTTCATTCTGTCTTCTTGAATTGAAACATTGAACTAAGAATTTTCAATTTATTTTGGAATTCTATAATTAGAAGAATTATATTTCACCATCTCAAATCATGTATAAAAACTAGAAATGTATTATATTGAAAACTGTTTTGATTTCTAGTTTTGTTAGCTTCATTTCATTATTTGCTTATTTTATATCAGCACACAATATAATAATCCCACTAAATGGCACAAATTGTAGATAGTTTAGGATTGAGTAAAATATATCTTAAATAGTATTCGCCATGGATTAGTAATGAGAGTTTATATTACTATTTTCTCTCTTTTAATTTCTACCTAATAATAGGTTACTAGATAGCTATTTACTGACCAAGAGTTCAATAGCTGTCTGAATTGAGTTTGATCAATTATCTGAAAGAAAAATCTTAAACTAACTCGGAAATCAGTAATCAGACCAAGCTTACATTTTATACCTTTTTTTTTGCTTAAAATAATGAGACTGATAAAAATGAAGATATTTTTTTAGAATTAGATTCACTTTTTTTTTTTGTAATCGAATTGCAATAGTAGAATGGTGGACTCAAAAACTAAAAATCTACCAATTGCAGTTTGCCACTTTTGGTAGTCAAAGACCATATGACTTTATGTGCATTTAATATTATATTATAAACATAGTTTTATTTTTCAATATTATGACATATATTTTTTTTTATTATATAAATTGCACAAACCTTCTTTTGTTTAAAAATGGTAAGTACTATTAATTATAATAGCCTATTGCTAAGAGATTAGATTTACCACCACTGGAATAAGATGAGCTAGAAGTTTAATTGTTATGGGTAGATGATACATCATTTTAAATCTGCTTATTATATTTTTTTTTTGATTAGCTCTCATCAATTAGCCAACATAAACCTCAAATATATTACCCAGTAAAGAATAATTAAATATCCATTTACTCACTAAAATAGTAATTGACTGTTGTGAAATTCAAATTGTACTTAGTGAAATTCTTTTCAAGAGAACTTATTGTTGTTGTTTTTTTCTTCAAGCTTATATCACTATAGATAACCATCCAACATTGATTGTTAAAGAACTATCTAGCTATTTTTTGTAAAATGTGTCAAAAAATTACTAATTGTCATCACCAACAATTAGCAACCCTAGTGGGTACTATCATTTCCACTGTTTCTCTATGAGGGATGTTGGAGAAGCCTTTGCTCCGCAGTAGAATATTTATTTTTTTTAAAACAACTATATTTTACTGATTGGCTAGATGACCAGCTTTCAACTGATTGACTGAAAAAATTCCTATTCTTGAGTTGAAATTTTTTCCAATTAGCAGAAAAACATCTTTATACAAATCCTGGTTTGAATCTCAAGTTGGAATCAAAATAAACTGAAACCCTAATCATTATTAAGATCAGAGCCATTTCTTCTCAGGAAAATATATAATATCTCAGCTGCTTCCATTATTTCATAGAAGTACATGTGGGGGGTCGGGGAGCAGAGAAATAGAAACATCCAAACAGTTAATTGTATTCAAAGGCCCCAGTGATTAATAACAGTTTTTTATCTATTTTCTCAATTGTATACAATCATTGCAATTTCTCTAATCAGAAAGAAAAATCTTGCTTCAGTTGACATGGTATGATAACTATTTGTTCCCTATCTATAAATTCTTGTTTGTATTCAATGATTTGGAGATACTATACAATATAGTAATATAGTAGGTGGAAGTTTAACAAGATTTTTTCTTCAATAATTGTATAATTTTCCATTTAAGATATACTACATGTAAAACCTCTGAGATTCTTGGGAAGTTGGAGTACCCAGGAGGAAAATGACACATATCTTTCTCTTCATTTTTTTTGCTTGCCGTGAATTAAATAAATTACCCTTAAAAAAATCATTCTTTTTTATATGATTTTCAGCAATGATGCATAATTCTTGGTAATCAGTCTGTGAGGTGATTCGATGTTAGTTTGAATTAATCTTATTATAGCAACTTAAGACGCGTTGTTCTAGAGTCTAGATATCTGTCAATTTAACTATCCTCGTCGTTATTAAAACTTAAGCCGAGATATATACGTGCCCACAAGTCTATACAAAATATTTGAGATTTTTGTCTAATAAGAATAAATTTACTTGCTCAACCATTTGTAATTTAAACTTTATCAGTTAGCATTAAATAGTTTTTCATTGTTTTACACATTGTCAACACGGACGCTTATATAGATGCGTTCAGCGTTATGTTAGTTTTTGTATGAAACTATTCACACATGTCGATTATATTCGTTTTTAAATAAAAATTTATATTAGTTTTTGTTATTTTTTGAAATTTAGAATATTTCTTTTATTTGTTTAAATAAAATGAATTCATGAATAAAGAACCATGGACGTAAAAAATAGTTTAACGTGAGCTGTATTTTCGACGAAAAGAGTTGTTCGTTAATACTTTTTTTTAGTACTATTGTGAATAAAATCATTACAAACACACTATATAGTATTAGTTGTAATCTTCTTCCTGATTGGCAGTATGGCAATAACTCCGCCCATTAGCTTTTCGCGCCTGCATGGATTAAAAACCTATTCACCACTTTAGCTAGTGATCTTGCGAAATTTCAGGTGCCGCCAAAACACAAAAAACAATATTTTTAGCTTAAAAGTATTATAGGTATGTCTTTAATATAAGAAAGTATAAGTAAAGCGAATTTTTATTAAAATTACCTTTTTTCCAATTGACGTAATCATAGCTTTAACAGTGTAGACTGTAGAACTATTTTGCGCAGTAATCTTATTTCTATTTTACTGAAAATTTTTCTATGTGGCGTGTAACATTTCATTTATATCTGGTTTCCGGTGTGAATGCATGTCTTATTTCGTAGAGAAAAACTTTTGTCTTCGTTTTTTCTACTTTTTATTACTCTTTTGGAATTTTGGCATTTCATTATATCTACAAGTAAGTGTGTATGTTTAATAGAAGTAATTGTTATGTATATAAAAATAATTCATATGTTTTAAATGAATGTTTCATTGTAACATGTGGGAACATGACACTCGTTGGTTTTTAAAGACGATTTAACTATTGCCGGCTTGAGTCATATTGCTTACTTCTAATACAATCATTTATTTGAGATTCTATTAATTTTTAATTAACTCTGTTTCTCCCTCTTATTTTTATTTATATGCTGGACGAAACTAAGCCTCCTTGACTCTTAGTAATCTCGATTTAAAGGAGGAAGTAAATTTTTTCTCTCTAAGAGTTTCGACAAATTTGAATGAATAAACTTTATAATTTTTATATTAAATTGGGTTAGGTTTTCATAGCGTTTTTTTCTCTCTCTATTTCGCAGGTTCATATTCATTGGATATTTTGTGGATAAGTGCTTTCAAAAAAGCACGCCAGACACTTCGATATGGAAGAATTCCCGGATTTATTTGATTTTTCGGCAAATTCTTACGACGGTAAAGATTTCGAGTATCTCGGTGGTACTGTATTTGATCTAACTGTTTTAACGCCGCCTTTATCACCAGAAGTAAATCGTGTGACCCAGGATCAGAGTTTAGACATTGTGGATTACGACCCACTATTGAAGTCAGAATGGGACCAAACATTGGCTTCAGATGACTTTAAATCGGACATAGATGATGATTCATTACCATTTCCGTTGGTAGATCCTTCCACAATGTTACCGCCAGTTTGCAATGCCTTCCAAGGGTCCGACGTTGAACTAATAAACGATGTAATGTGGTCGAGGTATAGTAATTTTTGTAATGAAAAAGTATCGTTTGAACATGTACGTTTACCACAAGAAAATACTTTAACTGATTTATCAGGGTTAATAGACGAAAACCATTCCGATTCTGAAACTATTATACCCGGTGCATTAACTGACCACAGCTATTTTTGTACCCGCAAGATAAGAGTTCTCGATACACCAGCGCCAAGTCCTGCTGAATCTGGTAAGATGGCTTTTCTAATTTTCTTTAGTTAACACTAGAGGGAGGTATTATTCAGTCATGCTGATTCCTTTTAACCAGACGTAGGTGAGACAGTGAGTCTCATAAAATATTTTGTTCCCCCTCTCCCCACAAACTGATTTTTTTTTTGTGGTTCTTCCTCAAATAAATGTACATTTAGTTTATTGCCTCTTTGACGAATTAAATAATAAAGAAATGTGCTTATTTTGAATATTGATTTTTTAAAATTTAATACGTTTTAGATTTTTATATTTCAAATTTTTAATAATAACTTTTTTTTTTTAGAGGATGAAGAAATCGACGTGGTAACGGTAGAGAAAATCCCTACATCTATCAAATTTCAGTCAAGGCAGTCTATTTGTGTGATCAGTTCGTCAAACGGGATCGTTTCACCAGTTACTTGTTCCGTGCCATCTACGCCAACAACACCTATTGTACAGCGGATTGTTTCTAAACGGCCCCTTCTATCACCAGTAGTTACAGACTCTTGTAGAAAGTTAAAAACTCGCTATATTGATTCATATTCTGAAAATAGCATTTCGAACTTCAAACCTTGTAACTACGTAAAAAACAAACACAAAGCCAATAAAGGAATTGTATATACAGAGAACGACGAGAAACGAAGTCAACACAACGATTTGGAACGACGGCGGCGAAACGACATGAAATCTAGTTTTCAAATTTTACGTGAAAATATTCCTGCACTTAATAATCTACAAAAAGCTCCTAAGGTGACAATTTTAAATGCAGCCAAAAATTATATAGTGGAGTTAGAACGACAACAGCTAGAATTAAATAAAAGACTTAAAGAAAGTATTAGTAGAAAAGAACAATTACAGAAAACACTTACCCGTTTACAGGAAAAACATTGTAAAAAATAATTTCATATCAAAAATGGACGTTTTTTTTTTACGCTATTAAAAATTTCACTACCCGTGAATTTCAGTCCGATTCCAATAAACGGTTTTTTTTTAAAAGACTTGATGGGGGGGGGGGGGTCTTGTTTATAAATCTGAAAATTATTTTATAATGGAAAAAGGGGATCGTCGAACGTATACTGTATATAGTTTTTGTATTGATTGCATTTAGTTCAGCGATAAGTGGTTAAATTCATCTCCAACATTCTACATTCAAGGTGTTCAATAATAAGTTTTTCACTATGTTCATTTTATTTCTAAATAGACGGACGGTATTGGTCATTGTAAATAAAAGTTTCATTCATTCATTTCTCATTGTTTTATCTTCATCCTTCAAATTTAATTTGCTGGAAATATGTTTAAGTGCCATTTAATACATGTATATATCGCACACTTAATTTGTTTTAATGCAATGTTTTTTATTTTACTTTTTTAAAAAAAATTACAGTATTGTTATTAAAGTATTGGGTTTAAATAAAACAATGCAAAAATGGTTTCAAAATTGATGAAATCTTTACATATGAATCTGTTAGACATAGAAATTTTTTTTTAAATGTAATTATGGAATAAAAGTACTGTATACTATCGCATATATGTGTGTATGTGGATAATTGATATGCATGCCAATATCCATTTACGTTGGAGTTTTTAATAAATGGATAAACTCATTAATTTCAAATGCTTAAAAATTTACCCAAAAAATATATGTTCTAAAACAAGTATGTCTGCATTTATACACAACAAATTTACAGCTATTTGATAGTATGAACCTAAACTTCTTACTGCAATATTTATATGGATATATATATGTTTATACAGAACTTTTTTTTTGTTATGGTATCCCCACAAACTTTCAAAAACTGTACAGTCAAAAATAGTTTGCTTGGGGAATAATTGATAATTTTTTCTTAGGCAATAAGTACAGTTATATGCATAACATTTCATTTGACATAGGCTAACTTTGAACTTTAATTTTTTACAATTAATAAGACTTAATAAATCATACAGACAAAAAAAGTTAATATATGATGAGATACTATATTATTGTGCCTTATACTGGAATTAAATATATATTTTATGTTTGAAAAATAAAAACTAAAATAAAATGGTGTGTTTCTCTCTTGTGTAAAAAACAATTGAATTCCTGTGGTAATTTAATTAATTTTGGATGGCTGTTGAAATTTATCCTAATTTTTAAACCAATATTTTAAAATTATTCTTAGAATGAGTATTGAAGCCACATTCAAAATAGGGATATACTCCTGGTGAAGCAGTTACATATGATATATACTATAGTTATTGTACAATCAGTCGATTGCTGTCTACAAATTTCACCAATTTTTAGGATATTTTTTTACAGATGGTGTAGTATTTAAACTTGATTTGTGTATATACTGCACAGTAAATTTTAATATTTGGCATTATTAATTATAAAAAATTTGGAAATCCACATTTTGTAAATTACGGTGACATTGATATTTTATAATTTTTAAAATTGTTTTTGCATAATTAAAAAAATGATTTTTTATTAATCAAGTTTAATTCCAAAAACTATATTCAAACTTTTAAGTACTGCATGGTTAATGTACTTATAACTGAAATTAAAATCTAGAATGTATATATAGTCCAGTGTAATTTCAAGCCTATGAATATTGACTTTGGAATAAAATGATTGTAGGGAGATAGCTAAACACAGTGACATAAGTAATATAATAGTACTGTTAGTATATTTGTGGAACCAGAAGGGGTATGTGAAAAGCTTTGTTTATTTGAATTTCTTAATCTAATAATGTCTACTGATAAAGGGATTTACTGCTCTAACCATAGATTCAATTATCTAGGTAGCAATGCAACTATCAAACAATAATGATGTAATCGTTCATTGCTCATGATTTTCATATAAAGTATGAACATTGGAAATGGCTGAGCTGGGCCTGCAATCCACTGGCTTTGAACTCTAAAAATCTGATTGCATTAAATTACACAGCCAATGTGAACTGTTTTCTAAATATAATCATTATTCTTCATCTAATTATAAAAGATTGGAATTTTAAATTTATTGGAAAATGCCTTCTGTATTACTAATACATTTTACTAAATAAATAGCATAATTGATTTTTCAAAATTAACCAATTTATGTAATTGTGTGAAGTCACTCATTCAATTAAATTTTTATAATTAATATAAACAATAACACCTGCATTGGATATCATACAGATATAATACTTCATTATTCTGCAATTAGATAAAAATGATTGATAGCTCCAGCTAGCCATTATTTTTAGAACTGATTTTACTATTTAAAGATTTTTTTTAGTTTGCAATTAATCTATTTTTTAAAATGAGTTTTATGCATTTTATTGAAGGCATTGATTGACCAATGATAGAAAAAAAATCATTTGTACAGAGTTTACATCTAGTTTTCCTCTAGAATTCTGCATATAAATAAATTAGTTGTATATTCATTATTATGAAAGCAATATAACTTCTTTAAACTTACTCTACAATGCTAAATTAACACTCTTATTTAATGGTGAAGATTTTGCAGAAAAATAAAATGTTTTTGCTATAATTAAAACTGAATTTTACAGTCAAAACCATTATATAGATTACAATTTCAAATTTATTGGAGGTCATAATTATCAAGCATAACTCAAATTTTAAATAAAGAACAAATAATTTAAATAGTTTGATATGAATTTTTATTCCAGGTTGATAACAAAGGTTGCTTTATATTGAGTGTTTGCACTTATATGCAGATCTAAGCTTCAATTTGATGTTATCTTACATATTACATCTAGTGGCTTAGTGGTTACTCATATTTACAGTAGAGTGAACTAAATAAGATTGAAATAAACTTATTGATAATATTTTGATCAATATCAAACCAACTTTAATCTCCACTTGAGAAGGTCTCAATAGAGATGAAAGCCAATTAGATAAATATTAAAATATAATATCAATAGTTGTTTATTTCAATCTTATTTAGATTATGTAATTTATATTTGTTACAACATTGTGGACAAATAAATTATATTGGAAACTTGACCATTATAGTTATTTACAGTAGAGTCAAAAATACCAACTAAAAGCCTGAAAAGTTTAGTTTAAAAAAAAAAAGGAACCATAAGATTAAGGAACAGATTTATAAATTGCCTAATGATTTTGGAGGAAATTAATATGATTGTGGTCAGTTGCTTTAAGTCAAAATTTATACATATAACATTTATATAAATTTTTAAAATGGTATTTGTTATTCAGGTCACCTTAAATATTCCATGGGAGACCATATATGGCTTTCTAGGATTGGCTATAAATCCCATATGTCCAACTATTTGAACATGTAAAAGTATTCCAAGACATAGATATGTAGAATTTTGAGATAATCCCAACAAACCAGAGAAAGTAAGAACAGTTCTTTTATTTTGATAAATTTGCCATCAAATGATTGTAATGCTATGATAAGACAGTGATGAGATAAAAATTAAAGAGACTGAGATATAAAAAAAAATATGATAATGAACACAGGATTTAAATATAAAACTTCAAGTGATAATAGATTTCAACTAATTTGTTTTGATTTTAAATAAATTTAAAAGTGGAAGAGTGTACAACCTATAATTAAGGAACATAATTTAGTTCTGTCAAAGAGTTAATATTAACTTAAACAAAGATTGACAGTTGACATTATAATATAAACAAATCAAGCTCTGAAGATCGTTGGTCAATCAAAACCTGTCGGGTTGATTAAATCAAATAAACAAGCTTTGTTACAGTGATAAAAGTGGATTTTATCGATGCATATAGAAACCAGTGATGAAGCATGACCTTTTAGGAATGGAAGCACACTCCTTTAATAATGTTTTTATTTCACTTGCCACAACAATTTTTATGTAATAGCGCCTAATATATATATATTGCACACATCTAGAAAAATCTGAAACTTATCTGTAAATCAGAGAATATATTATCAATATATTTTTATCTTCCAAATCCTTTTAACATTCTTCAAAGTTTTAACTGTAAATTAGATCTTAGCATTGTTTGAACTTAACCGAGAATGTGTTAGTCAAATTCATTCTTTGTGTATATAAAAACAATTCAACTGTTGGTAAAAAAATTCAAAGTGAATTTTAATTAAAGCTTTTGAAAGTTTTAGTGAATTTTTCTACAGAGGCACTCATTCCGTTCAATACATGGATGCTTCATCCCTATAGAAACATATAAGGTGACATGAAGAATATAATCCAAAAAGAACATATTGAAAAAAATTTTCATAGTTATTGAATAAAATAAATGTAAATAACCTGTTTAATAAATTCAAAGAAAATGTAAACTGCAGTAGCGGTATTAAATTGAAATAATCACATGAATAAAATAATGGGAAAATATCGTGTATAAGTGGGAATTATGTATAGACATCTTTGATATGTGAAACAGTTAACGCTAGGGAAAAATGGTTCATATAAAAAGTGAGAAAAGCCAGATGAGATGTTATATAGAGAGAAGTTAATATTTGAAATAAATCATTAAATTCTCCAGTTTAATACGATAGGACAAATAGCTCTCCAATGCTATTAATATTTGGTAATTGTTGATTACTTGGGCTTATATTTAATGTACTATAGAGAAGGGCTTATTTTATCTTAGATTAATATTTGTTTACTGATCTTGTAAGATTTTGATGTAATGAATATACTGGAAAAAAGATGTTTAGTAAGAAATTTGTTTATGAATTTGAAGAGTATGTACTAGTTAGTAAACAGCCTTTTTAGAAAAAAAGGTGTAAGGGAGGGTTGTTAATGGTTTTTTTTATTTAATACTTGATAAGATCTTTTATTAAATATTGTTTTTATAAGAATGGAATTAGTATTAAGGGCGATAGTGATTGGTGAGATGAAAACTTGTAGATATTGAGGCAGAGTTCAATAAAAAAAGGTTACATAGGATTGGCAAATAATAATGAAAGTAGAATTGTATTGACTGAACAAATTTAATAAAGACAGACTTTTTTTTTGATCTTTGAAAGAAGCTTATTAAATATTTTAGAGTATTGCTTTATAAGAGTACCATATTCTCCACACAATAGTGCTGCCAAGTACAATCCTTCATAATCGATGGATGCAGGAAGGTTTGTGCATAAAATTCCTATCTAGTGCCTACTTGTCCAACATCCCCAAACTAGTTTGTAGCTTGTGGCTTTCATCAGCGAGAAGCCTTGGATTTGAAAGCACTCCACCTAAATCTTAGGATCTAATGCAACCCTTCAGCACTACTGCATGGAGAGTTTGGTACTCTTATTAACAGCATGTGTAAGCATTTGAAATGGTGGTCATGTGATGTTTTGATGGTTTTACAACTATCCTTCCCATAAAATCATGGTGACTTGTTTTTGAAAAATCAGACCAAAATATGTAGATACGAGTTCAGATCTATATTGACTATACAAAGGAATAGCCTTGGGTTGGAAACAGTTAACTAAATAGATAAAAGGTGGCTGCTGGAGGTTTAGATACAATGCTTTTAAATCCAAGGCACCTCATTGATGAAAACCAGAAACTAGTCTGGGAATGTTGGATGAATAGGCACCAGTTAGGGATTTTATGCACAAGCCTACTTGCATCCATTGATTACAAAGGCTTGCACTTGGTAGCACCACTGTATGGAGATTGGTACTCTTATTTTCAGCATGTGTAAACATATGAAATGGTGATCAATGTGATCTTTTGATAGTGTAATATTGCTTTATATGGTAGTAGCATCATAGAAAAAATTAGAAGCTTTAGAAATGTAGATTTACAGAAAGACAATTTGGGAAAGAGTAAATGAAATTGTGAAGAGGCAGAAATGGATTGTGAATATCCTTGGTAAGTAATGGAATTCAGAACTGTATATAAGAGGAGGAAAAATTTATACAAAAGAGAATAGTTATGACTACTTAAAAAGTAAAGCAAGAAACAATAAGACTTGAATGTATCTGGTGTCAGGGATCTATTTTTTTGGAAAGAGATTAGAGATGATGACTAGCAAATGATTACGATATGGTATTTAATGTAGTAATAATATTGTGCAATTTCTGTAATTAAAACAAATTGTGGCAGAGTTGGGGGCATTTTCATTACTCATGTAGTGTTTACAATTTATCTTACTCTTATAACAATTCTATGATTTTGTTCAGAAGGTCTATGATGTTCAGGTTTAAAATAACTTGAGCCCAGTATTCCACTCGCTTACCACCAAACTTTTTTTTTTTTTTTGAGTTTGAAATCGATCTAGGAGCTTTGAATCCTTCACATTACCATTGCATCAAATTTTTTATGACTTGAAAGTTAGCAATAATTATTTTCTTTCTCATTTGCATCATATGATAGTATTATTTCTATAACAAAAAGAAAATTCATTAAAATAACTAAATGGTTGTCATTTTTACATATCAACATTAGGAGTATATTGACAATAATGTGTTCATTGCTTGATGTAACATAAAGCAATATGATAACACCTTATATTAACATTTATACAGGATTTCACTGCCATTAAACAAATTAGATTTTTTTTTTCCTAACCACAATTGTATATAGTGACAAATCCACATTATTATTGTTGCACATGGTGAGCCTAAACTAATATTTTCTTGATAACATATTTTGTATTGACAAATATTTATAAATCAAAACCAATGATTTTTTTTTATTATTATTTTTTTTTTTAAGTGTCATAGCATCGGCCGGGACGTAAACCGCAACCCGGGCAACTACCTACAAGTGCAAGGCAGTCGCAATGACCTCTCGACCACCAATGCAAGACATTTTATTTTTTAAATCTAAAAATATCTATCTTGACAAACTTTGAAATTAATTGGTGCACTATCAGCTTTCATGGGATTTAATAAACTAAGCTTTGCTTTGACTAATTATTTTGTTTAAAGGAATAATGTAGTTGGTTTGATCTTCAATCCATATTAAAAGTTTTTACTACAAAATTACTAGGCTTTTTATTTTTTTTACTGTTTATAGACTTAATTTTTATTATTATTTTTTTAAAACTTATTCGAGGTGATTCTAGTTATTTGTGAGCCAATCTTAACTTCCAGTCTGTATTAGTCATAGCTTTGCTTTTTCAGTTTGTTTATAATTAAATTGCATACATTAAGAGAAAATAACTTTCACAGTGATGGTCCTAAAGATATTTAAATTATAAAACATTCAATAATTATATAATGTTCTAGAATTCATTTAAATTATAAATGTTCTTATGTAGGAATTTATGGTCTGAAATGATAGCATTTTGTCTGCAAATGAGATTATATCACTGCCAATAATTTAATTATGATGTATTTATGATATTTCACAAGAGATACTTATATTTGTAAATCTTACATTAATAGAAATAGATCATGGTTCATGTATTGAATTAAATGTAAAGGAATTAAATATGAAATCAAGAAAAGAAAGTTAACTGAATAAACCCTATTTGAAATAAAATTTGTAACAGATTATTGTACACATATTTTAATCAATTTAATAATTTTATACTCTTTGGAAAGTTGTCAGAGATATATACTTAAAGGCTGCAAATAGATTTGCACTTAATGGCTCTAGTAAGAAGCTGTTAAGTGGAAGACATTATTGAAAATCTAGGCCCGCTAGATCAGTTTTGTGCCTGCAGCAACCTTAAAAACTGAATTTTATTGAAAAGACTTAACAAAGCATTTAATGTAGACTGAGAAAAAAATTTCTTTATTAAAAGTATCATTATCAAATATAGTATTCAGTTTTTAGGAAGTTGTCTTGCTATCTCACTTATGAAAACAGCCCTCTTGTGAATGATGAGAATGTATATTATTTTTTTATAATAAAACATTGAATGCAGTTTCTTTTTTTAGGGATTTTATCCAGAAATGCTCTGTGAATATTCAACTATCGTTTTAAATATTTTAATAAACTATTTTTAGTCTAAAATGAGATTAGGGCAGAGGATGATGGTAATAAGTCTTGTTGAACTAGAAAATGTCTTTTGCATTATTGAATAATCATCACTACATGTATTCATATAAAAGAAAAAAAAATTGAAAAATAAATAAAAATAATTGAATGATTTATTGCTCCGTTCATAACAGCTGAACCATAATTTATAGGCCTTTAGCTACAGAATCTGCCATTCTACCACTGCACCAAACTATGCAAGTCACTGTAAAATTATACTATGAATAACTTAAAAAGTTGTATTTCCTATTTTTGTATATTCTTCATTTATCCCTAATGATAATTTTATGACCATATTTTAACAATTTATATATTAAAAAAATCGTTTTTTAAAGCTATCTTATCTTAATTGTACAATTCAAAAATTACTAAATGTATCAATATGTGTTTATTAATATTAAATTTCTATTTGCATCTACTTACTGCTGTACCTTGATTATCACATACTATTATTTAAAATGGCCATCAGCTCTTATAAGATAATATTGCCTATTAGATAACATCAATGACTTTTAAAGATAAAATATTCGTGGGGAAAAAATTTAGCAGTCAATATGTTGAAAATAATTATTCTGTAATATAGTGTTTAAAATGTAGCTAGTAAATTTAACAATTTTATTTTGCGAGAGATATGCCAACTGATGTTATTGTTTCATTATATTACAACTGTATCTTTTTATTTTAAAATTTGTACATAGTATTCATTTGCCTAACCTGGATTAGATGAAGAATTTATAAGTTTTTAAAAATTAAACTCTGAATGTCATCTATTTGTGATCTAGGTATTTTCATTTATTAAGAAGACTTCATACAGAAACAAAAATAGATCATTGTAAAACACGAAAGTAAGAAATGCAAATGTTCAAATCAAAGGAGTTACAAAATCCATTCAAGAAGCATCTCAGAAACATTTCTAGGATAAAATAAATTGACAGTTGTAACATTTCTTGAGACTGATAACAGTAGCAGAAATCAGAATTGAATATTTGTTGATAAAATATTAACAAGTTCCAACAGATTAATGTCTTACCTCTTCTAGATCCTTTTGCTGAGTCAGATATTATTGGACATATTGTTACAATTTCATATAATAAAATTTTTTAATTTATTTTTTCACAATATTTATACAAATTATTGAAAGATCTGTAAAAATATTGTAATTTTTTTCCCAATGGAATACAGAAATGAAAGTAGTCATAATAAAAATGAAATGTTGATCATGTGATATTTAATGGTTTTAATTACAAAAAATGATCTGGCAATAAAGATTTTAATGACTTATTTTAATTTAACTAAAGAATAAGCTTTTTATTAATATCAAATTATTAAAAACCAAATACAATATTTGCTTCCAAGTGCAGTTTTTTTCTCACCCTATTCTACAGCCTGCTGTAAATGAGATCGCTGGATAGTGTCCAAGTTATAATTCTAATGCATTTGATGTCCATTGCTCTAGAGAAGAGTGAAAAGAATTGTTTTCGGAAATATTAAGCTGAGAAAGTCAAATTGCAGGTGTTAATCTTTACATGCAAAGTTTCGAAGAGTCCTGTGTAATTGGTAGGAAATTCACTAAAATATATAGAAATTAACATAGTACTAGATAATACAACTATGAAACATGTTGGCTTTTAACTTTGAGGTTTTTTAATTACAGACTATATCAGCTTGAAGAGTATAAAGGGGTAAAATATGAATGCTAAATATTGTGTTGGTTTTGGCTTTGAATTCTAAGTCCTCACTGCTAAAGATAAAAATGCAGAAGTATTAGTGATGCACATAATGTAGCTCTACAACAGTAGTTCTAAAGTAGGGTGAAGAAATTGCTTTTGGAAATAGGAAAATAATGTTAGAGAAGTAAACATGAATATTAAATTGTTTTTTTTTTTTGTTTTGTAGATCTCTTAACTAGTCTGAGGATTCGCAATAGTATATACGCTTTTCATTCAATTATATAATTCTACCAAACTTGTGCTGTTCAAGTTAATATGAAAAGGTAAAATAAAACTAATAAAGTCTTGAAAGCACTGAGCCAACTTTCAGCAGATATATACTGATTCTGGCAGCAATCTACTGAAAGCTGGCTCATTGCTTTTAAGACTTTATTATTAGTTTATTTTACCTTTTCATATAGTACAAGTTTGTAGAATTCTGAAGATTGAATTGTGAGTCACATGTTTGAAGATTGAATTGTGAGTCATGTTGCATTATATTGTATTTTATTTATATTATGTATGATTCATCAGAAGTACCTTATTAACTCATTTGATATAGTAGATGAGTAACACACGTGTAATGTATTATATTTAGGACTGATAATTTCATCTTTGTTGATTTACAGAATTTTTTATGAACATTTACTAAGAATTAATTAGTTTGAGATACATTTTTGGATTTTAGAAACAGTGGAAATATCTTTTACTAATATATCAATAACTGCAAATTTTTGTCATTATTCCTCTACTTGAGCCCCCCCCCCCTTTTTTTTTGTAAAAAAAAAAAATCCATTTATAATCTTTGCTTATATGATTTGTTTTTTAGCTGTAGTATTTAACAGTAATACCAGTGAAAATGAATAGCACTAATACTATTTCAAAACTTCTGTTTGTGATTAAAAATTTGAAGCAGAAAGCATGAAAATAGAGATTAATTAATTAATTTTGATTTTATAGAGCCATGTAATTGTTTTGCAACAATGCTTCATATGTGCAGGAAATAAAGTTATCAGACTAAAGCAAAAAAAGATTTAAGTACTAAAAAAGACTTAAGATAATATTCTATGGTTTTTCAGAAAATAATTTTTGGCAGTGATGAATTAGAAGTAAGAATATTTTTGAAGTTATAAATACAGATGTAAACAAAATAGATGAAATAAATTGCTAAACAATGTTTTTGATAGAAATAATATAAGGAAATATATAGGTGTGGTATAATCTGAGAATTTGTCACTTAATAGAAAAGCAGTACATGCAGTGAAATATAGATAAAGATGTGTTGGATTTATCGAGGAGAGATTGAAAGTGAACTACACGGATAAGAAAATAAGTTAATATAGTTGAACGAATTAGCAGCTAAAATAGAGCTGGGCTGGATATATTGTTAGAAAAGATGATATATAGACAATTGAAATCATAAACTGGATTTAAAAGTGTAAGAAATGAAAAGATAATAAATGGGAAACTGAAACCAGATTCCAAGACCGTAAAAATCATATGTAGGATGAATGATTAAAATAAAAAAGATTGCTGAAATGATATCAGAAGAGAAGCTGTGGTTATGAAAACAAATTGCAGGAAACTATTCTGCAATTGATTGACTATTTTCTATTATTTTTTAGATGAACTTTTTTTGTTTCCGTTAGTAAAATATATATTCTGAAATTTACTGTGTTTTTGTAGTTATTATTTCCAACATACCTTTCAATCTCCTTATACATAGGTCATCATCAATTTTTTTTCACATATATAAATTGAATAAGATGAGAACATTACAAATTATCACTATTATTGCCATAAATACAATATAAAAATATAATTTTTTGTACTCTTATCATTTTAATTTACAGATTTATCATTGTCAGGACCACTCACAACTAACAAGTCAAAGAAAGAGAGAAATATAATATACTAGACATGAGTTTTGCTATTTCTATTATGATCAATCTGTGAAACATATACCCTTATTGAGAATACACTAATCCAGAATTGGCAAACTGACTCTTTGAGACCAATTTCATGGCTCTATTTGTCGTGATAAACATAAACACATTTTTAATTTGCTGTTGTAATTTGTAAGTAAATGTTTAATGATCTTAGGAAGGGAAAAATGCATTTTATAATATTGTTTCTTGAATTCTACCTTATAGAATATTAATTATTATGATAGAATGTTTAAGTATTAGAAATTTGTGAATAAGTCAAACTATCAAAGTAATTTTGTGTGTTTAATTTCAGGAAAATTTTTGTTAGGATTCTATTACTAAAATAAATATTCAAATACATCCACAACTATTTTTTACCTCTTTTCTTGAAGCTTTTTTTATTGGGAGGGGGGGTAAATAAAATGATTTCATGATCCATTCTATTAATTTTAACAAACATAAATAAATATAAACAGTGAGGATGGCTAATTCCTCTACAAGCTTTACGATAAATGCTTAGCCAGAGCCAGCACTTAAAATATCTCTGTCAGGAACCCCTGACTATGGTTTCGTGCTTTGGCACTCCTCAGAGAGATATTTTAAGTGCTGGCTCTGGCTAAGCATTTATCATAAAGCTTGTAGAGGAATTGGCAATCCTCACTGTTTATAACTTACAAGCTTAAGAGGTAGGGTCATGTGATCTATGAATTGATCTATGACTTATTTTGACTATAAATAAATATCAGCTATTTAGTATGTAATGCTGAAAGTATATAATATGTATTGATGATAATGGGGAAAATATTTTTAATGTTCTTATTGTTTTGATTTATTTATTTTGTAAGTTTATATATTCTACTAATTTTAATAACCATATAAAAATATTGGCTATTCATAAGTCAAACTTTCTAAAAGTCAGTTCAATAAACTTGCAAATAGCACCCTTTTATATTAATCTATTTTTTATCTGATTAATATATAACTAGCATTATTCACAAATTTATTGAAATGAATTCTAAAAAAATCTGACTTATGAAAGATTATTATAGTATGCATATGTGAAGAATATTTCTTCAATACCATATATTTCATATGTATATAAAACTGAAGTTGACCTATATCTAAAGTTTTAATGTACAAAAGAAAGAAATATAATTATAGGGGATTTGAGCAAAACTAAACGTGAAAAAGATGAGTGATATATATCCATATTTCATACTGAACCAGCATTTATCAGTTGGTCCAGATCATCAATATCTATAATTGTATTTAAATTACAAGTGTAAGAATTATGCGTATATTTCAATTATTAAAGGAAATAAATAGTAACTAAAATAATTAAACTTCAAAGTCTATATTTAACGACAGTAGTAAAAAATTAAATAATGAAATATAATATTCATATTACTGAAGCAGAAGTAAGTAAAAAAAAATAAGGATCTGTAAATATAAATAAAGTCTTAATAAACATGCATATATGTGTATTGTCTCAATAATAGACATTTAAAAAGTTAAAGTTACAAAAAATAATCGTAGCAAATAAAAATTTCAATACAACAAAAACACTAAATAATATATTGTACAATCCTAAAATATATATATGCCCACAATTTATGTGACTTGTCAAGCAAAAGGGGGTGATATATAAATAAACATTTAAAATAAACTAATTAATGATTATAAATTGATTGTTAATTAGAGAATTTGTATTTTTGAATTAATGCCATTGATTCAATAATTTTACCAGAAACAATTTTTGATGCTGGTAAGTAAATATTTTCTGTCAAAATTTACAATAGATATTCTAGAATGAAATCATTTGGTTTTTAATTTACATAGCAAGACTTTTTGATGGAAGGAGGAGGAATAAAATGGTATTTCAAAGTTGCAGTATTGCAAGCAATTTTTAATAAATTTATTTTGATTTTTGGAATGGAACACACAAAAACCTATGAAATTATAGCTTCTCATTATCTTGAATATTACTTTTGATCCAAATTTTGTTCCCATCACTTCTGATGAGTTATATTTGGAAAAAAAAAATGTAATTGTTATTCCTTGAGGGCTTTGAACTGCCATATTTTATTCTAACTTATAGTATTTGTTATTATTTTTAAAGTATTTTTTATCTGAACTATAGCAAAGGACTAGATATTCATGTTTATTTACTATGTATACATGAATGAATATATGTTTTGAAAATTTTCACTCTTTAGTGATTTAACCAATAGAAGTAAATTAAATATTTCATAAATATTATATTTATTTACTATAAATTACTCTATAGAAATCTTTAAATTCTGTGAAGTTTGTCAATTTAGGTATAGATGAGAGGAAAATGTTCCATTATTCTCACCTAATGTCCAATATATAAATATTTATCAGTTCAGACCTATGAATGAATCAAAGAAATAACTTTTCAAAAGTTAATAAAATATGATTAATATTTTATCAAACTTTTTAAAATATTTCTATTATATACGAGTCATTAGTAGTGACTCATTTTATATACTCGTACTGTACAGTTGAGATAGGCAAATACTGAATGAATTAAAACATAAGGGAAAAACTGACAATAAAATGAATATTTATTAATGTTCATAAACCAAATTAGTTTAGAAATTTGCAACAATAATGTAAACATTCAGAATTGTAATGTAAACTGTCGATGAAGCATTGTGTAACAGTAGTAAAGTGCATGGATGATTTAAAATTATAATATAGAGACATTAATTTTTAAGAAAGATTATAATTGTTGGTTAGGCAATGTTATTTGGCAAGAAATTAAAAGTAGTATGCACAATAAATTAAACTAAAAGTGAATAAATATAATTAAAGCTAATTATAAAGCATAAAAAAAAAAACATGCCTACTGCAAAAAAGTTTTAATTTCAAAATAATATTAAAAATACTTATTTATACCATTCAAATAAGGAATAGAATTAAGTAATAATTATTGTATGGGGGTATATTCTCAAATTAATAAAAAAAACCTTATAAATGCTTGTCAAACTGTGAATACAATTGATTCAAAAATATTGGCTGGAATTTGGGATTAATAGAAAATGGAATTGATGGGGGGGGGGTATTTATAAAATCTTATTTAAATAGTTCTATGATTCTGAGAATAAGTAAATAGAATGGAGAAGAAAATAATTTGAATATAGTATTTTTAAAACAAATATTGAAATTATGCTAAAGTAGATAAAAACTAGTCCCTTTCACAACAGCGGTATGACGATCAACATGAATGGTGAGAGTCAGATATTTGATACTTATAGCTCACCTGAAGTACAAAGTTCATTCACAAAATGCATGCATAGTGAGAGAGGATGCCCTAAGTTTCTGCATTGTGGAAGTTGGTGATATGATAGAATTGAAATGAGATACACTAGTAAAAAACAAGAATTTGAATATGTATTGCGAATTTAATATGCAAAGAATATAAATACATACAATATATCAATCATGTGTAATCAGTAATACATGTCATTGATAAGTTATTGGACAATAAAATTTATTATAGAATTATAAAAAAAGGAGCCATAACAGTTATTTGTTCATAATTTGTACTGATTAAGAGTTTATTGTTGAAATCCGGATCCTGTAATTGCCTTAAATTTTACATGATGGCAAACTGCTAAAAATATATTGCTTATGAAAATAATTATTTTATATACTTTAATGTATTATTTAATAGTTATATTTTATAACAAAATTTAAAGTGAGAATAATAAAGAAATAGGGGGAGGGGATGAGAGCAGTTAGTTTCTTTATTCAGACTGTCTTGTTAATATTATATAAAGAAATCTAGCAGGTATACAAGTTAGGTAAAAAATAAAAATCTTATATTTTATTGTTGTTAAAATAGAGGATAAAAATAGTATTAAGAGTTGCTTTTGGAATTTATTGTTTATATATATTACGTGAACTCTCTTATGCTGTAGAAATCTAATTTTGCTCAATTCTTTTGGAGGTTTTAGAAGTTTTTTTTTGTTTATTTGTTTCATGTAGAAAGTGTAGTTTAATTTGAGGAATTGCATCATTTTTAAACAAGAAAACTTTTGTATTTAAAAAATATTGTCCACTTTATTTAGAATTTGAGATTTAATTAAACGTCTTTTAAAGTAGTGCTTTTTACAAATTTGTATTAATGTTATTTATTTTATAAACTTCTATACAGAGGATATCATTTGACTGTAAAGAATAAATATTTAAAAATCATGTTTTAATTTAATGTTATGTTAATAATTGTTTTGTTTTTCATGTGTGTGTGTTAATTTTGATATATTTCACCTGCTCTGCAGTTTTTGCTTGCAATAAAATTGAAAGAAATCTCGACATTTGTATTTCATATGGACTTACAATTGACTCTACAAAAGAAGATATATATATATAAGAATAGTTTTTTGTCGTGGGGTTAGAAAACTAGTGTTCAATTTATAATCACCTGATGAAAGGAGTGAAAAACTGACACATTTAATTAATAGGGCTTTTTTTTTTTGTAAGTTTTAAGTTTATTTTTTCATTATGAATAGAATTTATATAAAAAAAATCATTTAAAAAGTTGCATTGTTTTAAAAGTTAAATAATTTGTCAATATTATTAAAACGAAAATTTTCACAGGCTACCAATATAAGAAATGTAAATCAACCTAGCGCTAAAACTTATCCAAGAAATGGAATGCTTAAAAGTTGCATATATTTGCATATAATTAAACTAACCGCCATTATTATACAAAAACAACTATGAATATGAGAGCAGTGACTCTTGAAAGTGCTCAGTGTATGATTTAATAAAATATTACACATCTTTAGCATTGCGGTTATTGTGTCTTAGCTCTATATTGATTTACAGATAGCAAGCCAACAAGCAAAGTTTTAAAAAAACAATTTCGTATAATTAATTGTAGTAAAAATTATCAACGTTTCTGCCAGATCACACTGGCCATCAACTGGTAATAAGTATTATGAAAATAGTTGTAGATGCATTTAAACATTGACATAATAATAAGAGAACTTGAACAACATTAGTAGTAATTTACTACCTTCAGAAGACAATTCAATTTGTCACCTAACAAAACATTCATAAACTAAGTAGTTTTAATTATTAGGCCATAAATGAATTAGTTTTAATCGTTAGGCGACCTTCTATTGTGTACTGAAGGCAGTAATTTACCACTAATATTAAAATTTATTGCTGACTTGGTCATTATATTCTACTAATTATTGATACTTTTACCTTATTTCTTTTTTATGCATTGATAAAATTATAAATAAATCCACTTCTCTTTCATCACTATAACTGCTTATTTTATTTTATACTTGATCGATCTGACATCTTTGATTGACCAACAGTCTTCAGAGCTAAAAATATATAAGTATACATGAATACCAGGGGTGGCTGATTTATGTGCACTGCAGCACCCCCAGAAAAAAATATTAAATTTGTGCTTGAAAATATCAATTATACAACAATCATTCAATATTTTAAGTAATACTTGAGATTCTATTCAAAGGTGCTGCTAATTATGGCAGTGCCAGAACTGTTATATTTAATGAATTTCATTAAGTTCCAGAGAGATTGTTTACTTTTACTAATATGTGTAATTAATGTCGTGAACTGCTCGCTGCTGCAGCTTCAATAGTTATTTGAGCTTTAGTATATTTATCAATTCAGGGTTTCTTAAGGGTGAATAAATTTTTATTGTATTCATTTAGGATGAGCAATAAAATATTTTTTACTTGTAATTAATATTTATAAATTAACATAAATATTACAGAAAAATATAAAATGTTATTTTAAATATCATAATGGGTGTTAATGTTGAATATATAAAAAAAATTGGTTCTCATCTGATCCTTCATGTCAGCCGCAGGATGGCGCGATTTCTAACCAAAAACACATTAATATAACGTTCCTGGGCTAGCGATTCTCTATTAATATTGACTTTTTTTTTGTTTGTTTACAAAGTTTACTTTTTTTCATTTCTGAATTATTTTTCCCAAATAATATTTTTGATGATGGGATAATAATAGTTGTTTTTTTTTAATTTTTATTGACAAGAGGGTCTTTTTTGGTGTGTGTTCAAATAGTAATTCGTGTTTTTTTAAAAATAGTATTACTGTTTTTGTAAAATTTGATTGACAAAATTCAAGAGAGAACGGGTTTTTTTGATGGATCTTTAAATAATAATTCATGTTACTTTGATAGGTTTCCATTTGATTTCCGACAACAATTAGTGGGAGGGTTTTTTTGTGTACGATTAAATAATTTACGTTACTTATAAATAGGTTTACATTTGATTGCCGACAACAATTATTGGGAGAAGTGTTTTTTTTTCCCGTGCGTGTGTGTATGTTTAAATAGAAATTAAAGTTACTTTTATTGGTTTACATTTGATTGACAATCGATTTGACTTCCTTTCGTTTATAAATTATGGTTTTGGTTCTACAAATAAATATTTTTGACAATGGGACAATAATAGTTGTTGTTTGTTTAATTTTTATTGACAAGAGGGTGTTTTTTGGTGCAGGTTCAAATAGTAATTTGGGATACATTTAAATAATAAGTTATGGTCTTACTTTGATTGGTTTACATTTGATTGCCGACACTAATTATTGAAAGGGGTGTTTTTTGTGTGTATGATTGTAGACAACAATTATTGGGAGAAGGGGTGTAACCGTTTAAAGAATAGTTTACGTTACTTTTAGTGGTGGTGTACATTTGATTGCTGACAATAATTAGTGAGAGGGGTGGGTGTTTTTGGGTGATGATTAAATACTAATTTATCTTCATTTTATTTTACATTTGATTGCTGACAACAATTATTGGGGAAAAGGGGTTGTTTTTTTGTGTATGTTTAAATAAAAATTGAAGTTACTTTTATCGATTACATTTGATTGACAACCGATTTGACTTTCTATTTTTTTTTTTCGTTTATAAATTATGGTTTTGGTTTCCCAAAAACTTAATATTTTTGACAATGGGGCAATAATAGTTGTTGTTTCTTTCATTTTTATTGACAAGAGCGGGTCTTTTTTGGTATATGTTCAAATAGTAATTTGGGTTACGTTTAAAAAATAATTGCTTTACCTTACTTTTAGTGCTTTACATTTGATTGCCGACAACAATTAGTGGGAAGGGTGTTTTTGTGTACGATTAAAGAATAATTGTACGTTACTTTTTTTTTTATATTTGGTTGCCGACTACAATTATTGGGAGAAAGGGTTTTGCATTTTATTTTTGTTTGTGTGTATGTTTAAATCAAAATTTAAGTTACTTTTATTGGTTACCATTTGATTGACAACTGATTTGACTTTCTTTTTTTCGTTTATAAATTATTTGGGTTTTCCCAAATAATATTCGGTTTGACAATGGGACAATAATAGTTGTTGTTTCTTTAATTTTTATTGACAATAGCAGGTCTTTTTTGGTGTGTGTTCAAATAGTAATTTGGGTTATGTTTAACTAATAATTTATGGTCTTACTTTGATTGGTTTACATTTGATTGCCGACAACAATTAGTGGGAGGTTTTTTTTTTCTATACGATTAAAGAATAATGACGTTCCTTTTATTTGACCGTTTGATTGCCGATGACAACAATTATTGGGAGAAGACAGGTTTTTTGGGCTAGGTTTAAATAACAATTTGAGTTACTTCTTTTATTTGACATTTGGGTTATTGCCAACAGCAGCAATTATTGGGAGAAGGAATGTATGTTTAAATAAAAATTGAAGTTACTTCTTTTATTTTTTACATTTGACGAAGGCCATTTGGAATTCCTCAAACAAGCTTGCTTTTACAAAGTGAACATTTCCGTCAGCAACAACGAGACTTACAAATGAAAGTCAAAAGATGTTTTTAGACCTCAAATCTGTATATATTTGTCGCACAATCCAATCTTTTCTTTCAGCAGCAGTATGTTTTTTTTTCTGCTGTAGAAATATTCCAGTGCCAGCTTCCGTGTCTGGCAATTCCCATCTTTTCAAGTTTTCTGTCGTTGGAATTAGCTATCTTCTTGGTCTCGGAAAATTTCTCCCTAAAACGTGACTCAAAGCGTGATCGTTAAAAATTTTACACTACCCCACCCTAATCGAGAATTTAGGAGGCTTACAGCTTTACGAGGAACAATCACAACACTGTTAAAATTGTTAAAAGGTAACAGTACATCATTTCGTCTTAAAAAAAAGGCCCCAATGAAAATTTAAATAATTTTGACACGATCAAATTAACACACCCTCGTATGATATTGTTACATAAATTACATAACACAGCATTACGATATAGTGCATGACACAAACAACTACAGCATTTTCCTCTGCTTTTAGCATTGGAAAAAGCCACAACATTACCTGCTAAGCCGAGTATTTTATCGCAGAAAGAAGACTTAACTCCGAGTTAACACTCTACCTTTTAGCGTAGAAAGAAGACAACTCCGAGTTAACAATCTAGGATTTATTTTAGTAAGAATGCTTAAAGGCTTGGGTGCGGCCACGGAAACGGCATATTTCTAGAAATTTAGCTAGAAATAGCGCCATCCCATGGCTGGCACAAAGGATCAGATGACAAACAAAAAATTATATTTTCCTAATTACCATTATTTGAAAGAAAAAAAATGAAATAAAAAGTAATGGTTGATCTACTCCAGATATTGGCAAACAGCAGCTAGTAAAAATAAAAATTACATTAGATCTTAACAATGATTGATATGGAAAAATAAAATTATATGGTTGTGAAATTAGAAATACTCAAGTTTTGTTTTCCTTGTTTAAAAATTTTATAAGACAAAGTGATGAATACATAAAAGTTTATAGTTTTAATAATATTAAATTGAATAAAGAAAAATATTTTATAAAAATAGTAAGGACTTACAGTGTTTGACTTTTTATCATACAAATATAAACTTTGAGGGTATATATTTAATTTATATATTGTACCGAATCCCCATTTTTGAAGATGATGATGGTGATCCAAGATCGATCTACCATGCACTTAAGCTTGATTCATAAGAATCAATTCATAGCTATCCCCAATCTTATTTGGTTGAATATTGACAATGATGATGATCAAACTACTAGTTATATTTTCTAACCATCTTATACCAAAGCAATATTCAGAAACTAAAGCAAAGCTGTTGCATCCAAAATCATTTTTATAGGGTAAGTATTTTAGACACAACTTTCATTGCTGAAGGAATGCCTTTTCCTTCTAGCAACATCATCAATTCTTCTAACTTCAGTTAAATGTAATTTTCTCTGAGTAAGTGACAAATTATTTTGATCTAGGTGAGAATGGACAACTAGGATTTAAAAATGTATATTAAAAAACAAAATTTATTTATAATAAATAAAATATTTGCAATCATTATAATATACTCATATACAAATCAAACAAATATATGTAAATGTTAAAATAGGAATGTATTCTTACAGGAGGTCAATTTAACTGAATTTGACTCCATAAGCATTTACACCCACCACATTTAATAATTAACAAACAAATACATAAACATAAGAAATATTGAAGATCAAAAAATAAACATTAAATTGGGTTTTATAATAACTAGAAATATATATAAACATTAAAATAATAGTGTGTACCTATCATGGATAGGTCTAAAAATCAGGCTAGAGACAACAGGCAATTACTTGTTCTTATTGTCCAGGTTATTGGTACAGATAGGACCAACACACAAAGTTGGTAAGAGGCTACACAGGTTCAACTAGTGTAATGATAAAAACTTTACCCCATTATGATTAGACTTTCAACCATAATATAAATTGCCATGTTAACTAAATGAGAGTTCATAATTTGGCAGCTTCTTGAACAATTAGATGCTGTTTTGATTATCAATTTCTCCTGATTATAATTAATAAAGTCTTAAAAAGTTTAGATGATTTATGTGTCGATTCTTCTAATATAGATTTTTATTTTGCGGACACTTTATTTCCTAAAGTCTACATGATGTAGAGATCCCTTCTATTGCCTCTTACACTATTTATAACTCGCTATACCTTTATTATTCTCTTCTAATTAGTTTTAATTAATTACGTTTTTAAAAATAAAATGACATTTCTTTGTTGTTTTTTTAATTACAAAAATACTTTCTCTTTTACATTCATTTTCATTAATATTTCCAACTTTAATTAATTTTTATTTCTTTACAAAAAAAAATTCTCCCCAAATTATCAAAATTAGATAGATTATCTATTTCAAATTATCAAAGTATATAAATTAGATTAATCATTTTTTACTTAAAAATATATACTGTTTGAAAGATAAAAAAAAAATATAAATATAGAATTACAAAAAAAAAAGGTACTTTGGTATTATTCCTGCTTGTGTCCAGTAATATTTATTCAAAGTTCCCATTTATGATGTCATGGCAACCAAGAATACTGGCATGACTAATCTATGGCAAACTGACCCTATCCATTTGAGAAGATATTAAATGGTTCAGTCTGCCAAAGAGACCCCATAATATAGTATATCTCTTGCATCATTTGTAAGTAATATGGTTTCATATTTAAAAATTCATTTACAGCTAAAAGTTTATATATTTGTGGGGGATTTTTTTTTTGCTAAATTTTTTTTTTTTTTTAAATTAAAATATAATATTAAACTTGCATCTAAAACTTCATTATAGCTCATCATTTTTAAAAAATATTTCAGGGTTCTTTTTTCATATGTCTCCTTTTTCCATAATGAATATATCTCCTGATCATTGGGAATGTTTTTATTTTATTGCTTAGATTTGAAGTTTGGTATTGCATGTTCTGGGTCTTATGATGACACAAAATGATGTAATGTGCTGGGAGGGGGAATGATAGCTTTGATGACAAAGTATCGTACTAAAAAGGCACAACTCACAAGTGCTTGTTTTATTTAGTATTGTAATGTCTTTTTTTCCATAATGAATATATGTTTTCATTATTTATTTATTTTAGATTTGAACTTTCATATTGCAAGTGGTATGATGTATTACTCCTGGTGATGTATTATTCTAAGTTTGCTATAAGTTTAAAATAATGTCTTCTTGGGATCTGTGGACAAATTTTATTGATTAAGTTTATCTGCATATTCCTTGGAGGCATTATATATCGCAAATTTAGGATAATACATCATAACAGGAATAGTATCAAAATATCAAAAAAATACTGTCTTTGATATTTTTATCTATAATTCTAATACCTTTAATAATTTATATTTTTCAATGGAATATGTGAATTCTCCATTCAATTTTCTTTAAGATAACTATTTCTGTTTTTCTTTTAAAGTAAGTTGTCATAGATCCTTGTAATTGCATTGAGATCATTATTAATAAGCTAGCTTAACTTTTATAGAGTAGCCAAGAAACTTGTATAATGGAGTCCGAATCATTACAATATATAATGCAATTGATGTGCACCCAGAGGTACTTTCAATAATACTATGTAGGTAAGCATCAATATTTAAATAAGAATAAGACAAAACTTTAAAACCCAACAACAAGTTAATTTAATAAAAATAATAATGAATATTTTACTTTTGGGAAAGTGATTAATAATTTGAAGCATGGGCATAAATTATGCATTGCCATTATATAAATATATGTATATCTTGATTTTCCATTACCTCTTACTTTACATGCAATATAACTTCTTAGACTATGTCTTAACATCAATTTTAATAACACTTTAACTTAGGCTGATGAATTTCACTTATCTGTGTGATTTAAGTCTATAGGACCCCATGCTTCTTCCTCTCTTGCTAGAGCTTCATTCCTACTCAATTTACAGTCTATCAACTGCTTTTAGTTCATTTACATAATAGGACTAATTAATATATGCCAACTTCATTTATTATTCACTTTATTATACTGTATGCTAATTTTTTAGAGTGTATTGTAACTGAAGAAATGATAATACACTTTGCAAGCAAGTACAATTTTTCAATAAACTTTATTTACAATAATATATATGCACACAAACAGTCCAAACTTCACTCTCTCTCTAAAAAATAATCCATTATCTCAGGTCTGATTTCTCACATGTCTAGTAATGAAGCAACCATTCCCAGTTTTGCTTTTACATCTGATTGAATATTTACTTTATCAGCTTGACTAACAATGGGCATTTCAACATTTGGGTTGGCTGAGAGAGTATCAACACATCCCTTTCTCTAGATTTGATTTTTTATTGACTAGTATAAGTTTGCCATTTTCTTCATTTGCAGCATCACACAAACATGAATGCAGGGGATTGGCATTTTCCCTTATCTGTAGTCCATTTTATAACATTATCACTCGAATTACTTCAGATACTACTTCAACTATAATACCAGGAATCCATTTCCTTTTTACAATATCTAATCCACACAGACCAGCTTGAAATATTCCAAAGGCAAGATAAATTTACCAGTTTTGGATTTCTGTCTGAATTATTTTTACCTACTACTTTTTTAGCTGATAATAACTTAGACAAATATTTGTGGCATCTTTGGCATAATAATAATTCTGCCATCATTTTCAAAATGTCTGCACTCGAGGTGAAATGTTGGTAAAACATAGCCTCTACCAATGCTTTTATATCTTTAGTTACATTTTTTTAAGCATTGACTTTAGATATTGCACATCCATCCATTCCTTCTCAGCCAAATATTTTTTAAATCTAAGTGAAGCTGTTTAATGTCTGCAAATATCTAGAAGATACTGATCAATGAATATGATCATTGTAAGTACAAAAGGAAAAAAAAACAAGGAGAAATACATTTAGAAGTTAGTTTTAAGGTCATATCATGCTCACAACCCGGTCAACGGGCCATTTATTTTGGGGAAACCAAAGCAGGCATAATCAACAGGACAGCACAGTATAGATACACCTATAATAGAGCAAAGAAAAATAACGATAACTCATCAACATTCTTAGAACATTTCAAGAAGACAGGACATGTGTTTGAACCCTCCAGCCCCAAAATAGTCTGCATTGAGGAAAACAACATCAAGCGGAAAATTAGAGAAGCATACTTCATTAATAGCAATAATAACTATCAATAGACGGAACACCTGCTTTGACATCTCCAAACGTTGGACTATCTAGTTCATTTGCATACGTTTTGCTTATCGCTTTGTTTCCTTACCCTATTTCCTCGTTCTGCATCTTGTATTACTGCTATGAATATGAGGCAAATGGCCTCGAAAGCGCTTAGTGTATAATAATTTGTGGAATCTTTATAACTTCTCGTTCAAGTTTCATACGCTTTTTAATTTGTATATTAACTATAAAAAAGAAAGTTAAATTAACACTCAATTTATTTATCAAGTCATAAATATATACTAAATAATTCGATTAGAATTATTCATAAACAAACTATTATCCAAAAAAAATTATACATAAATGGTACTCATTTAAGCTTTTTTTCAACTTAATTGTATATTTATAAAATAAATCTACTATCAGTTTATAATAATTATTTATTTTACAAATAGTATATTCAATTTCTTTGTTACACAAATATTATGTCCATATACCAAATACAGTTATTATGTTCTTTATTATTAAATTCATACATATTTATGTTTTGTAATCTCATCTTGAATCGATAATTATATTTATACCAGTTAGTATTGGAAAAATCAATAATATCAAATACATACTTATTTTTACAAAATTAATTACTTTCTAAATTATAGCTATATACTAAACAAGCATTATTAGCTATATTTAATTAATTTATTTTCAAAGATTTTTCCAGCGATCATGTTTTCTACTACAATAATCTCTTTCATCAATAATGATTTTGAATTATCTTCTAATAAAATACATAAATTCATTTTATCATAATCTTCTTCCATTTTATTAGATCTATAATATTTTTTTTCCTTTTGGATGAATATCATTGAAAACTATCCTCTTCATAATTATTAAATATTTGCGGATACTCATCCTTAAGAAATTACTCAAAACTATTTGTCTTGTGCTGAGTTGAACATTTATCAACTTTATTAATCTTGTCTATATACTTTTAATTACTTCTAATAATATTCTCATTATTATTCAAAAAAAGTGCTACTACTTTGACTAGCTTCTATTAAGTTCAACTTTAGTTTCAACCATTCTTGTATTTTAATATCTAATGTAATAACTTTGGTACATCTTTCAAATCATTGCTATTCGAGATTCTTTAATTTTGTTTGTAAACCTTTCTTGCAATGTATCTAATTTATTTTCAAGTTTTTGTGATTCAGTTTTTAATTCATTAAATTTCATATATTTTATATCAGACTTAATTTTATGTCCAAATTATATTTGAACTCTTCAAATCTAGCATTTGAAGTGTTAAATTCAATATTAAATTTGTTAAATTTATCATTAAAATCAGATCTCCACTCATCAAATTTATTATTGGAATCATTGTTAGATTCCTTTAAATCAGCGTTTAATTCTATTTTATTATCAAATTTATTATTTAACTCTTCAAATTTATTGAGAATTTTGGGAATATTTTGACTGCAACCTTCAGGTTCTTCCAATATCTCAATATTAGTAACAATAATAAATATATCAAGAAAAAACATGAAATATATATACTATATTAAATGAATGAATAAATATTTTATTAGTAATTAATATTTTTACTACTATTTGCTTACCAGACAACTATAGTTGGTTGAGAATCTGCAAATAAAACATCTGAAAGTGCTCAAAAACATTCAATTACAACTATTATTTTGTAAAATACTTACCATTACTATAACATTACTATAAAATTCACCTGCAAAATACCTTATGTAATTTGAAAAAAAATTATCAAAATTGTTAGCACATTGGGAATAAAATTATTCATATTTTAAAATAAACAATAAAATTATAATTAAAATTGAACTTTCTGTTCCAGATTATATATAAAAAAATTATTTTACATATTCTGATATTAAATATATGACAATCTTGGATAACTAGCACACATTTTGGGATGCCAACTATAACAGGATAAAATAAATCAATGAATTATCAGATGTCCCATTTGTAACAGAATTAAACACATAATTGTAACAAAATTAAAATCATAAATAAATGATTTTCTTAGGTCCCAGTTTGAATGCTAATTGTAACAATTAAATATCAGTAATTTTAACCAACTAAATTTCTATTCAAGCCATGCATTAGGATGCCAAATTGTATTAGTATAAAGTATCTACAAGTGAAGAATCAAATAAATATAGTTTATCAAAGTATCAATAACATTGAATGTCAAATTTTACTAATTTGAAATAAAATAATTAGTTTAATCAAATAGTATTTAATAAAACATTAGCTTAACCTTGACTAATTATTTATTCTCTATAATAACAAAGTGTAACTAATGAAATGCTAAAGATAATTTAATAAATTATTAAAATAAGTAAAATGTTTTATCCAATATTTTGGTTAGTAGATATTTTAATACATAAAATATATAGAGAATCTTGAAGTTTATATTAAACTATATTGTAATAAGTAGACTATAAATAATCATGAAATTCAATTGTAATTAATAAAATAAATTTACCAATATAATAAACATAAATAAAAATTATATGAATTAATGTGCACATGAAATATTCCTAGTTAATTGATCAGGAATTAGTTATCATTTTATCTATTATACCAGGGGTTCCCAACCATATGCCCATGGGCACCATGGCGCCCGCAGACCATTTTATGTGTGCCCGCCGCTAGCCATACACGATAAATTATTTATCTGATACAAATTTAATTTTTTTTATAAATTATTGTATTATATTATAATTAAATTGTAGGGCATACTATACTTTTACAGTGTAAAAATATAAATGTTAATTATATGTTAAAATTTTATTTTTGAAGTAAATATTTTTTTGTACATTATGTGTATTATTAACAATATCCAACAATAAATTTACATTGAAAAAATAAATGGTGTCCGCCATCTGGTTGAAAAAAATAAATGGTGCCTGTCACCTGGCCAGTATTATAGAATGTGCTCTTAAGTGCAAAAAGGTTGGGGACCCCTGTATTATACAATTTTAAAATGTATCTGACTTCTGATACAAATGATACACTAATGAGATCAAAAGAAAATATTTTATATTTGCATATATATGAAGAAAACAAACAAATTTAAATAAACCAAAATTAGCATTAAAAAATATTAAAATTTTGTTTACTATTTAATTTAACTTTTCTTTTTGGTTATGCTATATTTTTTTATATATAATAAACAAACACATACATTCTAAAACAAATAAATAGAAAATGAAATTATACTATCTGTTCAATTTCTTTAATGATTACAAAGAATATTCGTTAGAATATAATTCCATTGATATGATATTTAACAAGTTATTTACTTATATAGCACTGTTTTTAAACTGTAATAATAATTAGGGATCATTCCATAATAAAAGGAATTGAAAGTGATTAATATCTTTACACTCATTTCCAAATGCTTAAGATTTGCCTATATTTATACGTTTAGATTAAAAAGATAGAGTGATACATTCTATCTTTTCAAAAGACTATCTTTTGTTTGGAAAGGAGAATATTCATTAAATGTTTAAAATCTATCTAACTCATGAAATAATATTTATTAATTTACATCAAACCTTATAATTTAACTTGTATATATTTTCCACAACATGCACAAAATAATGATAAGTTCAAAAAGTATTTCAAAATCTTGCTAAAATCTCATGATGTTTTCCATAGTACATAGAAATGCCAAATAAGCATTTTGTAATTTAAATTCAAGTATATCCTAGTTTATAATGTTCAAAACGTTTTATTAATTTTAATGAAGTTACATGTTTTCACATAAAGCATTTTGTAATAAAATATTGAGAAGTTAACATTTTTTTCTTTACAATAATGATAACATTGTTTTATTTTATTATATTCCCTAAAATACATAGCAGTATTTAAATTATATTTCCATAATGAATTATACATTGTAGCACTTAAACTATATTTTCTTAATGAATTGTATATCATTGTAGCACTTAAATTATATTTCCATGAGATGATTTTTATTATCTGATGTTATGCAGATCCCTCAAAAAGCAAGTTTTTTGAGCAAATGGATTTACCTACTTAGCCACTCATGTCTATAATAAAATTCCAAAATATTAAAATATATAACACAAATTTTTTGTAGTTTTGTTTATTGAGATGCAGACTGAGAAAGACCAAACTAAGACAACTTCTTAAATTCTTTTTTCTGATGATGTCACATTTAGGTCACAATCCTAGATATTGTTTCTATGGCATAACTCAAATTCAATTTGTTGCTACGGCCTCTTATTTAGAAAATTCCACTCAATAAAAATTCTTATGAATATATATTAAAATGTTTTCTTAACTTTATAATAAATAAATGTTTTAAAGAATAATAATTTTTTTTTTACAAAAAATACATTTAAAAAATATTTTAAATAAAATATACACATTGTATATTTAGCTATTTAATTATACAATATTCAATATTAAATATCTATTTAAATACTTATAAATATATATTTTAAATGTGGCAATTTAATACTGTTTAATCATATAAGCATAGAATATATACATGCACACACACTAAATAATAATAAACTATTTGGTTTAAGTTCATATCTTGTGAAATATATGCAATAAATAAAAATGTCATCAAATGAATATCAACATGCTATTTTCTTTAGCAAGTCTTTCTAATAATAAAATATTAAATTTTATATTTATTGCTATATGAAATACAATTTATTATACTGTTAAAAAAAATTAAAAATTGCATATGTCAACTTACACTAAGATATATTGTCTGTCAATCATTATTCATTAATAAAGCAAACTATTTGTTTTTTTAAAAAAATAAATTGAGAATTAAAATAAAATAAGCCAACATTTTTTTATGTAATATAATACTTCCAGTTTTAAATTTAGACCATGATGGTACAATATATATATATTACCTTTGGTGAAGATTGCTAGTCAGTCAAAACTCAGATTTATTTAATTAATTATTATATAAAGTTGCTATCCTATTTCTTACCTTGTTTGTAATTAGTTGTCAAAAACATTTCTAATGTTAGGTAAGGAAAGTTTGATCTATATATTTATTTATTAATAGTAGTTGAGTGCACTTTTCACTAGAGAAACCTTACGAATGCCATGAATCTGGCTTCTTTAGCTGAAAATGCATTCAATTACTGTTAATAAATGAAGATACAGAATAAACCTTTTTCTTTGTCAATGTTAGAAACATTTTTGGCAACTACTTAATTATTGATATTGATTTTATATATAAATTATTTATACTCGCAGGTAATATGTCCATTATAGATCAAAAAGTTCTTCATTTCCATAAACGGCTTAGCTTTTTCAGAAATCATTTAAAGTCTTTAGAAATATATTTACAATTTTGTTACTTTATCAACTTCAGTGGCTTTTTTAAAATGTTTTTTTATTATTTCAAGTAACCTTTATTGTTTTGTAAATTATATGCAATTGCTATAAAGTGATTTTGAAATAGACACAATGTACAGTATCAGCAAGAATCCTTTTTTCCATTTAGATTTTAATACCCATTTTATAAAAAGGCGACCAGATATGTTGAATAAAACAGGGGGGGGGGATCAGTTCTTGTCACTTCCAAATTCAATAAACTCTGATTAAATCATATTAAAGATTTGTACTGCATATGAATGAATAGGAAGGAATATAAATGAAGAAGCCAAATAATAAAGAAACTGGAATAAATGTTTGAAGATTAGCAATGATAACATTCATTTGTATATTTAGATTTTCCATCATATTATTTGCCTGAAGGTTTGTGATGATGGTATATGAGATGTGATATGTTGGGCTGTTTCCATCATCTATCAGTAAATGCGAATGTGTAGAAAATTTTAAACTTTATTTAATTTTTATAACGCACAAATAAATAACACAGATTAATAATTACACAATATTTTAAATAGTATTATTCCTTACTCTTCAGTTATTGCTGGCCTGACCAGTGATAGCTAGCATAGGGGTCGAACTCGCACCTTTAGACTCGATATCAGATTTAAGGGAAAGACCCCAACTAACAGCTATTTTGTCAAAGGCAACAGATAGTAGAAATTTCATATATTTATATATGAGGGTTCAAATCCTCATGAGTCCTTCAATTTTTATTTTATTTTTTATAAGAGCAAAGTTAATTAGATGCTTCCATACATTATGTATTGCCATACTAGGTTGATTTATAGGATTATCTGTTATTGTTATATGAGCAGTTTCCTTGAATTTTCTTCTTTGCACCTTTTCCTCTATCCAATATTTTTGTATTTTCTTAATTAAACATATCATTAGTACATACTTGATCTGATATTGTAGATATACCTGTTTTTTCTCTTAACCATTAGTTTGTGGTCTTTCAATCCCTATTCAGTAGAGCAACAGGTCTCACCAATATACTGCCTTCCACATTCACATGGTATTTCATAAACTCAGTTTTTGTTCTTCAGCATTTCTAGTTTAGGCTTGATAGAAGTAAGAATTCCTTGAAGTGTAGTATAGTTTTGAAAAGTTGATTAATAGATAACAAAAAGAAAATAGTTATTGGTACTGCAGTATATCCTTACATACCAGTAATGGCAGACAAATTAAAGAAAATCTGCAGTCAGTGTAACATTAGAACAACTTTTCAAAGTCTATCAAGGCTAAACTAGAAATGCTGAAGAACAAAAACTGAGTTTATGAAATACCATGTGAATGTGGAAGTATATTGGTAAGACCTGTCACCTTGTTGAACAGCAATTGAAAGAACACAAAGTAATGGTTAAGAGAAAAAACAGGTGTGTCTACAATAGCAGACCATGTATGTACTAATAATTATATGTTTTAATGGGGAAAATACAAAAATACTGGATAGAGAGAAAAAGGTGCAAAGAAGAAAATTTAAGGAAGCTGCTCATATGACAATGATAAATAATCCTATAAGTCAACCTGGCAATACACAATATATGGAAGCCTCTAATTAACCATGCTTTTAGAAAAAATTCAAATAAAAAAGAAATTGAAGGATTCAGGAGGATTTGAATCAACCCTCAACATAAATAAATGAAATTTCTACTATCTGTTGCCCATGACCGAATAGCTCAGTTATTTGAGCGTTTGCTTTAAATTCGATATTTGAGAATCTAAAGGTGCGAGTTCCATTCCTATGCTAATACTCTCACTGGTCCGGCCAGCAACTTCTAAAGAAGAGTGAAGAATAATATTATTCAAAACATTGTATAATTACTAACCTGTGTTGTCTATTTATGTGTTATTACTAACAAGTTGTTTGTATTTGAAAAGTTTACATAAAGTTTAAAATTTTCTGTACATTCAACATTTACATTCACATGATAGTCCAACATGTTATCACATTTGAGTTGTTAAATAGTATTAGAAAAATTCAAATCATATTTATAGTTTTTAAAATATATTAATTTGTTAATAATAGTAACCATTATGTTTTGAGTATACCTTAAAAATCCGGATAAGTTTGTAACAAAAATGAGATGGTCATTCAAAAATAAAATGTAATTTTGTTTTACAATATAATGACTGTGATTTAGGAGACAAAGAAACTATCAACTTACATCTGAGTAAGGGTTTGTTAAGTGTAATATTTGCTATCAGTGGAATATATTCCTCATCTTAAATATAAATCTATATTATGTTTCACTATTCCTGTTCCAATGATCATCCATAAGATTATTTATCATTTTTTACATATATTCCTTAATTTAAATTATTTTTTCTTATTATTTATATCTACATTTAGCAATAGTGATATAGGATATTAGCAAAAGTTGATCATAGTCATTTCTATAGCAAAACATTTGATGTGCTACCTTTATATGTTAAATATTTCAAAGATTGAATGCTATTCATATGATTTCTAGAAGTTGCCATCAACTTGACTGCACTTAATAATAAAAAATAAAGAAAAATAAAATACTTTAGATGAAAAATAGATATAATATTGTATGAATTTTAAGTTATTGAAAATTAAATTCTAATGTAAAAAATGTTTATATATATTGTAGTTTATTTATATACGGTACAAATATATTGGCATTTGGTAAAAACTAAAAAAATAAAAGTAAATTTAGATTTTTTTTTGAGCATAATTTTTTTTTTTAAAAAAAATGTACGATGAAAGTTAAATTGTTCTTTCGTATTTTTTTTATGTAATTAGAAATAAAAGTAGAATTAGAGAGAACAAAAGAATTCCAAAAGTAAAAAGATAAGCTAAAAAAAAATATTTTAGCTAATTAAAGATGGCTGAAGGATTTGCCAAAAAAAGAGAATTTTGTAATGTAAATTTTATAAGGAATTACCAGATTAATTAACAATGTATATTTTGAAAAACAAAAGATATGCGCAGAAATCAGGAAACTGGACCCTGACTATAAAAAGGAAGAATCAAGTTGGATTAAAGTCTTGTTTCATTTGTTTTCTCTATAGTTAGTCCTGGATAACAAGAATATATCCAGGATCCTTCTATGCTGAAATAATTCGGCATATTGGAGTGAACTAGAGCTTCTGCGGACATCGTGCCTGAAGTTGTACACCAGAAAAGCCTTCGTGACTGACTAGGAGAATAGACCACAAGATCAACTAATAACCAATGGCCGAGCTCATTCTAACACAAAAAACTATGCATAGTTATCTACTACTTTTTCACTAAATTTATCAGTAAGCTATGATTTATTATTCCCGATTGTGACTAAATTGTCGACAAACCATTCTAAAAAAATAAGCTTATAATAGGATCCCGATAGAGACTTTAATTTAATTGATCAAGAGACTCTTATTTAACCAAGAATCTTTTAATTGTTTAACTGTTATTTTTTATTAATGTATTCATATTTGGATTAGTATGTGTTCTCTCCAGTTTATTTAATTCGCAATTTAACTTAAACAGATTTTTAATCTGTTAGAATAAAAATATTTCTAATATCAATTTTCATTTGTACATTATTAATAATATTTATTAGAGTTTATTATTAGTTTAGTAAGATTTAAAAATGTAATTTACCTTTGCCAATATGTTTTGAATAAGCTCCAGGAATAATAATATTTAAAAGATAATTCTAGTTTACGGTAGAGTTACCGATTCTTAAAAAAACATTTTTCTTTTTCATTTGCGAGATGTTATGTGACGATTTCAGTGGGTTCTTGTAGAACTCTGGCGCCTTTCAAATAAATTAAAAACTGATTTCGTCGATAACATAATTCACAAATTACTAGGCAGAGTTGATCAGGAATTATAGTTATGTTTTTTTTTAGAAATACAACTTTCTTCTTTTTGACATAACTTGATCAACTCGCATGCAGTTTATATTGTGTGTAGAAGCTTAGCAAGACAGAAAACATTATAATATATTTGTATAGACACATTCACAATCAATTGCTAATTATCATAAAATCATTAAGAACTTAAAGCAAGTTCTTAATGGACATAGCTTTAATACTTATAATTTTGCTACATATTATTGTTAAATTAGGTCAGAAATATTGATGTACATTGAGTAACTCAATCAGAAATATATACACTTATTTTACTTCATATTTTCTTTCTCTTGTATTTAATTCATAAATATCTACTATATATAGAAAATTATATAATATTATTGTTGACATATAATGAAGTGATATCAAATCTAAGCTTAACTCCTATGTTTTTAAAATAACCTCGGCTTACATGTTTTCTATATTTGTAGTGAATCTGAATAGTAAATATTAGCATGTAAATTTTTTTTTTTAACTTTTACTCTCTTTCTTTTTTTTTGTGGTAATGTTCATATAACTTGTGATTAATAATTAACAATTTATTATTATTATTTTTTTGCCTTAAGTTTTATTAACTTGTCAATAACATTTAAGTAACAGTTGGTGATAAGTTTGTTTTTATTTGCTATTTTAAAAAGTAAAAATGAAAAGCTAGACTATTAAAATGGTAAATTTTCTCATTAATCAATAATTAAATTATATATAAAAATATTTTATAAATAAATGTTTTTACTTACTGTACACCAAAAAATAATTTTTTTTTTCCTCAATCACAATTGGGGTTTTTCTATTTAACTTGAAATAAAAGTGTGGGATGTTCAGAAATTAATTAATTCAATCACTTGTTGTAAAAAGTAGATTGATTTAATCAATTTTTAGATACCCCATGTTTTTATTTCAAATTAAATATAAAAACTCCAATTGTGATTGAAGAGAACAATTATTTTTTGCCTTTTTAGTACACAGTAAATAAAATCATTTATTATATTTTTATATATATTATTTGTAACTTTTTAGTATTGGGAACTTTTTCATAATTATTCAAATTTTAATTAAGATGAAGAATTTGAAAGATAATCATACATAATCGTATGGTGTCCTTGCTGTTTTATTATATTTGATAATAAGAAATACAAGGTCCTTAAAAAAAAAAAAGAATGATTTAATATGTATTTAAATGCTCTCAAATTCTTTCCTAAAAAACTATAAATAACATTTGACAGTAAATTTTTAATAATTGTACATTCAGTATTAATTCACAATATTACTAGTATCCAAAGCAAGCTGATCTTTTGATGCAGTTATATATAGTGTATAAATTATAAATAAAATATAATCCATGAACATAAGATATTACTTTCTTGATGTTCATATTTTTCTTTATTTTCATATGTAGTGAATCAAATCAAGTATGGGCATCCATTGCAGTTCATCAGTGGACTTTGAAAATATTTTAGAAGTGACTCTGAATTACAAATAAAGTGTAATAGTAACCAATACTACATTATGCTAGAGAAGACAACTATATATATTCAAAAAAACATTCATCACATGCCAACTATTACAGATGAGAATCAGCTCTTTACAATTGAGGCAGTATTGTGTAGTCTAACACTTGCCTATGAGTCAGTTGTCTCACATGCTGTTGTTTGAAATGTGCAGTGATGATGACTTCAATATGTTCACTGTGCAACCAGAAGGATTGAATATGTTCTTACAGTCAAAAGCTGAAAAACGTTTTTTGTTTTGACAGATTTAATTAATTTACCATGAAAAATTAATATTTAATATATTTTAAAAGAAGGATGTAATGTCTGAAACAGTTGCAAAGAAAGACATTTTTAATATGTAGTGGGATGAAAAAATCCATGATGTGTATGTTGATTTCAAATTCTTCACCTTGAACACATTCACTGTGCAATGCAAAGGCAGAATTGAAAACAAGCTGATGTTTGTTTTTTGTTGTGACAGGTGCAGTGATTTAAATAATTTATTGTGAAAAATTTGTATATTATATTTTAAAAGAAGAGTATAATGTCTGAAACAATTGTAAAAAAATATATATATATATAATTTTAATACATGAGATCAGTTTTCCTTCACAATCATGAATGCAAAATGTGTGTTATATCTATTGAAATATTATTTTATTTATGACAAAAACATTTTTAAAAAAAAAATATTGCAAAAGAAATTAAAATTTAAAGCAACTTTTTACAATCAATTTGTTTTTATTTCTATTTAAATTTACCATAAAAAACTTTTATTTTTTAAAATATATTGTCCTCTTATACACATTACTGAAAACTTACAGCATCAATATCAACACATTTGAAATTTGGCCTGTCAAAAACCACTTGATAAAGCTGAAATATTTCATTGCCATATTCCAATGGCATCAATACCTAACACGTATACAAAATTTGAATGAAATCCATTTGATAAAATTATGTTAACCTTGATTTCAAAATTTATCCTAAGCAAACAAAACAAATAAAGTTCCTAACTTAAATAAAAACATTAAAAAAAAAATACCAAAGGAATTTAATTTTCATTAATGATAATAATTTATTTACTGTATATATTTATTTTATTAATATTTTGTAATTATTATCCCAATACTCTCCTATGCATATTAACTGATACAATACTTTATTTAAATTTCCATAATAGCTATCAATCTTCCTTCAAGTTAAAGATGCACAATATATGTAAGAAAAGTGATCGTAGATATCTAGGGAAAAGTTTAATTCATTTACAAGGATAAGAATATTAAGGAATTGCTTTATAGTAATTTCTTGATTAGTTTATTTTTTTCAAAAAGAGAAATCAATGTCGTAAAATTTTATATATCAACAGAAGTTAGTATAAAATATTAAAAAAATGTGATTTTTCATATTATATTTATATTAATATTTTTTAGAAAATATTTCCTTCAAAAAATGGCAGTATAGTCACAATGTTGAAAGAATTTTTGTAATATTTATGTAACATAATGTTGTGTTTATATTTGAATGTAATAAACGCAGATTCTTATAAATGTGATTAAATATTTTATTAATGTATATACAATGTATTTACAAATATATACAGTAATATTTGTTATACTGCATGCCAGATACGCTGGCTTGGTATAGGATTTTGTTACCATGCAACTATTGAAAAAAGGAACTCGGGGTGCCTTCTTAGGTTTATCTAACATTCCAGCTGTACTGCAACAGTTTGCCTCTTGTGTAGGTATGGTAATAATTCCAGCTGTTCTGTGACAGCTTGCCTCATGTCTGATTTATAATATAGTAGCTCCCAGTTCTAGCATGAAACTTGCATAGAGAAGTGGATAATATACATACTGTTTAGCTCCCTCAGTAATTTGTTCTCTCTTTCTCCAAATGAGCTGCTGATCTATAGCCAGATCCTCTTCCACAATGAGAACAATCGGATTTACTGAGCATCATCATCTATTAACCTATTTCTACTATTATCTAATCATATATCCATTGGTTTGTAATAATGAATGCTTAATCAATTGATCAAGATAAATTAGAATCTGGATTAATTCATTAGTTGAAAGTAAGTCGATTATAACCTTTCTTCCCCCTAGCTAAAATTAACCCCGGAGATTGTAGTCACTGAGATACTTTTATGGATGTCTCGTCTCCTGACTTCTTAAGATCTGGTTCCTTATCATTAGGTTCTGTGATTTCATCAGTTGGTATGATAAACTCTTAACTGCTTTCTGGAAACCTACATCTGAGATCTATGCCTGTGGTGTTGCCCTCCATCTGCTATTTGAAACATCACTGTCAGCAATCATTTTAATTTGATCATAACTGCTGGAAGCCATTTGGTGATTCTATTTTACATGCAGCATCGAACTTGAATGCCTATATACATGTTGGTATTTTGTTCCCATGATCACGTTGTCTAGGCCCACAAGTTGAGTTTTGTCCAAGGATTCAAACCTAGTTTATCATCAACCATATATGGGTAGACCCTTTTTGAATTTGTAAGCTGGTACACTTTAATTCACTGTAAAGCCCAAGTAATTGAACAAGTCATAGTCTAATGAATTGATATGCTAACCAGCAGATACAGCAAGAGGAAAATGAATTGTTTTACTAGACAGTAACTTTAACTCCTGTTTGATCCAAAAGTAGTATTTGATTGGCTTGTTAGTCAATTATCACGCTACTGCTAGAAAACAGGTGGTGATTATTTTTTCAATTAATATAGATGTCTTTTGGCACAATAAACACTGTAGACCTGATAACCAGGCCCAATGTTATTGGCATATCATTAATAATTTTGCATCTGAAAGCAGAATCAATTTTGCTCACATAATTTATACAAGTATATTATTTGTTTTTACATTGCTCTTCAAGCTTTTTGAAATGGACTATTTCATTCTTTTCTGAGTAACATGTTTTTTTTTATTTAAAACAAGCAGCTTCTATGTAACTGACATGCTTATAATATACACATACTATATCCTGATATGAACATTCAATATGCGGATGTTTTGGTTTGTCACATCTTTACTTAATGGAGCAGTCTGAATCACCATAAATTCAGCCAGAGTTGTTTGTGAAACTGTGGATTCAGAGGTCATATTTGGATCCATTAACAATTTGATCCTGAGCCCATGATCATACATTCTGCAAATATAATCTCTTAATGCTTCGTTTAAGAATTTTCCCAAATTCACAGCTTCCTGAACTTAGTGGTAAAACCTCTAGCTTTCTTTTCCTCTGCTTGAAAACATTGAAGTGATATCTCTGCATTATCATTAAGAATTTTGGGGAGAAAAAAAAAGATAATAGATAAATGGAAATCTGGAGCTATTTGTGCTTATAACATTTCGTAGGTTTGAGATCCGCAAATAGTCATTAATGTGGTTAATTTTAATTCAGACTGTTTCATTTGATTAGCTTGCATTTAGAAAAGCACTTGATCCATATAGGTTGACCAATTTTGAGGATAAGCCAGATCGAACCAATTTTAGCCACTTTCATGAGAGAAAAATTTTTTTTCTTTATAGTTAATGAATAACCATTCACATTTGATTCTTTACTTTTTTATTGATGTGCTAATAATGTTAGCTTTCAATTTTTTTAAAATTAATGACCAAGATCTAAAAAACTTTCAGGGATAATATCTTGTCATTTTAAACCTTTCTTCTGGCTGTGGGAGAAAAAAAAAGTTTTGTGAATTTTGTTGAACTCAAAAAAGCAAAACTGTCAGACTGTGCCAAATCTGTTGTGTTTATATTTGAATGTAATAAACAGACTCATACAAATACGATTCAATATTTTATTAATGTATATTCCAATAAATATAACTAGCTGAAAATTAAATAGAAAATATTCAAATCATCTTTCCAAACAAATATATGCAATAATGTTTGATATATAGTACATCTGATATGTTGACTCAGAATAGTGTTTAGTTGTCTTGCAATTATTGAAGGGACTCAGGTGCACTCCTAGCTTGATTCTATATGGGTACAGTAATACTTCTACCATTCTGTCACAGCTTCTAGTAACTTGCTTCATTGCTTTAGCAAACAGTGGACAACATGCATATTGCCATTCAGATCTGACAATAATTTATTAATCTTCCTTTAATTCCAAATGGATTGCCAATTTATATTTAGATCCCCTTCTTTAATGAGAGTAATCAGATTTACTGAGCATCACCACTTATTAACCTGTTTCTGCTATTGAATATACCTTATCTATTCTTATATCCATTGGTATTATGGTGATCATGTGATATCCATTGGTCTGTAGTGATGAATGCTTAACCCCTATCAAAATAAGATGGACTAGTCAATTAGTTGAAGGTAAGTTGAATTACAACACAATTATTTTTATAATGACAATAATAACACAGTTTGACATAGTAGTTCGCCATAGTTTATTATAATATAGCAATTTTAGAATACATCAAAAACTTTTATCTATTCCTCAGACAAAGCAGATAAATACTGCAATATTAAAGAGTCAATATGATGTTGTAGAACCAAAATAATAATTGGTAATCAATGTTCTATAACTACGCACAGCAATATAACGGATATGGAATTAATTGAAAACAGATTAAAAAATTAGCACTGGGAAAATGTGTAACTGATAGATTTTCGTTAGAAATAATTACAATTATTTATACATTGATTCGTTTTTAAAGCAAGAGTTAAAATAATGTAAATGTGAGTTAATGTTTTCATTTTGTATGCAACACAATCTATATATTATAAATATACTGAAATTTACGAATAAATAATTAATACAATATTGTATTTTAAACCAATGTCATGTTCACAAACACATATATTTTACGTTACGGATCTGTAACTAGCAAATACATTTGAAGAAGAGAAAAAGATTAAATATCTAATTCTCATTGGATGAATATATTAGATATTAAATGTAATTAAAAGCAAATAAATATTTTTTATAATTTAAATTAAATATGTAATTCTAAAAGCGTAAAAGTAATTGTTATTTATTATATTAATTTATCCAATAGATTTTTTTATTATTTACACTTGTTTGTTATGCGGAAGTGCTTTCACATGGATAACATGGCAGCTTCAACAAAAATTTTTCATAAACCTCTTGTTGTGGTTATATTAGGTGCCACTGGAACAGGGAAATCAAAGCTCGCCTTGGAACTTGGAAAATATTTTAATGGCGAAATTATAAGCGCAGATTCAAAGCAGGTTTAGTTATTTAAATATTATTAAATATTAGCAATGTTTTTAATTTGATTGTGCTTTAAAAATTTTCAAACATGCCATTTTCATTTACAAGTATATTATTTCAATCTGATTTCCAAAAATAGCTTTAAATTATAGGAAATTCATATATTTGTATGTGAGAATTTAAATCCAAACAATGGCGAGCTATTTTTAAAATAAAAATATTTTTATCTTATTTTTTTCCCATTATGAGTTTGAATGAACAATTTCATTTCCTTTAACACAAACTTTTTAAATTCGTCATTACTAAAACAACTTATAATACATAATATTTAATTAAATACAATAGAAAGATAAGAATGATTTAGAATAAAAAAATGAAATCACAAAAGGAATAGAGATTAAATTTTAACTTTAGAAATATATATAATATACTGTATATATATGTCTTAAAATTAAAAAAAAAAACTTAATATTTTTGCGTAATATTCCAACTACGAAGAATAGTAGTGAGAAGATAATTAGAAAAATTTTAACTGTTATGTGAAAAATCATAAAGTTTTTTAAAAATTAGAAAAATATTATTTTAACACGTTTTGCATTTGTCTTGTAATTAATTGAAAACTTCTGATACTGCTATCCATTTTATAGAAATCTAGGTATTAGTCAGACTTCTTTGATTAGAAAATCTTATTATTTATTTTGATTTATATAAATTAATGTCCTGTAATGATAGATTTGCAGATTCTAGAATTCAAGATCCACGAGGTGTATGATCCAGCTCTCACTTCCAGTGCTTAAATTCCCGAATAATAAATCATTCAATTTTTTTTTAATACTAATTAGTATCTTAATCATATGGTATAAGTAGAATATGATACTGATGCACATTCGTAATTTTATGTTTAATTAAAAGGATGCTTAATGATACTTACAAATAACCTTTGATTTTTAGTTTACTTTTGTGGAACTTGTTCAGAATATGCAAAATTTTAAAGATATTTATATGAGTCATATACTTCTTAAGCTTCAGTATGTAACTTCTGCCAAACACATTGGAAATAAAATTTTTTGCATTGTCCAGGGAACTCAATTTTTTTTAGATAGAATACAAAAAAAAAATAAGATATGCATTGGATAGCAAATTATAGACAGAAAATGAAACTATTCAAGAGGAAGTGGGGTTGATTTTTTTTTTAATGAGGGAAATTAAAAGTGGGTGTTAGTTAAGTCTGCTCTTTCTACATGATGGATTAATGAGACAATGAAAAAAGTAATTGATGAGTTTTATATTTTTAATAAAAAATCAAAAACAAAAAATTATAAAATTAATACTTTTAAAAATATAAAAGTAAAAAATTAATGTCAAAGGAATAAAATTAACAGTCAAAGGAATGCACAATGATTACAAAACAAATAGTGTGACTAATATAACTCATTTGTAAGAAAATAAATTAGCATTGTGGCAAAATGCAATTCCATAAGAAAAGAAATTATAAAAAGCAGTCTGGGGATTGATTATAAATCCTTATTCAGTAAGCATAATAATATAAAAAAATAAATCATATAATCCATAAAAAAATAACTGATAATAATAAACTCGTAGGAAATTACATTCCAAAAAAAAAAGTTGTGTAAATGAGAAAAATGAATTTGCCATTAAAAAAAAATCACAGTGTCATTAAGGGTGTTTTTATATTGTTATTTACTTCCATGGTTATATCTTATATAATTATTATGATTATTGTCTATGTACTTTTTATGGCAACCAAATTTTTTATTTTCCTCATGCATTTATGACAGTAATTGTATGAAATATAGTTATGGAAGTAAATAAAATGAAAATATACATTTACAGTAATAACTGTTCTCTTTTTATGATATCAATGGTCTTCATTTTCCTTATTTTGAAATTTAACTTCTGCATTTGTAGCTGTCAATTATTTTCTTTTGGATCACATGGCTTTTTGTAATGTGCTTGTTAAATACTTATTATTACTGTATGCATTTTTCTTTTTTCAATATGGATACATTTTTATTATCTAATTTCTTACAGATTACATAGCTTATTGTATTGTACTAGTAAAATCCTTAATTATATTCATTTCATGGATGGGGTATGTAATTTGCTCTCATTTCCAGTTTAATTTTTACAGAATATCATGCTCTGATGACACTTATTGAATATGTTTTTTAATGATTATGCATTCATTTGGTTACTATAATATATAATTTTCAAGTTTGTTTTCTAAATATATTATTTTCATGTTATATTTGTTTTTTGATGTAAATATTGTAATATACGTTGAAGCTGGCCACAAATATACATATGAAAAAAAAGGAAAAACATGAAATTTTTTTTATAATAGTTATTTTTTACGAAGTTTAAATAGTCACATGATCATTATTTTTTATGCTTGCTCATAACTGCACTACTGTATGGAGAGTTTTCATTGTTTTTAAATAGTGTTGAATATTTTGATATTTTATTAAAATTTAATTAAATAATTGCAATTGAAAAAAAAAAAATTGTACATTTTTTGCATAATAGAATTACATATCATACCATTTCCAACCTTCTTATATATTGAACAATACTATTTTTTACACCAAGACTTTTTTACTCTTATAGTTTTACTGTCCTGCATGATGGTGATTATAGGACAGTAGAAACTGTAAGAGTAAAGTTTTGGTGTAAAAAATAGTATTATTAAGTATATAAGAAGGGTTGGAAATGGTACGATATGTAAATATAGAAATCACTACATAAGGAAAGGAGGAGGAAGAAGAAAATTGTATAATAGAATAGTAAATATCTGAAATGTAATTAATATTGTAATTAAGATATATGGAATGAAAAACTAATTAAAGTAATATTTAAATAAAAAAAAACCTTTTAAGCCAAGAATTTGTGTCAGACAGAAGTTGGATTAAACCTGGGCGATTAGAAAATATCTTTCAAAAAACAATTATGAGGTAAAGTAAAAAAGGGATCAAAATTATTTGTATAGGGTCTTTAGTCAGGAATAGAAATACTAGCAGATGAAGTCATAAGAAATCAGCATTACCGATATGAAGGTTCAAAAGCTGAGCTATGTGGACATAGTGCTGAGAAATCAGCAGGCAAAGAATGATGACTATTATAAAAAAAAATCTTCTAAAGATGATGATTATTATCTTTTATATAAATATCTTTGTCATATATGGTTAAACTTTGAATAAATGTTTGTTCTGATCTTTCCACAATATAGTGATCAATTAGAGAGTGTCCTACATACAGTCATAAAATATAATAAAATCTGAAAGTAAGCCTTTGACAATTAAAGGACATTTGTTGCCATATATGACATCTATCTTTGATAAGTTAATATGCTGAAAAATATAAAAGAGAGAGAGAAAGACTATATGTACAATAAAAGAAACAAAAGATTAACATTAGATTCCTGATCATTTTAAGAAAAGTAAAATGGATCAACACAATGAATCCAGCTGACATCGGTGGGACTATTCATTTTTCTAATATGTATGAACTAAAATAGATAACAAACTGGCCAGATTGAATGATTTAATAAGTTTGAAGCCATGTGAAATTAGGGTCCCAAATATATGAATTCAAAGTATGATGCCTAAAGAAGAAAATAAACATGATCACAAAACAAGGAATGGATAAGATTTTTTATTCCATTTTTTTAATTAGGCCTAAAGTATAAAATATTGTAATTAAAAATATAAAATATTATAATTAAGTTGAATCATTGATATTGTTTTTTATATTTTTTAAAATTATTTTATTTTTTATATCTTATTTTGTTTTTTTAAATTTATTGTGTCACGGGTTAGAGGAACCTTGGAATAGAGATGTTGGTTAGGCATGTCATAAATAGCAAAATACTATCTTATATATAAAATCATTATTTTCTCTATTGTCTAATTGATGAATGTTTCTCCATAAGACTGTCAGTTCATGTTAAATTCATAATCATTCTGCCATTAATAAACCGTAACAATTGTCTGTAGCTATCACATATCAAATATAACAGGTATATATTTAATATTTTAATTTAGCTTTATTAATACCTTGCCAGGTACATTTCTGAACTGTACCAAACAGGCTGGGTTGTTTTTAACATTTTCTTTTTTAGTTGTGAATGTCTCATACTTATTTATATAATATTAAAATTTTTTGTTTAATTTACATTAAATCTTTAAAAAAATTTGTTAAAGCAATCAATTCCAAAAAAACTATTATGACCGCCTTATTAAAAAAAGACTATTGTTTGTTCGTAATGCTGTCATTCCGCCATTAATAACTAATTTTTTTTATGAAGCAGCTATCTATAACTATTAAAATCTTTTGTTTAATTTACATTAAATCTTAAAAATTTTTTTTAAAGCAACCAATTAAAAAAAAACCTGTCTTTCCAAGACCAAGTGCATCTGGTCATGAAATAAAAAAAAAACTTATATGAATGCCTAACTGATATATGGATTTTCTTCAGGGTAATAATGATTATAGTGTATGATTAAATTATGAGAGTATAATAAAGTTAGCTTGATAATTCATTAAAAGTAATCTCTAATCTTTATTCTATGATGTTCTTGATTATATTGCATTAGTATTATATAAATATACAAGTCTTATTAAATCATGAGAGTATAATAAAGTTAATTTTGATAATTCATTAAAAATAACCTGTGATGTTCTTGCATAAATATCTATGTAGTTGCAATACTGGGATTATTTTTAATTTTATTTGATTGATGATTCTATAATTATTATCATGTTTATTGGAATCAGTTGTGGATAAATGAGGAATTTAATATCAAAGAAAAGAGGGAGAGATTTGAACCCATATAGATTTGGCACCTAGTCCATAGTAATGGTAGATCTATTATAATAAAAAATAATTATACTGACTAGTGATGGAAACTATTTTCAATTTGAATTGATTTTATGGAAATGATACAGGAAATATGGCTAGTGTAAATGTTGAAAATAATTAAATTTAACCAAAACCCAGTCTGATCAATCATAGAACAGTTAAGACATTTATACAAAATATAAACCCCCTTTCCAAACACCCATTAACCTTATCTTGTGAAATCCATGTACATTACAGCAAGCTTACTAGAGGAGATTACATAATTTTTGTTAAATAACTTATGAGAATGGTAACTCCTTCCTATAGGTAGAACATAGGCTCTACTAATACCTATAATGTTTGGAAAATTACATTATGAATGAAAATAGATTAGTCAAAATAGTGTTTAATTTGATTTTTGTGGAGAGGAGATATGAAAGATTTTATAATGTGGAAAATTAATAGATAAATAATTTAGTTCCTAGTATTTATATAGATGTGCAGAAAATATATTACAGATATAGAATTATTAGAGTAAAAATAGATAAAAATCTAATAATTAAGAAAAGAAAGAAATATTAGAAATTGACATATCAAAATCTAATCTCGAAATCTGAATTGATTAATGAAATTTAAGCTTTTTTAAACATCATTTACTCTTTTATAAATAATTTGTTTCTGATTATTTACAGATTTGTTTTTATTAATAATCTCAGGTAGGATATGAGATCTTTATTTTTTATTCTTTAATTATAATTAAGGATGGTAATTATTACATCTGAATATATTTAGAAATACAGATTCATTTAATCTTACTGTTATTTCAATCTTAAATAGTAATTTATTGATTAAACTTGTATTTGGATAACATCAATATGCTGTAGCAATGTTCTGATGATAATAGTTATTCTTAATTGAAATTTATGTTAAAAATTTTCTTGGTATTTATAAACTAAATTACAAATAATCAGCTTGTGTTTGTTGGATATATTCACTACAGTTGAAGCACACTAATAATAGTAACTATATATTAGCCCTACTATAATTGGAGGCTACAATGTAGTTAGAGATTTTGAAAGTTAAATAAGAAAAACTTCAATTAAGAACTTGTAGAGCACTGACAAATTATTTTACAAATATTTTTCAGAAGTTAAAAAAAAAAAAATTAAGATGAACGCACACATATTGTTGTAGTAGTCACCATTATATTTACAAGCATATTGCTGATGATGTAGTTATTTCCCTGAACACCTTATGATTGCTGTGAATTAGGACCTATTAATATACAAGTGAAGACTATAAACGTTTAATAAATCCCCATGTTTAGCTATATATATATATGATGTAATAGTCAACCTTATATGTATAGGCATAGTACTGATTTATAACTGTTTCTCTGGGCACTATCAAGTTGCTATGGGCCTAAGTTATGGATGTAAATTTCTGAATAGATTCCTTTTAAATGAATTTTTAACAAAATTGAATTATTTCTGAAAAAATACTAAAATCAACTCGTAATCAAACATATTTATTCATTTTTGGTGCTATAAACACAATTTATCTGATCTATTGATATGCTTCATCATCTCCTTACTATTACAGTGATATTTTTTTTTTTCAGCTTTATGCTATTCATCTGCCATTATTGCTTACTTATCCAACCTGGTATAATTATTGATGAATAAGGACTTTTTGTTGGAAAGGTTTCACTTTATCAAATCTTAGCCTCTCCACCTTTTATCTTTTAAGAAACAACACAGTTATGGATTATATAATTAACATAGAAAGCAATTTTATTATTAATAAATAACAAACATAATATGTTGGCAATGTCATTTTTATAAAAATAACTATTTCTTCTTAAAGAATAGCTCAGAACAATATGATTAATTCAAAATATGATTTATTTTAATATGTGATCAAATAGAAAATAATTTAAAAAATGTAATGCTAATTAGCATGATATTGATATTTTACACTATCTTGATTATTTATTTGATGCTTTAATTTAAAGTAGTGATTTTCATTAAGCAAAAATGAAATAAAAGTTTTGATTTCTACTATTAACAGTCATTTTTATTATTTCTTTTATAAAGTTTATTTAGATTATGAATTATTCAGTTTAATCAATATCGTTGTAATCTAAAATATTGTAAATTTATTTTTCTCCCTGGCTGTTAGATTATGAATATAGTAATTTTTTACAATTATGTGGGTGTAATACCAAGCATTATGGCGTATATATGTAGAAAGCAATTGCTGCAGGCCATCATAGATTGTAAAAACTAAATTATGTTATTATAGACTGTTGATATGAGCTATTGTATATTTATATATTTTTAAGAATAATTATAGGCAAGTTTTTCAGTTGTTTTATGTATCTAATGTTTTATGTGATTCCTAATTTAATAAATAATTTTGTCATAATTTATAGAGTAGGATGGTTTATACATAAAAAAACTTGACTTTTCATTGAGTTTTTCAGTTTGGATAGATGTTGCATTATTACACAAACATAATTTTTATAAGTGGGTCTTTGTTATCCACATCGTGCCTTCAATATCTAAAATATTATAAAATAAAAAAATAAACAGCTTTAACATATTTTTGATGGAAATAGTCTGAACTAGTCCAAATCTACCAGTAGCATCAAAACATCTTCATCACAATATTATTTTTTTATTCCCTAAATAAGCACATTATTGATTTCTAGCTCAGTTTCATTCCTACTTGGATATAAATAATATAATATTTTTTTCAATATTTAATTGATCATTCCATGCTTTCATATTTTTTATAGTAGTCTAATAATTCATACATTCACATACATGTAAGTTAACTGTTCTATTGTTCATATCTAAGTTTATTTTAGAAGAATTGTGTTTAAACTACAAGTCACTCTCTAATTGAAATTATCAATAAAAATATTAAAATTAAATACTTCCTATAATAAACAGATAAGTATAATGTTTTATTTTAAATTCAATAATACTTCTTTTGTTGATTCATCTATTATTATAAAAACAAGTGTATATTATGATAGATCTAGAAATTGAGATTAAATTAAAAATTATAAATATACAATCTCATATTTTAAACAATGTAACAATAAAATGTTAACATAATCTAACATCTTATTTAATTAAATTAAAATTTATGGCATTACAAATTATGAGCAACAACACAAAAATCAACTAAGTGATAGGAAAATATCATACACATTCATTTTATCTTTTTTGATAAATTTTTTTATTTAATTTTTTTTTTAATAATAAAGGGTGAACATTTGACCTTACCATTTTGATCACATCTGCTTCTTGTCTTAATATTTTAAAACTTCTTCAATAACTGAAGATTATTCCCAATTAAGTTTTTTATTTTCTTAATTGAGGCATATACAGAAAAGACATCTGGCTACTTAGAGGCCATAGTAGTTGTAATAATTATATTCATAATAATGATCAGACATAATTATATTAAAAAATAATAACTCTTTTTATAAAATTATGTAATTCTAAAGAGCTCAAAGTCAACGAGTGCTTTAGAATTACAATAAAATATTAGTAAATAAAATTATTCTAATTAATAATGAGAATATATATTACTATTGCAAAATATAATAATATGACTGGTAAGAACAATACTGAGATAATGTCAGTTATCTTTTAATCTCAATTCATACTCAGTCATTTTAGATTTTTGTTTAGCACATCCATTGTATTCTTTGTAGAATCTTTAAAATTTAATACATGAAAAATATTTAATTGTATAAAAATTTTTAAATAATGTTTTATTTGGGATTTTATGTTTATTTTCTCTTTAATTTATTAATTGTATTAACTTAAATATTAAACTTAATTTATTAATTGTATTTTAATTTAGTTATAGAAAGGTGCATGGTGGTTGCTCATGTTGTGTCAGTGTGACAAATTCTAATATTCCCACTAAACATTAATTAAATCTCAATTCAAAGTAATTAAAAGGCTAAACTTTTAATCCTTTATAGACTGTTATTTCTCTCCTCCCTTTCTCCAACTAAGCTAATTATATATTGTTGATTTTCCTTTGGATTTCAATTATTTTTTTATTGTTATTTTTAAATGATATAAAAATTATTATTTCAATACATAAATCAAATATGACTAATGCCAACTACAACATCACATTAAAAAAAACAGCAACCAATTCAAATTAATGCTGCTTATCATCTATCTATTAATAAATATAAGACTCCCGATATAATGTATAAAACTACTTTCTTATAGCACTCTTAAGGTAGAGTTAAAGTTATTTACATATAAGAAATCAATATTAATTAATAACCCACTGTATTATAAATCAAATATGCTTAATGTTAAACAGGAAATAATACAAGTTAATAATTCCTGATCAAATTTAAATAAACAGTATATTAATTTTTGGTATCTTACACTTACTATGATTTTTTACTAAAAGAACAAGTCATTTAGCTCCAACAATACAATTGTTTTGCAGAATTAACATTGTTCATCAGTTGCCTAAGAATTTATTATGTTTATTACATAGGAAAGTATAGGCAGTTTTTTAACAGTGTTGATTCTACAAAACAATTGTATTGCAAGAAATAATTGACTGAGACTTTTGGCGTGAGATTATAATTAGTAACTTTTTAAGTTATTGGTAAATTGAATGATTGATTATAAAAAATTGATTAATAATTAATATATATATATATATATTATGATAGACAACCTTAGTTGAATACATTATTGAAGTAAACAAGTAATTATAATAAAAAATTAATAGAAAAAAAAAATTACAAAATCATTCCATTAGTTCATTAATCTCTTTAGTGAGAACAGCTTAGCAAAAGCTAATGTAAATATGGCTATATAATAATAAAAATATAAGGGCACAACATTAATCTTCAACAGCAAGATCAGAATGATTGGGGAATAGATTCGTAGTAGTGTATCTGTGCAAGTATACACAAATAATTTCATATATTTATTTATAACAGCAATTTTATATATTTATAATAATAATAATAAAGTATGTTCAATGAAGTTATTAAAAAAAAATAATGATGAGTAATTGTAATAATCATAAATCTGGTTAATTAATCTTTGTTGTTTTTATATTTAACAATAATATAATATTTATAAAAAATCAATGCATTAATAATATTTTATCAATCAGGTAAAAAAAAAATCATGTGCAAGATAGAAAGAACACTTCTGGAAAGAGAAAAAAAACTCAGCAATCAATTTGGATTCTGTTTTCCTTTTCTTGTAAGAGATTTAAAATATTTTATTTATTTGGAATTCATCAACCTGATGGTGGATTAGAACATAAACATAGAGACATAAGGGCAAACCCCTCCTCTTCTTTCATCAGCTGCACTTATAAGGAACTAGGGCATAATTAAAACTTCCCAGATCTCTGTCATTCAGTTGGATTACAAATATCTAAAACTTTATCATAATTAAAAAACCATTGGAAATTTAAATATGAATTTAAGTTATTAATTAGTAATATGGATACTTCATTTGCATATAATTAGACCTGAAAAGTAAAGAAAATCATTATATTAAAAAAAAAGTGCACAATAGAAGAACTTTACAATAAGGGTAAAAGTGTTTTGACTATTTTATTTATGGGAATTAATTTTTTTTTTTTTTTTAAAAAAAAAAAATGTTTTAATGATTTATAAATGAACCAAGTAATTGATTTCAAAATAATGATAATAAAAAGAATAATACAAATATAATATTTTATAAATATATTGCATTTTAATTATAATAATATATATTTTAATTATATTAAATAATTACTGGATATTAATTTTATTTTTAAATTAAATAATATATATATGAGTTGAAAGTGGGGTAGATATATTTCTATTATCAAAATTTTTAAAAAAGATTTAGCATTGAATTATATTTAATAATCATAATGTAAAAATGATATCAATTAATAAACAACTATTTATTTTATGAAGTTTAGTATATTTAAAATAGTCTTTTGCACATTTGATTTTTATAATTTATTTGCATTTGTCATATAAGAGTACAGATATTCCAGAGAATATTTTAATTTGCAATGCAAATGTTTTGTAAAAACCTATATATTTGAGAAATGTATATTTTAAAGCTTATAATAATGTCTCTTCCCAATTTTATAAACAAAAGTATTTACAAGTAACATATCATCATATATAAGGCACAAACCTAAGTAATGAATATTTAAAAAGTATGAATTAAGATGCATGTTTTTGTTTCGAAATGAATTCATGTATAAGTTTAGGGTTAGGATATATTCTTCACTCACATCAATTTGTTTAACTTAAACATTTATTTTATTTATTAATTTTTGGTGAAAGAAATAAAAATATGTATTAGCTAAATTATGAATTATGCATATACCAGATATTAAATTATTAATCAATGTATTTATTGTTATTTAATGTTTTTATATTATATTAATTATATTTATGTAAATAAATTTGTTTTCTTATGAATGGTTTTTGTTTCAATTCATCTACTCAGTTAAATATTTAATTTATAGTTTATAAGACATAAATAATAATTATTAAAGTCAAGTATTTAATCATACATTATGAATTTTAATTCTGCTAAAGTAATAATTTAAGTCCTATCCTAGGATTTATATTTCCAATTTGTTGGCAACCATGGATTTATAAAAAATGGAAGGAAGAGTCTAGCTTGGTACATACTATTTAGATATTCTAGCTTACATGATGCTTAAGAATTAAAAATATTTTTGAGTCTGGATAAACAAGAAATAAATGACTTTAAAATGTTCTTTCTCATGCTCAATATTTTATAAATATTGTTTTGTATAGAATTGACCATGCTCCATGACATATATTTGTTTTCATACTATAAATCAGCCACATATAAAATTAACTTTGCCCAAGTTTGTCCATTACAATATGTATAATATGTAGAGCTAATGATATATAACTGCAGTTTCAAATTGATTTATCAAAATTATTTTTATTAAATATTTGGGAAAAAATTGTGAATTTATTGTTGTTGTTATTAGATGTATAAATGCTGTATAGTATAATTATGATATCTGCTATATATAATCCCCTTAGCATTCTATCTTCTTTTCTTTATCTTCCTTATATCTATCTATTGCTTTTTTAATTGCTTTTTCCATATCAATATTCGTATACATAGAAACCACATCTAACTTAACCATTGTTAAATTATACCTATCATATTCCTTTACTTTCCTTTAATTTCCTTCAATATCATATAGTGGATGTTTTGTTTATAAGCTTTAATTATAATACTTTATATATGATTCATTGCATTGTCTTGTAAGTATACGTATTTTACCCAAATGCTTTTTGATGTATATAATATACATGTCAATTAATACTATAGTAGATTAACAAAAAAAAATTTAAAATGTAGTTATTAGTACATTTACATACTGTGCTGTAGAGGGAAATCTGTGATACAGATTTTTGCTTTACTGTCTGTCAACATGATTAGTTATAAGGTGGGGTTCAAACCCATCTTTCCCATGCACTTAGGTTATCAGAGAGTCAACATGCAGATACATGTAACTCTACCCAGCCTCCCATAATAATTTTAAATATGTAATTTATAGGTATTAAATCTATAAAATTTATTATAGTTTAAATTTCACAAAAATAAGGGTGTTAATATGTGTTTATGTATAGCTGATACTTATATGTTATATAAAATATTACATTTTTTTTTGTATTATTAGCATTAGCTAATATGAAATGGTTATAAAAGCTGATTCAATACTTGAGAAAGTTCTGGAAGGCCATTAGAGTAGTTTACATTTAGTGAATAATAGAGCCGATGCATTAGTTTAATTTAACAAAATCAATTTAATTGAAATTGTATCTGTTTGAAATCGTTTCTAAATTAGAAATAGATTCGAACAATATCTTCTACATAAAAACAAAATCATATTTCCTGCTGATTTAGATCTCACAAGATAAGTTGGTATCCGCATTGCCTCGGGTGATTCGTTAGAAGGATTCCTAAGATAATAAAATGGGTTAAGTAGAGCTCAATTGGATACAAAAAAAAATATTTTTTTTAATTCAGACATTAACAGAATCCACTTCACTCAAAATTTCATTACTATGATGTTCAAGTAGTGGAACCAAATTCATCTTTTCCTGATCTTCCTAAGATCATCTCTGAGCAATGATGCCATTCCTATTAGCTATAAACCAATGGATTGCCTAATTAAAAATAGAAAGTGATTTATGGAGATGTTACCTGCCACTCAATGAAATTAGTATTGCTCCCCGTGCTTTAAAACAACTTGCAAGAATGTGAATCCCTCCAGCCAGCAAGCCTATATGACATCAAAAGGTAGTCATTGCTGCCTTAAAGACCTTGCATACTCTGTTTCAATTATATATATATACTCTACTTAATGCCAGTTATACGTATCATATCTGAATTTCTTATTTATCGACTCTATAACCCTACAAAATATAAATCTGTAATCTCTTTCATCCATTTCATGCTCTATTTTATTTCTGTATTTTAGTGCAACAAATTTGATCAATTAATATTATCCAATGTTTTCTGTATTTTGATTTTGATTTGAATTAATATGTCAATTAAACCCAATCTCACAAGTCTGATTTATTATTGTATTCAATCCCATTATTAAAGGGAGGTTAATTAATGCTCGTAAGTTCCTTATAAAACACATGCTCACTAGGTTAAGTAACAATTGAATATAACTTTATATATGTTTTAATGTCAGATTGTTATTAACCCTGCCCTACTTTTATTAATAATATCACTTTATCATTAGTTGTCTAATGCTATTAATTAAATCATATTTGTAATATTTTGAAAGTAATTTCAATGATCTTCATTTCTTTGAGTGTAATAAAGTTAACGGTTTACTTGCAATGCCAATTGAGCATACATTTGTGTGATATTCTATTGCTAATTTAAAACTTATGTAGGATTCATTTATATGGAAAGTTAATATGCTCCTCCATTATTATGACATTCAAATGGTTATTTAAATAATATTTATACTTATAGTATGTTTAGTATTTAGTCATGCCATTACACTTGATGTTAGATGTATTTACGGCTGTAATTTATATCAATGTCATTAGGGACTTACTTATTTATTGCAGCGTTGCTAGCATATGCCAGCCTTATTAATTATTATATTTTGCTTTGTCATTTGGGATTGTCAGGAACTCTGAACCCACATCATCATAGTTGTTCTAATCAAGGGGTATGCATTTGTCCCTTAGAACACTTTTAGGTTAGAGTAATGAATGTTCTGCATGGGATGATCCTGGGAAAACAGGCCCATCTCACTTCCTACCTACTATGTCTTGAGGTATTGCTCCGGCAAAAGTGTGGACATACTTTTTTATTTTCTAATAAATGATGAAGCTTTTCATTGGCTTCAAGTGGACTGAACTTCAGTGCTGCCATCCATGCTAGCACCACAACTTCTTACTATTTTAGATTTATGCCTATTTAATATCTATACATCATAATGCTGTGATAATACTCATTTGTTATTCATTAATATTAATTGTATTTGGAATGCCACAAATCAAGATTGTATTAAGCTGTCTTCCCTTTCAAGTGAATGATTCCTGTTTTTCATTAGAAATTTTCTCTCTATCATTTAGATTGATAAACTCCATTAAGGTGGTGGATAAACAAAATCTTGTTATGTTGAATACACAAATAATTGTGTATTCATGCCTATATTTATTGTAAATTATATTGCTATATCTCATTACATATCTCACTAAATGCTAGAAATGGTGCATTGGCTATAGTATGATTATATATATAAATTCAATTATGACTATAAATAACAAAGTTTCTCATTCTTTATGTATATTTCATGATGGTTATTAGTTATCTATTTTCCTTATTTCTAAAGTAGCATTAATATTGTTAAATTATTATGAGAAAGTTTAATTATTATTGGCATATTAAACCTCACTATATTGATTGTACACTATTTATATATGCATCATTTTCTAAATGACATGTTGTATTGGCATCATGCCCTCTACAATATTAAATTATAAGATATTTATTTTATATAGTGTGATGTTTTTAAACTGTAATAATAATCAGCATTAAGCTAATGCACATGCGCTTTGTGGATTTTAATTATAAATGAATTCTGTCATTTTCCAAACATAAGATAAAGTCTTTGTGAAAGATAGAATGAATCCATCTATCCTTTCAACCTAAACGTTTAAATATGGGCAAATCTTAAGTAATACAAATATGTAATCAAATATTCTTTGCATGAAATATATGACTAGAATATATAAATAACTATGTCAGAATGTATTTATTAAAGTTTATATCTCAATCTATTCAAGTGTTCAAAACATTATTTAATTTACTCCCTATACTTTATTAAGATAATTCATACTTTGAAAATTCATTATGCTAGGATTTCCTGAGCTCATACTTATTCTGTGTAGATACCACCTTTTCATTATAAGTTGCCCGCTCTTTCATTTCATAATCAATCACTCACGAATCACTTTAATTTCATCATTCCTTAATCTACACATTCTATGTATTATCTTACTATTTTTTGTAGCAACCCTCATTATTTAGTTAGATAGTCTCATTTAGATGCAAGATATCACCTCTGTCTGCTGTGTCTCCAGGCCTGGAATAAATTAAATTCATCTGTATCACCAGAGATGTTATTCATGTGATTGTAGATTTTGGAAATGGGCAAATAGATTAAAATTCACAATTGCTCCTGACCTGTGTATCTTGGGCATGACTGGATTTGAGATACTTTTGCTTAGGTCCTAAACCTTGTTGAGTGAACATACAAATTGGACTGGTACAGTTCATATGTGTTTACTCATTCTCATTCAGCCAAAATACTAATAATGATCTTAAAGTATTATAGCTTTATTATTATTTTTAAATAAAATGGATATATATCAGAACAACCCAATTTCAATTTCGTTTTTATTCTTTAGAAATGTAGCCTCTCCAGTTGAGATTTTTATGTCCATATCAATTTCAGAATCTATATAGCTATTCTCTATTTGCAATTACCTATTTCAGATTTTCAGTTAATCTCTCTCAGAGATTTTAAGTTTTTTTGAGTAATAGAAATAATATTCCCACACATAATATGATTTTCTCTTTCTATTCTTTCTCTAATAGATGATGTATGGGATAATGTGCAACATGATTTTTATTTTTCACTGTTAATTCAACTTTGATTTATTGCTTTAGGAAAGTTCTTTATTAATTAGCTTTAATGTTGTGAAGCTTCTGGCTTTATAATTAGAAACATTTTAATAAACAAATACTATAATATCTTAAACTTTTAGAAGAAAAAAAAGGGGGGAAAATAATTACTTAACACTAAGAAAACATATTTAATCAACAAAAGTATGTAATTCTAGTAAGGAGGATGTTTCTAGGCAAAATAATAACTGCTATCATAATATAATGTTACGCAGACTCTTACAATTTATTCATAAAGGCAAAAGTCTCCATACAGTCATACCACTAAGTGAAATCCAGAGTAATCAATGGCTACAGGAAGATTTGTGCATAAAATCCCTATCTAGTGCCTACTCATCCAATATCCGCAAACTAGATTCTTGCTTGTGGCTTTCATCAGTGAGGAGCATTGGATCTGAACGCACTGCACCTAAATCTTACTATCTAATGCAATTCTCTATTACCTAACTTTTCCTTTTTTTAGATAACTATAAAGTTTTGAGTTCAAAATGAAAACACATTTTCAAGCTAAGCTCATTTGCTGTATAACTGTATAGATCTGAACTCATTTCAGCATCCATACTTTTTGGTGTCTTTGGTTCTTTAATAACCACAGTCACCATAATCCTATTGGGCAGAATTGATATTAAACTATCAAACATCACATGATCACCATTCTTTATGCTTACCCAAACTGTTTTTCACAGAGGCAAAATTCTCCATACAGTAAAGCCACCCAGTGCAAGCCAGATTAATCAATGGATGAAGGAAGGTTTGTGCATAAAATCCCTATCTAGTGTCTACTCATCCAAAATTCCCAGACCAGTTTCTAGCTTGTGACTTTCATCAGTGAGGACCCTTGGATCTGAGAGCACTGCACCTAGATCTTAGGATCTAATGCAACCCCCCCAGCAGCCACCTTTTACTTTTTAAGTAATTATAAAGCTTTGAGTCCAATGAAAACACAATAATGTTTTCAAGCTAAGCTCATTGGCTTGTATAGCTGTGTAGATCTGAACTTAGTTCAGCATAGGAATTTTATGTACAAATCTTCCAGTATCTATTGATTACTCTGGCTTGGCATCTGTTGATTGTATGTAAATGCATGAAAGCAGAAAGGGTACAAATAATGAAGTAATGGGAGAATAAATATGAACAAAGTGATAATACAGAAAGTGGATAATTGCTTTTTATGCTGGGTTTGGGAAAAGATAAGAGGATTTAGATATAAAGGCCATAGAGTTGACAAAGATTATATTGTGGAAAATGGGATGGAGCAGATTATGGGAAAGCTTAGGGTAGGGAATGGAAGGGGAAGGTAAAGTGGTTAATAGATTTCTTTGGGCATAGTTGCTGAGAGATTCCTGACTCCATTTAAGGAGAAGTTATGATACATCACATCACCTCTAAAAACAGCTTGTGTAAGCAAATAATGATCATGTGATGTTTGATGGTTTAATATCATTGCTGCCCAATAGGCTTATGGTGACTGTGGTTATTAAAGGACCAAAGACACCAAACAACTGAGTTCTGATTAATACAATTATTCAAGCTAATGAGCTTAGATTATGTTTTCATATTAGATTCAAAGCTTTATAGTTAACTAAAAAAGTAAAAGGTGGCTGCTGGAGGGTTGTATTAGTTGCTAAGATCTAGGTGCAGTCCTTGCATATTCAAGGCTCTTCACTGATGAAAGCCACAAACTAGAAACTAGTCTGGGTAATTGGATGAGTGGGTATTAGATAGGGATTTTATGCACAAGCCTTCCTGCATCCATTGATTAATTTGGCTTGTACTGAGTGGCACTACTGTATGGAGAATTTTGCCTCTGTGAAAAACAGCTTGTGTATGCATAAAGAATAGTGATCATGTGATGTTTGATGGTTTAAAATTTATTCATGTTACAAATTTTAATTGTTTGTTATTTATTTATTTTTTGGATAGCTTCCAATTGAAGCAGTGTATATTGATACAAAGCATATTACTAGATATTGTATTGTGTTATTCTTATGTTTAAGCATTCATATAATCTCTGTGTAAGATCATTTGCAGAAAGTATGAAAGAGTTGACAAGATATGGAAGATGAACAAGATGAATGAAATATAACTGAATGTATGTGCTGGTTATAATAAAGATGAATATTTGGCCTTCAAATATGGGGATGATTATATTGGTATGATGAGAATATGTGCATTATCCTATTCTTTTCCCAGATAAATGTCATTTAAATTCATACAGAACTTTGAAGATAATGTATTCAATAACTCATGTTATTGCAGATATATCTTGATTGCTTAAATGATACAAATTAATATGCCAGTCCATTTATTACAATAGCATTAAAATATTTTTACTCCCATTTCCCAAATTTCCATCACTGATTAGTTAGCTATACTTTTAATTTTTTTTTACTAGGAATCTTCTTTCCAATTTCTGGACACATCACACAGTTATATTCTTACCAAATTCATCAGGTTAGGAGGCTTTCTAGTACTTCCATTTCTTATCTGTTTTTTTTTTTTTTTATAAAACTAGTAAAAATATAACCAATTCAATAGATTTGAATCTATAATCAATCATACATTTATTTTTTATATTTATTTTGAATTACATTTTTTATTGACAGTTTCATTTTAATAATGCCCTGCAAATTTAGTGCAATGGTAGATTGTCACATACTGGAAGAATCAAGTTCTAACACTTGTGGCCCTCAAACTTCTATCAACTCATAAGCAATAAAGCCATTCAATTATTTATTTTATTAATTCTAATTACATCTTATAATATTATATAGGGTATATGAGCACAGACTTTCACATGACCCACCACTCTACATACTATCTCATAACGCTGATACATTTGAACACATATGCTGAAAAGATAAATAATCACAATATACGTATTTCATGCTAAAGCAGCAATCATCAGTTGGTCCAGATTACCATCTCTACACATATATGCTGTAGGTCCTCAGATATATATATTAAGATAGCCAAACCTCATACTTCAATGGACAGGCTTCAATCTACTCCACACTCCAACTCTTACAATCGTCCATCCAATTGAAAATCTGATAATGGAATGCTTGAAGCTTTAATTGACAAGTTTCAAATAGTTTTTGTTGAAATATTTCATTTATTTTTTGATATTAAAAATTTCAAATATTTAACTTACAAAATGGTCTTTGTTTCAATTTAAGAGCTTTTCCTCCCATAATTTATATGATCTATGTGGGACCATGTATGAAGTTTATTTGCATGATACACAAACAAGTACATAAAATACAGTACTTAACAGGCAATATTGTTGGCTGATAGCACACAATTATTTGAATGAGTAAGCATATAGATTAATATAGGAATATCTTTGGAATGGCAATAGATTGTTTAGAGATATTAAAATAATTTTTTCATCTAGCTTGCTGTAAAATATTTAAACTCTCAAAATGTGCATATTGTGTTAAACTTAAATAATATAATTATTTTATATCTTAGCTGAGATATCACCCTGCCATTTGAGGTTATCTTTGCAAATCACATTGGATTAAATACATTTACATTATAGAAAACAACACTGAATTAAGATTATGATCAACTGCATTGACAAATCTAAAGCATCATTTTAAAGTTATTTTTTCTAACATAGCCCAAAAAGGATCACTATATATATGGTAGGTTTCTGTTATCTGCATCATATAGACTACTAACTTCTTTACTTACAACTTAAATATTTCTTTCATAATACTATTCTGATTATGGACTGACCATGAAAACATCATGATTCATATATAAAGAATATTGCCTTCTTATATAGATATAACTTTAAATTTAATAAATCATCTTAATATGCATACAGCATTTAGTAATTTATAACGTTAGTAATTTTCTACCATAATCACATTATGCACTTAAGGATTAAATTTTTATAAATGATTTACTTTTGAAACAAGAATGATTGTAAAACATTAATATTTCTTTAAATCATTTGATTAGCTCTATAAAATTTTATACATAAACAATGAAATCACAATATATATACAATCCAGAAATAAATATTGTAAAAAAAAAACCCCTACCTCTATATCTATTAAATTATCACATACTACTAAGAAATTCTCAAAGCATAATTATATTTTGCTATATATTTATTTGTAAAAGTGTATGATTTAATTTTATAATGCTGATAGTTTTTTTATTTTATTTAAGATTCTAAAATTCCTATTAAATAATTATTTTTATCTTTTGAATTTTCTATATATTTTTTTGGATGAATATGATTTTGATTTACTTTTAAAACAGTATTAAAGCTTTAATTAGTTTGAAAATAAATGTATTATTGGCACTTGACTGTCTATTGTAACTTCAAAATTTTATCTTAAAATGAACAATTCTATTGAATAAGCAGATATGTAAATTTGATAATATTGAATACATTCTTTTTATACTTTTAACCTATCCAATATTCTGTTTTAGTCATTCCTGTAAGGTTATTGATAAATTAGAAGCATTATAAATTTCTCTGGAAGGGGAAAAAATGTAAACTAATTTTTAATTTAATTTAATACAGATCTATATTAATAATAAAAACATTAAAACATTTATTTTTAAAATACATATATTCTTTCTTTCTGTTTAGTTTACAATAAAACTTTTTTAGTTTATCATAAAACATTTAAGTGATGTATTAAAATATAAATAAAACTTTAAAGTATAGTAAAGAAGTTAAAATAGTTTTAAAAATACTCATTGTTTCACACATTCTTTTCTTGTAAAGGCAATATTATTGTTGAAATAAATATTTCATCTGTTGCTAAAGTTCCTTAATATTGATGGGACAAGTGTTGGTACCATAATACTAACATCCAGTGTGATTAGAAACTTTTTACAACTTCTGCTAATTTATTGGCTTGCAAGCAAAAATACAGATATATTTTATTTGTAGACAAAATAATTCAAAGATTTAATTTTTATCTGAAAGATATTTCTCTGATAGTTTGATGAATTTGGACTGATATGCAATATGATATAGTTCTATAAATTTAAGTGGTTATGTAGATTGACCTTATAAATTAGTTTCAACACCATTGTGGGAACATTAAGTATGTTGGCCACTTGGTTATTTAGGAATGACAACAGTATGGAGAAGTTTTAAGTTGCTTATTTACCATATTATAAACAGACAGACACAATTTTTTTCATTAAACTTTTGCCATAATATGGAACAGAAATACTTTTCTTGCTGAATTTCTTTGTCCCCTGTTCTCTTATGCAATTTGCAAATACTACAATTGTCAAAACACCTATTTATTCAATAGACTTATTTATAGGATTTTTCAGGATTTTATCTATTTAAAGCTTTGTTCTTGCAGATAAAGCTTTGTTATAAAGATTTTGTTACAAAAATACAAATTTTAATATCTATTGGATAATTAAAATAAATGAATTAAAAAACTAAATTATAAAAAATTATATGTCTTAGCCATCTGGAATAACAAATAAAAGAAACCCACCCTTACATTTCTGTTTTACTTAACATAATCTGATTAAAGAAAGCCAATTTTTTTTTGTTGTTGTTGTCTTATCTATTATCAATTTATAAACATTTTCTAATTTTTTAATATAAAAGGTTGCCTTAAAATATAAAATATAAATGTACTATAATTTTTTTAATCCATCTAAAATTTTTATAAACTATTTAACTGGGAATATTAATTGGATTCTTTAAAAAAAAGATCTTTATTTAAAACATTTATTTAAGCTAAAACAAATTATGTAATTTATGTATGGAATTTATATATTTGCACATATATATACACAAATATTTTCACATATAATTTAATATAGTGCACATATATCTAGATTCAAACTTTACATACAATAATTTAACTATTATTATTTAATCTGCAACAGCTACAATGCAGTTTAGTCACATAAATATTCCTAGAGGAATATTTTATACAAATATTGTTTCAAATTTGATTTTTTTTATTATAAGCATTATTTACAATATATACATTAGAATGTTTGTATAAAAGAATTAAAAAAATATATCCATAAAATTACAAAAATGAAAAAATAAAATAACTTTTATTTAACTAGATTCAATTGATTTCTTTCTTAATTTCAAAAATAACTTTATTAGTGTAAAATAATTGATTATTTAAGAATATGTGAATACATTGTCTTTCTTGGCAAGAAGTTCTAGAGGTAGATAATTGACCTCAACATCCTGATTGAGAATCTGTGATGGATCTAAAGTTTAATCACCTGGAGAATCACTAATGGAAATGCTAGTATCGTATTTCATGTGTGATTGTTTGTGGCTTAGGTGATTTTTGGTATTTGAAAGAGATTCCATGTCTTATTATAGAGGCATTTTGAAGACAGTATAAAGACATTAGTTTTAACTTATTGAGGTGATTGATAAATATGAGGTCCTGATTTGGAGGTGGGAAGGTGAATATTAGTTTGCAACAGATGCTCCAGATTGTATGAATTAAAAATAATGAAATTCTAATGAAAGGAAATTGTCTACTTTGTAATCAGTTATTACAATGAAATAAAATTTTATTATTGTTGCCACTAGTTTCAATAAGTTTTATAATATTTGTTATAAAAAATAGCAAAAAAAAAAAGCTGTCTTTTGAAAAAGATAAAAAAATTACAAATATGTAGATTAGAAGTGGTGTGAGATACACTCAGTCAGAAAAAAGGGTGCAAAAAATTTAACTTAGGTTAGCTGAATTAAACTAATTTGATTTTTACAAAATAGATCCTGAGGGAGACAACTATTTAATTTAAAAAATAATATAAATTAGGGCATTTGGATATTGATAGGGTTAATTAATATGTTTTTTTTTTTTTTCAATTATTAATGGCTTCTGCTAAAAGTTCTAACTAAAAATTCACATTTAAAACTTATCTGTCAAAATTTAGAATTTAAGTTTATCTTCAATAATTTCATAGCAGCATTTACTTGTAAAATTTTTGTTTTTGAACTTGAAATAATATTTACATAATTTCTGTAGTGTAATTTTCACTCCATCATTTTCTCTAAGGTAGGGACTGGTTTCTATCCACTTTTAACATCTTGTGGAGGGATGTAATCATAAACATGTTACAAAAGTTGTGGAAAAGACTTATGATTCCCAAGATGCCATTTTTTGCTGAACCAGCATTCATTAGTTAGTTTAGATCATAATCTCTTACACATATCTATCATTATTCAATATATATAGATAGCAAATTACCACAGTTTAATTGATGTCAAATTTGTGTGCCCTCACAACTTTGATACAAACCACTTAATGGAAGTATATTAATAATTTTTATTAGTCATTCATTATACTAGAACAGGGGTCCCCAACCTTTTTGCACTTAAGAGCACATTCTATAATACCGGCCAGATGGCGGGCACCATTTATTTTTTTCAAGCAGATGGCGGGCATCATTTATTTTTTCAATGTAAATTTATCGTTGGATATTGTTAATAATACACATAATATATAAAAAAATATTTATTTCAAAAATAAAATTTTAACATATAAATAACGTTTATATATTTACGATGTAAAAGTATAGTATGCCCTACAATTTGATTACAATATAATACAATAATTTAAAAGAAATTTTAAAAATTAAATTTATTTGCATCAGATAAATAATTTTTTATCGTGTTCGGATAGCAGCGGGCAAACATAAAATGGTCTGCGGGCGCCATGGTGCCTGCGGGCATAGGGTTGGGGACCCCTGTACTAGAAGATTATCTGATAATGAATATTTCTGTAGTGTAATTTTCAGTACACCACTCATGCAAGATAAGGACTGATTCTATCGACTTTTAACACCTTGTGGGTGCAGGAGTGTAATCATGAACATATGATCTTAAATTTTTGTAATTTGCTATCTATATATACTGAACAATGGTAAAGATATATGTAAGATTATTGTCAGGGCCAATTGATGAGCGCTGGTTCAGTATCAAATGTAAATCTTGGGGATTATACATCTTTTTCACATCTTTGGTCATATTTTATGATTATATCTCTCCACAAGGTGCTAAATGTGAAAAGAAACCAGTTCCCTATCTTACGTGAGAGTTGGGTAGTGAAAATTACATTACAGAAATATTATTGGATAATCTCTAGTCTAATGAATGACTAATAATAATAATAATAATAAAAAAAAAAAAAACATACCTTATTCTTTTTACTACAACCTATTCTTCTTGTTCTGCAATATTTAGTCTTTTCCTTTTTATCTTGAACAATAAATTAATCTTTTTGGATTGTAAAAGATTGTGTGAATAGATTATAATGAAAATAATAATCAAAAAAGAATTTTTAATGCTCAATAATATTGTAAGTTTATTTTGAAAATGAAAAGTCTAGCGATTGTAGGACTCCATAGTGAATAATTTGTAGTGGGAATTTTATTTTAGGATGGGAGTGGATGTAATAGTGGTTATAATTTTAAGCACAAGAAAAAAAAATTGTAAGCTTTACTGTGGAATCATTGATTGTTAGATTTAAAGTATGAAAGGATCTATTGCTAATTTAGATATACTTGCAACTTAGTTACCATGAAGAAATAATAAAAATACTATATGAAAAAAAAGGGGGGAATATCAAAATAGTTACATAATATAATGAAAGATGGAACAATTTGGTGAAATGGGAAAAGAATGATAAAGTAATAGGTTATATGTTAGGAGTAAAATACCAAAATATTCAAATACTATAATGAGAGATGGAACAATGTGGTGAAATGGGAAAAGGATGTTACAGTATTAGATTATAAGTTAGGAGTAAAATGATAGCTTAAATATTGGTTAATTTTTTGTAAAGAAATAGCATGGTAATAATATGGAAAGGCCTTTAATGATAGGAATCAAATTTATTTGTTTTGTATAGAGTAGGTTTAAGAACTATTAACATGCAGTGTCTATAAGTGTGTATGTTACTACCATTCAAAATGCTTTAATTTCATATTATTTTTAAAATTGAGCAGGTATCCATCTCATTACCTTCCTGAATATATTTCTATTTTGAAAAAATCAAATTGGTTTGAATCTAGCTCACATAGTATACATTTTATGCTTTCTTTTTTAGGTTTATTACTATTTCATACCACTTGTTGTCTAAACAGCTGTAAAAAAAAATTCTGCCTTTTACAAATGATTACTTTTTTTACTTTTTAAAACAAATATTATAAAACTTATTGTAATTAATGACAACAATAATAAAAGCAAATTAATTTTATTATAATAACTGATTAAAAGAAAGCAATCAAATGAATCAAGTTAAACAAATGTAATTTTATTTCTTCATTTTTGAGATTTTATAGTTATAATTTTTTATACAAACCTTTTAATCCTTTAGGAAAATAACATTTTTTTGTTAACCCTATTAATAATTTTTATTAAAATTTAACATTTGATTTAATATTAAATCTTTATTTTATATTATAATTCAATAAATTCATCTTGATTTAATAGTAATTTAAGTTTACAAAGGAAATACATTCTAGAAAATCATTTAATAATTCAAAATAAAAAAAATAATAAATTGAGCACACAATGAAAACAAAACTTCTCGTTGGATGCATGCAGGACATGCAAACAAGTTAGAACCCAAGAAAAATTATCAAAATCTTTGTTGAACAAAAACAATATTTAAAATGAAAACAAATAAATAAAAACATAAATCTGAAAATATTAAAAACCTATTAAATTATATTTTATATTTCTAGTGGCATATTTATAATATTTCAAAAGTTGTTAATACCTTCTCATAAAATATGTTTGCTAATCTTTTTTAAAATGGGTGACAACATTATGATTGTGATTTTCTTTATTTGAATGGCTGTCAAATTTATTATATTTTTAAAAATAAAACATACAAATAAAATCAAAGTGTATACATATATTATTTTGGTTTTTAATAATTACTATAATATTATGTAAAAATAATCATTAATTTTTAATAAACTATACAAAATGAACTTTTTTGCTATTCCAAAAATCTCTTGAAATAGTCTCACAAATGTCAGTGAAACAAAAGAGTAATGATCAAAATCTATCAAGTAGAGATGGAGTTAATTCTCTTTTATTTTTTGTCTGCCATTTAAGAAATCTTGACTTCTTCAAATTTTTTTAATACTAATACATCAAATGTTCTTTTTAATTCTCTAGCATATTTCACATGCAGAAACTGGAAGAATAATATTAAACCTTGTGCAGAAAAGTGATTTAAATTGGAACAAAACTACTAGCATCTCCAAGCAAATATCCACAGTTGAAAATCTGGCTATGCAATGAAAGATTAATATATATTGTAATAATACTTATAATAACATCAAATTTGAAGGAATATTTATATCAGTAAATATTCCAGAGTGGCATGAGATAACACTTGTAGTGTATACACTTCTATATCACATTGTAATCATTGTGGCATAAAAAAAATATAGATTATCTGGGGATTATGTAATTAAGATTATCTTTTAAAAGAATTGGAAGAGAGTTAAAAAAAGACTCACGTTGCAATAGGATTTTAAAATTGGAAAAAAGTATAAAAATAATTTTTATAATAGCTATTGAAAAATAATAAACATTTTTATTTACTTAAATAGAAACTAAAAGAAAAGTGCAAATGGGAACTCCCAAATAAACTGCTTATCAGTGATCATAATACTATGCACACAATAGGATTTTAAAATTGGAAAAAATATAAAAATGATCTTACAATAGGTATTAAAAATCAAAGTAACAATTTTTTTTTGACGTTGTTCTGTCTGCAATTCTCATGATAAAACAATTAAAAATACATTAATCAAAAGAAAAAATTTAAAATTGAACGCCAATATTTAAAAAAAAATTTACATTAAAAAAAGATTTTGTAATGCAAACAGTATATAATAAAAATACAAACATTAACAGATACTATAAATTAAATATATTTGGTTGTGCCATTGATTTTTATCACAGTAGGTCTAATACCCAAGTACCATATTGAAAAATACCTATAATAAACATTTTTATTTATTTAAAAAGGAATTAAAAGAAAAATGTGAATGGGGTATTCCCTAATAAACTGCTATCAGGGATCGTAACACAATGCATATGCATAGAGAATAAAACAAAGACACGATCATTGGAGAGTGGGAGGGAGATCAGCAGGAATAAGATACTAAAATATTAATTTTGAATTTAAGCCACATTCTAATTTTACATCTTCAAAATTTAAATTAAAAGTGCGGCTTAAATTTGAAGTAATACAGAATTATGATTTTTTTTATATATATATATTTGTTACATAATCTAAATTATGTCATTTTTTTCCAAATTATAAATAGTTTAAATGCTGACATAACTGATAAAATAAACTTTGAAAATTATATTACTACTATGATATAATAAATTTTATAAATTGTAACACAACTTTACATTAATTTTAAGAATTAAATATATCAATATTTTATTATATGCATGAAATTTAAATTTCTTTTTAAATTATAACATATTAAGATATCATTATTTTTTGCTTTAGGACAACCTTTTCTAAAAACATCATAATATATAAACATATCTTCACAAATTTAAATTGAATCAGTTGCATGTCGATGTTTATAATATTATTGTCAAAATTTATTTTGCAGTTACATTAATAATTAAACTATATATTATACTATTTGTCATTCAAAAAATGATTCTTATAATTTAATACATATAAATTTATTTAGATGTTAAAGCAAAGGTCCAGGAATATATTTGGGATATAATAAATACTTGACCATGTAAAATGATTAGTTCAATCAAAATGCATCGTGGGACAAGTTTAAATTTTTAATATTTTTGAAAAAGATTGTTCTAAAGTAAAAGTAATTAGAGATTTAATTAGCATGAATTTATTAGATAAGAAAATATACACAAATAAATTGTAGTTTGATTGACAAAGTAAATTTAAATAAAGACCAAGAATTATTCAGAGATTTAAAAGTTGCTGCTATAAGGACAGAAGGGTCTCAAAGAAATAAGAGAAGAAACCTTGGATTAATATATTAATTATAATGAATAAAATGGAAGAGTGAAGATGACGAAAAAAAGAACGTTTTAAAAGGTAAAAATGTATATAAAAAGTCTATTAGTAAATCAAGATGTGATATAGATGAAATTAAGAGAAAATGATGAAAAAAAGTTTAATTTAATATATTATATGATAGAATAAAAAAATTATTTTGGAGAAAGAATCATTAGAATTGAAACAGTAATGAAAATAGAAGTGTTAAGACAATGGAAATATTTAAAAATTAGGAAAAAAAAAAAATGTTTTATATGATAGTAATAATAATCTATCCAATTGAAAAAGTCAAATAGATAAGGATGTAATAGGTTGAATAATAATGGATAAGAAACAAAAGCTTTAAATGAAACAAATAGATGCGATTCCACTTACATTATTGAAGTCTTGGGGAGAAGGATATTTGAGATAACTAATTGATATTTCTAATGTAATCTATGATTTAGATAAATGGCTATCATATTTTCTCTTGATAGTTATGATTCCAGTGGAGAAAAGATCTAATGTAACAAAATATTAGAATTAGTTTCATTTTATTTGCAACTAAATGGTTATTGAGGGTCTTGAAATAGACAAATTTTTGAGAGATTAGACATTTCTGATAAGCAGTTGTTTAAAAATGGGAGAAGGCCAAAAGTTGCAATTGTAATGATGAGAAATACATGGAAAAATTGAGGTGATATTTGTTTCATTGATCTTTAAAATAATTTAATAGAGTAAATTGAATTACTTTGTTAGATATTTAGAAAAAGAAAAGTGCAAAATGGAAAGAGAAATGTTTAGTAGTAAATTTGTATATGCATTAGAAAATATTTATTAGAATAGTTATTGTTAAATGAAAATTGTTTTAATAATGATGAAATTAACATTATAAATAGAAAGATCCCTTATATATGCAACATCTCCGACTTTCACATTATACTCATTTTCTTTCAGGAGCAATTTTATTCTTTTATTATAGGCCACCTACTGTAAGCATGAATAATAAATGTACATCAGAAGGTTAATGCTATATCTACAATCCCAGCCTAATTTTTGGCTTTTGTTTTAATCAATAAGGTCTTAGGATTCAAAGCTGGAATTAATGCATTTATGCATCTAGCAGCTACTATTTACCCCTTTATTCTATTTGAAATTATAATCTGTAAATTCAAAAAAAACCCTAAGGTTTTTAAATCCAAACCAATAGTCACGGAACAGTACTAAGCTTTAACTGATTTGCCAGTGCCCCAAAATCTCCACTATTCGATCAACGCTTCTGATGCTACTAATAGTAATCAATTTTTTTCGGTCCCAGTGGTCAGGGTAGAACAAGAACTCAAGATTCAAACTCAGCCTCAGTCATGAATTAGTTACTAAATTGATCAGATACTCACCAGTTCCCATAAGAACATAATACTTTGACAATGCTTAGAATACTATTTTTTATATATTTCAGGGGTTTTGAGCAGACTCATAGATCACTTAATTAAGTGTGGATATAGTTGGGTGGATGTGGTGAACCAGGGAAAGACACGACCAATGTATGAACATAAATATACATAATTTATTAATAACAAATTCAATAAGAGATAGAATAACAATGATAATATTTGGATCTCATTATGATACATGTATGAGCATCACAAATGAACTAGAAGTTAATAATGATAACAATATTTGGGTATCAGTATAATACGTGAATGAGCACTACAAAGGAACCGTGTGTTAATAATGATAACACTATTTGGATATCAGTATGATACATGTATGAGCATTACAAATGAACTGGAAGTTAATAATGATCACAATGTTTAGTTATCACTATGATACATGTATGAGCATTACAAAGAAACTATTATCTTAATAATGACATTTGTGTATCAGTATGATATGTGTATGAGCATTACAAATGAACTAAAAGTTAATAATGATAACAATATTTGGGTATCAGTATGATATGTGTATGATTATTACAAATAGATTATATATTAATTTTACCACAAAATATGCCAATTGTCAAGAGTTGGTTCAATACCTGGTTATATAATAGATTAAGTTAGAGGCCAGAAATATATAGGGGAAAGTTAAGTATTTTTTATTATTATTATTATTAATCCCAGCAGGAGTTATGGAACAAAGCATAATTCTACCTCCCTTTATTATTAACAATTACATTATAGGCATGATTTATCTATCCCACACAACGTTACTAACAGGCATGATTAATAAACCTAATTACAGAAGACAGTGGTATCTGAGGTTGAATTCTGTGCTGACTACATTATTATAGGCATTGGCTGCATAGACCAATCTCCATTATCGAGTAATAAGAAATATGTTTCTTTGCAGACACGCGTGGTACATGCAGGAAATTGGAGTGTGTGTTATGAATCACTATCATCTAGAGTACCCATTTATCTGCTAAAAACACGGTTATCTCCAGTACCAGTAAAATATCTGTCTGGCAGTTTGCATAGTATTACTCGACATCTATTCATTTATTGGAAGTATGTAGGCACAGATTATTCTGATATTCTTGCCAAAAGGCACTAACTCATATTTGGATAGATATTTAAGCCTGTATTTAAAATTTAATAAAACAAGCAATGATGTCAAAATCAAGATAACCATATTTTATAGGCTATAAAATACCCATGAACTTAAATATAAAACTTAATTATGGATTAAAAAAATGATTATTTATTTTAACACATAAATAAACACACAGATTATTTCATTTAATTGCTATAAAGAATTTCAAACAAATATAAACTAAATGGCTATGGATTTAAATAATGATTTAGTGTTGATTGATTCTGAATTTTTTTAACGAGGTATTGGTTTGACTACATATATACAAGTAGATTGCAAGTTTTAATTCAGATATTTGATTTTCCTTTTTTTTAAACAAACAAATGACAACATTTTAACTAACAAGGACGGAATGATTTAAGAAATTCAAGCTTGCAGCTTGTTACTTTACAGTTATAAAATAATTATTATCTCCATCCTAAAGATTGGAGACAAAACAAACAATTTATGCATTAATTGATTAAATATTAGAATATCACCCCTCCAAGACTTGAGTCAGGCATATCAATATAATATAGATAAAATTAATCAATAAAATATATATTTTATAACTATAGAAAAAAATGACATGGCATATTTTAAAATAAATAATAAAAAATTGTGTTTATAAAGCTTATAGAATTTTGTTACATTAACAATTAGAAATTAAGTTCTAACATAGACTGATTTGTTATAAAAGAGTTACTACACTTATATATAGATTAATGTCTTTTTTTTAATTACATCTTCCTTTGGAATCAAGTTTTTTTTATTGAGTAGTTATGAGTTTAAAGTATTTAAATTTATATATTATAGAATTTTATAGAAGGCATTTTAAATATTTTACCTTTAAAGGTTGAGTTCATACTTGCATTGGAGGCTGTTTGATGAGGCAGGATAGTGCAATTATCTTTTTGCAGATTAAAACAAGTTCTGGCAGGCTCATGGTTTACTGGACCACAGAAACGAACTGGATTTGAAGCTGGTATATTCTCCTCTTCTTTACAGCAGCATCATGGAATTGATAGGTTTCTCCATACCAAAGATGCATTCTCTTTCCCCAGAGATTATTCAACATGGGGAAGGCTTAACTCACAAACTATGATGATATGTGAAAACTAGTGTGACATCTGCTTACACTCAGTGGTACATTAGATAAAAAGAAAACTATAACCCAGTATTTATAGCCCTACAAATCTAAAAAAAATCTTACTCAGCAAAACCAAGAAATAATGTTTAGCTACCCCTTCCAGCTATATTTCTAGAGTTTTTTCCCCCCTATGTCATAGCATCGGCCAGGAGGCGAACCCACAACCGTATGCAAACAACTACTTGCTTGCAAGACGGATGCGATGACCTCTCAGCTAACAATGCTTGAGTTTTTCTCTTCCCTTTTTATATTTTCCAAAAAAAAATTTTTTAAATTAATTCCTGGAAAAGAAAATACACTGGTTGACTAATTCTTAATTTGCACCAATATGCAAAACCTTATCAACATAGATCAGGTAAGAAAACTTAATTGCCCCAAAGACAAGAAGTAATTTGCATCCCAATGGAATTGTGTTTTTCCAAATAACAGACTTATAGAATTCTTGACTTCAGCTGAATGTTTAGCCATCCAATAAATAAAATCTTTAATTGCAAAAATGAGTTAACTTATTTTCTATTTATTTTTTTAGAAAAAAATCTATATACAAAACAAAAAATATATTTTCTTTTTTCAAATATATAACTGAAATGCATTTTAATGTTAACAATATTATAAGAAAACCCATTACCTTTCACTAGACAGGCGTACTCTACCGAATATGTATATATGATGTATCAATATACGTGCCTATGTATTTTTATTTAATTAAGTTGCTTTGACCCAAAATATTATTATTCCAAACTTATGGATTTATTCTCGCAACTGTAATATATCCCCAACGTGTATTTATGGTCATCCGAAGGACAGCAAGCACCAATCCTATACGAATATAAGAATTACGCGAAGTGGATATATTACCAACAAGAATACTATTTATGTAATGTGAGAGAGGTTTTGGCCATCAGCTAGCTCAGTCTCATGGTCGGGTGGCATCACCGCCAGGAGTAGCTATGAATGGGGTTAAGATTTCTTTCTTTTTTTAATCATAAAAAAATAATAACAACTAGATAAATGGATCTATAAATAAATAACTAATTCCACTCTACTTCTTTGTATATTTATTTAATATTGTAAAAAAAAAATGTATTTATTACTCTGTCATTTTAAATCGCACACATACGTCATTCTTTCCATAATAAATCTCTCATATGCAACTCAAGTAGTGAAAGTCGATACTACGAAAAAGTTTGTATCACATGACTTTTTACACGATTACTTTATTATGTCCGCAATGGAATGAGGCTTTAAGGAAACCTTATTAATTAGTTTATACGTCACCTCCACTTATTATAGTAAGTGAAAAAAACACAAGAATTTCCTTTTCATAAAGAAAAATAAAATCATTAATTAAAGTTCTTTACCTGACTCTTCCCGGGAAGTAGTAAAAGCAGATTTATCTATTTATTACAGAGTTCTGTTCCACAGGTAAATTAGGCAATTCAAGGTAACGATTTGAGATCTTCATGTCCATTGGCCGACGAGGTTCATTTGATTCCACGCTGGAATTATGTGTTGTTTCGAGACATCATGGTTTTATTAGTTGAGGCAGCTGCAGCAAGTTGGGATTAGGGGTTTGAATCCAATGCGGCTTCTCTTACCCCGACATTTCTTTTGAAATCGCCATTATATAAGTTAAATACTAAAACCGTTTAGGTGTTCACTGTTGTAGCTCTGCCGGAAAAAGATCCAATGCATTCTGGGTGGCTCACTTTTATAGCCCCCTCCATTTGTTCTAGAAGCTTCTTTTTTATCTCACTTCTGATTTTCAATGTGGACTAACCAGATCTGTTAGATGTGTGAAAACTCGTGTCGTAGCTTCTATTGTAATATAACAGAAAATAGAATCTCATTCTGCTGGAAACCTCTAGTTTTTAAAGCATGAAACAAAATCTCGTTTCTCTCTTTTCACTACTTAATTCATTCATACACGCATTTGTTACATGCACATATATATCATTTAAAAATGACAGAGTCCCTCCCCCCACGTTTATGTATTTGTAACCACCACCATGTAATAAACAAAATTAAATATTATATATATCTACATCTACATATGTTTACCGATTAAATAATTTTATTTGTGACTGGGTTCGAACCCATTCTGTCACAATACCCTCCTCCAAAAGCCTTCAAATACATTTGCGTATTTTGAATGGCTCCTTTCATATAACACTTATCTATTTCGCCTCATATGTCCCTCTGCTTCTTTTCCTGGTCCGAAGTTCGGCTTCTCTGGTGGTCTCTTCTCTTCGGTGTTTCTCTCCATTTTGGAAAGGTATCCACTCCCGTTCTCCACCCTCTTTCATCCTCATTTACTGCTTCATGATGCCCGCCGTAGTCCTACAAGCTCATGTCAATGGCATTGAGCAGCTCCGCAATCTCTCCCAGTGATGCTTTCCCTGCCCCCCAAGATCATCTGTTCCACTCTCATGGGCATACTGTGTCTTATAATGCGGAGTATATGACTCTCTGTCATGTTTCATGCATCCAATGTCCGCAGTCTGGCTTCCTGTTTATGAAAAAATTGCGAATACTATCATTGCACCCTTCTTTAAACTTTTCTTGCATAATTTGATAGCACGTTAACTCCTGCCTATCCTTGGACGAAAAGGCCTCTCTCACTTCTTTTCAATACTCTTCAAAGGTAGCCAGCTGTCGACCAAGCGCATCCCACCACGACTGGGCATTGTCTGTGAGGATGCCGCACACTATAATTACCTTACTTTTTATCGCCATGGGATTTATATTGAAATATTTTTCTAGGCTATGTAGATGCTCGACCGGTGCTTTCCCATCCTACTTGCAAATGGATGAATTTTTAGGAATTGGTTCGTACTCCCTTTCACCATCCTGTGACTTATTACCGCTGCCGGTTTTCCTGAGGGGTTTACTTGAGAGCCTTGCTTCTGTTCATCTCCACTCTCCATATCTGTCTTTTCACCTTCCTGTTCCCCCAAATCATTCTCGTCTTTGATTCCCACTTTCTGTTCTAATCTGTCCATTCTCTTTTCTATATCTCCGAATCTCAACTCTAGACTTTCAAGCTTTTTCAAAATTCGCTCCAACATATTTTCCTGTTCCTCTTTTTCCATATTCTTTTGCGCCCTTGTTTTCATAAAATTCTTTTATTTTATCTTTGATTAGTGCCTCGGACCCACTCCCCCATCCCAGCACCCTGCACTGCCTTCCTGTTAGCCACTTTACCTCTCAAAATCTCATCGAATTAGACAAACAAGAAATAACAGATTGCGTATGTTTGACCTACTGCGCAACTACGAACTGACAAAATTGTTATTTCTTAATAGATATATATTTAACAAACTAACGCCCTTCGATTTATTTAACGAATCATTTGAACTATATATCCAAACAAACCTTTCTTCAATAAAATATAAAACCCTTCGCTTTATTAACATATTTTTAATATCTCATAACTCTCCCCATTCCCCTCTACTTCTCTTCGAAGCCCTTTAGTTGGGTCGCCATTATAACAAAACCCATTACCTCTCACTAGACAGGCGTACTCTATTGAATATGTATATATGATCTATCAATATACGTGCCTGTGTATTTTTATTTAATTAAGTGGTTTTGACCCAAAATATTATTCCAAACTTATGGATTTATTCTCGCAACTGTAATATATCCCCAACGCGTATTTATGGTCATCCGAAGGACACCAAGCGCCAATCCTATACGAATATAAGAATTACGTGAAGTGGATATATTACCAACAAGAATACTATTTACGTAATGTGAGAGAGGTTTTGGCCATCAGCTAGCTCAGTCTCATGGCCGGGTGGCATCGCCGCCGGGAGTAGCTACAAATGGGATTAAGATTTCTTTTTTTTTGTAAGCATAAAAAAAATAATAACAACTAGATAAATGGATCTATAAATAAATAACTAATTCCAGTCTACTTCTTTGTATATTTATTTAATATTGGTAAAAAAAAAATGTATTTATTACTCTGTCATTTTAAATCGCACACATACATCATTGTTTCCATAATAAATCTCATACGCAACTCAAGTAGTGAAAGTCGATACTACGAAAAAGTTTGTATCACATGACTTCCTACATTGATTACTTTATTATGTTCGCAATGGAACGAGGCTTTAAGGAAACCTTATTAATTAGTTCATATGTCACCTCCACTTATTATAGTAAATAAAAACACAAGAATTTCCTTTTCATAAAGAAAAATAAAATCATTAATTAAAGTTCTTTACCTGACTCTTCCCGGGAAGTAGAAAAAGCAGATTTATCTATTTATTACAGAGTTCCATTCCATGGGTAAATTAGGCAATTCAAGGTAACGATTTGAGATCTTCATGTCCGTTGGCCGACGAGGTTCATTTGATTCCATGCTGGAATTATGTTGTTTCGAGGCATCATGGTTTTATTAGTTGAGGCAGCTGCAGCAAGTTGGGTTAGGGGTTTGAATCCGATGCGGCTTCTCTTACCCCGACATTTCTTTTGAAATCGCCATTATATAAGTTAAATACTAAAACCGTTTAGGTGTTCACTGTTGTAGCTCTGCCGGAAAAAGATCCCATGCATTCTGGGTGGCTCACTTTTATTGCCCCCTCCATTTGTTCTAGAAGCTTCTTTTTTATCTCACTTCTGATTTTCAATGTGGACTAACCAGATCTGTTAGACGTGTGAAAACTCGTGTCGTAGCTTCTATTGTAATATAACAGAAAATAGAATCTCATTCTGCCGGAAACCTCTAGTTTTTAAAGCGTGAAACAAAATCTCGTTTCTCTCTTTTCACTACTTAATTCATTCATACACGCATTTGTTACACGCACATATATATCATTTAAAAATGGGAGAGTCCCTCCCCCCACGTTTATGTATTTGTAACCACCACCACATAATAAACAAAATTAAATATTATATATATCTACGTCTACATATGTTTACCAATTAAATAATTTTATTTGTGACTGGGTTCTGAAATGCATTTTAATGTTAACAATATATATATATGCGGCCTAAACATGCATATATATATTATTTTTTTAATAAAGAGGGTGAAAAATTAGCTATTCAATCTATCAACCTAGGTTTATATTACCTTGAAATAAATATCATGAAGCTCTGTATGTGCATACATATAGACTGCTTCAATATATATAGTAGTTATGCAAGCAAAACCTTAGGGGTTTTTATCTTTAAACTGTTAGTTTAAATAATACAGAGGAGTGAAAGGTTATCTACAGAGTTACATAAATGCATTTGTCATATGCTAGAAACTGATCTAAAGATATGGATATTATAGAAGCATACTATGGTGTTCATTGATTATTTAGACTTACAATAGACAGCTCTAGAATAAGGTGAAATGAACTGTTCTTGAAAAATTCATTGCATCATATTTATTGATATGGCCGTGTATCTTAGGATAACAAGGATGAACTTAGCAAAATCTTATATTATTGGTATAAAATTTAAATATAAATAAAGTTAAAAGTGACAATGAATAAGCATTGAACAAGAAGTTATAAAACATGTTAGTGTTTTTAAATATTTGGAATAAGGTGAAATGAACTGTTCTTGAAAAATTCATTGCATCATATTTATTGATATGGCCGTGTATCTTAGGATAACAAGGATGAACTTAGCAAAATCTTATATTATTGGTATAAAATTTAAATATAAATAAAGTTAAAAGTGACAATGAATAAGCATTGAACAAGAAGTTATAAAACATGTTAGTGTTTTTAAATATTTGGATAGTTAAATAACTAATGACTGAAATAATGATTAAGAAATTAAAATGAAAGCTGCAATGGTAAGAAAGTTTCTTTATGGGTAGAGATTGCAGTATTTAGTAGTGCATTGAAAATAAAATTAAAAAGACTTGTCAAACATTTTGTTATATCATTTTATATGGAGCTGAGATGTGGACAATTAGGAAAGAGACAGAAAGAAGAAAAGATTGAACATTTAGAGATATGTGTTTGGAGAAGATTAATAATGTAGAAGCAATGAAAAAGTGTGAAATATTTTTTATTAAGAAGTAAAAAAGAAATTTGAATTGGATATGTACTTAGAGACAAAAAAATATTGGGACTAAGAAGATGCAAAAAGGAATAAGATTATAGGTTATGAGTAAAAAGTATAGAGAGTGGACTTGGTTTAATGTATGAGATTTGCCTCTTGGATATTACTAATAATAGCTATGAAAAATAATTCTTTCCTAACATTACTTTTTTTTTTAAAGCATTAATGATTGCATTTTCTTAGCTTTTTTTTTTTGTGTCATAGCATTGGCCGGGACGCGAACCCCGCAACCCAGGCAACTGCTTGCAAGTGCAAGGCAGTCACGCTGACCTCTTGACCACCAATGCAAGAGTCTTATTGTTGTTTTAAGTTTCCAGCAATATATGTCTTTCTTTACTGTCAAATTGTTCATTGTATGTAAGGGGATTATCATTATTTCTCTTAGAAATATGGATTAAGGATTGTTTGATTATAATTAAAAGGGATCAATCTGTGTGAGAATTCATTATTATATCTTAAAATACCAACAACTTTAGGTAATGAAAATATCACTACTTATTTCATTTTAAGGAATTATTTAAACCATTACATAAAGGGAGTGTAGATGAAAGATTTGTTTGTATTAAGAATTAACTACTTCTTATAACTTGGCATTTTATGAGATAGTTATTGATAATTGATTTTGTAATTTAGAAAAATTTGATGCTGGTTATTGTTTTAAAACTTAATTTTCAGACAAGTGAACAGCATAATAATTGTAGGATTTTTTGAATTTGTATTTTTTTTTTTTTGTATTTGTTTGTACAATTATGTGCACAATTCTAATTAATCAAAATGTGTAAGTAAAATTTAATTGAAGTTAATATTTTGACTTATTATTATGTAAGACAATATAAAAAATATGTAATAATTACAAATCTCTGATAAAGATTGCAGGTTTAGCTGAAACAGAAAAAAATAAAACTGCCTTATAAAGTGCAAAAAGAAGAAATGGTATAATATATTACATTAAATTGAGCAAAATGTTGGGTCATATATGATTGCTAATTACTAAGCTTTCATTAGCAACTTACAAGAAATAAATAATAAATAAGTAATAAATGACAAATAGATTGATATAATAATTATAAATTTCTGTAGTGTATTGTGCTGTTATTGTATAATTTTCTGTTGTGCTATTAATAGAACTATCTTGATGGTCTCTTGGAAAAAAAAAGATCAGCCCTAAGATAAATATTAAAAAATAAAGCTAGAAAAATTTGAGAAAGGATAATTATTGAGTCTTATAAATTATTACAAAAATTGTCCTATTTAGAGTTCAGGAAATAAGATTTTAATTAAAAATCAAATTTCTTAATACATCATTTTAATGAAAAGTGATGTAATAAAAAATTTGATAACCATTTAACTTTAATGTATTCCTAATATTTCTTTTCAAATATATTAGCTTAGAATATTAATGATTGATATTTTCACCCTTTACTAACTCATTATTTAATTAAGATGTTATATGTAAATAGTTAAATTCTTTAATTGTGAAATATAACAGGTTCACAGGTGATGGGTCTGTAGAAATCTTTCTCCCCATCATCAGTTGTGCCAAGCCTTAGGGTCATTTGCTCATGAAATATTAAATAATATTAAAACATTGAAATAATATAGAATTTTTTTTCTGCTTGTACATTCTTATCCAAATAGACCTGTATAGATATATATTTCCTCAGAATCAAACCCCAAAACTTTTACTCACCAGCAAATCAAAGCTAAGCATATTAATATAGACAGTTGCGTATAAAGTGACATTCTAAGTTTCATCCGATATAACCCAACAGACCGAATATATTTCTTACACTGGAGTTAAATCAAGGTTTTTTTTTGTTTATCAGAGCTATTATTAAAAGTCTCCTGTTGAAAACATAGCTCTCTAAGAGTGAAATGCAGTTTATTTATTAACACTTTTATTTATCATCATTATTTAGAAACATTTTTCAAAAACAAAAAAAATATATTTTTAGTAATTAAAAATTTTTTTTTTTCTAAATGGAAGATTTAATTGCTGTTAGTGAATATTTCAACAGTTATCTGCAATGTCGCAATAGCTTTCACAAGGAATTGCATCATCAGATGCAATAATATTACATGCACGTGTCTGTGTGTTTATACTTAAAATGAAAACAAAAAAGTTCCAAAATATATTTTAATGATGTTGCAATATCATTTACAAGAAGTTGCATCATCAGATGCAATAATATTAAACGCACATCTACTTTCCTCTGAATATATAAAATAATAAAAATAAACGATTTGCTTATGATAATGTACATTATACATATATCGATTAAATATTTTAAGCATTTTTATTTATTCAGAAAAAAAATATGCTTAGTATTAACTTTGAAAGATTTGATTGTAGTAAATGAATTTTCTAAAACTCCATGATCTTAAAATCATTTACAAGAAATTGTATGAATTAGATAGAATGTAATAATTAGCATAGACAGTACTCCTGTAAAGTTCAGACTCTGGAGTGTGTGATATTGTTCTGGCACTTCCAGTGGTTGAATTTCTTATGAACCAAGTAAAAGCCATTTAATTATTTATTTCCAGTATACTCAATGAAAAAATTATATTTATTTGCTTTTCAGATTTTTATGCTATCTTTTTAAAAAGATTGCATTTTTTTCAATATTTAATCATTTTATTAGTCTGTTTTTTATTAAACTTATGTAATATACATATGACTGTATGCTTGTATAAAATTAATAGATTAGAATGTAATATTTTGTAAATTAAATAATCATAGAAAATAATTGATAGAAGCTTGGGATTGGGGAAAGGGGGATTATAAAATCAGATTTAGAGAAAAATCTATTCCAAAGAGTATAAAGAAGATATAGATGAAAGTATCAGATGATCTTAAAAATACTGATAAATGAAAAAAGATAGGCTATTAAATTATCCTAAATTATTTTTAATAAACTACCTGATTTAGAATTCTATAATTCTGAAATGTATATCAAATATCTGCTGAAATTACTATTTTATGATAAGGAGGTGAGGCAGCCACAAAAGTGAAAAGCTTCACTTTTGAAGATCAATCATTGAAAAAAATTCATTACTGGGGAGAAAAAAATCTTAGAACAGTTGTTAATATGAGATTGGTCAAAGGGGTACTCAATTTAGTTTTATGGATATACTGCGTGGTATATAAACATGGACAATAATGAATGAAAATGAACAATTATTGGCAACAGAAATGGATTATTGGAGGAGATAAATGAGAAGACCAGAACAGTAGAAGAGGACAAATCTAAAGATGAGAGAAGTAGTTTAAGTGATAAAGAGTTATTGAAAAAATGAGATTAAAATATAATTAAGTTAGAGAAATGAATAAGGACAGTCCCAGAAATGATGATTGATTGGGAAGCAAAAGAAGAAAAGAAGGGGAAGACTAAGGAAATGATATAAAAATTAACTGATGAACAGCATCGGAAATGGTCTTTTAGAAACAATGTTATGATTAAAGAGAGATGGAAGAAGAAAATGAGGAATTCTGAAGAAGATTAAAGTAGTTATGCTTTATGACACTGCTTTTAGTTTATGGAAAGAAAAATGAGATTTCATCTACCTCTTAGGAGAAAGGGTGATGCGTATAGAAAAATGAATAAGAAATGAATTATTATATTTACCCATTCTGTTGTCTATAACAATATGTTAATTACTGTGATGTTTGAAAATTTCAAAAATTACACATATTATAAAGAATAAAAGAGGAATATATTAGATAATGTTAGGATTCTAAACTGCACTTATACATTGTCATTTAGCAAGAGAAAGTTATACACATATCATTGTCTTCATCACTCGAAAATAAAAACTATTAAAGTATATAAAGTCAAAATTTATATTATTTCATTTCATCATCATTTTCAAAGATCGTCAGTTCTTTGCAGAATGAAGGCTGCTCCAAGTTTAATTCAGGTTCTTCAATCTCAGCCTCTTCTAAATAACATACCAGAAAGCTTCCTTATTTCATCCATCCATCTCATGTGTGATTTTTTTCTAGATCTTTTACAATCTTTTCAAATCCATTTATGACTAACTAACTATCTATTATTTTTTCTAGCAATATGTTCAATCCAGCTTCGTTTCAATTTCTTATTTCAGTAATGTCAGTGATATTTGTTGTTCTCACACATGTATTTCAAACTGTAACAAAGTCTCTTCATATTTTGTTGAATAGTGTAAAGTGTTAAACATCCATTTCTTTTCAAAACACATAGGCATATTTCCTTTTAATATTATTTCTCCTAAAAAATATCTGAGTTTAATTCTATGATTAATTTCATTCATTATATTTTTATCTGTATTAATAATCTGTCCAAAATGATTTGTGGTAAGTGATTTTTTTAAATTCATGTTTATCAATCTTAATTTTCTTCTGAGAAAATCCATTGAACATTACATTAGTCTTTGTAGCATTTATTTTTAATCCTATTATCTGGTAACTCTTGCAACATTTCTTGAAATCATGAAGCATTATTTACAAAAACAAGCACAACATCTGCAACATTTAAATTATTTAAATAATTTCCATTTACTTATATATTCTTAACTTATCATTTTAATCCACAAAATTCTTCTTGTAAATTCCCTTATAAAAAGTTTTGGAGATATGGAATTTAATCTTTTATATACTTCTCAATTTTAATTTTCTTAGTATTTATGTGTAATCTAATCATTGCTGTTGTATTTTAATAAATATTATCGGAATATGAGAATATCTTAGATCTATATCTTGATAATTTAGTGCTTTAATCATTATAGAAATGTATATAGAATCAAATGCTTTTTCATAATCATAATTCCAAAAGTATAATGGTGACTCATATTTATTGGTTCTTGCTATTATTTTAAAACTTGGATGTGATCCACTGTGCTAAAACTACTTTTAAATCCAATTTATTTTGGTTAGTTAAAATTCGAAGTTTGCTGTAGACAAATTGTAATTATTAAAGATTTTTGGATATAATTTAGAAAACTGATTTTCTTTATCACCTTTACCTTTCTTAAATATCAATATTACTTCTGCATTCTTCCAATCATATGGTACATCTTTATCATTTAGACATTTCTGTTTCTTCACTTGCTTTTTTTAAGATATCAGTTATAATTTCATCATTTTCTGACACTTTTCTCTTCTTCATAGATTCAATTGCACATCTCACTTCTTCATTTAAAATGCTAGGCAATTCAGGAGACGTAATAACTATTCAGAATACTTTATTTTTTAATAATTTTTATTAGTCATTCATTAGAATAGAGATTTTCCACTTAATGTATACTATTTCTGTTGTGTAATTTCCATTACACCACTCTCACTCACGGTAGAGAGGGATTGGTTTCTGTCAGCTTTTAATACCCTATGGAGAATTATAGTTATATACGTATGACCAAAGACATGTGAAAAAGATGATGATCCTCAAGATGCATATATCATATTGAAACATCACTCATCAGTTGGCCCAGATCACAGTCATTGTTCAGTATATATAGATAGCCAATTACTACAGTTTAACTGATGTGTCAATCTTACTGCTCTTATAACTGTGATACAAACCACTTAATGGAAGTATATTAATTTTTATTCGTTATTTATTAGATTAGAGATTATCCATTTAATGAATAATAAATATTTCTGTAATGTAATTTCCACCGTACCACTCTCACTCAAAGTAGGGACTAGTTTCCATCCACTTTTAACATCTTGCGGAGAGTTGTAATCATAAATATATGACCAAAGATATATGAAAAATATGTATGATTTTCTAATGAATGATTAATGAAAGTTATTAATATATTTCTATTAAGTGGTTTGAATAAAAGTTGAGAGGGCAATAAGTTTGACACATCAATTAATTGTAGCAATCAATTATCTATATACATAGAACAATGATTAAGATATATAAATAATATTTATTTTATAAAGTGCAAATAGTTTGAAATTAAATTGAAAGGCTGCAAACCTCTCACACTTAGAAAATGGACCCTCTTTTCTACTTGTCTTTCTATATATCTAAGCCAGTCTAAAGCATTTAAGTTTGCAGCCTTTCAATTTAATTAAGATATGTGTAAGAGATTGTGATTAGGATCAATTGATAAGTGCTGGTTCAGCATAAAATGTGCATTTTGGGAATCATACATCTTTTTTACATATCTTTGGTCATATGTTTATGATTATAATCCTCTACAAGGTTATTAAAAATGAATAGACACTAGTCTCTATCTTGCGTGAGAGTGGTGTAATGGAAATTATGCTACCAAAATATTATTCATTAAGTGGATAATCTTCTAAAAAAAATTATTAACTTACTTTTATTAAGTGGTTTGTGTCAAAGTTGTGAGAGCAGTAAGTTTACATATCAGTTAAACCAGTGGTCTTCAACCTTTTCACACCTGCGGACCGGTAAAAATAAGGATAAGGTTCCATGGACCAGCAAAAATAAGGATAAGATTTCGCAGACTAGCAGAAGTCTATAGATAAATTTTCTTAAAGATAAGCATAATTGTTATAACTGATCAAAACAACAATGTTAAATATATAAGATAAAGTTTTATATATATATGGAGTTTATATAATAAAAACCTTTTTTTAAATTTTTTTTTAGAAAAGTAATAAAAAATTTAATTCTACCCCCCCCCCCCAAACATCTGTGATAACTAGAAAAACAAATTAATTTATGAATGATTGATTAGATTTTGTTTTAGTTCTGTTTTCTTTTTTTTTTTTAATTGGGTAAAAATGAGATAAATAAAAATTGGCTCTTATTATTTATTATTACAAATTTTTTACTGTCCGTCTACTACGCGGACCTGCAGAAAAGTTCCGTGGCCTGACACCGGGCCGTGGACCAAGGGTTGAAGAACACTGAGTTAAACTGTAGTAAAGGGCTATCTATATATACCTAACAATGATGAAGATATGTGTAAGAGATTAATATCTGGGCCAACTGAAGAGTGTTTACTCTGCATAAAATGTGCATCTTGGGGATCATATATTTTTTTCTATGTCTTTGGTCATATGTTTATGATTACAACCCAGAACAAAGTATTAAATGCAGTCCCTACATTGAATGAGAGTGGTGTAGTGGAAATTACACTATTGAAATATTACTTTATTTTTTTTGTTCTTCATATAACTCTTTCACATATTTCATGATGGCATCTAACTTTTTAATAATAGTTTCATTTTGTCCTCAGCCATTTTACACTTTTGACTTGTATTCTCTTCTATAGCTTTTGTTGTTAATTCAAATTATATTTTCTTATATCATTATTAACTTTTTCATATTTTATTTATTTTCATATTCTTTTTTTTTTATATACATTGCCCTGTCTTAGAAGAAAATTACTAGCTAATGCTACTTTTTTGTATCATCTTTTTTTTTTTTTTTTGCAGTTCATAGTGTCAGTTATCTTTTGAACCATTTTCAAAATCTGTAAAACAATTTGCAAGTTCTAATTCAAATTCATTGGAATATTTCTAAAGATAAGAATATCAATTGTTAATATAATTTTCCTTAATAATTATTGTCTCTAGCTTTGCCATAAGATTTATCTTACTCTTCATTAATCAATTATTACTTTCTGTGTAAATTTATTAAGAACATTATGAACTTGAAATACATGTTTTCTATTAGTTAAAATATTCAATTTTGCTGTATTTTCATTTGGATGCTTCCATGCCCATTTAGCATTTTTTTCAAAGAAAGAATTCATAATATACAGGCTTTTTTTTTTTTTTCAAACTCCATAAGTTTGTATCCTCTTTGATTTCTATCATCATAACCAAATTTACCTGCAGCAAATATCATTTTTCACTTGTTTATCAATAAAATCTCTGTTGACAATTTTAAAATGTTTAGTTTTATCTTCATCATAATGAGAACTTGTTGGGACATAAATCTGAAATATCTGCATCTGGTATTTGTCTGATATACTCTCAATCTTAAGAATATAGTTCTACCTTTTATTTATAATTAAGCCCATTCCACTTTTGTTTCTAATATTTGTGCCTTTGTAATAAAGTACATGTGTACTTTTGGAATCAATTGTTCCTGTTTTTTTTCTAATTTCACAAAGTCCAACAATGTCACATTTAACATGCAATCTTTCTTCTCTTGAAAGTGATCAGCAATAAAATCAAATGTCAACCTAGGTCCACAATTGGGATTCTTATCCTCTGTTTTTGGCCACTAACTGGTTTCTTGACTAATGATTTTATTGCAACTTGGGAATAAGGACAGCAATTTAATTTTGTCTATCATGAATGTAAATAGGTATTTAAAAAGAGTTCATTCAAACACATACATTCATTCTGTCTTCAAGAAAACTGATATTTCATTGAAGAACTGTCAGGCAAATGAAGACCATGGTGTTTTTCTTTTCATATTAAGTGATGCATGTTGGTGAGCAGCCCACATATGTTTGTATACTATATGAATAATCATATAATAATAACAGCTGAAATGATAAGAATATATGAAGTGGATATTAGGAATTTGCTCTATTCATTTCCTTTAAGGTCTCAAAGAGAAATCAAAGGAACTCCTTTCATTTAATACCAAACTTCTTTTTTGCAGCTATATATTATATAAGTTTCAGTATATTATATAGAATTCAGTATTTTTTGCCTTTCAAGCATTCATGTGGTTTGGAAATAAAAATTAGAGGATATGAAGGAATGATTGTAATATGAAAGAATTTTAATGCACTTTTTTATTTGTATCACCAGCTTTGTTCAGAAATTATTTCTTTGAAATATTTTTTAACATATACCTTTATTTTTAAAATATAGACATAATGTAATTTGCTATTATTAAAAAAAAAATCTTTAATTAAAATTAAGACTTTTTTTTGGTATATATTGTTTATTTAGAGTTTTTATTCTTTCTATAAAAATTTTAAAATTATTATTAATTAAAACATGTTTGCCATACTTTTGCTTTTTTTAAATACTATATTTACTGTTTTTCTTTTATCAAATACCTATTTAACACAATTTATTGTCCCTGACTGCAAAAAATTTGCAGCTATAAAATGGCTAATAATGGCCACTTGTTTACGTTGAAATTATTTTTAAAAGGTTGTAAAAAAGGGGGGATACTTATTTAAAACTAATGTATAAATACATTTTATTGAAATTTATTTATATATTTTTCAAAATTTAGATTTATGTGTTTACTAATTAATGATGTTATTTTTGAACATATTTTTCATAAGTAGGTCATCTTTATTAGTTATCAGATCTTTTTTTTATTACATTATTGTGAAAATGCATAAATAATTTAATATTTATTATAAAGATACATTATATATATATAGTTAATATTAAACATGATAAGGATTCACATGCTGTTATAAAGTTACATTTTTTTTTTTTATAATATTGCTTTTTAGAATACTTATGTAGTTTGCTTGCCGAAAATATTGTCATCTATTTTATTTTAAATTTTCCATTTTCTGAGATTTTCAACACATGGAAAAAAAAAATATGACTGACTAAATTATCGTATTTAATAGTTACATTTTTACAATTTATTATAAAGAAACACAAAAGTCCAAAGGGATAATCATGTTTCTTTCCAAACAGTTAGGTACTTAGAACATGTTCATACACAACACCACCATTACGTTTACATATAAAGTGTAATATCATGGCTATTATCATATGCTTTCAGGTGGGCATTATCCTGTAATTTTGAAAATATTTCACTACATCTTGTTCTGTTGCTGAAAGATTTCAAATTTTAATCATATTTTCAAAAATAATAAATCAAAAAAGAAATGTTAAAAAATTAACACATGTTAATGAATGACAACAAAAAATTAATGTTTATTTTAACCAAGTGTTATCTGTTTGCCTTGTGTTAACATTTGGACGTTATGTTATGAATGAAATTTATTAAAAAATATTTGAATTTTTTAAAATTAACATTCAATTTAGAATACATTTGTTAATATTTTTTAAAGTTAACAAACTATACATGTTCAAGAAAAAAAATGTAAACAAATACTTTGATCCTGAAAATTGTTTACATTTACATGCTTAGTTTGTTAACTTTAAAAAATAATAACAAATGTATTCCAAATTGAATCTTAATTTTAAAAAATTTGAATACATTTTTAAAAATAAATTCCATTCATAACATAACGTCCAAATGTTAACACAAGGTGAACAGATAATATATGCTTAAAATTAATGTTATTTTTTTGTTGACATTTGTTAACACATGCTGATTTTTTTAACATTTCTTTTTTGCCTTATCATTTTTGGAAATATTAAAATTTGGAATCTTTCATTGACAGAAAAAGATGCAGTGAAATATTTTCAAAATTATAGGATAGTGCCCACCTGAAAAGTTTGTCAATAATGACCATGATATTATACTTTATATGCAAACGAAGATGCACTGGAGGTGTGATGTGTGAACATGTTCTATGTACCTATCTGTTTAAAAAGAAACATGGTTAGAAGGCTCCAAAACATTATTTGTGAGTGCACTGAGATTGCTTTACAGTAAGTGTAGTGAATTTACATTTTAAAAAATTGTGATTACAACGCTTTAGATTTTTGTGTGTTTCAGTCGAATAGTTTCAAAATTATGGCATAGTAAAAGTGATATCTGTCCCCATTTTTGTTATAATTTGCTTAATCATGTTTTATTTGCTTTATTGCATTTTTATTAAAAAAGATTTTACTTACAACCTTTTGGACTTCTGTTTTTTTATCATTATAATAAATAAAAAACCCATAAATATTGAATATGATAACTTAGAGTCAGCCATATTGTTTATACTATGTGCTGGAAGCCCCTGAAAATGGATAATTTAAAATAAAATGGTGGGCAAGCTTTCTGGCTGGCAAACTACATATGTACCATGTTGTTTTACCAATGAACACTTTTTTTTTGTTGTTTTTTGTTATAGTTTGACATATTTTTTTATTTTAAAATAGCTTTTTTTTTTTTGTATTCTCCTCTATAAAAAATAAAATAAAATAATGTGTGCCAATATCTTTTATCTAAAATAAATAAATAAAAGTTATTACAAAAAATGAATTCCTGCATGTTAAAAAGTATTTCATCACTTCATCTTATTGTAACTTAATGGTTTTGTTTTCACATTTATTTATTTTTAATATTTTTTCTCTATTGAAGAAAAGATAGGTTTAATTAATATATATTAAAATAAAACAGTTTATTTGGGAAATAACAGATAATTGTAACTGAAGGTAAAAATACTTCATTAGTATTATAGTAAAAAAAGACCTATTGAAAAGATGTGAACAATAGGTAATTGATAGCAGTAAGATTAATTGAATAAGAAAATCATGTAGATAATAATAACACTAAGTTGTGCAATAATTAAAGAATAAATTGTTAAAACGTTACCTGAGATGAAAATTGGCAAATCATGAGAAATTAATAAAGATTCCAGCTGAATAATTTATTAAAAGCTACATGAGAAAAAGATTTAAGAGATTGGTTGATTTTTTGTAGTTTATGATTCATAAGAATGATTGTAATTTTTTTTTCCATATAATTCCAATGGATCAAGACTACCTGTGCTTTTTTTCATTTGCATACTCGTTGATGGTCCATTTTGAAAAATTGTATCATTCATATTAACAAGATGTTAATAATTAAAATGTATACTTGCTGTTATTTAAATTTTACATGTTATTACTGTAAATTAAGAGCCCAGCAATGAAATTAAAAAGCAGCACAATAAAGCCAAAAGACAGTGCATATATATTTACATCCAAAACTAAATGATATAATGAATTCAAATAAATACATTACAGATTATATATAAAAAAAAACTTTATTAATTATTTGACATACATGATTGTTTCTCATTTTTATACAATTTTTTTTTTTATGTATACTCCTTAATATCCTGGTTTTATTTTTTTTTATATGCATACTCCTTAATACCCTGATATAAACCCAATTTGAGAATTAGTGTCATAGAGAAAAATTTAATTCAATGAAATATGAGGATTTCAGAAAAATGGGCTTAATCTCCTATATAAGTAAATTATGTCAAAAATCTTGAATAAATGTATTTGTTTAAAGATTAGATGTATTTGTATATGAGAGAAAACTTCATACAGAAGTGCCACCAGTGCAAGCCAGAGTAATCAAATGGATGCATCCATTGGTGGATGGCACTACTGTAGGAGAGTTTTGCCTCTGTTTTAACAGCTTGTGTAAGCATAGAGAATGGTGATCATGTGATGTTTAGTGGTATAATATTCATATATGAAGAGTAATTTGAATATAGACAAGAAAGTTAAACAGGTGATAAATATTGATAACATATGGATAAATGAAATTAAAACAGGATTTTCGGAAAATATATTTACAAGTCCTTGATGTGGAAATTTTTACATTTTCTGAATATAATGGATCAAGTTTTCATATGTATGTCTTTAATTTAAAAGACTAATCTATAAATGAAGTAAAGTTCATAGAAGTAGACAATTGATATTTCAATGTAGCCTCATTCATCTTTCTAAGTTTTATAAAATTATGCAATAATTTTTTTCATTGAAGACTTGAACATAGTTTTGTTCAAAATCTATTAATCTTTATCCATGAAAATCTTGTGTGTGGATATATATGTATAGGAAAAGAAGTTAACATTTATTTAAATGATCTTAAAGATATCTTTTAAGAGTGAATTAGTATATATATAAGTTGAAAAAAAAATTTTATATTGGAAATAAAGAAGATATTCATATGGTTAAATGATTTGTAGAATAGATAAATAAGATAACATCATCTAAAATTGAAGCTATTAATACAGATCATGATAAGAAAAAATTGATTATAAGCATAGGGCTGACAGTTATAAAGCAGATTAACTTTTAAATATTTGGTAAGCAATAAATTAAAGACAAAGAAGTAACTGCATAGAAACTTGTGACAGCATTGCGATAGAGATAAGTAATCAGTAAAAAAAATTGCAAAAGAATTGTAGTGGCTGAACAGGTCTTTAATAAGAATAGAATATACTTTTGTGGCTTTTTGAAATTAAATACATATTCAAAAGAAGCTTATTTAATATTTTGTTTGAAGTAATGCTCTGTATGAAGCTGAAATGTGGCTAATTAACAAAAATGAGGAGAATTAATTATAAGCTTTAGATATTAAAAAGAATTTGTAGTAAAGATATGATTAGCAGTATAGATAATGCAGAAATATTTTTTGAGGGAATGATCCATTGCAAGAGAAACTGGCTGGGCATGTACTTAGATGAATTACAAAGCATAAGATGGGAGCTTATAAAAAGTATAAGAAAAAGAAGCACAAGAAAAAAGTTGACTGTTGATCTGAAAAAGAAATAGCTATGAATTTTCGAGAAGTAGATTAAGAATTACTGATTTCGTTGGCTATTCACATTTTGATTTGCTCTTTGATAGATTCTTTAAAACCCTGCTTTGAAGTCATTAAAGAATACTGAGATGACTAATTGATTTATTGAATATTTTTAGAAAAATGAATGATTTTTCTTAATAATGCTATTACTATTTAATTTATATTACTTTTCATTGACAAGGTATTTTTTTGTGAACTTTTGTTTCTCTTTTCATTTTCTTATTGAGTTTAAAGAAAAGGAAATAAAAGAGTGGGAGAGACATTGGCTTCTACCCCAAAAAATATGTCTTTGTTTGGAAAAATGGTGATTTATCATAGTAATACTGATACAACTTTTATAATTTCAATATCTAATCTAAAACCTCTTATTATTAGCTTTTATTGACAGGTCTTTTTTTTTTTTTTGCCAAACTTTTATTTCTCTTTTCAATTTTTGATATTTGTTGATTAGACACTCATGCCTCTTGATGGCATGATTTATGTGCTAAAACACATAAATATGCTGTTTATACAGCCGACCGTATTTTATGGCATGATTTATATGGTAAAACACATAAAAATGCCTTTTATATGTGCCGAGCATATTTTCATGGCCGTGTGTTACGTGTATACAACAATTCTGTTGTACTATACATTGCAGGTGATGTTGCACCACACTAAATTATTTATGCGAATTCGCCCACTTCACACTTACGGTCTCATATGAGGTGTGTGTGTCTTTCAATTATATAAAATTTGTTAATTGTAAAGGATTTTTTAAAATTGAAATTACACAATTTGACTAACCAATAATTATCGTAGGGTTTACACCTTATATAGTCAAGTTTTAAGGTGTAAAACCTTGTCAAAGGGTATGTCTGAACATAGTTTGAAGTAGGTAATGCGTCAAATAATGTATTCTCCATAAACTCTATGAGATCAATAACATGATGCAGGAAAACCCAGATGTTCCATTCTCTCATTTACTGACAACAGAAGCTAACTTGGTTTGACAGGTCCAGAATACTGTTTCTTCAAGCTATACATCTGATATATTAGTGGAGCCGCGAACAGCTGGTTTTTAAATTTCTTGATCTTTATAGCAAAAAAAGCTGAACCCATAAAAAATAGCCTAATAAGTTTTAAATTTGGTGCTGTTATTTAAAAAAAAAAAAAACAGAACCCAAAAAAAAGCATAATAATTTTTAAATTTGTTGATATTATTTTCCCAAAAAAGAGGAATAAGTTGCGAAACAAAAAAAAAGCATATGAAGTTTTACATTTATTGAATTTTTTTTTTGTAAAAAAAAACAAAAAAACAACGGTAATAAATTGAAAATTTTTTGATGTTAATAAAAAAAGTGGACTAAGTTTGATATTAGTTGATTTTATTTAAAAAAAAAAAAGAAACCAAAAAATAAACAAACAATCATAATAAGTTGAAAATTTGCTGATGTTAATAAAAAAAGACATTCAAAAAGTAAAAATTCTGTGTTTGATTTTTATTTTTGTAAATTTGTTGAAGTTAATAAAAAAAAAATTTAAAAATTAAAAATTCTGTGTTTGATTTTTTTTTATAAGAAAAAAGAAAGAAAATCCCCCAAAAATACAATAGTTTTTGCTTAGCGACAATGCCATCAAGCAGTGTGTATATCTAATCAACTATTACCCAATTTTTTATTGGGTCTTGAGGAGAAGGGGATGGAAAAGAAGTGGGAGAGAGGTCAGAGTAAACCAACAAACATGGTAATTTTTTACAATTGATTTCTTTTAATACTTCCTACCTAATATTGACTTACAAAATGTAGATAAATTTCAAATAACCTTTTTCTTATTTGTAATTGAAAAAAAAAAATCAGTTTGGAAATTCAGATTCTTCTTCTTTTGTCTTTGAAAATTTTAAATTTTCTTCTTTTAAATTGAGGAAGGCAGGGAGTGGTAGAGAATTATGGTCTGGGCTTGCAATTTATCCTAGTAATATTACTACCACCTAATTTATAAATTCAATGTGTATCTAAAATCTAGATTCACTAAGAATTTAAAAAAAAAAGTAAAAGGTAAAAAAGGAAACAACAATTTTCTGCCCACTATGCATTACAAGAAATACTTTTTCTTTAACTTGCTAGGAATTAATTTAAAAATAAACTTTGTGTTCTGCATTGATATATTGTTTATTTTAAATGTTTTTATTTGAAAAGTATCTGGAAACATTAGACGTGGAGGTGAAATTCATTTAAATTGTATTATTATTTTTTAGTTTGTAATTTTAAAAAAAGTAAAAATTCTTACGTTCATTTAGAAATGACTTCAGGTCATCTATGACGGAGATAAGAAAGGTGGGTTTAGAGTGATTTTGCATTATGCCTTTGATTTTTTGTTAAGTCAAAAATTAAACAAGTATCAGATGTGTCATGGGAATCCAAATAGATAAGAAAGAAAGTTTAAGCTTTTTTTTAGTTTAATTTGTTGTTTCAAAGCCAACTAGTACTTGTATTAAATGTAATTGACAATTTTGTTTTCATCAAAGTCCACAATACAATTCACCTCCCCTCTTCCTCACCTCACTTTTTAAAAAACCAATAAAAGCAGAAATATAAAAATTTTTAAAGACAAAATGATAAAAAATCCAAAGCAAATTTCTCAATTACAAATCAAAAGGGATTGTTTGAAATTCTAAATCAGTTAATTTTGTAAATCAATATTAAGTAGTATCATGATGATAAGAAATCCAAAGAAATCTTGAAAACTTAAAATTGACCTTTTTTCACCTTAATCTCTTCTCCAAAACCAAAGAAGAAATTGGAAAAAAGTTTGCTAAAAAAAAAGAACCAGTCATTGAAAAGTAAGAAGAGATTTTAGACCACTTTGAATTGATAAATTATAAAAATTGATATTTTCTCAAAAAAATTTTCAATTGATCAATTAGTCATTCCAGTATTCTTTCATAATGTCAGAGCTGTGTTTAAAGAGTAAGTTAAAGAGAAAATGGAAACACAGATTCCCAACTAGATTAAAAGATAGAAAGTTTTGAACTGGATAGTTTGATGAATTTGCTTTTCATTAGATAATTAACAATATCAATAATCATATAATGGTTTGTAACATTCAATATACAATTTTCTAGATTGCATACAAATATAATATATATTTTTTATTAGAAAATTGAGATAAGTATCTCAATTTGCCATAGAGATCTCATTTTTAGTTTGAAAAATTATCTTCAAAAGAATTTTTTTTATTTATCTTTGTATCAAAAGGTATTCAAGTGATAGCTATATAAGATTAAATATCAAATTTAAAGACATCACTAATAAATTTTTTTATCCTAGCTATTATAAAAGTTAAATATTGTTTTTTTCTTCCATTCTTTTTATATATTTTTTTCTTTAGATTCCAGTGATTATTGAGTATATGTTCTCTGAAGTAATTTATCTGATATTCACATGCAACATATTGTTACTCTTCCAGGTATTCTGATATACTATCAACTGTATATAAATTAAAGTTTCATTGCTGTTTTTTCAGAAATATATCTTGTGTTCATTTTCTGTCTATAATTAATGTCTGTCCACATACCAGCAATATTTTTCAATACTATGAGGAATAAATACTTAATATTTAAATATTTCACCCATTGAACATGCATAAAATCTTCTTGGAAGGCATCTGCTAGTGACATCTCATAGTGTTACAAGTGTGGAATAAGAGTAAGATGTATACAATTTTAATATCATTAAATCTATTTTTCTATATCACATTGTTTATGACTATATTAAAGCTTTAATGGGCTTTTCTATTCTTGTCATTTCATATTATCTTATGGGTGTGGTTAGTTTTGTCTCATTTGCATAATCTTTTCTGGGTAGGCCAATTTTTATTTTAAGCAATGTAACTTGTCTGAATCCACATTTCATTATCTTTTTTTAATTGATAAAAAAAAAAAATTCTTATAGATAATTTTTTAATTTGTTGCCTTTTTTTTTTATTACTTTCATCTATTTGTTAACTACTAATGTAAGTGCAATCTTGAGTTTATGGGCATTTTAATATATATCTACACACTTTTTGATCTTGCGATACCTTTAATATGTACAAATTTAATATATTGTTATAAGGATATTAAAGCAAACTTTGTGAAATTAAAATTATTTTCCATATTGCACAAGCTTTGTTATCATGAAAGTATGGTTGAAGGGTTCCCCTGATTAATTCATAAAATCCGGAGTGAAAATGTAAATTGCTTCATTTTGCAATTGCAAATTGAAATCCAGTTGCATTGATATAAACTGTAGTTACATATTATTACAGGTACTGTGTTAACTAATATTTATATTTAATAGTCTATTACAGAGCAATAATCTTCATTAATACTCTAAATTTTATCAAAAACTTTTTTTTTTTAAGAATTTTATAGCATTGATCTATATAGATGTGGCCAAACATAAACTATGAACTAGTTAATGATTGTTGAATGTATGGTTACAATTAAACTGTTGGTTGGTTTCCATCCTGTGATGACTATTTAAAGTATTAATTTTATAATAAGAAACTTGAAAGGATGATTTTGCTGTTTTAATTTTTTAAATTTTATTTTAAATGTAGAAAGACTAAGCATAAAGTATATAAATAAATAATGGTTTTTAACAAATTTTAATTTACCAAATTAATATTTTAATTAATCAACACAGGACATAAAGCTATCAGCAGCTCAACAGTGTTCTTTTACTAACAGATTAAATGATGGTCAAAAGATAAATAAAGCATATGCTTAGCATCCACAGATGTATGACTTTTCTTATGCACAGTTATGTTTGATCAGATTATCAATACACTTATTTGACTACTTAAGAATGCCCGGATACTCATTTAATGATTAATTTGATTACTTAGTTGAATATAAGAAACTACTAAGCTTGCTTGAGAAATTTCTAATCTTCTTCAAAAATATTTAAAATCAATTTTAGATTTGAATTCTGGTTTCACGAACCTAGTAAGACTTGAAAATAATTTTAAAACTAGCAATAAATATTGAGTGTTAGAAGCTTGTAGATTAATATTAGTGGAACCATTAAGGAATCTAGATTGTGTAATTGTTGAATTATATATTTTTTTGTAAAAAATCAGAATATTTATTTAAAAAACAAATGTAAAAATAATACATTTATTGAACAAAAAATGATTGAAAAATAAATATTTTCAATAAGAGTGATGTCTTAAATAAAATCAAAGGAAAAAGAAAACAATATGAAAATAATATATGTTAGAAAACATAAAAATAGTTTAATTTATTTAGAAAACCAATATAAAAATAATATATTCTGCAAATAAACAATAATTGAAAACAAATATTTTTATTCACTCTAATGAATGTACATATTATGTAAGAAATTAAATTGATAACAGCTCACATTCTTTTGATTTCGTGTGGAATGTATATGTTTTTTCAGTCATTTTTTGATTATTAAATATAATTTTTTTAAGTTTTCAAAATAAACATTTTGCATTTATTTCTTGTTTTTTTATTTTATTTTGGGATTTATCTTCATAACAAACTTTTATTATTGCCACTAATAAAATTTGTCAGAATTTTTGCATTGATCTTATTGAAAATATTTGTTTTTCAATCATTGTTTTTTTTTGTTAAATATATTATTTGTAATTTCATTTTCTAAATAAATGATTAGTTTCATATTTTTTTTTATTTATTAAAAATATGAAACTTATTGATTAACTTATTTTTGTCCTCTGTTTGTATATTAAGGGTGAAGCATACATACTAATATTCTTTTCTTTAATTTTTATAGATGCTAGATGTAAAACATTTAAAACAAGAGTTGATCTCTATTCTAGTGCAAACTATAATAAATTTGAATAATCAGTGATCAAACAATAATGCATTACCTCCCCCCAGATCTGTTTTCATTTTTTTAAACGTTATCAACTAGGACTTGGGATTCAATGCTGTAAGCAATGAAGTTAATTGTAAATCTAGGAAACACCTAACTCCATTTTACTATTCAAGTTAAAAACTTGAAATTAAAAAAAAAAAAACCCCTCTATAAATAGTACTAGAATACCAGAGATGCTCGTTTTATTACATATGATAAAGAATCAAGTGTTATATTATAAATCATTTATTTTTTGTGTTACCTTGAGATTATCCATAAGTATATATATATGTAGAGGGAACTCTAGACAAAGTGTTTTTTTATCAGCTAGGGAGAGTGTACATCAGGTGTAGAATTTTTATATTCATATAATAAAAAATAACAAGTATTTTATCTTAGTTAAACATTGAGAAACTATTGTAATCATCTGTAAGTGATACATGCACAAACAATAACTAAAAAAAAAAAAACAGCAACATTGAGGGCAATGAATTTTTCATTCTCTAGCATTTGCAACTAAAAATGGGTTTTCAGGTTAAATGATATTGTTGAGAAGTGGCTTTTTATTTATTTTTGGAAAAAAAAAGAAGCAGTCATTAGAAGTCTGAAATAAATGGAGAATGTTTATTTTTAATCAGTTTTTAAGATATAAGATAGTTATTTTTATCTCATGCACAGTCTGTTTATTCACAGATAACATGTATTATATGGTTCACAAAATATTTTATATGTGCATATATGTATATTTATATAAAGATTTTATATATCCTTATATGCATGTTTGCATGAGGATTTAGATATATACATAATGTCTTATCATTTATATGTTTATACATTATATATATGTCATGTAACATATTTAATAATATTGATTTATATAATGAGCAACTCTTTCATCATCTGTAGTAAGCTGGACTAGATAGTAATGTATTTAATTAAATCTTTGCCAGACCAGCTATTGACTTAAATCAGTGAGATCTTGGGATTCAGAATTGGAAGCAATGCAGTTAACATTTGAAAAAACCTTTAATTTCTTATGTACTATTGAACTAAAAGCCTAAAATAGTAGAAACCCAGATTTTGAATTTGAGATAATCTCGTGTAATATGTAGGGTATATGAACACAGACTTTCATACGACCTACCACTCTTCACACTATCTCATAACACTGATCCACTCGAACACGTATGTTGAAAAGATAAATAATCACCAATATACGTATTCCATGCTAAACCAGCAATCATCAGTTGCTCCAGATTATCATCTCCACACATATATGCTATAAGTGCTCAGATATATATTAAGATAGCCAATCCTCATACTTTAATGGACGGGCTTCAATCTACTCCATACTCCAACTCTTCAACCGTCCATCCAATTGAAAATCTGATGATGGAATGCTCAAAGGCCACCCTGAGGCTGAGATTCTAAGCATACCCATGTTGACCTAAGGTCAATCTGACCCCTCATGTACAAGACATAATCCATGTAATACATATACAAGGGATGGGCAGACATCTCTACTATGTAATAACTGAAACACACAGGCTTATTATATACCTGCGTTTATATATATAATATATAGGGTATATGAGCACAAATTTTCATATGACCCACCACTCTCCACACTATCTCATAACACTGATACACTTGAACAGATATGTTGAAAAGATAAATAATCACCAATATATGTATTCCATGCTAAACCAGCAATCATCAATTGGTCCAGATTATCATCTCCACACATATATGCTATAAGTGCTCAGATATATATTAAGATAGTCAATGCTCATACTTTAATGAATAGTCTTCAATGTACTCCACACTCCAACTCTTCAACCGTCCATCCAATTGAAAATCTGATGATGGATTGCTCAAAGGCCACTCTGAGGCCAAGATTCTAGTCACACTCATGTTTACCTAAGGTCAATCTGACCCCTCATGTACAGGACATAATCCATTTAATACATATACAAGGAATGGACAGACATCTCTACTATGTAATAACTGAACACACACAGGCTTATTATATACCTGTGTCTATATATGTAATATATAAGGTATATGAGCACAGACTTTCATACGACCCAACACTCTCCACACTATCTCATAACACTGATACACTTGAACACATATATGTTGAAAGATAAATAATCAGCAATATACGTATTTCATGCTAAACCAGCAATCATCAGTTGTGTGTATATGTATTAAATGGATTATGTCCTGTACATGAGGGGTCAGATTGACCTTAGGTCAATATGGGTGTGACTAGAATCTCAGCCTCAGGGTGGCCTTTGAGCATTTTATCATCAGATTTTCAATTGGATGGATGGTTGGAGTGTGGAGTAGATTGAAGCCTGTCCATTAAAGTATGTGGATTGGCTATCTTAATATATATCTGAGCACTTGTAGCATATATGTGTGGAGATGGTAATCTGGACCAACTGATGATTGCTGGTTTAACATAAAATACATATATTGGTGATTATTTATCCTTTCAACATATATGTGTTCCAAGGGTATCAGTGTTATGAGATAGTATGAAGAGTAGTGGGTCGTATGAAAGTCTGTGCTCATAATACCCTATATATTACATATATAGACACAGGTATATAATAAGCCTGTTTGTTTCAGTTATAATCTCTTGTATAACTTTGACTCTAGGTCAGTAACTTACTGTAACTTCGGTTTTTTTTAAACTGTACATGACACACTTTTTTTTCCTGGAATTAAATTAAGCTGGATGTACAACTGAATTAGTTCCAGCTTTGAATTCTAAATTATTCAAGCTTACTATAGTTGGTGCCAGAATAGAGCTGCTTTTATTTAAACATTCTTCAACATTTGTATGTAGAAAAAATTGCCAACTAAAAGGATCAATCAATATTCTTTGGATATCTGAAAAATTTTGCAGTGTAAACATATGCATATTGTAGAAGATAAAAAAGAGAGAAAGAGAGAGCATATAATAATATTTTTTAAAAATTAAATGATATTTTTTTCAAAATAATCTTTATTTGCACAAAAAGTAAAATATACATTGTAATATAGAGTTCATGTTGAAAAATAAGAAACATTTTCCTAGTGACCATATTTATATTTTTTAATTTTGATGTACTATTGTATATTATAAATAAATAATTTTTATCTTTAAAAAGTAACCTTTATTAGTAAAAGGATTACAAACATTTTGGGTACACTTACCCATTGAGAATTACAAAGTGTTCAATGTGACAAACAAACAAGGTAAAACAATTATTGATTATATAAAGTAAATATGCTTGATAACAATTATGTCCATTAAAGAGTTGCTATAATGTTGATATTAATGTGTATCTGAACATGAGTATCTATACACGGATCTACATGGCCCAGCTACTGAGAAGCCATCCATCACCCAATGATCCCACCCCTGGGGCCCCGAAGCAGAGACCCAAATGCTTCAGCTGAATAGGTGGACAAGTCCAGCATTGCGCCAACCACCACAACAGGCAGCGAGGTCCAAGACTCAAGTCCATTGAATAATAAATTCTCGACCTGCAGCCGAGCCATGTCAAGACCATTCCAGATGCCTCTGTCTCCCAATCAACAGTCCAAATGTGCAGGGACCGCATTCGGTCTACCTGCCCAGAATTGGAAAGCCAACAATTGAGAAACATAAAAGATACTATTTTGCATCTTTAAGCCACTATCTTTAGTTTTCCTGTGGATAATATTAGCTTTCAAAATCTGATTTAACATTTGGGAAATTGCAATAATTTATATTAGAGAACTTTGATTCAGAGATATATGTTAAGCCAAAATATTATGATTTCAAATGGTATATTTTTCAGAATTTGATATATATTATGTTCTTTCATTTTGTGGAATGTTTGTTAATATAAGCTTTGAGAATCATTATTTCACAATTATATAATTTTAATTTTTAAATTTTCCACATTAGCATTAAATATTTTACTGATACCATTCCAAATAGGTCTGATACTTTTCTATTAAGTAGGTTTTGTAAAAAAAAAAGTGTAACAGATTCAATTTCTTTAAATTGTATGAATATTTTACGAAAAATTCATTGTTTATATTTGCGTGACTAATATACAACTTAGAGTCAAAATGTTTTGTTTTTTTTAAAAAAAATATTTTTTTTTGATATTCTATAATACTTTTTGTAACATTGTTTTGATCAAAGTGTTATAATGCTATTCATAATTTTAAAACAAATCCAAAATAGTACAACATGTGATAAAATTTTGTGTTAAATATAATATCAAAAATACTATTAAAAAATCTGAGTCATAGTTTGAAATAATAGAAAGTATAAGCATGTTATATAGAACCATATTTTATCATATTGTGCAAATAATTTTACAGGAATTGTATTACAAATTATTTCAGAAAACATTATGCAGCTTGGAAATGATCTCTGATTTGAAATTTTGAAAGCTGTAGATGTCATCAATACATTGAAATTGCATTGAGAAAAGATTAGCAATGAAACTTGTTCACATTAATGACTAGATAACACAGCAGTTGGCAACCTATGGCATGCGTGCCATTAATTGGCACACAAGAGTTTTTTTAGTGGCATGGCTAACAAAAAGATATTTAATGAAATTTTTGGATACTTTCAAATATTGAAGTATTAACTTCAAAAGTTAAACCTCAAGGGAATCACTAATATTTAAATATTGTAATTTTTTGTGACGTTTTATATAGTGTTTATTATTATTAATAAATTTTAAAAAAAAATTAATACGGGTTTGCTGGTTCAATTTCAATGGCAGAAGTGTTCAATATTTAAAAAACTAATTGTCTGGTATTTCAGTGTAAGTAGGTTGCTGACCACGGAGATAGCAAATGAGGAAAGTATATCTGATCTCTTGATGTAGTTTATGAAGGTTATTTTTTCTGTTTTTTTTTTTTTTATAATTTCTGAATCTGAAGTTTGATATGCCATTGGGAAATGCTTTTCATTATTATAGAAGTATGAATAATAAGAAATTTCTATTGCAATGCTGTCACATTACTAACTCTTTTTTCCAAACAAAATTTTGGTTCATATTTTAGCCATAAACATTCCTAAAATTGATGCTATTTTTAATTTTTCTAAATCATTTTTCTTTTTTGATTAGTAATTGATCATTGGTAATACATTCATTTAATTTATTATAATATATTAAACAATCACAGGGTGGGTTTTTCTCTATCATTTAGTACATTATACAAGGTATTCTTGGCTAGAGAATAAAAATAAGAATGAAAAATCATTCAAACTCATCATTTGATAGCCGGCAAACTGTCTATTTGATAATTAAATTAAATGTATGATTTATTAAATATTGAATATGTTTTTTTATTCTGTAATATACGATTAAAATTATATATAGTTGTCATTATCTTTGTAAATATTAATTGTAGTTCTCTATCTGCAAAATATAATTAAAACTATATGTATTAATAGTTTATCTTTAGAAAATATTGGATATCTAAAATATATCTAATTGTAAACTAGCTGTAATTAAAAGAAATGTAAAAGTATGTATAATTAAAAGTTTAGTGCAGTAATTAGAAAATGTCCCTAATTAATGGATTAAAGGTGTCATTTTAAGACAGCAAATACTGGTGTAAAATTCCTATGCCCTTTATAAATTTAATAATCTCCCAGTGATGTTACACTCTAGAGAATTGTGAGTATATAAAATGCTTTAGCAAAATAGATTAATTAGGGAATTCATGGAATTATATCTTAAGAGATCTATTCTGTAGGTTAAGAAATAGATCTAAGGTATTCATATAGATAATAATTGTATATAATGTTAATATGTATTTATGAAATATTAATCATTGTATAATCATAATTTTTCAAGCTTTTGAAATTGTTATATATTTGATGTCTGTTCATTTAGCAGTGATACAATAAATTGGTACTTTGGTATTAGAGCTGCAACACAGCATGTATTAGATCTACTGTGCTTGTTCACATTCGTATCAATCCGCTGATAACCTTGTAATCTTGGGATCTGATCAAAATAATGTGTACATGGATCATGTACACTACTTTTTTTTGGTAAAAAAAAAACATGTAATGGATCTTGTATATGGTATTTTGGCAAGATTTACAAAATTATCGAGAGTTTGATATGAATATAAACAGGCGCAATAGGTCTAATACATGCTCCATATTGCAGGACTAAAAATAAATAAAAATAAAAACATGATAAACATATTTATCATTTCCAATAAGAAATGTATAATTTTAAACAAGACATTCAAATATGTATGATTTGGGCATTAACAACTTTTAAGAATGACATTTGAAATCAAAAAAAAAAGTGATTTGTGATCTTAATGAAATAACATTACACAAAAAAATTGTTAGTTTAAATACGCTCTAAACAAACAGTAAATGATTTTGGTTTTTAAATAACGAGACATTCAAATATGTACAAGTTGACACTAGAAACTTTTTAGAATGACATTTGAAAGCAAAAAATAAAAAATATGATTTGCGATCTTAATGAAATGATGGCATTACACAAAAAAATTGTTAGTTTAAATATGCATTGAACAAACAAGAAATGATTTTAGTTTTTAAATAATATTTATAAAAAGACATTAACTATACATACGACTTTCACACTAACAACTTTTAAGAATGACATTCCTAATCAAAAAAAAAAAGTGATTTGTGATCTTAATGAAATGACGCCATTACACAAAAAAATTATTACTAAACAAACAGTAAATGATTTTGGTTCTTAAATATTATTTCTAAAAACACATTAAGTATACTCATATGATATTTACCATGTAATATATAACAGGAATTGTCATCCTGAAACAAAACATTTAATATTGCCACAGAAAATGGAGATCTGTATTAAAAAAATTTTCCCCCGAAAATGTAGCATGTGATTGCAGAGTATGCTGGAATTTTCAACAGAAATGCTAATAAATATATTTTTTTAATAAACAACTTAAACCGGAAAAAAAGAACAAAAACCACACAAAAAAAAAATACATATTAATTATGAGACTTTTATTAGATTTTTATCTTGGCAGAACCATTTCTTTTATATCATTAAGTATGGCAGAAAGAAATCGGGACAATAACTGAAAAAAAAAAAAGATCGCGTTGATAAAGATTAAAACACGTTACCACATTTTCAATTTGACATCATCGCGACATTACACATTTATTATGGGTGTGAAAAGGTCTCCTACCTCCTCTACATTGCAGCTCTAATACCAAAGTACCAATAAATCTTATTGTTAATTGTTCTCAGTTGCTGACATTTATTTTGATTTCTTTTAATGCATATTCAGTTGATAGCATGCTCACCCAAGCCAAATTTTTCTGGGAAATCCATTAGATAACAAGCAGTTACCTTTGGATATTGCATTACATTCTCTCGAGATGTTGGAGAAGCCTTTTGCCAGCAATGGGATATTTAAAGAGCTGTTTTATTTTTTGACGAGTCATTATTGTGTTTGCAGAAGCTAACATAAATTTTTATCTAGGCATGATTGTCCAAACATTCAGTCTTCTTTTAAATGCATTAATGGCACTAATTATGCCTAAAGTTTAAATTTAAATTATTTTATTTTTATTTAATGTCACTCAGAAGCAATGAAAACGGATCTCAGCAGTCATTTTGAGGAAATATAAAACTTTTTTTCTTACTCAAGTCATATTAGTATTTATGATTTTGGTTTATAAAATTGATTTAAAAGATAGTACTTTAATGCAAACAATATTCAAAGTGCAGTACAAACTGAATTGTGATAGTAATTAATCATTGTTACATGAAGATATAAATTTGTTGCTTTTACTAATCAAATCAAAATCTTTAAGGTAAATATTTTTCCTCATTGTTTTTTTTTATTGATAGAATTATTAACTTTTGTCTTTGCTAGTGAATTATTGAAAAAAATATTCTTATCAGTTGAATTGTGCTTATTTTTGGATATTGATTTATTCATCTGTAGTATATATTAGTTAACAATAATTCTTATCTTGATGTAATTGTTTCTCCAGATTGTAGAAGCAGCAATTGTTCACAATATTTAATAATATATTTATAATACAGTAGTTAATATTTCTAATTTATTTGAGAAAGTATCAAATAGAGAAATATTTCAGAATGAAAAGCTTATTTTCTAATTCACAATCTTAGAGAGAGACTATTTGCATTTTGTTTGAACATACACTTTTAAATGAAGAAAATATGTTATTTTTTGAATACTGATTGCTGATAGATTAAATTGTTTATTTACTTTTATAAAGATACTTTGTTTTATGAGGTGTATTCTTGCTATCAAAATCACCGTTGATGTCAAATATCTTTTATTATTATCTATTAATAATGGTATAAAGATACTAGCTTGCTCATAGTCATTTTTATTTGTGATTGACAAGCATATGTGATAGGTATAAATGTTTCAACAGTTGTTCAAAGAATCTGACTTATATATTCAAAAAGCTTCGATCAGCAGAGTGAAATATAATTTTTTTATTTAGAAACATTTTTTTATTAATAAATTTATATACTTTATTTTTTGTTTCTAGTCTTTTATTATTATTACTACTATTTCTACTGCCACTAGTACTATTATTATTTGTTGTGTATGATGATTGTTAAAATTATGATCATTTTGCCATCCACAATAATTCATGTTTAAATCTGGATTATTTATTTGGCTTATAAGATGCATCATCTTTTTTGGATCAGTTTAAACTATAGATTTTGGTGTTCAGCTTATCATTATTGACTGCTTTAAATGACAAGCAGTCTTTATAAATATTTCATTTATGTTAAGAATAAAATTTTAAATTGAAGATGACTTTGAGAGTAGGTAAATATATTAAAATGTTTTACAATTTAAATATAAATTTAAGAAACAAAAGGCTTTGGAATATTTTTCTTAATAATTATGATGTATATAGCTTAGTAAAATATGCAATCTTTTAAAAATCATATGTTGTTTTCATAAAGATAAGTTTTGATGTAACAATCACTTTTATGTTCTCTGTTAAGTTTTATATGCATTCCATTTTTCTCGGACCCTGAAAAGTTTGTACTTCATATCTTTTTGAGAGCTACAGTTAATGCTTCTAATAACCATGGACACTTATTATTTTCTGAAATTATATAAATCAACTTTGTAATAATTAAAAAATGTAATATTTAACTATATCTTTATTGTGCTCTGAATGGATTGAATAGGAATTTGAACTTTAATGATTTTATAAATTAGTTGATTAAGTAGTTCATAATTATCATCACAGTTTCATATATGTTATTGCAATAATTAAATCCAAACATTACATAAGTATTGTATTTAAGTCATATTCATGCTGGATTATTAAATAAAAATTGTAAACAATTTGCAAGAATGTGAGTCATTATCATCTTTTAATAGACTTTTATATTTCATATATTTTTAACAAATACAACTTGTAATTCATATTATCTATTAATCAAAATTATTGCCAACTTATATGTTAATTGAATATCATTAGTAGAAATAATAATGTCATAATAATTCAGTATAGTCAGGACAGTAGTGAACTTAAGAGCTAAAGGTTCTTGAATTGATTATGTGGTAAAAAACAACTTAATTTCAGTTTGGTCAGTGTAGTGAACTGTTACCCTCAATTTGTCTCTTTGGTATTGGAATATAATATAACTCTCTGTGCAGTTGACACTAATTTATTTTCATCAGTATATGTATACTTTTAAAAATTATATTTCTACGCACTCTTCACAATGATATATTCAATTTTCCTTGCAATTTTGACTGTCTAGCAATCTTCTTCAAAAGTAATTTTGTCAAGCAATGCAAAAAAAAAAAAAAAAATGGAAGAAGCATTGAACATGTTGGAAATATTATATATATGCTATTTTTTAAACAAGAAAATCATTACATAACTTCTTTTTGCATATATTAGCTACTGATATGTATATACATACATATCTTTTTTAATGAAAAATTTGTTTGCAGATTTTTTTGCCTTTTAAAACATTTTATTTATGTAAAAAGTTTTGTGAATTCTGTAGTTGTATTATAGATATTTAAGTATAATATTTTAATAAATAACATTACCTATAATTAAATAAACTAAATGTAATCTAGAGCTATGAATGATGACACTCATACATATATATCTAGTAATTAGAAGATATGGTACTCATCTTTTAGCTAAAGATGCCGCTCTATGGCACGGTTTTCGTGCCAAAACACATAAAAATACTGTTTCCGCGGCCGACACGTTCGAACCCGCGTTTTCTTTAATACAACTTTTTTGTTGCGCTACAGAATGCAGGCTGCTATGTCGCGTCGCAGTACAGCATGTATGTCGCATAGCAGCAAATACATTTTCCGAATTCGCACAATTTATAAAATAATTACGGCTTGATGAGAGAGTTTGTATTTGAATTGTATTGAAATGTTGTTTTCATTGGATTTTTTTTTATTTTAAAACTATTGAAATGTTCAGATTTTTTAAAACAATAATTATAAGACTTTTTACAATGTACTGTATTGAACTTTTATTTGGGAAAATGTTAAATATCTATGTTTTTATTGAGTTGCAATTGGGTAATGTGTCAAGTAACATACTGTTAGTAACATTCCACGAGACAAAGAAGATTCTACCGTCTGTATATTTTTGAAGTAAAAAAGAGCAGTACAAAAAAAATATCCAGTAAGAAAAGTCCAAATATGCAGGTTTTTTTGTAAATGTAATAAAAAGCAAATATTATAAACATGTTTAATAAGTAAAGAAGACATTTGTATGTGTTTGTTGTTGTTTAAAAAAGTTTGAGTTTCTTTCTTCTATCCGAGTACAGTTACGATTTTTATTTTTTTTATTTTAGCATTACAAACAAACAAAACACTAACCCTAACCCTAAACCTAACCCTAAACTAACCCTAAAACTAACTCTAAACCTAACTCTAATCTAACCCTAAAACTAACACTAAAACTAACCCTAAATCTAACAGTAACCACTTTTACTTTTATTACGATTATTATTTTTTAGTTAAGCAACAACAAAAAAAGTCGTAACACAAGTAAAAAAATATCCGATAGAAAATTGATAAAAAAAAAAGCCGTAACACAAGTAAAAAAATATCCAATAGAAAATTGTTAAAAAAAAAGCTGTAACACAATTTAAAAAGTATACGATATAAAAAACACGAATCAAATTGTAATTTGTTGATTTTATTTTATATTTATTATTATTATTTAAATTGTATACGTTAATAAAAAATAATATTTAAAAAAGACGATTTTGTTTTGTTTTTATTTTCGCATTACAAAAAAGCACAGCAAAATTAGTAAAATCAACGGCCCGTGAATGTTCATATTTTATAGTTTTAGCATGAAAACGGCGCCATCCAACGGCATTTTTAGCTATAAAACAAGCACCGAAGATATTTTTTAGCATTATTATTTAAGATTTATTATCATTTGTAATAAAATAAACCAAATATAATTTAGAACTGTAAATGATAATTAATATTACATACATAGTAATTGGGAATTAAATTTTTTTAATTATTATTATTTAAGGTTTACCGAGGTTTAGATATCATCACTAATAAAATTACAAAGCAAGAGAGTGAACTAGTCAAACACCATATGTTGAACTGTGTTAGTCCTCAAGATTATTTCACCGTCATTGATTTTAGAAACAGGGCATTGCCCATTGTATCCTTTTACTAAAATATATTCCTTTTATTTTATTTTTTTAAATCATCATATTTTTATGCCAATTAAGAGTTTAATATTTTTTTCTACTTTATTAGAAAATATTTATAAAGTCCACTGTAATGAAACAAATATTTATTCTCTTAGTTCCTGAATACTAACTTCAGTCATCCGTAATGGATGCTTCTAATAGTATTTCTGAAAATAAACTTAATGGATTTTCAATTCAAAATACCAATTTCGAGCAATAACATAATCATGTGTGTAAATTATAATTTTTTTTTTAGCAATATATTAATCTCTTAATCCATCATTTCTCAGTGCACTGGAAAAAGCAAATAATAAATAAAGAAAAAGAATAGAATCTCTTTAACATTATAGGTTAAGTTTTACAATTGAATGATTTCACTGAAACACTTGTAAAATACAATTTTTCTTTTGTAACTCTAAGCATTTCACATCTGTTATTTAAAAGAAAATGCTTGTTTATGCATATAATTTTAATATCATGGCAATCACATATGCTTAAAAAAAAAACTATTAATATTAACTATATAATATTTTTTTAAATTACAATTTTATTTTATTGAAAAAATCTTTTAAATGAAACCTAATTTTTTTGCATCTATTACCTGGAGGGGGGGGTTCTATTTAAATTCTAGAATAAAAAATTTGAAAGTAATTTGATTCGAAATGTAAGCATAAAAATATTTTGGAAAAATTGTAAGATTATTTCGAGTATATTTTAAATTATTATTTGTAATTAAAATTTATGAAAATTTTATTATCAGAACATTAGTCAATAATGAGAAATTAAATTATATGGGTGTGTGTTCATAAGTAAATGATGTGGAATATTACAAAGACATTAATTAAGTGTTGTTTTTATTAGAAATTATTCAAAATAGTCTTCTTATGACCTAAAATAGTGCTGGAAATGATTGTAAAACTGCTTGAAGTAATCCTTGAATTTCTCCACTGGAATTGTCTGCAGAAATTTTGTACAAGCTTGTAGAAGTTGTGAATTGAATATGACATGCTTCTTTTATGGCGAACCTTAATTTTGGAAATAGCCAAAACTCATTGGAATCTAAATCAGGAGAATAGGGTGAATGCTCAAGTACAACAGTGTTTTTTTTTGGCCAAAAGATCATGCACAATCTTGACATTATATGCCTGAACATTGTTGTGCAACAGTTATCAAAGGCCTTGCTTATATATTCAAGTTACTAACACAAAATTTTAATCCACAAATAATTCATAACACCTAAACAGTAGTTATCATTTACTGTTTAATCTTCAGGATTGTATTTGTACTGAATAATGTCTTTAGAATCAAGAAACAAAACAAAACAGTGAGGAATGTTTTGATTCAGCTCTTTTGCATGATCAATTTTGATTTCCTTTTTCTGTCAATCTACATTCCATACTCTGGCTCTTGGATGGTGGGTCATAATGCAAACAGTTATCCTTATGATATTTGACAAGAATTCCATATTCATATCTGCGAATGTTTGCATGACTTTACTGTGCTCTGCTCTTTTAGTTTTTTGTTTGATTGTCAACATGTAATGCACAAATTATATGCACACCTTTCACTTTTTCAAATCTTTTATTAAAATATAGCATGAGTTACACAATGAGTCTGACAGATATGCGATGATAAATTCCAAGAATTTTGGCAAACTTTTTGCACTTTACTTATTTTTATTGTGTCAGGGCATGAATCATTTTCAATACTTTTTCTTGCACCACTTGAAAGCATCCTTGTGATTAATATCTACACTTTTTTAAATTATTTTAGTAGCAGTTTTACCCAATTTAAAATAAAAATTAATGTTAGCACAAGGTTTACTACGTTACGAAACATACTGGCACGTTTCATGTTAAGATTCATGATCCAGACATACTAGCATATTAAAATATTTGTTATGAATAGCTCAATTATATGTAGCATATATGTTGATTCAGAGTTGATGTTGCAGGCAGCTTAGAGGGAAAGCTAATCATTTTTTCCCCAAGATGCAATGTGTATGTGTATATAGCAGTAATATTTGATAATGAACAAACCATTTATTTAATTTTAAAATAAAAATAAAAAACTTCATACAGCAAAATATTGTTTTGGGCCTGTTACTGATCAGTGATACATGTAAAGGAAACAACAGTTCAAAAAAACAATAACAATGGGTTTATTAAACAAATATCATTTATTTGATATGGAAAAATGGTACATGTGTAATCAATGACTTAAGAGTTCACTGAACATGGAGCTTTATATTAATCAAGCTTTAATTAACCAATTCTTCATATTTCCTTGATTTAGTAACTTGTGAAATTATAATTTACTGGTGAAATAATGATATGCTAAATAATGAAAAATTCCAACTAAAGGTATACTAACTAGCTGACATGTTTGTTGCATTTTTTCTGTATTTGTTATTTAAAAAAATAGTTCCATGCTGTTATAACAGATTTTGAGTTTTAAATATTTATTTTATATTAAAATTATTCAAGACCATTCAAAGAGTATAGGAAATGGATTGGAAATAAATAAGTTGAACTGTATTAATGGTTGGATCATCAACTTTATATCATTTTGAACAATCAAAGCATAAATTTAAATGTAATGCAATATTTGTTTATTTAATGCACAAATAAAAAGTGTATCTTTTATTTGATCCTATTATTTTTAAATTGGTATAATAAATAAAAGTAAAATGCTCTAAATAGCAGAAAAAATCAAAATTACAGCAACTTTAATCTTTCACTATTGATATATATATATATATTTATTTATTTATTAATATGATTATTTTATTGAATATTATAAAAACCTAAAAGCATAGGTTGAAAAGAATAAATATGAATACAAAAAAATATTTATAGGATTAAATTTTTAATTTTTTTTTTCCAAAATAAATATAGAAATACAGTTAAGCTATGAATTATGCTATATCAACAATATATATGACTTCAATTATACGCTATCCAAAAAAAAATGTAAACAAGTAAACAAAAATACATTAAAATTTAAAAATTTAATACATTTTACAATATGCGAGGAGCCATTTTTTCATTTCTCAATGTTGTATGCAATCATGTTTAAAAAGAAATAAAATATGTAAATAAATTTTGCAGTATACCACAGACATTTTTCCAACTCAAATCACTTTATGCAATCATATTTTGTAATAAAATTTCTTTGGTTTATGTTGAAAGCATATACATCTTATTCTTTCTTTATTATCTTTTTTCAAATTTGATGGGTAGTATTTCTCATAATAAAATATTTTTAAGCATAATGCTAAAAGTTTTACAAAATTTAAGAATATAATTAAAATTGACATTAACTTAAAATTATCAAAACAATTGGAAAGATTATATTTTCTCAATAATGAGACTACTATTACATTTCTATAAGAGGAAAAAAAATATTGATAGAAAAAAAGATTATTACGCAGTGCATATTTAATTATGTTGAAAGTCAGACATTTCACTTTCTTTTTATTTAAAAAATAAAAATAAGCTATAGTAATTTTTTTCTTCTTATTTTTATTTTTTCAGTGAATGAATGAATGAATGAATGAATGAACACCCACTCTGTAAAATATATATTAATTTGTCCACTCAATTTTTTATTAATAACTATGTTATTATTGTTATTTAAATTTTTTATACTATAATCTTAATTTATATATGCAATTTATACATATAAAAAGAGTGTTATATATATATACATGCATGTTGAAAAATACTGTACACTTGCAGTTCAATAAGCTATAAAAATACTATTCTAACCAAACATTATCAACAAAACATAAGTTATTAAATGCATTGTATCTGAGGGGGGGGGGGGTTGAACAAAATATAGTGGATATCACTGTTTTATTGTAAGTATAAGGCTATTGTTTTTCTCATATTTTGGTGTAGATGGGCTTTATGTCAATAGAGGGAGAATATTTTATCATATTTGCTGTTACATAATAAATAGTATTTGAAGATAAGGATGAAATAGAATAAATGGAATTTGTTGTAAATTTAGGGTGATAATAAATGTGATTAAAGCAATGAAATCAGACAAAAAGAACAAAAGTAGAATGTTTTGAGTGCAACATCATATGAAATTTCTTCTGGAAGCTGCAGTTCATTCAGATGATTAACTATTTTATTTTTTCAACCAAAGCAATAATGCCACTCTGCTCACTTATTCTATTTTCCATGAACTTCTTCACATGGTTCCTATAAAGTGATCAATTACTAGGATTTTTGATGTTAAATTTATATACGTTAGTCTTCCCAATGAATACCACTTTTTCTTACAAGATTAGTGGAACTATTAAATAATATTTTTTTGGAAAATATATATAATGTGCTCAGTTTTATTATTTTGAAACACTTTCCCTTGAGGTTTAACTCTTATTAGTTTTAAATTTTATAGAACAGGAATAGGAAAATTTCGTTTCTGTGAAACTTTAGTTTGTTGAATTGTGTCAGAAAAATGTAACCTTTCTTAAACAATTAGAAATATTTGGTTTTTGTTAATTTTTTTTTGCCATGTTATAATAGAAAAATTATTTTCTATCAAACTGTCTTTTGTCATACTGCAGCAGAAAAAATTGTTTCTGCTGCATATTAAACATAAATTGAATCTATTTAATTACAAGTTGGTTCTGGCATCCCTAAATTACTAAAATAAATAGATTGAACTTTAGTTACTTATATATCACTCTGTCTAGTACATAATTGGTTTGAAGGTTTTTAAAAATAATAAAATCTGAGCAACCTTTTTCATGTCCTAAACTGCATTTGATATCTATGGAGATCATTGATTCTGCAAGAGTCATTCATTGTAAGTTTTCTTTACTGATTTGTTTTCTTTGTAGAACTGAATTTTTAAAAAAATCTTTTATATTCACATCAGAGCTGTCCAAACTACATGTGGTATGTCATGAGGATTTGTGCAACCCATCTAGAGTTTATGATTTTTTTCAAATGAAAAAATAAAATAATTTGAATTAAATGCTGCTTATTAGATATTTTAATTTTATCAGTAGTTGATAGTCTTGATGTTGATATTATCTAGTGTTTTTGTATCATTGTATACCCATATATTTGTCAAATACTGTTTTGATCTATTGTGCACATACATGTGATTAATGCGCAATTAGTTCTTTTCAATGATCAATTATCTGTTCAGTTATTAATGTTGTGTTTCTCTCATTTAACACATTGTGATTTATTTCCATATTATTTTTAATAATTTGCTTTTATTTAATAAATTTTATTATACAATATCATCAAACTACCCTGCCTAAAAAATTCTAAGATGTTAAAACCAATAGGAATCAAACTATTTAATTACAAAAAAAAACAACCCAAAAATAAAAGTAGCACGTGCTCGCAAGTTTTGTCACTGCTTGAAGAATGCACTATAAAACTGCATTGCATTATACAGTAAAACACTTGCGAAATATATTAGAGAATCAGGAAGCATCATTGTTGCAAAATATAAGAAGAAATTGATGCATTAAACTTATTATTTTGAAAAATGTAACAGAATATAAAGTTCTAGTCATGTCACTTTGTACAAAGTAAAAAAAGTCTTTTAATAATAGTGTGATAGTGAAGAAATGTGCAATTGAAATGGTAAAACAATTTATTGAAGCAGAAATAACAGAAGTTTAAAATTATGGTGTTATTTCAACAGACTATCACAAGATGCATACAGATTTAGGATTTAATAGCAAAATGTGAGTACTTTTCATTGAGCGTGGATGAAAACCCTGACCAAGCAATTGTAAGTCAATTTTTAAATTTTATTTGAGCTATTCAAGAGGACTTAACTATTAAAGAAGAATTCCTTAGTCTAATACCTTTATATAGAATTATTAAAGGTACTGATATTTTTTAACGTAGTTCAAACTCATTAAGAACAATAAAGGATTCTGTAAAGTTCCTGCATCAAACACATTGTGCCAAAGCTATTATAGAGACTGGAAGTGGCCCGTTGAAATGAAATATTTGCATAATTCATCAAGAAACATTTTTAGACAATTTCAAACCAATGCTTTAAAAGTAGCTACAAAAAAATATTATATGGGTAGGCAATAGATCTCTGACTCGTCATAAGTTTCATGGTTTCTTGAACAAGATGAGTACTGCATGTGATGATTTGCTCCTTCGTACTGATATTCACTAGTTAAGTGCTAGAAAGTGTCTAGAGTGCTTTTTCATTATTTGAAAAGAAGTAGCTATAAATTTGACATAACAGAAGTTGAAAATCAAAAGCAAGAACCTATATTTTTATCAGATATTGCATTTATAAGAGAATTGAACTTAAAATTACAGTGTCAAAAAATGAAATATTATAACTATGTATAGTCATTTGAATGGCATTAAAAGAAATTGAAACATTTTAAATCAGCACTGGCTAATAATGTTTTTATCTTTTTTTCTGAATTGCAAAGAATATTTTGAAGAAATGAAGAATTTTGAAGAAATATCATTTTCACTCTATTAAAGTGTATTGAGATTACATTTAGGATTTTGAGAAGCAGTGTTGTGATTTTAAGAAAATTAAAGATATTTCAATTTCTAAATCAACCTTTGATTGTTAGCATCTGAATTCACTTGCAATTGTGTGATATGCAATCAAATTTTTTTTATACTAATAGAAGTGAAAAAGATTTTTTTTAGATTATTACCAATAGAGAGTTTATTGAAATTGAGAAACTGGAATCAAGATGTGCTAAATGTTTGGAAGCACTTATCTTTATGAAAGCACTTTTTCAGTTATGAAATTTATTAAATCAAGATATAGATTCTCATTGATGGTCAATTCCCTAGCAAGTTTATGGTGATTGACAACTACAAGACTTGAAATTAATATAAGTAGTTTAGTAACTGAAGCCAAACTATTATAATGCTTTTGCTATAATGGCATATTATAAACAATTATTATGTCTTGTCTTCTGTTTCAATAAAAACTTTTATAAACATCTTAACTTTTCTTTTTTATAATATTTTTGAAATGCACGCTGAACCTAACTAATGGTAGGATTCTTCCAATAATTTAATATATGTGTGCTATATTGCTTATTTTGGATGCAATTCTTGTATATTTTTTTTGTTTTACAGCCCTTGAATTCTTTAAGTGATAGTTTTGATTTACATCATGAATGCTAAGGCAAACACCATTTAAGAATCAATTGTATATATGGTCAAGAATCATTAGTGAGTTGATTTTCCCATCAGTCTTGATTAATTTTTGGAATAATAATAGCTTGTTATTTGAGTATAACTAGCTGACAGAATTCTCTTTAGAAACATTATTCTTCAAATTATATGTTGCATAAGAAGCAATAGCATTTTTTTTACTGAACATATAATTAATTACAAATATGCTTATTTTATCTTTATCACAAAATGCTATATAGATAAATATTTTATATACTTTCTACATTATTCTTTTTTTATATAGTGAATTAACATGAATCTGTGCTCATCTTGTGATTGATAACATTAATTTATAAGTATAATTAAATAGAATAGATATGGAAATGTTATAAGAAAATGTCTTACATCAGCAGTAGTATGCTATTACTTAATCTTCTAATTCTTTATAAAAAATTATAGGTCTTCGTGGCCAATTTTATTATTAAGCCTTGATTCTGATATAATTAAAATTATTTAATGTTGATCATTTAATGTTGAATGATTACAATACATCATTATTAGTTGTGATTTGTTGTCATAAGCTAACTTATCATGCATACAAGTGCATGACCCTTAATTCTGACAATCCATTTCAATCTTAAATTTTTATCATATTGATTCAATAAACATGAGATATGTATACATGCTAATTGATTCTGGAAAACATATTTCAAAAATGATCTGTTGAAGGAAAAGTTCCATCAATCCTCCATAAAATTTTTAAAACATGTTCAAAATTACTTTTAAAGCTATGATCGTGTCATTACATAACGTATACTTTAGTATTTACATATATAAGTATGTATATTATACGACTTTGTATATATAGTATTTAATGCACTCACACCAGATAAAGTTAAAAAAAATTTTTTTTCTTTATAAATGTAATTTTTTTTTAGATCCTCTCTCGTTTTTTTGTTGATTATTTAAAATAAAGTTTTTGAAAATCATATTCACTGAATAAAATGAATATTAAAATATAAGTATTTTAAAAATAATAATTATTTCCCCACATCCTGCCTCTTCTGTTTCTTTATAATCAATGAGTTCAGGATATAGCAGATTGCTGAAAGCATATTCTTTTAACAAAGATTTGAGTTTCTTCCTTTTATAATAAAGAAATTTCCTAGAAGTGGTTTACCATAGACTTATGAATCAATACTGAATTGATCCAGGAAGATGTTTATATATATATAGTTTAAACAATTTTTTACTGATATTCCTAATGAATACTTTGTATATTCATTAATTTTTAGTTATTTTAAAGATATTCAAAGTTTAAGTATTCTCCAAAAAAAAAAAAAAAAACATGCTTGCATCTTTTTAAAGGATTAATAATAACAATCGATTCTTCTTATAAAAAACTACTTAGAAAGGAGTTAAACGCCCCGTGGCTATTGAAAAATCAATCGATGAACAATATGTACTTATTTAAGTTGTAAATGATCATGTATTGCCAATCAATTCCAAAAAAAAAAAAAAATCAAATTAGAAAGAATGATAAAGAATAAAAAGTTAGGAAATAAAAAAAGAAAGAAAATGTTAGTGTCATAATTATTAATTATATTATACTGTAAATAAACGATTTTATTGTCACAGTGCAAAGAGATGATAGATGGCAAGAGACATTCATGATTATGATCAGGCCTCACTAATCTAAGTGATTGGAGACCGTGAGATTAAAAAATAAGAATAAGAAAAAGAATAATGATGATTAATTTAGTTATAATGTTATTAATTAATTATGAAGAGTGTGTATTAAAAAGTATATTCACATGACCATATTCTAATTTTAATTCCAATGCTCATATACATAATAGTTTTAAGAAATTTCAATCATATTTTAAATTATTTTATATATATTGCAATGATACTGTAGTTGGTGATTTAAAGATCTGGCATAGCTGAAAACTTTTTATTGGCTGTTATAGTTTGCTGTTCCTATGTTCAAATTATATTTGTCTTCAATCTTATTAATTATGTGAAAACAATACATTATATATATGCAATCATGATGTATTTGTTGACTTAAAATTATCATACTTAATAATCATGTGTAAATATAATTATATACACATCTTTTCACTTCTTTTTCTTTTTAAATTATAGCTCCATGATAATAAATATATAAATTCAACATTCCTTTTCTTTTTAAAACTTGTTTTTATTCCAACTATAATTTTCTTTCTCCTTCCAATACAACATTTCAACTACATTCTGTAGTCATTATCAAGTTTCCTTAAAAAATAATAATAATAATAATAAAATAAATAAATATAAATAAAAAACAAAAATAATAACACAAATAAATAAAATATTAATACATTCCAAATATATAATATTCAATTAAAACCATAATATTATTATAATCTACAAATACCATTATTTACCTCCTTCCCTATCTTTAATTATTTTTTTTAAATTACCTTTATAAATTAATACTCTTCTTATATAAATTTATTATCTTTTCTCTAAATCTTTACCCATTAACATTCTTTTTATAATCCCCCCCCCCCCCCTTTTTATTTTTATATATTATTCCTATATTATCTTATTTTTTATCTCTATTTATTAACATTCTATTTAATACTGGTTTATACTGATCTATATGTACTTCCTCTTTTTTTATTCTCTCTTTAAAATTTGTAACGCATTCCAATGGCCTTATATCAAAATTTTCATGCTTAAATTCCTTTTTATGAATATATATATTTATATTTATTTATTTTATTATTATTATTATTTTTTAAGGAAACTTGATAATGACTACAGAATGTAGTTGAAACGTTGTATTGGAAGGAGAAAGAAAATTATAGTTGGAATAAAAACAAGTTTTTAAAAAGAAAAGGAATGTTGAATTTATATATTTATAATCATGTGTAATGGTTTTGATTTCTGAACATAAAAAGTATGTTGATTTTGAATAGTTCCATATCTGTGCTTTATTTCTATATGAACATCACTAAAAAAAACTTTGATGCATAAAAAAAAAAGCATTTTACAGATTATCCTATAATTAACAATCGAATATAAAATATGTCAATATTACATGAATGTTTAATTGTAAGTGCAGTTTGTTGGAAGAAAATAATACACTTTCAAGGTAAAAGATAGCTGCATTAAAAAATGAGATTGTAGTTTCAATATTGAATTTATTATTTCTGATTGGTTATTTACTCTTCAACTTATGATCTAATTTACATATCTGTTAAGTTTAGGTTATTAAAATTTAGTAATAAAATTTATGACTCATATTATATTCATAAATTACATTATTTAATTCCAAACATTTTAAAATAACTTTTTTGAAAATAATACTTTATTATTCTATCCAATATTTAATTTAAATTTATCTATTTTTAAAAAGTTTAATTTTACTAATTACACTTGTTTTAAAGCTTTTCAATTAAATAAATTTTCTAACCTTTCTTTTATTTTATGATGCACAAATGTTTCAATTTTAAAAAAAACAATTCTAAAGTAATTTTGAAACTTTTTTTAGAAACCTTGTGAGCACCAAGTATTAGTGTTCACTGTTCTCATGACATTTAAAAAAACCAGTCAGTATGTAGCAATATTTTATAATTATTGCCTGAAAACTGCATTACCATAAACATTTTATTACAAAATATTATATTATAAAAAATAATAAAATATAATAATACAATTTGGAATTTTTCTATCACAAAATATTATATTTTTAATAAATAATTTATAATATAAATATGAAATCTAATTTTTATTTAAAATACATTAACTTATTTAATTTTAAGTCACTATTTTAAAATTTTGCTTTTAACACTTTGTTTAATATGACTTTTACCATATTATTTCACTATTGCCAGGTTTTCCAACTATACAAAATTCATTATATTTATCTTTACTTTATAATTTTAGCATATTAACATAGTTTTTTTACATATTTACAACTCTTAATTTTACTTTAGCAATATTTAAAATCTTATCAATAGTATACAGCACTTATACTATTTAAGTTTTCCCTTAATTTAAAATTTGTCAAAATTGACTTAGTAAACCTATTGCAACATAGTCAAAAGGTTACATATATATATATATATATATATATATATATATATATATATATATATATATATATATATATATATATATATATATATATATATATATATATATATATATATATATATTGTACCCTTACTTCTCGATGTATAATATAATTTGAAAATACAACTAGCTCAATTAAATTATAATGCTTAATAAAAATTTGCATATCTATCTTTAATATACTTTTATACTATCATATTCTAATTAAATTTATTATCAATTATCAAATCAATATAGCTCTTTATTATGTACTAATTAAATAAGTATTTATCAAAATCATGAGACTGTGAAGTAAAGTTACAAAGCAATAAGTAGATTTACATTGAGTCAATATCTTCCAAGACACTGTCTCAATGGCATAAGAATACTGTCACCTCCTTATTAACTTACTACTACCTCTACAGCATTCTTATGGCTTTTAAATAAAATAAATTAACTTTAATAATAATAAAATAAATAAATCTTAACTTTTAATTTTTAAAATATAATTAAATAATCTCAGGTTCTTCTAATTATCTTAAAATAATGATAACTCATGTAAATAAGTATGATATGGGATTTTATATCAAACTTAAATACACCTAACTTATTTTAATAATAATAATAATAATACTACTCTTAGGGTATAACTTAACCTTATCTGTTCCTATTATATCATCAATCATTAAATAATAATAACATGTCTATCTTTTATTTTCATATAGTATCTTAATTTTAGAATAGATCAAAATCTTACAACTTAATAATCTGTGGCAATAAATAATATTGTACTCTTATATTATACATTATAATTACTCTATGACCATTGTAATATGATGTAATAATGTCAATCAATTCTCATAAATGATAATCAGGAAAATATTGTATTTATTTCTAAAATAATATTAATAAATTCACATTGTGCAAATATTATGTTTCTTCAAATTATCTGCTGTCAAATGCTGTGGTGCAAAATAATGAACTCAACACACTTTTAAAACAAATTAAACAAATTTATTTACATTAACTTTAATTAAGAATCTATTTACAATATTTACAGTTCAAATTAGGAAAACAAAAGAAAATAAAAATAAGAAAATAATAATACAAGATGTTTACACTGTTATTAGCTCATACTCCCAATAAGTAATTATACATTCTTTAAAATGCTGTACTAATAACATTGAAGTATGTTTTCGAACTTACACTTTAAATACATATCAGTAAGCTTCAATTATTACAAATAAATTTATGTAAATACTATTTATGTAGCATATGTAAACAATAAAACTTTAATAATTAAATTGCTACATCAATTAAGTATTAATGTTATTCATTCCATAATGTAATAGTATGTGTTCACTTTACTATTAGTACTACTTTAATATTATAATAGAGAAATTAATATATCTTCGTAATGTAATAACAAATAATTGATTATAACTTTATATTTCACTTAATGCAATTTATGCTATATGTTTTATCAAATATGCATTACATACATGTATTGTTAAAATAATAATATTTAAATTATTCATCAATTTCAAATTCATAAAGTATTATATTAGATAAATTCTATGATTCTTTTCTATGTAAAATTATTACTTTACTTTATGTGTTATTCTACTCCTTCTTAATAAACTTTTATCTACAAAAACATCCTCTAAAACTTATTTAAAATTCCGGGAAAACAACCTTCAACTTTAAATAAATACTAATTATCCAAACTATTTATACTACGTCATCTATATTCAGTAAACCTTTAATTCAAACATAAACTTCTACATAAAACTTAACTTAATTTATCCAATAAAATAAAAATAAAATATAGACTTTGAGATCTCTTCCTAACTTGAAATAAAAATAATTACTTGTATGAATAATAAATATAATTCTAATACTCCAACATAATAATAATAAAAAATAAAAATCAAACTTTATTTACGAAAGAATCATATAATTATTTCTAAGCTTCTTATGTAATGTTATATCATATTTATATCATAAATTCAAATTATGCATATTTAAATAAAACTGTCACTGCCAATATAATGTGTGTGTATTTTTAAAATATTCATACATCCATTCAACAATAACATATCATTTGGTTGATCTAAAGAAAAACATATTAAATACATCAAAATTATTATTATTATACAATTTTTACCATAAATAATGATTTAATGTACAGTCCATCTTCCAATATTCTTCGGAATTACAGCTTCATAAAATAATTCACATTTATACTCACGATCATTCTTTAAAATATTATGTGTTGTATTAAATATAAAATAAACTTATGCAATTAATCATTATATTATTTTTAGTTATTATTTAAATAAATGTACCTATCTTATTTTAATAGATTAATAATATTTAAATTTTATATTAAATAAATATAACAGAATTCATATTACGTAACTCCAGCGATGTCTCCTTTTCACCATAAAGTTCTTTTAATCCTAGGCACACATTCACTAGAACACCATTTCCTGTTTCCGGTCCATCACGTGTTTTTTTAAAAGTTTATGAAAAACGAAAACGTTCTTTTTTTAAAATAAGTTCCCCACAAGAAAATAAAATAAAATTAAAATAGTTTATAGGATCCTGATTTACTTCTTTCTAGAATATTATTCAAAGTTATTATTTTAAATTAGTCTATAGTTTATGAAAAGTTATCATTTAGTTATTTTAAATTGACGGGGACGTCCACATATTATTTGCGCATTCCATAACAAAATATCCAGGTAAGAATAAGCTTCTTCATCTAAACAACCAGTGTTTAGATTATTTCAATATAATAATTTTTATTATATTAAGACTTTTAGCTAATTATATTTTCAATTTATTTGCCTTTCAAAATTGTCAACATTCAGTCTTTTAAACATAAAGACTTAACAAGGCAAGTATTTATAAAACTACTTTTATTTCTAATATCTTTACTTAAGATATATTTAAATTTATAGCTTGCAAAATACTTTCTTCATAAAGAAGTATTTTATTCTCTAAAATATCTATTTTCTAATAGTCAATAGTAATTAGCTTTTAAAATTATATACTGTCCAAAATACTACTTTTCTCCATCTCGTAACTTTCCGAACTAATCCAGCGTTTGTCATACTTCTAGTATAAAGTTTCCGATATATTTTCACTATATATGATGTTCCCATGACTATTTGCTTGTAAATTGAGCTTAATAGAGATGACCGATAGGGAAAAAATTAAGTTAACACTGCATGTCTATCATTTAAAACTTTTATAACTTATTTGCAAGACACTCTTATAATTTTGAAAAATGATTTTAAAAGCGTCTATAAATTTACGTAGCTATTTTTAAATAACACAATTATCTTGAAAAATCAATCACGAAGTCCTCTCCTAACAATTGAACTGAGCTTTTATACCGGAAGAAACTTCCCATTTGATTGGTAGATTAAACAATCAACTTGCTGGCTTATTTACATTTTTACCAACAACACAAAATTAAAAATAAATAATGACTTATTTAATATTTAATATTTATTACATTATTAAATCTTTTAAAATAATCTTTATCGTTTATTTAAATTTATTAAACATTCTTTTAAAATATTCTTACTTACTTGATTTTAATTTTAACTTTTATAAGATTATTTTTAAATAAACTAAGTATTATCTATACGTTATATTTTTAAAGCAATATTTTAAAAATCAGATTTAATATCTCACATTGAATATCTTTATTTTATTTCGTGATAGCTTACGTATTATTTATAAATTTTATAACATGATTTTTAAAATAGTTATGCAACTTTATTAGATAACTTCCAAGCATGTGTGTGCATATTTAATTAACATCTGTTTCTACAACACCAGAAACGCTTGTCATAATCCAAAAATAATTAACAATTGCATTTTTTAAAATAAATATTTTTAAAAATAAATAAGATAATATAAAAGATTTTAAATTAATAATTCGATATTATTGAAATCAAATATTAATCTTCTATTTATGTACTTATAATAATTAAAATATTTATATTCTTTTATAACATTATTTTATCAACAATAAATATATGCATTTAATTTTAACTTGTCTTTTTTAACATTTAAATTCAAACTTTTATTTATTATATTTATTAATGCAGTATTAACTATGGCCAGTTTTCCCAACCATATACTACTATCATCTTTACTTAAAATGTCTCTCTCAATTTCAGCACAATTTCACATATCAAATACTCATAGATTGCTTTAATTAAACTTTTTGAAATATTACCATAAGCAAAATTAACATCACATATTCAAATATATCTTAAATTTAAAATTTTTAATAGATTAGCACAAGAATCAGATGGTGACCCATACAAAAGGGCACAATATATATATATATATATATATATATATATATATATATATATATATATATATATATATATATATATATATATATATATATATATATATATATATATATTGTTGTGTGCATTATTTTAATGATAACCAAAAAAATCACTTAGTAAAATTTTGTTTTTCATCTACCATATTTGGAAATCTAATGATGAGTTTAATAATAACATTGGGTCATTACCATGCTTACTTGGTCAAAGTCTGATCAAAGTAATGTAACACGTATTTATTAATAAATATATATATATATATATATGATTAACAAAACAAGTTATAAATTTTGTAACTTGCTCTTAGCTTGCATATATATGATTACTAGATGGAGCTTTACCAATAGCTCCTAACAAGCTTTTGTTTACATAAACGCTGAGAGAGATAGAATTCAATATCTCTTTCATTGTCACCAACCTTTAGACCATGGTTTTGAGCTAGTTGGGTCACCTCAGTAAAGAGTAGGAAGACCGGAAACTAGATCTAAATACTAACTCTACAATCAGCATTTATAAAACATGTTTCTATCAGTATGAAAGCATGAATTTTTCAGATACATAAATATCTTCAAATCCAGCTAGACAGCTATATGGGTCTAAAATCAGTTCAGTTTCACCATATAGTAAAAGCCTCTGCAATATATATCATTGCAAAAACCTTCAAGGATACATTTATGATAAACAAAACAAGTTATAAATTTCATAACTTGCTCTTAGCTTGCATTTTATGACCACTAGATGGAGCTTTACCAATAGCTCCTAACAAGCTTTTGTTTACATAAACACTGAGAGTAGAATTCAATATCTCTTTCGTTTTCTCCAACCTTTAGATCATGGTTTCGAGCTAGTTGGCTCACCTCAGTAAAGGGTAGGAAAACCAGAAACTAGATCTAAATACTAACTCTACAATCAGCATTTAAGAAACATGTTTCTATCAATTTGAAAGCATGAATTTTTCAGATACATAAATATCTTCAAATCCAGCTAAACAAACTAGTCAGCTATATGGGTCTGAAATCAGTTCAGTTTCACCATATAGTAAAAGCCTCTGCAATATATATCATTGCAAAAACTTTCAAGGGTACATTTATGATAAACAAAACAAGTTATAAATTTCATAACTTGCTCTTAGCTTGCATTTTATGACCACTAGATGGAGCTTTACCAATAGCTCCTAACAAGCTTTTGTTTACATAAATGCTGAGAGAGATAGAATTCAATATCGCTTTCATAGTCTCCAACCTTTAGACCATGGTTTTCTCTCTCAGCGTTTATATAAACAAAAGCTTGTTAGAAGCTATTGGTAAAGCTCCATCTAGTGATCATAAAATGCACGCTAAGAGCAAGTTACAAAATTTATAACTTGTTTTGTTTATCATATATATATTATGAAAATCCAAAAGTTCAATTATTTTCATCATAATAATTTAATATAGAAAAAAGTGATTAATGTAAGATAAATTAAATATTGTTTTTATTTCTTAATAAAATAATTGCCATTTACTTCTTTCTGACAAATATTAAAAGTTTATTTAGCTTGATAGTATTTTTGTAATTTCCAGTTGTCTTTTAAAGAAGCCTATTTCTTCCTTTCAGCCAGAGTTAATCAAAGTATCTTTAAAATAGTTCCAGACTAGATCTAGCTGTTAGTAGTATCCCTCCTTTTATTCCCAAGGCATGGTCAATCCTGGAATTTGAATAAAATAGTTATCCTTCTAAGTAAAATAAAAAAGAGCTGATTTTATACCAAAACTTAATTCTTTCTTGAACCTCATTTCAGTTCCTTTTGTTAAAAAAACAAACTTGAATATTACTTTGCTTAGAAAAAAATTTTTTTTTTTTTATTGAAATGAATAATGGAGTATTCATTCAATATATATATTCTAAAAGGTATTGTTGCAGTTTAATAAACAATATGTATTCTATTTTAATCAAAGTATATCAACAAAGTGTGAATTGTTGCATTATGTACAATATAAATGAGGGGGGCTTGAAATAAAATATAGTAAACATTATGGCTCCACTGCAGTTTCTTAATACTGATTGTAATAATTTGTAAATCATTTCATTATTATGATAATAAAATCAAAGTTTATAAATCAAATAATTTTTGTAATTTATGCTAAATAGAGGTTGCCATAGAGTTAGACATATTTTCTTGATATTCTGTTAATGTAATGCATTGATAAACATGATAGCATTTTATTGATCCAGTAAAAATGATAATTATTCATTTTATTCTAGAAATTTGTGTAGACAACTTTATATATTGATTTTTAACATTTAAAATTTTGTGAGGGAAAAATATTTTGTAATTATTAATATTTTTACTTAATTAAATCCATATTTTATTAAGAAATTTTATTAATATTTTTATCACGTGTTTTTTATTTTAATATCTTGATAATATCACTATTGTCCTTTGCTCAGCATGACTTTAATTTTGGAGGTTGTGTTCCTATTACAATTAAACAGTGTTCTAATATTAATATTTTCCTATAAATTAGAGCACAAATAAGGGCATACAAGAGGAATATCACCATTTTACTGGAACAAAATTGTCATAACACAAATTGATATCTGTCAACCGATTAGATAATAATAAAGCTACTATTAATCATATACCATTTCATTATATCTATCTAATTTGACATTCCAAATAAGAACCTAATACATTATACACTGTACAATAAATAACAATCAAATAATTTATATTTAGAAGTTCATAAAAGGTTCAACACCAGAAATGGCATAATAAAACCGTGACTTTGGACCATCAGTTCCAGAATTACCCCTACATTAAGACCCGTATATATCATTGCAATAGATGTATAATGAATTACAATGGGCATAAATTAAGAATAAAGTAGTTTTTTTAAAAAAATTTTATTAGTCAAGATTTCTTAATTAATTCTGATAATAAAAGTTCCTTTGCAATACCAAATTATACAAGTATATTGTAATATTATTTACTAACGAACATATAAAAATACTCTACTCCAAACTACTGACATGTTTGTCTACACAAATTCTATTGTGTAAAATGTAATATGTCAACTACATTCACATACTTTATTATTTGTCTATAAAAAAATAGATGGTAAGATGATCTTGTAGACAAGAATTCAAAATCACATCACATGATCACCATTTCTTATGATTCCACAAGCTGTTTACACGGAGGCTAAACTCTCCATCCAATAGCATGACCAGTGCAAGCCAGAGTAATCAATGGATGCAAGACGGTTTGTGCATAAAATCCCTATCTACTGCCTACTCATCCAATATCACCCGATTGAAGACTCCTCATTAGTGAAAGCCACAAGCTGGAAACTAATCTGGGGATATTGAATGAGCAGGCACTAGATAGGGATTTTATGCACAAACCTTCTTGTATCCATTGACTACTCTGGCTCGGATTGGTGGCACTACTGTATGGAGAGTTTAACCTGTGTAAGAATTCAAAATGTATATGACTTCATTTACAATTAATATATGCACACATTTGCATACAAACATATTTATACTTCTATTCCAATGTTTTAATGTATAAAAATTATGTTATTGTCTATTACACTATATAAATATATATTAAAAATTAAGCAAGCTTTATGAATTCTACCAAATTCACCACTTCCTTTATTTTGCTGCAATATCTTATGCAAATGAAATATATTCACTGTACTTTGAACACTTTTTAGTTATGTATTTTATTTTATTTTGTTCATTATATCATAGCTGTAATGAGGATTTCAGGACAGTCAAAACATAAGATTGTGTATGCATATATGTACAATAAAAGATTTTTGCTAAAAAGTGTTCAAAGTAGCTTCTGAAGATGAATGTTGAAAGAGACATCATTTACTAGGTTCATTAATTGTTTGTTTGTTAATAATTATTTCACATTTTTCTTTTTTATTTTGTGCTCTAAATAAAATATATAGATATCCATTTTCTGACCAACAATTGGATGGCATCTATATTGTCTACAAGCTGGTTATTTAAAAATAATTTTGAACATATTTAAAAATCTTCAACTATTTGCAATATTTTAAAATTTTTCAGATTATAGGAAGCATAAGAATATACTAACCACCAAACTACCTGACCTTGCCTATAAAATTATTATAAAATTTGTTAACATTAAGTATATTGTTTTTATTCCATTATTATTATTTCACTCTTGCACTTAACAACGTATATATTGTACATATTCATGTTGTGGAAAATATGAATAAAAATAGATATCTGAAAGTTTTTAAATACTAAATCATGAATTTATAATAAACACTTAAAGATTTATATATTATTATTTTATGTCTAACTCTTATGAGTTGTTATCTTATATAATTAAAAAAAAGATCTGAAATTTGTAAGAAAATCTGTTATAATGTTTTTATATGCAAAGTTAAATAATTAAATATTCTTTGAAAGATGATAATTAAAGTGTAAAACTATCTAAAATTAGATTACATAATTTTGTTATATATGCAGTTGCCTGATAAGGCAGAATGAATGTATGTGCAAAGGATAAATATTTTTCCAATATTGCTAGAAGAGATGATAATAGATGAATAATTGAAATCTTAAACTGAATTCCAAGAGATTGTAAAAGACCCAGAAAGAGGCCACATGTGAGATGGATGGATAAAATAAGAAAGTGTGCAGAGGTGATGTAGAGAAGAGAAGCTAAAGATCAGAGAAGATGGATTGAACTTGGAGAAATTTATATCCTGCAAATGATTGATGATGTTGATGATGACATATATAAAATTTTTAATATTAATCGACATTATTTTATATTTCAATAATATAAATGGGTCGTGTGAAAGTTTGTGCTCATATACCCTATATATTACATATATAGACACAGGTATATAATAAGTCTGTGTGTTTCAGTTATAAATGGATTAGGTAAATAATACTGCATTGATCCCTAGAATGTATTTCAGTCAAGTAGATATCACAAGCTTGACTTATTCTCATAAAGTTCTCCATATTTAAGCAAAGGAGATTACAACCTTGACAGTTATTTTTAAAAGTATGATAATTTAGCTCAAAAATAAAAAGGTTTAATAGATAGATTGAAAGGATTGCCGGTTTTTTTTTGGGAATTAAATTAAATCTCGCGCAAAATTGTACAATATTTCTGGAAAATGTCAAAATTTAAATTATTTATTTATGTAAAATTCTTTAATGACTTCAAGAGATTTGATCTTTCAAATTTTTTAAATTTAAATCGTACAATTATTTAGAAACAGGAAGATGTAACCTTCTTCCAAGTAACATAATAAATCCCACAAAAAACTATTTTAGTGATACACACATGCATATATATATACATTTAAATAGATATGAAATATATATATTATGGTCAGTCATGTGGTTCATGCATTGGAGTGTTGGTTTCAAATAATATGTAAAGCAGATCTAAAAAAGTCGTTTTAAAAATACTGTAAAATTAGTCTAGACAAAATAATATTTCATGAGAAAATAAAATGCTATAATAATTTAATTTTATTATCAGTAACTGAAAGATTTTTTTTAAAAAAAAAAGTATTTAAGTACTTAATTGTAAGAGCAAATGTTTGAATGAGTAAATGTCAAATTTTATATTACTTCAAAGAATACCATAAGTAAATTAGATACAAAAATTAGAAAACAGATAATCGTTTCTACATTTTAGTAAACAAAGAGATTAAAAAAGAATAAAATTGCTATATATTTTTTATAAGGTTGTATTTTTTTTTCATGTGTCATAGCATCGACCAGGAAGCGAACCCGCTAACCCGGGACAACTGCTTGTAAGGCGGCTGATCTGACCTGTCGATCACCAACGCTTGACTATAAGGTTTTATTTTTGTGTTATTTGCTAGACAACAATGTTTTTAATACATAGAAAAATATATAACATGTAGTTTATAATCCAAGAAAAAAATTTAGTTAAAATGTAACTTCAAGAATTTAATTTCATTTCTTAATAAATGCCACCACTTTTGTTTTCACAATCAACGCCATGATTATGATTACTGTGATTAGTTAGTCGAAAGTGCACTAGATGTATGTTGCTAATTTTACAATATAAAGTTCATCTCTAATATGGTTACATATATATTTTGTTTGTTAGAATTTAGTTAAGAAGATAACTATAAAGAAAAAAAAAAAAACTAAATGTAAATATGAGTTGTTCGATAAAACAAACAAAAAAGACGTCGTAGAGCATATATAAAGGTGTGCATTTATTTTAAAAAAGAGGATGGAAGCTGGATATTAGAAATGTGTAACCTGAATTTTAGTGAAGCTTGGAACATTCATCATGTGTATGAAATCTATTTAGAGCTTATTAGTTGCAATTTGAACATGTTATTCTAGAGGAGTTGCAATTATAAATCCAATTATGATGAATATCCATCCCACATGATTTAATAAGTAAAATACTAAGCTAAAAAAAAAAAGGAAAAATAAAATCAACTGGTCATTTTTCTTAATGAGAAAATGGTCATTCAAGACTTGTATTAATAATGTGTACATATAAATCTGTAAAAAATCCTAGGACATAAAACAACTGTCTTATATTTAAAACTCATGCAGAAATTTCTGTCTTCACTATAGTTATACAATTTAAATTACTTAAGTTTATGTTTATTATTTTTAAGAATCTTAATTTTACTCTAATCTATTAGATGTATATATTTTTGTAATTAATAAGTTGATCATGTATATATTTAGTAATAAAAAAATATATCTATATTATAAATTGATTATGAAAATCTCTTTTGAAGAAGTGGTATATTCTGTTATGACTGATTTTAAAGTAAGCGTTGTTAGCCGGGAGGTCATCGCAGCCGCCTTGCAAGCAAGTAGTTGGTTGCAGACGGTTGAGGGTTCGCTTCCCGGCCGATGCTATGATATATATAAAAAAAAAGTAATGACTTTGATTGCTATCACAGCTTAATTTATCTCAATATATAAAATTAGTTTAAGAAAGTTTAGAATATAAATGTTTCCTTTTTTTAAATCTAATATTCCTTTTTTTTTTTTGAAAACAGTATTAGTTTTTAAAAAAATCTTTACAATTTGCCTTCCTGAATATTCAAAAGAAAAAAAAATCTAAAAATTAAAATTTAAAATTTAAAGTATATTAGCAAGAAAGCACAATAATCATGAAACAACAGACATTATACTGTAGATGATACAGTATGTGTGCGCGCATGTAGAAATATATATGAATATGCAAGAAAGGTCTAAAAGCTACAAATAAAAGATTGCATATTAATTAGTTTCATTTCAAATTAAGAGTTTAAAGTGTTTTATTCTTGCATTAATGAGTATTGATAATATACACGTGTATGTTTGTCGACTTTATTATATAATTGCAATTATGTTCAATCTTTTATTTCTAATTGAGTAAATTTTTGATATTCCAAGAATCGTGTTGTTTTTAAGAATAAAAACGTTTAAGAAATATGAATAAGGCCTTGAGTTAGAATCCAAGGCTGATCATCTTTATGATTTCATTTTAATTTATGTGTAGATATATATTTACCAAGATTTATACTGGGGTGTTATTTGAAAATATATGTGATAACTGTGAATATAAAGTGACTCAAATGAATTATCATTGTAAGAGCCATTAATTTGTAATATTATATCCTAGATGCATTATTGTCTGATAGCAACCAGTATTTGCCCATACTATTACTCTAAACATTGTGTTTATATAATTAACATTTATAGAATTTGATCATTTATAAACCTTCGATACTTTTCTGTGATGATTAGCTGCTACTTCTATACTATATATTGTCTTTTGAAGCAGTGGTGAAACAGATAAAAATATAATGTAGAAATAAAATCAATAAAACATATATTATCATTGCTAATTTTACAAATGATAGTTTGCGGGATTCGAACTCAGACTTTCACATGACCCACTATTCTCAGTGCCATCTCATATTGCTGACCCACCTGATCACACACATGTTGAAAAGATAAATAATCACCAATATATGTATTTCATGCAAAACCAGCAATCTTCAGTTGGTCTAGAATACTATCCTCACATATATATATAATCAGTGCTCAGCTTTATATTAAGATAACCAATCTTCATACTTTAATGGACAGACTTCAAACTATTCCAACTCACAACTCTTCAGCCTTCCATTTCATTGAAAATCTGGTGATGGAACATTCAAAGCCCTTATTAGTGCCAAGGTTGTCATCCTACCCATGTTGAGTTCGAATCCCGCATATATTACATATATAAATGCAGGTTTAAGCCTGTACAATATATTAAATGATAGTTTGATAACAGCCTATTCCATGTTAATGAAATGTATAATTTAATTTAAAAGTTTCTTATATTAAAATACATATATATTAAAAAGGCTGATTATTAATTATTTTAAAATAAATATAAAGGAAATATATTGATTAACTAAAATGTCTCATTTTAAGTATATATAAAATGTTAACTAGTAAAATAATATTTAATGGAGAATTATAATTGGAATGTATAAAATGCTGGACATTCTTTAATTATTAATCTGTAAATAAATCATTTTATTATTATTTATTAAATATTGTTAGAATTCAATTCATTATATGGAGTATTATTAGGTCATAATACTAATTCCATGATATTTTATCTGGATATAAGTTATGTGGTTTTCGTAGCCAGGTACAATAAAATGAAAGTGATGTTTTAGTCAATGTTAATTATCTAGTGATGAAGAGTTAGTCTAAAGCTTTGGAAGTTTATAAAAATATTCATAAACTTAGTTACAAAGACATGCCATATTCCTGGAGCCTTTTCTGATTATACTCATCAGATAGTGCCCAAGTAGTGATAATTATTAACTTAACCCTAAGATTTACAGTATTTTTTTATTTTAATATTATTATGCTTATTTCATGGTAAAATAGTTATTTGAGAAATATTCATCAGCACTTCCACTGACTATTACAACAATCACTATTATCATCATTTTCGACAATTATTGATCCACTGTAAGATGGAAGTCTCACCAAATTCAATCCATCTCCTACAATCTCTAGTCTTTCTTCTCCACATCACTTCAGCACACTTCCTTATTTTATTCACACATCTTACATGTGGTCTTCTTCTAGACCTTTTACAGTCTTTTGGAATCGAGTTTAAGATTTCAATTGGCCATCTATTATCATTTGTTTTAGCAATATATCTATCCCATCTCCATTTCAGTCTTTTAATTCTTTCACTGATGTCAATAATATCTATTTGTTCTCCCCTCATGTATTTTTTCTTCATACTTATATATTATAACCATTAGCTGTAGCAAAAGCTAAATGTTTAATCAAATTTTGTGCCAAGACATTTAATATATATATATATTCTGCCATTAATAGATTTTTATTAGTGTAGTATAATGCCATAATTTTTGCATTGAAAAGTTATTACATCAATATAAAATCATTTTTACACAGCTTAAATTGTAATAGTTTTAAGCTTAAATAAGTATTAATTCTTTCTAAATAAATTATTTTTAAATATTTAACTATACTATGTTAAAATTAAAATGAACTAAAATATTATAGCATTAATTTACACATCATCAAATCAAAATATAGGATGTGAACCTGATTTCTTAACCTTAAAACTAGCACAAGCTTTTTGAAACATTTTAATAATTAAATTAGGACTAAATTAGCATTATTAACTTATGATAAATAATGCAATTTTAAGTTAATAATGCTAATTTAATCATAATTTAACTGTTAAATGTTTCAAAAAGCTTGTGTCGATTTTAAGATTAAGTAATCAAGGTCAAATGCTATATTTTGGTTTGCTAATATGTAAATTAAAGCTATAGTATTTTTTGTTCATTTTAATTTTGACATAATATTATAGTTAAATACTTTAGACTCATTTACTTAGAAAGAATTAATAGGGATGATGATGATGATGATAATAATAATAATAATAATAATAATAATAGTAGATAGGATTTTTAAAGTAATAGATAGATGAATATCTGAATACATGAGTGAATAAAAATTTTAAATTTCAACATTATTTAATGTCCATTTTGAAAGACAACTTAAATCAATTCTGAGTCTTGTCTAGATTTAAGTAACGGTATATAAATGTCACATGATCACTATTTCTTATGCTAGCACATTGCTGCTATTAAAACAGGCACTGAGTGGCACTACTGTGGATATAAATGTATTAAATATTGTCTAATATTTATTTTATTTTAATAATGTAAATTTCATTATGTAATTTTTTTGCTTTATCCTGGTCACTGCAATTTTTAGTTAATTATTTTTATTTGCAACCTGGAAGGTTTTTTAATTAATGTTGTTGTCTAGACAATATTTAAAAAATTGATTTATTATAAAATTAATTAGTTAAATTTTATTTAACAACCTTCCCTGGTTCTAAATAAATCAATGATTTGATTAATGAGGGAAGAGGTTGTAGGTTAAAAGATTAATAAAAAAACTCTTATAAAATGATCACACGACTAGTAGTATAAATAATTGAGATTGTTACCTGTGTAAGATCCACAAGCAGTTACAATGTTATTTTTTTTTGTAGCAGTTGAATTTTAAAATCTTCAGTTACATTTGAAAATGTAATTTTCTTTAAATTTTATTATTTTTAAGCTCACTAGGTTAGACTGAACTAAAACTATCTAGGCATACTTATCTGAACTGATACACCAAAGGAACTGAAATCTTTATACCTGCCAGCTTTAGTGGTAATATTATTTTATTATTACCATGTTTAGAATATTATCTTTTGAATTTTCTGTGTTGGAAAACTTCAAAAGTTATTATTGTTGCCATTATAATGACTTGAGAACCATTGACAATTTGAAAGTTCATTTAAATGTCTGCATTATAATTAAAGTTGCCAAATAATAATTAAATTTCTTATTGATAGGAAATTTATGGAAAGTATTGATAATTTTTTGACATTTTCTTTAAAATATTTGTTTGTGTCAAATATTGTCCAAAGTATATTTACCATGAATAAAAAGACTTTTAATTCAGGATAAGAACTATATTTTGATATGATAAATGTATGATTATCAAATGTTTACAAATGATTTACGTCTACAAAAGAAATATTAAATTAATAATAATTTTATATGTATTTGTGCCTATTTAAATAAAGACATAATATTGTTAACTTATTAAAGTACAAATAAGAGGAATTCACATATTATGACTGTTTTTGATTGCTCCTCCTTTGGGAAAAAAGATCATTTTTCTCTAGGAGGGGATAATAAAAAATCAACTTGCAACAAACTAATTAACCTTTCTGACATGCACCCACATTTCAGCATTTTCTGACATTTTTCTTTGTCTCACACATCAACATAAAACATATGATAAAATGAAATAACAAATCTACTACTAAGTTAAAAGATTCTTATTACACTCAAACTACAACATATTTTTATAAGTTTTATATATGTACATTAAAAGTAAATTGTTAACTAAACATCATCCCTAAATCAATAACAACTTCTTTATATATATATATAATAGAATTTTTATCAATCTTGCAATGATATAAAAATCTATTATTATTAGTGTATGAAACAATACTTGTTTTGCTTAGATTTTTCTGTATATTATTAAATTTACATCAATCATTGAAATGTTCCATAATAATAATAATAATAATAATAATAATAATAATAATAATAATAATAATAATAATAATAATAATAATAACAACAGCAGCACAGCAGCAACAACAACATTGTATATGGCTTTTTTAATAAAGATTATTTAATGCAAAAAAAAAAAAGTAAACTAACCCAAAAAGGTTATTTTTTTAACTTGCCTTTACAATCCTATGAAATCAATATTTTAGACGTAAGCTTGTGGTTAAGACCGGTAGAGGTCGCTACTATCGCATTTTTATGCGCACATTCTTGAGGTTACAGCCTTAGTAAAAATTATATCCGCTATTTGTTTTCTCAGTCACTTATAGATCTCTTTTTCAAACGCTTTTGTATCAACAAAATGCTATAAGTAGTTCAAATGTCAAACCTTTTTTTTGTGTTTACAAAAAGTTTACAACACTTTTCTGCCCTTTATTGATTCATTTTTTTAAACACAGACATTGTGCAGTCATGGAACATAGGGAAGTTATTTATTATCTAGTCAGTAAGAAAATTGGATTGTTTGGTCCTTAGATATATGTATAAAAGTGGTATTTCTATTACAGTTGTACTGCTATTATTCGTAAACTAATATGTATTTTTTTAATATATCTATCTATATATGGAATCAATATATCCATATATTTATTCTATATGTATATATGACTAATAATGCATCAATTATATGACGACGCCAATCATTCCCAATAAACGTGCAACAATTAAAATTAAAATTCATGTTACTACATTTATTTTAAATTTAAATAAAGTGTATAGAATCATAAAAACAATATATATATGTGTGTGTGTAAAATCATATTAAAAAAGAACTATATTCAAATTACAGAGCTAGCAATTATAAATGACTATTAAAAAATCTGACATGTTTTGTGCCATATATATGTACAGTACATAAAGCAATTTTACTTTAATTCATTTGTAAAAAAGAAAATCTCGTCTTGAAAAATATCACAAGAAATCTTTTTACTGTCATTATCTGTCTCTGCTAATTCGAGTAGTACGCTCTTCATATGCTTTGTGTGACAAAACTTTTTATTAGAACAACTGCTGAGCATCGTCTTCCAAATTCTTGATAAACACATGGATTGCGTTACAAATCTACCTATTTCAAAGTTTGCAATTGATAAAGAAGCTCTGTTCAATCAATTTGGTCTTGATATTCTGCTGTCTTAGATCTATGTTAAGATTAGAAAAACTGTCTGATCAATTTATTATAGCCAATAGGAAATCAAAGAAACTTCATTAGAGATTATTGGTTTTCCAATACTGTAATATACACACTTTCTTAATTGGCAGAAACTAATAATGATTTACTATTCTGGTCAAATATTCTCAGACAATAAGAAACACAAATCAATTCTAATGAAATAAAAAAAAACCCAGATCTTACGTGTTTAAAAGACTCTACAAATAAAGATATTTCTTTCATTGTCAAACATCCTAGTTAAAATTATATATTTGTATTTATTAGAAGAGAATCGTTATTAATATTTAAGCAACTTGTTTCGGGTTTTTTTATTAGAAATATTTTTTATCAATAAATCTCACAAACATCTAAATTGTAGACATATATATATGCATATAATATTTTTATTATATATGCGTCTGTGTGTATTTAATATTTAACCTGGATGCATACAAATTTTCTGACTCTAAAGAATATCTAGCAATCAATATTTTTGATTAAGTAGCAATAAACGTCTTCCTCACGATCAAAGCTTGCATTATCGATTTTACTGGTAAATTTTTGTTAAAAAAAAAGTTTATTGTCTGTAAAGCGAACTTCCAAAGCCACTGTCGTGTTAACTATATTCTGCTTTTCCTGTCACAACATTAAAAAACACCTGCTAAGAATTGGTAGATATTTTAATATGTAAAACGAAAGTGCACTGGAGAAGTGAAATTTCTTGTATCTTGTAAAAGAGCAGACAATGCATGTGATTTTATTTTTTATTCTTTTTTCATCTACAACTTAAATACAGGCTTATTATATACCTGTATCTATATATGTAATATATAGGGTATATGAACACAGATTTTTACACGACCCACCATTCTCCACTCTATCTCATGACGCTGATACCCTTGAACATATATATGTCGAAAAGATAAATAATCACCAATATACGTATTTCATGCTAAACCAGCAATCATCATTTGGTCCAGATTATCATCTCCTCACATATACGCAATAAGTGCTCAGATATATATATATATATTGAAATAGCCAATCTTCATACTTTAATGGACAGGCTTCAATCCCCTCCACACTCCAACTTTTGAACCATCCATCCAATTGAAAATCTGATGCTGGAATGTTCAAAGGTCATCCTGAGGCCGAGATTCTTGTGACACCCATGTCTTGGCCTCATAATGCTTTTGAGTCTTCCAACATCAGATTTTCAATTGGATGAAAGGTTGAAGAGTTGAAGTGTGGAATGGATGGAAGCCTGTCCATTAAAGTATGAAGATTGGCTATCTTAATATATAACTGAGCACTTATTGCATATAGGTGTAGAGATAATAAGCTGGACCAACTGATGATTGCTGGTTTAGCATAAAATACATATATTGGTGATTATTTATCTTTTCGACATATATGTATCAGTGTTACGAGATAGAGTGGAGAGTGGTAAGTCGTGTGAAAGTCTGTACTCATATACCCTATATATAATCTACAAGTTGTGAATTCAGGGAATTATTAATCATTGAAATGTATTATCAACAAAATAAATTATGGTTAAATAATGACTATAATAAGACCTTCAAAATAGAAATAAATGAATTTCTAAATATTTTTCTCTGCTCGTTTACAATTTAGGACAGTGGAAGAATGTTGCAATAAAAAGTAGATTCTTGATTCAAAATTGAATTAATTATATCTGGTGCTTGAATGATACATGGCCTCCTGAGATATAATACCCCCTCCCCCCATTTAGAACCATGTTTTATTTTATTCATTAAAAATAATTTGCTTATTTTGAATATTCAGAAATTATCAAAATGCTGTTTATTCAGATCATAAAAAATTTTAACCTTTGGATGTTTTTTTCATAATTGAGGTTTTCTCCTTTCCTTCCTTTCTGGGAAATTGGGGAGTATGAGTGAATAAAAAATTTTGATAATTTTGAATATTTAAAAATTTTTTTTTATATTAGAAATTATAAAAATGTGTTTATTTTTTACTTGCCAATTTTCCAGTAAGGATAGAAATGGAGAAATCTACAGTTATGAATATAACACCTAAAGTTTAAATTTTTTATATAATAATGAATTAATGGTATATGTTATTGGTAATTTTCAATTTATGGTATAATTGTTTTCCATATCAAATTAAAAGGAACATTTATATGAAAATTTTATAGATATCCAAAGAGCAAGATATTTTACTTAGTCAGGCTTTCAATAGATGGCTCTAAAATAGACTGAAGATAAAGTCTCTTGGAGTCATAAGCAATCATATGACAAAATCATGTAATGTTGTTCTTGAATGTATAGACACGTTAACAGGAAGAAAACATGGATCAAATATCTAATTTTTTAAAAATTATAGTTATTTATAATATTATCATCAGTACACAGTTGTTCATAATCAGCAGTATCTGGGGAAAAATTATCCTGGATATTCTTAAACATTTAAAATAAGTAGAGATTTAACCTTTTGACAGAGTTCTCTGATCAAAACCAAAGCTGGCTTCAAGTCACTTGAATTCAGTCATTTTTAACGCTACTATTAAGATTTTGTGCTCTTTTTAAAGGTTAAAAAAAGTTCCAAAAGATGCTGCCCTCTTCTGAATTATTTTACAAGTAAAAAATCAATAATATTCAAATTTTAAGTTTAACAATGAAAGAGGGTAATCTGTCCTTGATGCTGATTGGCTGTTAACCACCAAGGACAAAGAAAACCGCTTGTCAATAATTGTTACCTCTACAATTTCTTTTGTTTAATTTTGAAAATGATAAACAAATGCTTTAGACCATTTTAAAGGTATTTTTTGACATAAATTATTTTGATAAAATATTTTAAAAATAAAATTATTATAGAAAAATAGTTAAGATTTTAGTAAAAATTATTTACTTTTCCACAACATGAAATTGAGAAGGAAATCACTGACATCAGCAACACTTTTTAGTGTACTAACATTCATTTTAGATTTGCTGCTATCGAATATTTTTATAATTATAAATAAAAATTATTTTTGAAAAAACTTTCGTTCACTTTCATAATCTGACAAATTATTAATATACTTTCTACAAATGAAACTAAAGTGAATATATTAAAAAATGAATATATTTTTATGTTTGAGTTTGTGAATTGACCAATTAAAAATTTAGAGTTTTATTTCACTTGGCCAATAAAATTAATTTTCAGTTAAAGAGTTTAATGAAATGTTATTGGTCAGACAAACTTTTGTGATTTTTTAAAAAAATATATATGTTAGTGTTACCATGATATCAAAATCAAATAATATTTAAAAAAATTTTTTTTAAATAATGTGTTTATGTAAATAACTGACAAAAAAGTAGAAAAATAAAGTAATCTGACTAAAAAGCATGTTGTGTCATTTTATAAAACCATTTGATACCATAAAAATGAAAAAGGTCTCAAATGCTTTTATGAAATGACACAACATATTTTTAGTTGGATTCCTTTGTTATTTACAAATTTTAGCTGGGTTGTTTGAATGCATTTCAGTGCACATATGATATATTACACTCATCTAAGGAAAGTCTTGTATCATTATAATTACTAAAGCATTATTCTAAAAAAAATTTTTTTTAATATTATATTTTATTTTTTAGTTATAAATAAAATGTATAATTTCAGTTTAAATAATTTTTTTTTTTATTCTTGACTTCCGCTTTTGGCAGCCATCTTTGCAACTGGTCTTACAAAAAGTGTCCCTTAGCGATTCAATTTCAGGAAGATAGGGACGATTGTCCCCTTACCTTTACATTTCTTATTCAAGGTAAGTCAGTTTTAATCATTATATATTATGGAAAGTGATAATATAATCGATAACTCACAAATTAAGGTTAGCCCCGATCTCAGCATTCAATCTAGCAATGCAGTCATCGGTCGTAAATTTTATAGCCTTAGATCTAATCTAAATTCATCCAAAATAACTTCTACAACAAATAAAAACCCACAAACCAATATTTCAAAAGAAAACAGCATCACAAATATCAACAAAAGTTTAGAAAATATTCAACTTACCCGTAATATAAGTAATAGCATTAATATCTCGTCAAGCGAAACTATTGAAATTCTTAAAAATACAAGCAAAAACCAATCATTACCTCTCCAAAGACTTTACGCACCCTCAGAAGACTCTAATGAGCAATTTCCTTTGCCCAATAATACCCTGGAAACCATATCTGAAAATAATAGACAAAATTACCGACAAGATGATTTCGGCGAATTTTTTAAAGTAAAAACTTTTCCACCAGAGGTCGACAAAACCAGTGCTCTCACATTACAGTTTGTCAACAGTAAATTTAAAAATCAAAAAGAAGAAATAAATTTTAAAACCGATAAATCACATTCCAGAACAAACAAAGATTATAGCGCAGAACAATCCATTGCTACTTCAGCCAACTTACAATCTAACCCAATTTCTTCAATACCAATATTGAAAAATTCCTCTACGTACGCAAATATCGTAAGGTCTAAAAATTCTGAGAGCATCTCCGAAAATATTAAGGCCGATAATTTCAATGAACTATATTTGAATATCTCAGAACTAGACATAGAACAAGAATCAAACACTTTGGAAAATGTCTCATTTAATATAAACGATCTTAATGATGACATGTTCCTAAAAATAAATAATGAGTTCAACAAAACGATTCCCAATAGCCTATATAAATCGTTTGCTAACTACTACAGCGATAAGTCATTAATCTTAGCCATAACAAATCAACAATATGCTCTATATAAGTTCCCTCTAGAACAGCTATACAGTCTAATCAATCAAAAACAATTAGGCAGAGGCATTCATATGATTCTTAATCATCCCAATGACCGCTATGTTATCATTGAGTTTAAAACATGGGCGGACCGTATGAACTTTAAAAATAAATACAGATCTTTAGGAAATTTTATACTATGCTCCATAGATATGAACCGTCCTGTCACACTATCCGGCAGAATCCAAAACTGCCTTGCCCACTTGAAAGAACAAGAACTACAAGACATCCTTATTAATTATGGTTCAGTTAGCAAATTTAAACACCTATTAAACTCTCACTGCGAAGATCAAATCCTGTCCAATACAGTTATCTTCACACTTAATTTAAAGAAAAACATTATACCCACTGACATACCCACCATTATTACTGCAAGAGGCTCTCCTATGGTTTTGACTTTCAGGGGAGTACATCCACAATGTTTATTCTGCCTTCAAAGAACACACCTCATTAAAGACTGTGCAGCAAGAATATGTTCACACTGTGGTATTAAAAAGAATAAAGTTCACAGATGTCCTGGTAGACCTACTAACACGGCTTTCACATCCTTAAATAGACAATCATCACATGGGCCTAATTTAATCAGCAACCTCACAAACCCAGACAACCTGAGTCAAATAAATCCTCCAACAAACCCTTTCACATCCAAACCTATCTTTCAAAATGAAAATATTCAAGAAAGAACAAACAACAACCTCTACACTAATAGTAGTGAATCAGAGATCCAAGCAATTACATATACTGCGCCTAAACCAATCACTCAAACCGATAAGACTAAAGATCTTACATACGATACATATTATACTAATCCCTGAGAAACAATACTAGGTCAAACTCTTGATACAAAAGAAGGCAATATGACCAAACCACCTGACGAGAGCAAGGAAAATACAGGCGATGAAGAAAATACACTCAAAAAATTTCAAAACAATCCATCCATAACAACTCCCACCCAGTCTAAAACCATTGATACATCTTCATGTAGGTCAGTTAAGTCCAGTAAACCTAAACAAAGTGATCCACAAACTGTCCTCAATTCTTCAACTCCTGCAATAATTAACCATCCAGATGAAATGACTTGTCAAACACACAACCCGAAAGTCAGCATAGTTAATGTTTCCCAACAGTTACAGCAAACCGAAAATGACTCAGGTCTAAAATTTAAAACAAATTCCCATAACAATAAAAAAACACTTTTATCTAAAGAACAGGAAAATGAAAAAAAAACACTATTAAACTTCAAAAACCTCAAAAAACCGACACAACAAATACCCAAAATACAAATAAAAAAATTAAAAGAAAATCAATTCGTTCAGATAAATCAAGCTCTGATGATGATAGCGCCCATCTTATACATTACTCACCTCCACCCTCTAACAAACAAATTGCAGATATATCAAGCACAAAGCCTCACAAATCCATAGAAAAAAAGAGGAAAGCCATGGATCCTACAACCATCGATACCATTGATCCTTCTGACGAATCTCAGACAGATTACACTACTTCATCAGACACTGAAGACTTCATGGATGCGTTTCCTCAACCAACAACTATATCACCAATCCATCCACAAATTCAATCACAAGACTCTGATTGCCAAACAACATCAGACCTCATTAACATGGAGATGTCCCACATTGACTTGGTACACTTTGCTGAGGACGGTTTGGATTAATCTATCATGTTCTGCAAAATTGCTGGCATTAACATTCATGGTAGCAACTCAATTGATAGAGTTCTAGCTATTAAAAACTGGCTCTCGCTCTGCTCCTCTCATATTCTTCTTTTGGGTGAAACTAAATATCACCATAAGACCGATCATAAAATACTATCTCTTCTTTCAACTCTCGGATTTACTAGATTTTCCATAGGCCATTCTGCTTCAGGTGGAGTCGGTATTCTGCTCAGCAAGTCAACACCACCAAACAGTTTTAGCATTCTATTCCTAGATGCCAATATTATTATCATAGAAATAGATGACTATTGGTGTGATCTGATCATCATAGCTTATATATATATAGCCAAAGACACCTCTCAATATCTAAAAATAATCCACATCCTAAATGCCATCAATGCTAACAGAGCCTCCCCTACTATTCTTCTGGGAGACTTTAACACCACATACAATGACTTCAACAAGAGATTTTTGCATCTAATAAATTGCAGATTAATGTGTGGAGAGGGCTTCTTTCCTCCCGAAGCCTACTCTTTCTATACTAAAACTAAAAAGTCCCTGATTGATTTGGTTTTACACCCCAGACCTCCATTTCAACCTTAATGCAGCCTTGGCCCCTGTTGCTTTCTCTGATCATATGGCTCTAATCTTACAACTTACACCTATTTCAATCCCTGCACCTATTGATGGACCTGGTAAAACCATGCGCATGATCACCCAATCAAATATGACTGAAGCGATAGTATCTGAGGCATACATCCTTTTCCAGAAAATAAACATCCTTTCTCTTCCTGCTGAGGAGGGCTGGTTTTCCTTCATCGGAATACTACAATCCATATTAAATCACCACACCAGAAAAATCACCAGAAAAATCAAAGGACCTAATGGCCTTCTAAATGATCTAACAGACATTAATATACAACTTCAAGCTTTACAGCAAAATTTCACAAATACAGAAAAAATCATCTTCCTTAAAAATCTCTACAAAATCAAGCAAAAGTCCCTTGCAGAATATATATCCATCAGAAGAGCCAAATGTTTCTTAGCACAACAACACTGCTGGACGAGAGACTACCTTAGATGGGCACTGGGGTACAATAGAAAACAAATCACTCCCTTATCCATTAATTCTAATGGAACCAATCTTGTTGGCTTTCCAATGATGCAGCACATCAGCAAACAATTCTGCCAATTAATGCAAAAATACGGAGCTCCTCCTATAAACAGCTGGTTGGATGCTGGTGACCCCGGCGAACATGGCATCACAGAAATCCAAATCAAAAAAAAGATAACATCTCTCCCTGACGGCGTTCATCCTGGCATTCATGGCATCCCAAATTTCCTTCTCAAACACCTCAGTCAATTCACTGTGCCAATTATTAAAAAAATGATTGATCACATAGCCTCCGGCAACAGAAACATAACAGATCTTTACCCAGTGGCACTCGTGCCTTTTATTAAAAAAGCAAAACCACTAAACGACATTAACAATATCCGGTCAATTTCCATGACCCCATTGCTTATCAAGATAATTGAGTCAGTCATTAAAGATCAAATCCAAACTCAAATCCTTAGCCATATCTCGTCAAACCAATACGGAAAAAAGGGATCACCAACCTCGCATGCTATGTCCAATGTAACTGCACTATTCAATTACATCAGAGGACATCGTAAATCAAAACCTATTGCTGTCCAGATGGATGTTGCAGCAGCATTTGATTCAGTCCAGATAAATATCCTCCTGGATATTCTGTTGGAATGCGACATTCCAGCCGGGATTGTTCAGATGATCAGCAATCTGCTCAACAACAGAGAGATTTTTCTCTCTCTTGATGGCAAGATCACACCTGGCTTCAAGCCATACAAATTGATCCCTCAAGGATCTCCACTCAGTGCCCTTTTCTTCACAGCATACATCAAACCTCTTCTGATGGATATAGAAAAAAACCTCCCTGGAATTTTCCTTCCCTCTCTCAATAAAAACTTCAATGTATTTGCATATATAGATGACATCATGGTTGTTCTTCCCACCATTAAATACCTTCCTCATCTCATGAACATCTTAAACAGACATACAGCAAAACTTGGCCTACAAATGAACTTTAACAAATCTTCCATCTGGAAGATTATGTCTGGTAAACAAATTAACTCTCCCTTTTCTGCAAAACCCCAAAGATACCTAAGTTTCCCAATCTTCAAAACACCAACTGCAATGGCAAGAGAGATTCAAGATGCTATCCTCCATTCAACTGAAGCCATCACCACGTCACTCTCTAGAGTATACCTTTCATTATATGGAAAGGTTGGCCTCCTCAACATGAACATAATGCCAAAAATATCATATTATCTTCCATTCGTAAAAATGTCTAAACAGTTTCAAAATAAAATCAACCGATTATGTACCAAACTTCTCTGGAGAGGAAGGACAGTTGCTATTAGCTTGCGAGGCATCCAACGACCATGCAGGTTCAATGGACTGTCATTCCACTCTATACAAGCAATCATTTTACAGAAAACCCACAACACTCTACATAATCTGATCCTCTCCTGTGGATACTCCAACATTATTAAAAAAATTACACCGACAGATCGTCCTCCGCCCTCTGCCAGTTCATGGATAGCCTCCCTAATAGACCACCTACAACTTACAACCCAATAATGCCCTTTAACCTTAACAAAAAAATCACCTTATGGGAAGCATACAATATAATCAACTATAATCAACAACCCATTAAAACCAGCCTAAAGGTAACCAACCAAAGACTCATTTCACACTTCAAAAGATGGAGTCTGGAACCCAAATTCCTTGACTTCATCATTAAAATAAATCTTAATGTACTTCCCACGAATTGGTTCCTTTATCACCGAAGAGGTTTTACCAGCATTGACCCTATATGTGGTCTGTGTGCTCGTGAAGATGAAACCATAGACCATATTATACACCGGTGCCCAAGACTTAAAACACTGAAAGATATAATTATAATCAATTCCAACATAAGACCTGATATGATTTTCTCACTTGAAAATGCCATTCATAATGGGTTTTTCCCAATAATAAGGCTTTCTACCTTTGTCCTTTATTCCATATGGATAGTGAGATGCAAAACTCTCATGGAATTACCCCCGCCACAAATCATACCATTGTTTTATCAAACGCTCAAAAAAATCAAGAAACGTGACCAGCTCCTGGCCTTCAGTAAAGTCTTTGATGACACCTGGTCTTTAACTGCTCTTGCCTTTTCCTGATTATCAAATCCCACCTACCCAGCATTATAGAATAGGAAATTTTAAAAGAAAATATTCATGTTTATATAAAAAGTGCTTATTCCATTAAACAAGTTCTTAGAATCTCATCACTATACCTAACCACATAAGAGTATAACAATTGTACTCTCATAACAAATCTAGCCAGATGACAAATAGAACATTATACAATCATATTATTGTACAATTTATTCATTTATCTATCCTTTATTAGTATGTAATCACTATTTATTGTTAATAAAATTTTTGTTGAAATGAAATAATTTTTTTTCATCAATCTCTTTTAATCATCTGTGTTCATGTGCAATATTATTAATATGCTGTTGCTGCAGTCATTTTTCTATAAACATTCTATAATATTGAACTGATATATATATATCTATATGATAAACAAAACAAGTTATATATTTCATAACTTGCTCTTAGCTTGCATTTTATGATCACTAGATGGAGCTTTACCAATAGCTCCTAAACAAACTTGTTTACATAAATGCTGAGACGAGCCAACTAGCTCGAAACCATGGTCTAAAGGTTGGAGACAACGAAAGAGATATTGAATTCTATCTCTCTCAGCATTTATGTAAACAAGTTTGTTTAGGAGCTATTGGTAAAGCTCCATCTAGTGATGATATATATATAGTGCCCATGTATTTGTCACAATCATTTTTAAATAGAGCTTAAAAATAGCTGGATAAAAAAAAATTTAAATTTATATTAGTCCATACTATTTTATATTGATTTTGTAAGTAGAACAGGTATAAACTTGTTAGATAGGAAGTTTATAAAGATATTTAAAGTATTTTAAAGTTATTTTAATATAATTTTAATAATAAAAGTAATATAAGTTATTTGAAGAATAAAATTAATTAACAATTGTTATATTTATCTGATATAATATTAAAACAATAGTTTAATTACAGTATTAAAAATATTATATAATATATCTAATATATTTTATATAATTTGTTATTTAAGTTATTATTTTAAATAATTAATAATTATTTATTTTAGAATGTTCTAAAAGTGTCATGTCTTAAAGGTGTGTGTATTAGTCTATGAGCTTTCATGGGTAGACAGAAATATTGATTGTAGTTTTTTGTTAGTAAAATTTGAAACATTAAAATGTTGCAAATAATATTTTAGAAGTAATAATTAATTTTTATCGTATTGTTTAAATAATATTGTTTTATTTTAAAATTAATATTTTAAGTTATTAAAAATATATTTTAATTGTTTAAGTAAAGATATTATACATTATAAAAATATCAAATAAATTTTATATAATATTAAAATGATGAATCATATTATTTAGAAAACTATTTTGGAAACAAAATTTAATTTATATGTGAATTAGTATTTAATAAGAAATTGGATTAACCAATGAGATCACTGGATAGGATAAGTATAAATAAGTGTTCAGTCAGTCTAGACAGTAATAGTAATTTTCTTGTCTATTCTTGTTTTGTTTGATTTGTTTAAGTGGGTGTTGTTTTAAAGTTTAATTTTTTATAAAATATTTTTTTTTATTTAAAAATTAAAAGTATAATTTTAAATAGTTATTTTAATATAATCAATGTTTGGGTAAATGTAACTATTTCTTATGAGTAAAATTTCACTTCAAAACTTGACGAAAAATTACATCATCGAGATATCGGCCAAAGGTGTCTTAGAAAAAATAATAATTTAAACTATATAACTGAAGAATACTTAAGGAGTCATAATAACTTTAATATCTTTAGTACATGTGGAATGAAAGAACATTTATCTTTAACAATTTTGATAAACTCTAGTAAATATAAACTGTTGAGAAATTTATCTCTTATAAATATGTGAAGAATATTTGTTGAAAATTATTTAACAAGCTTTAAGTATTTTAAAAGAAAATGAAGAACAAATGATGTTATGCTATTGAATTAAGATATGTATGAAGGAATCTTTTAAAATGCAAATATACATTATATTATTTGTAAATGGGGATAAATATATTTTATTACTAGTTTAAATTAAGAGAATGGTCTGAATGGATATTATATATTTCAAATGTCTGTGCAGCAAAATTATGAGAAAATTACTTTTGAACTTTATATTTTTTAAAAAAGACTTTCCTATTTAAACTAAGAATGAAGTACTAAACATCTTAAAAGATTTTACTATTTAAAAAAGGATAAATGAATTGTATCTTTTTCTTTATCCAAAATGAGATGAATTGTAAGATGATTTAAAAGATTATCATTATGTTATATAATATTGCCTGGATGAAGAAACTACAATTTTATAAAGAATTATTGACTGAGATGTGTGTATTTGAAAAGAGATAAAAACTTGAAGTTTAAGAAATATTCTATTATAAATTATCATCTTTAAATACAAGCATACATTTTGTTAAAAGAAAATAAAAATGAAAGTTGTCTGCAAAAAAATTAACCGATAAATAATCTTGTTCTATAAAATGTTTTATAAATGCATTTTGATGAAGGAGTTTTAATTGTGTTATACTTTTCCATAGTCTAGACTAGTCTGAAAATATATGTATATGGAAATATATTACTTAATATGAAATTATATTGCTGAATATTTTCCCATCAAAATATTTGTCTCCTGATAAATATTAAGAAAATGGATTTAGTAGAATATTTATTCAGTACAAATGGATAATATTTCACCAAGATGTTAAAGGATTTGACTTTGTGATTTACTTTACGGAATTTGTTCAATGATGGCGAGAAGAAAGAAGTTTCCATTCAAACTTTTTCTGGTGTCCATAGCAATGGGGGAGGAAACAAGATACTGGAAAAATAAAAGCAAAGAAGGATTTTAATAGCTTTGAATTTTATTACTTTTTTATTACTTAGTATTAATATATTTTATTAGTATCATTAATAATACTTAGTTAACATGTTTATTAGAAATGTGTTTAGTTTAAATATTAAAATTATTTTTAAAAATAAAGGAAAAATAGGTATCAGAAATTCAATTTTCTGAAAGGTGAGAAAATAAAATACCTATAACTTATTTTATATTCACATGATCAAGAAAAGAAGGGGATCACTGTATTTAATTCCAATAATTGTTGGAATTAAAGGTAAACTGTTATGTATTTTAAAAATATTCTAATGATATTTAATTTATATTTCTGTTTCATTTATCATATTGCTTGAATATTATAGCCAGATGAATCATATTCATATGATTATTAACATATTAATTACTTTTGAATGTAATATGTATGTAAAAAATGCCTTGTGAGTTATCCAAAGGTTTTTAAGTAATTTTTATGAATGCTTGATTATGCATATATTTTTACATGATTATGAGTTCCTAGTATATCATTATGGATAGTATCTGTTTAAATACAATAACATAAAAATGTTGATCTCCAAATTATCTAATACTATAAGTGACTGAATGTATGATAATGATATTGAAATCATTTGCATGGATGTTTTGAACTGTTTTGTATTTAATATTAGATATTTGTTGCGGAAATGTGGTTTGGAGATTATTTTATGCAATGAGATAAGTATTTTTTTGCAATGTTAGCAGAAGTATTCAGAATGTGGAAGATAAAGGATAGTAAGTCTGGGAAAGTAATTATAAAATGAAATCCTGGGTGCTAGGAATATTAAAGAAGAATATTATATGTGATTTGTATTGTTGTAAGTTAAGACTTAAAATACAGGTGACAAAGATCTATATTATTATTTGGACAGTTGCATACTTTCCATATTCAGTAAGAGCTCAGGTAGAAGCAATGACTAGAATTTAAAGTACACGATAAATATGTGACCTTAAACACTGTAACTATGATGTTTCATACACATTTGAGTTATTGTATTAATATCCCTCACTATAATCATTATTAATTGCCACTAGTCTTACATCATAAATGATCATTTAAAGATAGAATAATAACTAGACTGTTGAATGTTGTAAATTTTTGTGAATGCAAAAGGAGATAAAAATTCTACCACAAAAGATGTTTAATTATTTACTGTTTATAGAGAAAATGGAGAAGGACTGATTTGATATTCCTTGAAAAGTTTGAATGTTAGAGATCATTAAACTCAAATATTAATGCATATTTTGTTGGACTGTGAGAATATCAAGCAATATAATTCTTTAATATAATTTGAATTTTCTATGAGAAGAGTGAACTTATAGAAGAGTAAAGTTATATGATTTTTTTAAAAATGTTTTAAAACTAATTAATTTTATAAAGTGATAATTAGAATTATTTCAATAACTATATTTTTCTTTATTTAAACTTTACATTGAAATGCTAGAACATATCTGAAAGGTAAAAAGAAATGCTTTAGTGGTATATAAAAAAAGTGCCTAATCTTTTTCAATATAATGTTATATGCTAACATTTGAATAAGTGTTAACTTTAAATTTTTGGTTATAGACATTACCATAATTATAATTATTTTCTAAAATAATATAAAACATATTATGAGTTAAATAAATCATATTTATTGTTATTGTTTTTTTTTTCATGTGTCATAGCATTGGCCAGGAAGCGAACCCACTAACCCAGGACAACTGCTTGTAAGGCAACTGTGCTCAACCACCAATACTTGTTATTGATTTATTATAATAATGACAATAGAATACCATTGTCGTAATGATAGAAATAATAGATTACTATTATAATGTATCATATATTCTACTTTCCATCATAAATAGTCTCAATGAAGGCTATTGAATGTTTTTTTTTTAATTTTTTTTTATGCAAATATTTTAATCTAATTAATTTTGCTATATTATTTTATATTGTAAATTTTTTAAGTTTTATAAATTTATATTATAAATATAGTATATTATTAAATCATAATAAAATTGTTAATGTTTTTAATTCATCTTGTCTTGAGAGTTTAATGTGTCCGAATGTTTTCTTTGAATTTTCGTATCCATACACACATGATTTATGAAAATTATTTGGAACATTATCTTATTGCATATGATTAATAAAAATATATTTTTGTAATTATTACTATTACAGAAGACCTAATTATTCGTGATTATGAAAATTATCCAATGCCAATTTTAAATATTTAATGTTGCAATTATATTCAAAATATAATATTTTCTGTGAATGCACATAAAAAATAAAAGATTATATAATGTTTTATAAGAATTCATGATTTTACTTACATTTATTGAAGAGTATTAATAGTTAAATAGATGTACGATTTTAAAGAATTTAAAGTATTCTAGTTGTTTGTTATTGTTTTGTGAGGATAGTTAAATATATGTAAAATACCTCATTATATTTAACTATGTAAAATACCTCATTATATTTAACTACAGGGTATGAATTTGTCTATTATTATTATTATTATTAAGAGATGAATCTGGGACATGAAATAATTGTAAAGTTGTATGAAGTGATGATGGATAGAAATTTAGTTAATGTTAAATTTTAATGCAGTTTTTATAAAAGATTAGTAATTGATTTATTGTTTCATAATAAATTTCATAAGTTATTAAATTGTGATTGTTCTATGTGTGGTATAAGACATAATAGTATTAAAGTTAGTTTTGTTATAAAAAATTAAGTAGGAGCCATTGGGAGTATATCTTTTGGGATACATCCTCAATGTTAAACCATGTACCGTGCTGGATGTCTCATGTAAAGAGTCTCATAATTTTATTAGTATTTTCAATCGAACCATACATTAATTGTAATTAATGAGCTAATTGTAATTGCAATTGTTAGTATAATAGATGAACTTAGTATTTACTTATTATTGTTATTATTGTAATATTAATAATTATCCATTAAGCTAATGCACATGCGCTTTGTGGATTTTAACTATAAATGAATACTCTCACTTTCCAAACACAAGATATAGAATGAATCCATCTATTTTTTCAACCCAAATGTTTATATATGGGCAAATCTTAAGCATTTGGAAATGAGAGCATGAAAATGTTAAGCGATCACTTTAAATTACTTTTACTATGCCTGAATGAATGGATTCATTCTTTCTTTTCACAAAGACTTTATCTTGTGTTTGAAGTGAGAGTATTCATTTATAGTTAAAATCCACAAAGCGCATGTGCATTAGCTTAATGGCTAATTATTAATATTACAGTTTGTATAACATACTGCTATATAAAATAAATATCTTCTTCTTCTTCTTCTTCTTCTTCTTCTTCTTCTTCTTCTTCTTCTTCTTCTTCTTCTTCTTCTTCTTCTTCTTCTTCTTCTTCTTCTTCTTCTTCTTCTTCTTCTTCTTCTTCTTCTTCTTCTTCTTCTTCTTCTTCTTCTTCTTCTTCTTCTTCTTCTTCTTCTTCTTCTTCTTCTTCTTCTTCTTCTTCTTCTTCTTTTCTTCTTCTTCTTCTTCTTCTTCTTCTTCTTCTTCTTCTTCTTCTTCTTCTTCTTCTTCTTCTTCTTCTTCTTCTTCTTCTTCTTCTTCTTCTTCTTCTTATTATTATTATTATTATTATTATTATTATTATTATTATTATTATTATTATTATTATTATTATATTTTAACTTGGTTAATTTATTATATTTAATTATTATGAAATATTAATTTTGGTAGATATTATATGTTAGAAGTGCATTTTGAGGTAGTTATAATAATACTTATCTTTACTAGTTATTGTTTACATAACTTAATTATAGATTATTATATTTATCAATGGTTAGCTGGAAATTCTTTATATCAGGTTTGCCTATATTGCTTAAGTATAGGGTACAATATATATTTTAATTAATTTAATTAATTAAATACGAGTTAAATCAATATTACCAAAATTTTATTCTACAATTGTAATGTTTCTATGAGCTCAGTTGCTAAGGAGTTTTTTTTGGGAAGTGTAAGGATGTGAGTTCAAGTTTTAAATGAGGGATTTTTTAGATGGTGCCAACTTGCTAGTTTAGAGTTAGTTCGATTCATTTTTAAATTTCAATAAAAGTATATTTATAGATGATAATTCACAAATCAAAACAAGATGATGAGAAGGTAAGCTCTTTTCTTTGTTTTTATAAACTCAAAACACAGCTGCAGTAGTCTTGATTTAGAGCATAATGTCAAAGCAGTGGTGAAAGCCATAAGAAATGATAACATTAATAGCCTTAATAATATAAAATATGATTTTAGAAGGCCCAAAAGTAGATCACAAGAGTATAGCTCAGAGATCAAATCAGAAATAACCGTGCCATCATGTAGTACCAATAATACAGGAACTTACAGAAATTTATTAGTTAAAAATGTTCAAATGCAAAAAGAATTACAGCGTAAGCAAAAATTAAAAAATAGCGTAACACAATCACAAATGGAAAAAAAAATGGTAAAGATTTACTTTAGCATCCACATCATCATGTTCACTCTCTATTTTTTAAAATTAGAACTAAATTATTATTTGAAAATCTCATGTATATTCTACTATATTACAATTACATTAAAATTTATTAAAAGGTAAAAGATAATAAAAAAAGATTTACCTTTTTAAAGAAGTTGAATTAATTACATTATATTAATTAAAATAATTAGTTTAAAATAATTTAAATTATTCGAAAATTAAGAATTTGAACTATCTATATTTATAGCATTTATTACAAAAAAGACACCCTCTGGGCTCAAAAGTTCAAATTACATGCACATGTGTACAGTTTTATAGTTGCAAAAAATGGCAGGTAGATCTGTTACATGTTTAGTTCCAGATGATCAAATTTTGAATATTACTGCTAATCTGGCAGAAGACTGGATTATGTATCAGTTGTGGAATGCCCTTCAAACTCCAGAATTGGCCATCAAATGCCTTGCAAAAAGACACCTTCCAAAGAATTATGCCATATGCCAATAGTGCAGTGTTTGTTGTTCTCTGGTAATGTATTCTGCAGGCTTAGATGGGTGTAGATACCAATGCTGAATATTTCACCATTGCAGCTCAATCAGAAAAGGGTCTTTCTTTTCCTAAAGTCATCTGCCTTTGGGAACAATTATAAATGTAGTGTATTTTTGGGCACATAATTTGCCCCAAGAATACATTGTGCATGATACCGGCATCAGCAAAAAATAGTAACTGACTGGGCTAATTTTTGCCATGAGAAATGTGCCAGATATTTTGGGGGAAAAAATCTGGTACCAGCAGAGCTTTGTTTTTATGGTACCTACAAGAATTTGCCTTCCGGAGTAGCCACAGCACTACCACTTTTTTCTCCAACTTCCTAGTATGCATAGGACACAATTATACTTAAAAAGGTAAATGTTTTTTTTTTTTTATTATCTTTTACATTTTAATAAATTTTAATGTAATTGTAATATAGTAGCATATATTAAGATTTTCGAATAATAATTTAGTTCTAATTTTAAACATAGAGGGCGAACATGATGTGGATGCTAAAGTAAACCTTTACCAAAAATTTATTATTGCACAGAACATAAACTCTAATCATTCAAATCAAAACAGTAGTACTCTTCAATTAGAATCAGGAGAGTCTACAGTAAAAGGAAATCTAAAAGAGAACATAATTCACAAAGATAACACATCTGAAATAAATATTTCTTAAACAGAAAATTTACGGCAAAATTGCAATTCAAAAAAAAATTCTTATTTTAAAATTATAGATGGCACTTTACCAGAAACAGATACTTCTGACACTAATGAAACTATTTTAAAGCCAAATACAAATCTAGCACTAAATAAAGATAAAGTAAGTAGAAAAGATGTTACTAAACTAAAAAGTAACATAAATATGTCTTTACAACAAATTTCTAAAAAAAAACAAAACTCCAATTCCGATTGCGAAATGGAGAAAAAAATTTGCAATCACCATTTTAAGCAAGATCACTCGGTTATCACATGAACCGAAGAAAATAACTTTCTCTTGGATTTTCCTGAATTGAACTCTGATGTGTGTGTTCACAATGGGCAAAATATAATGAATAATCAAGCCAAATTCTCTTCCCTTGCACAAATGCAAATAAACTTAAAAAAAAGACATGATTAATACAATAAACGTAGGTAGTAATGCTAAAGCAATAGCAAACACAAAATCAAATGAACAACAACAAAGAAATAATAAACAAACGCAATCAAATACAATCTTAGACCTTGATGAGGAGAACTAAGATGAATACACAAACAATATGTGATCTGTACTTAAATGAACACAATCTAGCTCTCAATTTAAATAGCTACCAAACAGTAAGTGAGCAATTCAATTCTAGAATCCATCTCATGCTATTTAACTCATTTTTTAAATACCACAGTGATAACACTCTAATCCTAACTACTACAAATGATCAATGCCACCTTTGTTCCTTTCCTATGGACACATTTTTCCAACTCATTAAAGACAACCATATCACTGATGCTAGTAAAAGAATTTGCCATCATCCCAATGGTAGATATTTTGTAGTAGAGTTCAATAACATAATGCAAAGGGAACTTTTAAAAAGAAACCAGCTTAAACTTGATAATAAATACCTACTTAAAAAGATGCATAAAAACAGAATAACACATGGTCTTGCTAGAAACTGTTACTATGAATTTTCAGGATCTGACTTGTAAAAGCTTCTAAATAAAGTAGGCACAGACATGCATATATCTATATTTAATGGAAAAAACAGCTGATATTGAATTGCCTTCAAATACAGCTGCGTTAACTCTTAAACTTCACCAAGACACCTCTCTTCTGGATATTCCATCTATTCTGGAAAAACAAAGATACCCAATCTTTATCTCAATAAGAGAGGTCAAACCACACTGTTTTTTGTGTGGTGAGAGAACCCATCTGGCCAAGACCTGTCTCCAAAAGTTCTGTAAAAATATGTAATCTGAGGAAGACCAAATTCCATAAATGTCAAACAAATTCCAACAAATTATGGTACCACTCACCAGCCTGCCACACAAGTTCAAGAAGTGGCTGAGGATATATAGAACATGACATGCTCAAACAAAAGTCAACTGAAGTTCAAAGAATCAATGAAAACTTTCTTCCAAGTACACAACAAGCTGACTCATAATCCAGAGATTCTAGTATAAAGTTTTCCTCAACCAAAACATCACAAAGCATAACCTCATCTCTGCCATATAAATCAAACTCACATGACTATTTAAAACATCATATAACCGCAAGTTCTATGCATGAAGAACATACAAAAACCAACCACATGAAAAGGAAGACTCCTCCAGATCCATTGCAAAAGAAACAAATATTTCTACAGCAGACTCTGATATTGAGAATAAATATAATGTTGGGAAAGCAAATAAAACATCAAACTTGAGAATAAAAAAAGATAAAAAGAGATCCAAATTAAGTGAATATCTAAAAGATGATAACATTCACATAATTGAAATTGCAGTATCAGAAAACAAACAGAGAGACAACACTACTAACACAACTCCCAATAGGAAGTTAGAGCTACCAATTTCAGAGCAATTAACCACAGTATTAGGAAACAGTGATGTTAAGTAGGATGAAACAATAGATATCTCTGAGCAAATATTATTTACTTGAAAAATAATGCAAAGCACATAATATTCAATAAGTGTTAAACCTAATTTCTCATCATATTTAATTATGCAGTTTAAAATTGGAGGCATAAACAACAGGTGCCTTAACTCACTGGACAGAGCTTATGCCACCAAAAGATGATTGGAAAAAGTAAGACTAGACATCATATGTTTTTCATAAACAAAACTGCACTTACACTCTAATATTAAAATTGATCAACTACTAAATAAATATGGTTTATTTCAATATACACCTGCTTACATTGCTTTCTCTGGGGTAGCTTTTTTAATCAGCAAAGGGCTACCATTTACCGAATGTAAAACATTACAACTCAGTAAAAAATTAATAATTCTCACAATCACAATTAGAAATAACACTGTCAACTTGGTCTATCTATATGTTACCAAGACTCCAAGCACAATGTTCTCAATAGTTACCACAATAAAACTAATATTCACAACCAATATATCACCTACTATTTGCTTTGGTGACTTCAATGACAAATACAATCTGAAATATCTACAACTACACAATAGTCTTTTGCTGTGGGGAAAATGGGGAAGAAGTTGTTTTTCATCAAATGCTTTCTCTTTCTACACTCTACATAAAAATTCACTAATAGATATCTTATATTACTTGCCTGAACTACATGATTTACATGCAGAGTTGCAGTTCATTCCTTTTTCCGATCATCTGGCACTCATAATCAGCCTTCAAATTAATCCATCTGATTCAATGAAAATGAATCTCTCAACTACCATTCATATGCTTAATAAAGCAACTACTACTGAATGGCTTTTCTCAGAAGCATATATTTTATTTGACAAGATTCAGATATTATCATTCCCACCACTTCAGGCTCAGTCCACTTTTATTGGAATCCTCAGCTCACTTATAAAACATACCAGAAAAGCAAAGAATCCAAGATGGTTACTCAAAGATCTGAATAAAATCACAGATAAACTAAATAACCCCATCAATAAACTCTCCATAGAGCAAATAATGCAACTTAAAATGCAATACAGAGACAATCAAAAGGCTTTGAGTCAATATATGGCTACAAAAAGATCCAAAATCTTTCTGGTGAATTATCACAACTGAACATGGAGCTACATTAGGTGGGCTGTGGAATCAGGTACTCAACCTATCACCTCCATGATTAAAATTGACACTGAAAATTACAGAGGACCAGAAATGCTTCAGAAGATACATATACATTTTCAGATGAAACTGCAAAGTAAAACTTTGAGATTGGTAATATCTGGAATAACACTGATGACTCCATGGGGCATAATATCACTAAAGCAGAGGTAATACAAAAACTTAGTTAATGGCCTGAAAGGTCCCACCCTGGCATTCATGTGATTCTGTGAAATTGGTCCAAACAATAAGCAATCAATCAAAAAACTCAAATGCTGGCTCATGGAGCCAAGGTATATCAACTTATCATAAAACTGAATCTCCTAGCATTACCCACTAATCACTTTTCTTGTATGGAAAAGAGGTTTTAATAACCTCAATCCTCAATGTCAACTTTATAAAATGGCTGATGAAACTCTTCAACATCTCCTTTACATGTGTTCCCATTTTAATACTATTAAAGCATTGATATCAGCTAAAGTCACAATTGACATCAGAATGTTACCATCTCTTAGAACTCCCATCAATAGTGGTGATCTTAGATAATTAGATTGGCCATCTTCCTTTCGTATGCCATCTGGATTATCAGATGCAAATTTATCTTTAAAGAAAACACCCTCAATGCCCTGAATGCTTACGTAGGAACAATTAAAAAAAAATTAAGGACAGAGACAAAATTCTCACACCTACAAATATATTTCAGGACATGTGGAATAAGGTACTTTTTTGTAAATAAATTGTCAAAGCATAGCTAGGAAATTACAAGGAAAGAACATTATGGACTAAAATCAGTTTTGCTTCATAAAAACAAAGACAGTTTAGTCATAGTCATGTTAAAATGAAAATTACAAAATGTAACATTTCATTTATGTTAATAAATTATGTTTTTAATATAAAAAAAAGTTTTAAATGAGAGTGGATTTCTTTCATTGTTAAAAATTCAAAAATCTGGACATATAGACAGAAACATACACAGACAAGGCAAGTTAATATAAAACCATTTAAAATAGTCACCATTGGCATAATTAGGAATCATTGAATTAATAATGGTTCTGCACATACTAATATTTGGATTTACATATAAATGGGTGATTTATTATTTCAACATACTACATATAATACTCTGAGTATATTAGCAAGATTATTAAATCAAATAGCATCTTGGAGAATACCTTAGATCTGTTGTTATTGAAGAAATGTTTCCAGTACATTAGTATAAAGACTGGAAAATATGTCCATTGAAGAATTTGCAAAAAATGGCATTGTACCGTTTTCATTAAAAAATATTGTTAAAAGTATAATAAAATGGGAAAATACATTTGGATAAAATGTTGCACTATTTTAAACAATAAAATTCAATTTCAGAAGAGATTAAAATACATCATCACAAGTTAAGTTAAACAATATAAAAAATATTTTTAGCATAATGAATTTTTATTTTATTTATACAATATATACAGAATAAAGAATGAGAAGGTAGTATATATAAAAGATATGTCTGTTGCAAAACTCAACCTTTTTGCTATTTATATTTTGCTTTTGCTTTTTAATTTCTGAAATTAGAATGGCGATATTTGCAAGAGAATACTGATGATGATTATCATGTGACATTTCAAAAAAAAATTATAGTCATAAGTGCAAAATGGAGTTGCAGACACTGGAACTCAAAAGTCTATAGATCATAGCTCAACTCAGCTCTGAATTGTCTATAATGTGGGAATTTTCATTTTTTATAAAAACAATTTAATTTGAAAAAAATTTTAATATTAAAAGTTCTAAATTTTATTCTGATCATTTTTCTAGAAAAAAGCTTATTAATAGTCAAGCGTTATTAGCCAAGAGGTCAGCGCAGCTGCCTTGCAAGCAAGCAGTTGGTTGCAGATGGTTGTTGTAGGTTCGCCTCCCGTCCGATGCTATGACATACAGAAAAAAAAAAGCTTATTAATAAATATAAAATAACTCATGTAACCCTTTTTGAGTCTTAATAAAATTTACCTTTGAAACATAATAATAATAATAATAATAATAATAATAATAATAATAATAATAATAATAATAATAATAATAATAATAATAATAATAATAATAATAATAATAATAATAATAATAATAATAATAATAATAATAATAATAATAATAATAATAATAATAATAATAATAATAATAATAATAATAATAATAATAATAATAATAATAATAATAATAATAATAATAATAATAATAATAATAATAATAATAATAATAATAATAATAATAATAATAATAATAATAATCCTGCAGCAAATCTCTGCTGAGGTAAGAAGCAATCTTTAAGCTCTCCGATGTAAGTATTTATATTTTTCTTTTGTTTCAACTTGTTATTCGCAAAACAAATGTAGTACAGAACAAATCAAATCACATAATAGATTAATAGAGTATTTTTAAAGAAAATATTGGTGTGTATTCATATCTTTTTTTTAAAAAAAAAACTGACTTGAGTCAGAATAATAAATCATGGCTACTGCCCAGTCAAGCGTGAGCGAGTTAAGCACCAATATGAAATTAACAACATCGTTAGTTTCAACATCACCTATTTCGTATGCAAAAATACTTAAAAGCAACAGCAATATTACAGCACCAACCCAAATACCGCGTTTGCGAAGAACAAATACAAATGATATAAAAAATCTAGATCTACGTACTCAAGAGAAACGTCAACCCCAAGCCGCAATCTGGACAAAAGAAACGCTTGAAAATGTGACGGACCATTTCAATGATACGGTGCCTCGTATGTTATTTGAAACTTTTCACAGGTTTTTTTCACCAACATCGCTAGTACTCGCAGTAACAGATAATCAATGCTCATTATATCATTTCCCAAAAGCTTTATTATATGAAGCAATTACACAAAATGAACTATGGGAAACAATCTCTTGTATCGCAGACCATCCAAATTCGTGATATATAACCATTGATTTTTATACTCAGCAGCAAAAAGAACATTTTCAATCCACTATTTTAGCACTCGATAATTACGCACTTGTAATTATAGATGAAAACTGGAAAAATATTATTACTGGAGTGCTAAAAAATACTTATCTTAAATACAACTTACAAGATTTTCAAAAAATGATAAACCCGTTTGGAAAAGTAATTGCCCTACAGCCAATTTATTTAAAAGACACACCTATACCGATATGTAGTAATCGTTTTGAATTTAAAATAAAACTCCATAAAAACATAGATGCTGCCATGATCCCAACACAAATTACAGATCAAGAAGCAACACTCTCTCTTCACATAAGAGGTTTAAAACCACATTGTTTTGGCTGTGGACAGAGAGGCCACCTAGCAACTCAGTGCGATAACACAAAAGGCAATCACTGTGAACAAAACAAAATCCTCTCCCCAGAACAACCCACTGATGATGAAAAAAAAATTTCTAATAACACTACATCAATTGACAACCCAATAATAGAAACCAGAAAAAAAACAGGTTCAAACACCCAAGAACAAAAATGATAATGGAGCAGAATTGCCAATCCCAAAAACTAACCAAAAAAATAATAACACAAAAACTAACATAGACACCCAAGATTCAAACGAAAATAACTCTCAAGAAACCACAACACAAAATGCAGTAATTACATCACAGGATCAGCAACTCAATAAAACAAAAGGTGTACCAAGTAAAAATCAACAAACAGAAAATAAACACACACAGCTATATAATGAAAATATAAATCAAGATAATATAAGTACACCAATAATAAAACAAACCACAATAATAAACAAAACTGCATCAAACATAATGGATGCAATAGAACCCCCTCTTCCACCCATTCAAGAGAATACACCAGAGGGAAAAAAGAAAGCCAGGTAGACCACCTAAAAACCATGAATCCAAAAAGGCAAAAAAACAGACCAAAAGCACAACTCATCAGACATATACAACTTAGAAAATGATGAAATAGAAATGGATTTAAGCCAACAACAAATGGACAACTGTTCAGTTTCATCACAAATTGCCTGTATAGAGTCTGAACCAATATTAAATGAAAGAAAAACTGATAATAAACCCTACCAAGTCTTAAATATGTATCAGCATCCATCTACTGCAATATAAACAAAAATTTAGAATTAAAAAATCAATAAAAATCAATACCCTGTTATAAAATTATCCTGTAACATGAAGATAAAAATTGGATCTCTAAACATTAGAGGCTTAAATGCCATCAAAAAACTTTTTGAACTCAAAAAATGGTTACATACAACACAACCACACATACTGGGGCTATTGGAAACAAAAATATACAGTGGCTCTCAAATTGATCCTTCAAAATATTTAGTCAGCCAAGGGTTTTGTGCCTGCTCAAGGCAATCATCATCACCATCAGGTGGCACAGGTATAATTATATCCCACAACTGCCCTTTTGATTCTTTTAAAATTATATATATTGACTCTAATCTTATCATAATAACACTCCATCATAAAAATATCACACTTAACCTAGTATTTGTCTATATACCACCAGGCCCTGTCATCATCTCCAGAATAATAGCAACAATAAATTCAATGCTTACAGCAACACCAAATCCCATAATACTCCTGGGAGATTTCAACATGACCTACCAAACTTTTGTCACCAAATGGATCCATCAAATAACAATCCCACTTATGAGTGCTGAAAGGTTTTCTCCCATTAAACTCAATATCTTTTAATAACAATAGATATAAGTCACTTATTGATTTGTGTTTCTACTCACCAATGTTACATCATTATTTTAATCTTGAACTCTGTCCATCTATAATCTCAGATCATGCTGCCCAGTTCATCACCCTCGACCTAACAAAAATATAGAATACAACAATAGCCCTTCAAAAGACTATGTGAATACTTCTTCCAGCACAAACAACTGAATTCCTATATTCAGAAACATATATAATGCTCCAAAAACTTCAAAACATGTCACTCGATCCAGTACAAAAGTATATAGCATTCACCAATATACTTTCTTTCAACATCAATCATATTACCTGCAATTCAACACCCTCCATAAGATTATTAGCTTTGGCAGATGAACTACATAAAAGAATAACCATTTCCAGACCAACTACAGATAATCAAACACAAATAAAAAACTTACAGAAATGTATAACAATACATGCAACACACTAAAAGCAATATGTAGCTAATAAAAAAGAAAAAATATATACCTTACCCAACAACACACTTGGACCAGAGCATACATA